>CM052798.1:104315950-104559563 GCA_028533885.1 Nasua narica | reverse complement strand
TGGGGGCTGGATAGGGATATGGACACTGGGGAGGGTATGTGCTATGGTAAATGCTGTGAAATGTGTAAGCCTGATGATTCACAGACTTGTACCCTGGGGTAAATAATACATTATATGTTAATAAAAAAATTAAAAAAAAAATTTACACTAAATTTACTTTAGTGTCTCTCATTTTCATACTAGTTTCAATAAAATACTAAGTACCAAAAGAACTTCTATGCATAAACAAATAAAAAAAAAAGAAAATGGCCAAAAGACTTGAATAAGCACTTCATAAAAGATGATATTCAAATGACCAATAGATATAATGTATTCAAACTTATTAGTAATCAGGTAAAAAAATTAAAATCAAAGTCTGAACATGGCTGATATTACACGTGTACATTAATAATACATGTGTACATCAGCATAACCACCTTGGAAGAGTTCAGCATTATCCAAAAGAGTTGAAGATTTATATTCTCTATGTCCTATGAATTCTGCACCTAAGTAGAGAGCCTAAAGGAACAAAGACCCACATGTGTCAGGAGACAGATACAAGAATTGTCATGGTGGCATTGCTATAATAAATACAACAAATAACCCAAGTAGCCACCAAAGGTAGAATTTATTAGTAAATTGTGGTACATTCAACAAAGAAACATTATGCGCCAGTGCAAATGAATGAACTACAACTGCATTCCACAGAATGGACACATCCCACAAGCATAAAGTTGAATGAAGGAAGCAAGAAACAAATGAATACATATTATGGTTCCATTCATATACATGGTTCTAAAGCAGTCAAAGCTAAACCATATGCTTTAAGAATGCTTAAGTAGTTGTAAATGGTTGTAAATTTTAAAAGCAAGAAAACTATAAAGCAAAGAAAGTGGAACTCTGGAGGAAGAGAGGGACTTATATTTGGGGAAAGGAGCAGGGGATTCTTAGGAGGCAGACAAAATTATCTGGAAGTGAGTGGTGTTAACAGGAGTAGTTGCTTCATAATTATTTATTAAACAAATCATATATATTTTCTTTGCTTTTTCTATTTTTTTATATCTTACAATAAAATAAATAGACTGTTTTGTACTTTAAATGACATTATTTTACTCTTTTTCTGCATATTTCATAATGAAAGAAAGATCTTTGAAGTGGGGGGAGTTGACACTACTCTTGTCTAAACTTTTAAATAAAAACTTCCAGAACAAATTGACTTTCTCTCTTTATACCTTACAATCTGCTGTCTTCCTTATATTCCCTTTAACAAATAGAACCTTTCCTGGTTTAACTTTCCCTTCTTTCCCAAACAAACAAAAAACCTGGATATGCAAACACAGGCTGATACCATCAAGAGAAAGGATGAGGGAACTGGTAGCAAAGATTTGGAGGCAGAGCATAAAAGAATAATGTGTGTATTAAATGCAAATAAGGTTTAAAGTGAGACCGATATGTGAAAGGGAAAGAGATAACAAAACACATATGGAACTAGAGATGGCTTCAGAAAAGAATGGAGGAGAAGAAGAAGAAGAGGGAGATTTAATATTGGTGAGCCTGCGCCAAGGACAGAGTTCTAGATTTGCCCCTTCACGTATTTGCCTCATTAATTCTCACAATAAACTATGGTATGGATAGCATCATTCCCCTTTTACATAAAATGACACTGAGGCTCAGAAAGGTTAAATATCTTTCCCAGGATTAATCATGGAAAAGCCTGGGGTGCCTGGGTGGCTCATTTGGTTAAGTATCTGGCTCTTAGTTCTCGCTCAGGTCATGATCTCAGGGTCATGAGATGGAGCCCCATGTTGGGTTCCATGCTCAGCACGGAGTTGGCTTGACATTCTCGCTCTCCCTCCCCCTACTCTCTCAAAGAAAAGAAAGAAAGAAAGAAAGATCTAAAAAAAAAACCCAAACAAGAAAACAACTTTACTTGTTAAATAAAGTCCATAAAAAAAATAATAATAATGGAAAAGCATGATAATCACGAAGCCCAAAGTCTTAATGTCAAGGATTCCCTAGAGGTACAGAAGGGCAGATCAGGAGAAGACCCAGAAACGGCAGAGGGAGCTACTTATGACTTCAGTTTTTTGTTTTTTGTTTTTTTTCATCTTTGCTTCACCTAGAACATCTTTCACATAGTAAGTATCACATGATCTATGAATAAAATTTGCCCAAGGAGGGTCACATGGATCAAAAGTGTGTCATTCATTACTTATTCAATCAGTTATTACTTAGTAAATGTTTACTCAATACTTACTATTTACCAGATTGTTAACCTTTTAAGGGATTTCATTTCATATGATATGTAACTATGAGGAAAGCTTTACATTTGGTGAAAGAGAAAACAATAACATTGATCAGAAATGGATTTTTGTAAATATAGGAAGTACAGATGAGAATTTTGCCACCTACTAGAACTACTTCTGAGCAACTGATGAAAAAAATTAAAATACTATTCAATTTTTATTTTGTGACTTTAAGTAACTATGATTTGTACAACTTTAAACTCCTTCATCTTAAAACAGCTTCCAGGGACACCTGGATGGCACAGTCTGTTAAGTGTCCGATTCTTGGTTTTGGCTCAGGTCCTGATCTCTGGATCTGGAGATTGAGCCCCATGTCAAGCTCTGTGCTCAGTGCAGAGTGTGCTTAAGATTCTCTCACCCTCTCCCTCTGCCCCTCCTGATCATGCTCTCTCTTTCTCTCTCTCTCTCTCTCAAATAAATAGATAAATCAGAAAAACAAAACAAAAAAACAAGCAAAAACAGCTTCCAACAGAGCCTGTGAGGCAGGGCAATTGAATCTATAATAAAGACAGCAAAATTTGATGATTAAAGTGGACAGATTCCTGGCTGTTCTCAATTTTAGAAGGAGCTTGTCACCTAAAAGCAGTTCATCCCAAGGAAGGGAAACCATCTCTTTGCACTCAGAGAAGACTCCTCGGAAACTCCCCAGTGAAAAGATCCTTCTGAAGAGCTTACTCACACACAGCAAAGACTTGTGAATGCAGTGAGGGAAAATCTGAGGTAAATGAGAAGGAAGAGCAAAAGGAGATGATTCATGAGAAAAACATCAGACCAATTCCTATAGAAGCGTATCCCACAAAACCTGACCAGTACGCCTCAAAACTGTCAAGGTCATCAAAAATAAGGTAAATGAGAAACTCTCACGGCCAGGAAGGGCCTAAAGAAAAATGATGGCTAAATGCAGTGTGGGATCCTGGATGTGTACTGAATCAGAAAAAAACAAAACAAAACAAAACAAAACTAAGTGCTGACTAAGGAAATCTGAATAAATGATAAACTTTAGTTAATAATAACATACCAATATTGGTTCCTCAATAGTAATAAATGTGCCAAATTAATATAAACTATTTATAAAGAAGAAAACTGGGTGAAGGTATATGAAAACTCTTCACTATCTCTTAAATTTTTCTGTAAATCTAAATTTGCTCAAAAATTAAAGTCCTCTTTTTTTTTAAGATTATTTGTACTGTATTTATATTAGGTGAGATTGAGAACATGGAGATCCTGCCATAAATCTAAAGTTAGGCATGGTTAAGATTACTTGTTTAGTAATTTTCTAAAAATCAGAGAAGAAACAAACAATAAAGTTTATCAGAGTAGGGTGATTTGGTTTACTAGCAGTCGTAAAGATGAAAATTTGAATGGTTCTTTTACAAATCATGAGTCACTGAAGGAAAATCTAGATTTGAAAAGCAAGAGAGTTATTTACTATTTAAGATTGTATTTCCACCACAATTCTGTTTCATTTGTAGGAAAATCAGAAGTATTAAAAACAGAGCCCTTTTCCACCCAGCCAAATGCTTTCTAAATTACATGAGTTATTATGTAAAATGGACTTAATCTTTTATCATCCATTTGAGATATTACCATTCATTTGAGACCACAGGAGTTATTACATATCTAAAGTGTCATTTTTATCTTCAATAAATTCTAATTCAGTTCATATATTAACTGGAGAAACACAATTTTAGTGTACTTAATCAAAATGCTTTATGGATTCCTCATTCCATACCAGTAATAGTAGGATACTTTAACAAAAATAATAATTAAAGTATTCATTTGAATAACCATAAGGAGGGTTTTCTCTTCAGTCCGTTTAAGGGAACCTGTCAAGCTTGTTTGGCAATTCATATTCCCCAAAGGTGGCATCATAATTCAATGATTCAATTATTTTCTTAATTTCCCATTTGCTCTAGATTTCTCTATAGGTATCATTTGCCAATTTGACTTCAAATAACTCATAAATAACTTAGAGACTTATAAATCATAAACACACCTTCATTGTCACTCCTATAAAGTCATATGTTTTAGTAACCCAATCATTTTATTTTAAGATAACTGACATACCTGTGGTGATTAGAATTGCTGTTTTATTTTATATCACAAATTGTTGAAAGGGTACACCTTTCCATACTTATAAATAGTATTTGCACAACAGCATATTCTGAACTTCTTGTGAAATAAAATACCATACTTGATTTATTCAGATAAGCCTTTACACGCAATGTTGGTACCTAAGATTTATTTTTATCTTAGAGTATATCTTTGGTTTAAATACAGAGTTTTATGGGTTTTTTTAGGCTTACATGCCCTTTTTGTAATAATATTCCTTTATTCAAGATTTATAACCTTTCCATATCATTGACTGTGAGTTTAATGAACTTACATTACTGTGTATATTTTTAAATATAATTTTCTATTTCATTTTTCAATATCTTCACTTCCGTGACCATACAACCACTAAAAGGTTATTTGTCTCTAAACCAACATGTCCTTTAGGTCAAATTTTAAAGATTTCTTTCAAGTCAAACCTTTGTAGTTGTATGCTTATGTTACTCTTAAAATTCTACACAAACACACACACACAGAAACAACAGTGTTATCTAAATCTCCTCAAAAGTTTGTTTTACTTTTTTCTACATCCTCTTCTTGAAAATAGTTTCTACTCCATGAATGGAAACCACATATTTAACTCTTCTTTGAACTCCAGTAGAAACAATGATCAGCCAACCTCTTCTTCAACAATCCAAATCCTTTAAACAAACTTTGAGACATTTCTTTCTTTTTTTTATTTAAGATCTCATTTCTTAATTTATTTTAGTGAGAGAGTAGAGGAGGAGTGGGGAGAGGCAGAGAAAGAGAAAGAGAATCTGAAGCAGACTCCCCGCTGAGCATGAAGCCTGATGCCAGGCTAGATCCCACAATGCTGACATCATGACCACCCTTAACCAACTGAGCCATCCAGGTAACCCTTTAGCCACTTCTTAACCAGAAAAAAATGATTACAAAATATTGAACTTGTAAAACAAAAGTCCTTTTTTTTCCTCTTTTTTTTTTCATTTTTTTCCATGTAAACCAAATAAGGTGAATATCCATGTTAGTACACAAACATGGGACAAGGTTTTGTTTTTGTTTTTATCACAGAAATGGCATACATCCATTTTCAACTTTGAATCTCTTTTTGACTATTAATATCATTTAGGGATACAAATTAAACTTCAAAAAGAACAAGCTTTAAATAATTTAGTCATAGCTTAAGGCAGTTCTTTCTAAAGTTTTCACAGAGGATTTCAGGTTATACGGCTGAAATATTTACCGTTAAAACACATTTTGAATGTCCCTGTCCAGAGCCATAAGCTTGATTTTGACAAATACTAGTTCTTAAGTAAAGTAATTTCAGACTTCATGTCTAGCCACTTTCCTTCAATTTTTTAATACTCTCAGGATGTCTGGGCCCAATAATCTTTTAAACTTTAAATATAGGTTTTAGCTACTCTTCATAGCATTAATCACTCATTTGAAGTATTTTAACAAGTAAGGAAATAAATCAGCATGAAGTGGGATAAGCTAAAATCTTGCTACAGAGTTAATAGAAACCCGCACACAATTTGAGGAAAATCTGCACAGACCTAAATTTGTTGATTATAGGATAAACTAAAGCATAGAAAAAAGCACATTGGTAAGAGACAGGAAGGAGTATGAAAACAAAATGTATTTTCTATTTCCTTTTATAACATTTTATAAAACGATTGGTCTAAAATGTGGTATTTTAATATAGAAGCAACTACACCCCATCTACCTCATGCAGAAGAGTTATTTATAAAGAGTATATAATATATTTACCTACATGTAGTTAGAATGTAAGCCACCTATTTCTTATGAGTTTGACCACAATCACCGTGATTGGTCTTCTGCCATTGACACTTCACTGTTCCATGACCTTGAGAGGGGACTAAAAAGAAACAAATGGTTATCTTAAATCTTAAAGAGTACAATTCAGTCTTAAAGAGTACAGTTTTCAGGATGAGCATCTTTTCCTTCCTTACATAAATTCCATGCTATCATAAATTTTATTCTCATTATATAAACTAAAGAGGCTGGCAATGAATCTCACATTTTTATATTAATGAGAAATTATAGTAGAATGTTAACCAAATTATCTCTAAACCTGCATCTAATTTAAAGTGATGGCTTATAAGCTAAATAAATTTTTCTGGGTCAATTACTTCTGTGCTTAGTAAAAATAAAACTCTAGCCAATGATAAAAGTTGAAATTAAAGAATGAGAAAAAGCAAGAAACTCTCTGTATGATTAGTTGCCTACTTGGGGATTTCTGAAAGAACAAATTTATGGAGTTAATGTAATGAGCTAGTCTGAGATCTCTTCCAAGAACATCAGCTTGTCTAATTAGGTTTTTGGACAATTTGCCAACCATAAATAAGTTACAGGAAAAGTTTCTAGTTTCTATGAGTAATATATTTTTCCTATCACTCCATTTCATATAATTTGGCCTTTTTTCAAGTCCCTCACTTATTCTTGAATATTTATAACCGATGGTTACTTTTTTATTGATGATGGCCTGATCCTATTACTTCGAAATAAGTTACCTATTGACTGATAAACTTCTGAGGAAGGACCTCCTTTAAAATAGTTTTGGATTTGGCATATATTTTCCTTTCGGGCTTTCTAGCATTCAGCAAAATCTAATACTGTGGGTCATTTTAATGACTCAAACTTTTATAAATGCTTAGAACCTGTGTTTGCCTTAATGGTTAACATTAATAAAAAATGTGGCAGAAAATTGGTGAATATTATGTAATGTACTTTATTTAACTCAGCTTATAGCATTCTTACTGTTTAATTATGTGCTGTATAGTTGTAATATACTTCCCAAATGACCCTGAAGCAGTAAGCATATGGTGAACTACAAACCCAAATTTGTCACATTATTTTGATATTAAGGATATCTAATATAAGTTATGATGGGAATGACCTAATGTGTGTATTAACACTGAGTAGCAATGGTAGAGATTGGGTTTATCTGATATTACTTTTTGTTGTAGAGGGTCATTTTAGCTTGTGTACATTTGAAAATCAAAAAGTCTTTCAATTTATCTTAATCATAATTGATAGGTGGCATTCCACTAAATACTACTCAGAAGATCTCTTAGTCCTTTACTCTCAGATAATAAATAAAACATTTCTGAGGTAATTTTTTCCTCTTTTGACAAGGGGGGGGCAATGGTGATTCAATATAATTTAGCATCAGTTTTGACCAACCTCTGTATTTTAAAAAAATGACCTATGGTCTTCCCCCCCCCCCTTTATTTGTTCCCAATTATATTAAGATATAATTGACATATTTTTAATATTGTATCAGTTTAAGGTGAACAATATCACGATTTGATATACCTATATAATGCAAAATGATTACAACAGTAAGTTTAGTTAATATCTATCACCTCACATAGTTACAATTTTTTTGTGGTGAGAAATTTTAAGATCTACTCTTTCTTAGCAACTTTCAAATATATAACATAGTATTATTAACTATAATCACCATGCTGTACACTACATCCCACAATTAATCTTACAACTGGAAGTTTATACCTTTTGACCCATTTCAACCCCCTGTCCTGTCTGGTAAACACCAATCTATTTTCTGTTTTTATAAGTTCAGGTTTTTTAGATTCCACATATAAGTAATATCATGCTGTATTCATCTTTTTCTGTCTGACTTATTTCAGTCAGCATCATGCCCTCAAGGTCCATCCATATTGTCACAAACAGTAGAATTTCCCTCTTTTTCATAACTGAATAATATTCCTTTGTATATATGTTTTACCTTTTCTTTATCCATCAATCCATCAGGGGTAGATTAGGTTGTCTCCATGTCTTGGCTGCTATAAAAATAATACAATGAACACCGAAGGACAGATACCTCTTCAAAACAAGTGATTTCATATCTTTCCGAAATATATCCAAATGTGGAATTGCTGGATCATATGGTAGTTCTATTTTTAATTTTTCAAAGAACCTCTATACTGTTTTACACCCGCCCTAACAATGCACAAGGTTTCCCCTTTCTGCACATCTCCTGTGAGGTAATTTTAATTTTAACTTCACGAGGTGGTAAAAATGTGGTGGCATAAACCTTTTTTTTAAGTAGCCGTTAAACCACACAATAGACCTTTTTACCTGCCCTTCCACACAGCACACATGGGTGAAAGAAAGGAGAGAGTAGCCTTCTCAGATCATCTATACTAATAAAGAAGGCAAGAAAGTCTTGTCCAAAGGAAGCTCCAAGATGTCGGGCTTAGCTCGACCTTTTTACCTGCCCTTCCACACAGCACACATGGGTGAAAGAAAGGAGAGAGTAGCCTTCTCAGATCATCTATACTAATAAAGAAGGCAAGAAAGTCTTGTCCAAAGGAAGTTCCAAGATGTCGGGCTTAGCTCCACCCAACTCTAAAGGAAATAGGAAAATTTTAATCCACACTGTAATTGATTGTATTTAGAAGTAAACTTATTGCTCCAGCCACAAATATTTAATGCGTGAGTAGCCATTTAAGGACAGATTACAACAGAGTTATAGCTTAACCGTTGGTCATCATCATATGAGCTACACACTTCCGGTGTAGAAATACAAGCAATAACCATGTCTTGTTTTGTACCGTTGGGTTTTCAGTAATGTGGAAGACAGTGCTAACAGGCAAAAAATCATTCTCTCTTTCACGTATTTATCTGTTGTCTTTGAATTACGCTTCTTATGATAAAACAGGTGGATAATGCGATTATTTGTGGGAAAGAAACCAACAAAAGAGGTTGAGTTTCTGGAACCTAAAACCATTTTCTAAGTACCCCCCTGAAGGCCCCTTTTCCTGTTGACTCTGTTGTCCTCAGTGTTATTCAGTGATACAAACCATAGCTGTTCATCAATTTCTGGAGTCACCCATCCCAGTCTCCGCCTCGCTCTCTTGCTATGTTAATAGTTCCCCTGAAATCCTATCACTTTGCTGGAGGATTGATGTAAGTCTCCAGCAATTAACATAATTACAAGCCTGATTATCTTCTAATTGCATTATGAGTATTTGGTTATTCACTACACAAATTAGAGAAAATTAAAGAGGAGCAAGTTCCTGTGGTGTGGGCGTCGAGCTTTCTAAAACAGTTATGAGCATTTAAATGCAAAGCGATAACGCAAAGGTGAAGGCCATTTTACATTTCTGTTGAATAACGATACATTTCATTTTGGAGAAAGGTACTTTCTTTTTCCTGTTCCCCTCCCCCCCCCCACCTTTTTTGTTGTTTGCTTGCTTTTTGTTTTGATTAATGGCGCACAAAACTCTCTCAATGGTTTAAAAATTCTCTTCAAAATACCAGAAGCATAAAATAAACTGCAACAATTCCATGTAGTCTGTGTTGGTTTATGTAATAAGATCAGAACGAATAAAAATAAATAAATATATGTATAAATAAATAAATGTTAAAAATATTCTAAGTAGGACATGGAAACTGTGATGAAAACATTAATAATTTTTTTAAAAATCATCATCATCGTCATCACCATCCTGGGACTATCCTTTATAATAAAGAAAATAAAGCATTAAACTCTGAGGTCTGTGGTCTTTATCAATTGTGCTGCCCTATCAGACTTGGAAAATTGAATTTGTCATTAGGTAGAGGCAGAAGGATCTATGATTGGGTAAACTATGGCGGAAGAAGTGGAGTCACTCTTCTCTTACTACCCCTTTGCGTCAGTCTTCTTCACTTTAATTCTTGCTGCCCCATCTCGGCTTGACCCACCAGGAAATAACACCCCTTTTAATATTATGACTGTACCTGGAAACACATGTGAAAACAAATCAGCCGAAGAGGACACTATTCAAGTGATCAAACAAAGGGGCCAATAGACAACTGTGGTTCTAATGCCTTGGCGGACTACAAAAGCAAACAGAAACTTAAGCCAGGATCAGTTCCTCTAAATGCTTCAAAGATGAGAAAAGAAACCTAAAACAACCAATCACAAGCAGCCAACTAATCTTTCCCAAATGAGGCAGTTTAAGTTTTAGCCAATCAAATCATTCCCTTGCTTTGCCTCTGCCTTTCCTCAATTCCTGTTGGTTCCATAAAAACCTTTCCCAAGCTCTGTTGGCTGAAGGTGTCAAACCACTTCCTGTTGGGTATTACCTTCGGATTCCAGTCGCTGTTTGTTGAAATACACTCTTCAAAATTTCAGTGTACCTCAGTTTATCTTTTATTCCACAAAACACACACTTTTCCTTGGTTCCTCGTGGCATATTTGGGACTAGCTGACTTTTTTTTTTTTAAAGATTTTATTTATTTATTTGACCCAGAGAGACAGAGGCAGAGAGAGCACACAAGCAAAGGGAGCCGCAGAGGGAGAAGCAGGCTCCCAGATGTGCAAGGAGCCAGATGTGAGGTTTGACCCCAGGGTCCTGGAATCCTAGAATCATGACCTGAGCCAAAAGCAGAAGCTTAACCAACTGAGCTAGCCAGGTGCCCTGTTTGACATTTTCAAAGAGAAGTTATTAAGTCCCAAAAGAGAACAAAGTGAAAATAATTAGAGGGGTGAAAAAACAACATAAAAATAGCCAAACTTCCAAAATATAGGTACCCAAGTCTATAGGAATTCCCAAGCACTATTCCAGTCTCCATGAGGAGTGGCTATTTGCAGCCACCTACAAGGCATATGTCACATTATTTCCTTTGTCACAAACACATTATTTTTAATATCTCAGTATTTTTCATGTTAGGTTTCCCAACCCATCTTGGGCTCTAACAGTGAGAAGGACAAACTCTTTCCATGTCCATTTGGCAGGACTGGATGATTACAACAATGGTCTCCACCAGCACATCCAGGAAAACCTTGCTTGCTAACTTCCCTGCTTCTAATAGGATATGATGTGTTTCTATCGGGGAGGGATAGAAATATCAAAAAATTTGTCTGTAACTTTTATTCAAGAATCCCTAACTTCTTCTAACACCCAGCCTGGAAAGGCAGGAAAGTGCAAGAAAGTATGCTTAGAGTAGGGTCCTTGCTGACTGCTGAAATCTCCTTGCCCATTCACAATTCATCTTCTTGCCTGAATGTGAAAAATCATACATTGATGATTCTATGTCTGCTTTTGTTAAAACTGTAACCCAAATAAAACTTTCTCCTGGTTAAATGGGGCATCTTAGCTGCTGTATAAATTATTCTCATATGTAACATAGTAACATCCTTGTACTCTGAACTCCTAAGGCACTTTTACCATCTGTTCACTTGACTCTCATTCATTCACTCAATCAAGACCTATTTCGTGAGCATCCACTGCATATTTGACCAAACCAGATGTAGACTTGCCCTCCTGGAGAGTACTGTCAAGTAAGAGACACTTGCAGAGCTGTGCAAAGGTAGCAGAAGTATACAGTGTTCTATAGGACCTCATAAGAAGGGGCAACATTGGAAAGATTTGAATTTTATTAAGACAGAACAAGCCAGGCAAAGTTGGGTAGAGAGTGGGGAAAGGTCAATACAGGAAACACAAGTGTGCCAAATAAGAAATACAAGGGAACATCTTCTGCAAAGGAAAAAGGACAAGTGACTATGGAGTGTTTGGCAAACAAAATGACTTGCTATGGTTGCTGGAACATTACATGTGAAGGAGGGAGTGTTTTTATAACTATTAACATATTTGGTAAATCGAATTTGCCATTGCTCATTTATTGCCTGTCCTGGACTACAACGTCTACAAGTGTATTCATGGTATTTTATTCTGCTCATCATTCAGACCTGTGAACACAGCATTATCTGGCATATACTAGGTGCATTTAGTAAATCCTGGTATAGTGCAACCTAACTAAGATGAGATTGGGGACTGACCAGGAAGCAGGGCCTGCTGTGAATTATATGCCATGTGAAGGGGTTTGAACATTATCTTGAGTACCAGGAAAGATTATGTAAAGGATTTCAACAAGGAGAACATAATCCCACTTGAATTCTGGAAATGCAGTTCATTTATTTATTTAAGAAGAAACAGTGATTGTGAAGGGAGGGGGGTAGGGGGTAGAGTAACCAATGATAGCTATTAAGGAAGGGATGTGTGGTGATGAGCACTGGGTGCTATACATAACTAATAAATCATTGAACACTACATCAAAGACTAATGATGTACTATACGTTGGCTAATTGAACATAAAAAAAAGAAAGAGAGTGATTGAGTTTCAGGTGATGTGATTATGTCTGGAAATACAATGATAAGCCAAACCAGATATAGCTTCAGCTTTCCTACAACTTAGCATTTATCTGTTGAGCGTATGCATGAGGTAAGCACTATGAAGAAAGAGACAGTGTCCACTCAGACCATGTTGCAGGGAAACTTGAACTAGATTGCTGGGTCAAGAGAATTTTTCCTGAGGAAATGACACTTGAGGTGTGGTGTGTAATACAGGAAGGAATCCTGGACAGTGTTGTGTGAGAGAAGACCAGTGTGGGAAGAAGAACATTCCAGACTGAAGGGATGTGGCTTAAAGGAATGTGGAACCTGTGAAGAATAGAAAGAAGGCTGGTGAGAGCTGAGGAAAAGAGGAAGTTTAGACTAGATCATTCATGGCCTTGGTGCCATGCTAAAGACTCTATTCTTTAGCCTCTCAGAGTAATGGGGAAATGTAGTTAGAATGTTCAAAAATATCATGTACTACAGTGTGGAAAACAAGATTTGGCTGCAGGAGCAAGTGTGGCTAATTAGAGACTATTAGAGTTTTCAGGAAATTTGGGGTTAGATTCAAGATCAGCAAAATGGCAGTCGTGATGGAGACGTGTTAATGGATAAATAGATATTTAACAGGTGGCACCTGCAAGACTTGGTAACAGGTTAGACATTGAGAAGATACTGAGAGAATAAGACATAACAAAGATGACTCCAATTTCTAGCTTAAAGCTTGAAAAAGAGAAAAAGAGAAGCTCATAATCCAGAATTTTATGTGTTGGTCTTGGGAAGCTTTGAGATAATGAGACATTCAAGCGGAAATATTTAGAAAGTGGTTGAACAGCTCGATCTGGATCATTGAAGAGGAATCTAGAGAATCAGAAAAAGCATGATTGGCCTACAGATCTGGAAGTAAAGAGAAGGTAAGCCTGTGATTTCCCTGGGAGAGAGAATTAAGGAAGAACAGAATTAAGGAATTCTGTGGAGAAAGATATGCCTGCAGAGGGAAAAGAGGAGAGTGTTTAGAAGGAAGGACAGATGGATTGGAGTAGAGGTGACTTTGAAGATCGGTTAGGGGAAGGCTAAGGTAAGCCTCAGTTCAACAAACCAACAGAGATACCAGGTAACTTGAATGAAGATAAGGTCCAAAGGAATAGAGGAAAATGGAATGGCTGCCAGAGATTTTAGTATGTAGTTTGGCTAACTAAGTAAATTCATAGAGATAGGAAACAGAGATAGGCACTATGGGGTGTTTTGGGGAGAGGTGAGGTAAAAATATGAGTTAACTTTAGAATTTGGCAAAAAGAATGTTGCTCAAGAACTTGTCAAGAATAGTGTCAGTGAAGGGGTAGGAATATTAGCCTCATTTAAGAGGGTTAACATTTAAATTTATGTTATAGTTATTTAAATACATTTCCTAATTGTTCCTACCAGATTCCCTAATTGTTCCTGCTAGATTTTAAGTCCTACAGAGAAGGACAGAAGAAGAATGATAACATGAGCTAATAATTCACACCCAAGGGAAAATAATAGTTATTAAAATAAAATCTAACTAATAACAAAGAGATGCAAATTAAAACAATGGCATACCTATTTAGGGCAGAAAATTAAAACAAAAACAAGACTATTGCAGCTTGTTTGCTTACACCCTATACTACAGTTTCTATTTTCAATTTTACTTTTAACACAATAATATGGAGTAAAGGTTCTCATGACAAAAATATGTATACTATAAATCTTTAAATTGAGTCAAATGCCTTCTAGGGTGCCTGGGTGGCTCAGTTGGTTGAGCAACTGCCTTCGGCTCAAGTCATGATCCTTGAGTTCCTGGGTCGAATCCCACATTGGGCTCCCAGCTCCACGGGGAGTCTGCTTCTTCCTCTAACCTTCTCTCCTCTCATGCTCTCTCTCACTTTCTCTGTCTCTCAAATAAATAAATAAAATCTTTAAAAAAAACAAACGAACAAATGCCTTCTAAATGTCCATAAATATGAAAATGACAAACCTTCTAGAATATAATGCAATCATGTTAATTATAATTATAAAAAAATTACAAGTTTAAATCTAGTTATCATCTAAGGTGAAGCAAAATAAGAGCAATAAAAAGTGACTTTTATTCTATGGTTATAGAAACAATCATGCACTCAATTGAGTCTTTGTTCTACCTTGGGCATTCTGAGTAGACCTAACTTTCCTGGCAACTTGTAAGGGACAAGAAGACCCATCTCACAAACAGACTTCTACAGTTTCTCCCATACCAGTCGCCAACACTTGCTGTTCCAAGTTTCCTCGCAGACAGCCATGCTGACAGAACAGGAGAGAGAGCGTGGATTTGCAATCCTACGATTCGGAATTCACAGTGACTCCCAGCAAAATCAGTGGAAGAAAGAACTGCTGTCCTCAGAAGCTTTCTTATAACCTCACCTCCAAACCCATTTTTCATGAGCTCATCCTTGAACTGCAGCACCAACTCCTCTCAGACACCTCACCTGACTTTCTCCAAGGCAGAACTAACAAGACACAAGTTATTCTTTTCTTTCCTTTTTGCTTTTTGTGTAAGGTAGACATTTGTAGCAGGGGGAATTATCAAGGAGAAGGGCCCTCTCTCCAAGGCCATCGTGTGCGGCATCTGAAGATCAACCTTTCAAAAGACTTTAACTCTACTAAGACTTTAACAACTGTGCTCCTAGCTCCCCTCATTCTTTCATTAAATTTATATATATATATATATATATATACACATATAAATATAAATACACATAGATACACAATGCACATATACATATACTCATATATACATATACACATGTATGTGTGTAAGTGTATGTGTGTGTGTATACATATACATGTGTGTGTGTGTGTGTGTGTGTATATATATATATATATATATATATATATATATATATGAAATGTCAGTTCTACCAGGCCCATTCTGGTGTTCTATTATTTAACAAGATCTTGCAGACCACTACATCTTTTCCTGAATTTACTAGTAACACTTTTTACTTTTAGTATCTGACTTTGGCAATTTTTTGTACTTCTAAAAACAAATAATAGTATCTCAGAATACCCTCTCTGGCCCAATAATGATTATTCCTCAGCTACAAGCAGTCTAAAAGGTAAAATTTTATTTTATTTCTTTTTAAGATTTTATTTATTTATTTATTTATTTATTTGAGAGAGAAAGAATGTGTGCCCATGAGAGAACACAAGCAAGGACGAAGGGCAGAGGGAGAGGGACAATCAGGCTCCCCCCAGAGCAATACATGGCTTCATCCCAGGACCCTGGGGTTATGACCTGAGCCGAAAGCAGATGCTTAACCGACTGAGCCACCCAGGTGCCCTAAAAGGTAAAATTTAAAAATTAAAATTATTTTTACTAGGATAAGTCAAAGGAAATTATTTTCTTTTTAAAATTCTGTGTTGTTTTAAATTTATTTTTGTACAAGAATACAATTTTTAAATTAACATTTTTTAAATTAATATAAATACTTTGAATTAATAAAAAGTTCTCAGACAGGAGTTCGAAATTTCTGCCAGTGACTTCCGAGGATTGGGAGGGACAAATGAAACCGTAAATATGGGTAAATGCTCTGCAGATGGCAAGCCACCTCACAAATGAAGCAGATTATCATTTTAAAAATCTCCACACTTGTTAGAACACCTGGTGTGGCAACTTGGACAATCTAGAGCAAATTATTGTTTATGGAACAAACTAATTATTTAATATACAGCTGGATTTATGCAGCCAAAGGGTCTTACAGTTTCATACAACACATCACACATTTATTATAAAATGAAACTTATAATTTCTGGGAAAATAAAAGTAACAAATTTTTCCATTCTAGCTGAAATGATTAAGCCATAATACCAAAGGTGGAAAGCAAACGAGACCTCATTTATTAATTTTCCAGGGGAAGTGGTTTTATTTTATAATGTTTCGTGGAAGATTTACCATGCTTTATAGCCTAACTTTGTTTTTAGTAAACTTTATTTTTTAGAGTACTTTTAAGTTCACAACGAAATTGAGCGGAAGATACGAAGATTTCCTGTATATGTCCAGCCACCACACAGAGAGAAATCCTGCCTCAAAGCGAAATCCTGCCCCAGAGTGGCCTATTTGAGACACTTGATGAACCTGCACTAACTTATCATTAGCACCCAAAGTCCAGAGTTTACATCAGAGTTCACTCTTGGTGCTGTACACACTATGGGTTTTGACAAATGTATAATGGCCCGTATCTACCATCGTATTATCATATAGAGTGGTCTCTCCACCCTAAAACTCCCTGTGCTCTGCCCATTCATCCTTCCTTCCTCCTAAATCCTGGCAGCCACTGCCTTTTAGCCAAACTTTTATAATAGTAACATAACTTCTATAATAGATGTGTTAAAGTGCCTTTCGATGCTGTCTCTACTGGTTACATAAACTTGTATGCAGCTATCTCTGTCCCACCACCACTGTTCCCACCATTTTTTTTTTGTTTACATTATTTGTTGAAGAACATTGTTTTCAGAAATAAAAACCTATAAGCATTCATGCAGGAGAGTTCATTAAAATTTTAAATGTAAATAGCAGTGATGCAATTACTCATTGGGAAAATATGAATGGGACTCCACTGGGAAGTAAGCTGTGGGGATAGAATGATGAACAAGACAGGTACAACTCCATGTCCTTGTGTTACTGACATTCCATCAATAATATTTGATACACCAAGTTTCCGGGTGTGGAGTGGGCTGGGACCTCTCTGCAGCAGTCCCTGTCCTGCTTCTTGTACTTAGCAAATGAGAAAACAACAAGATGGGGTTGTTTTATATAAATATAAGATAAATGGGGTGATAAATATAAGATTCTTGGTCCCAAAACTCTACCCACAGTCATCTCTGCATGGCTTTCTAGAGTATGAACATTTTCACTGTTATTGCTCTGATGAAGGAATGTCACAATTAGAACTGGTGTTTCAAAGAAGTTCAGGCTAATGTGATTTTGTTTTCCTTAAATTATTTATTTATAGGTTCCAAGTAAAAATTTCTAAGGCAGGTGTCTGTAGAAATAGAGAGAGCCAACTATTCTCTTTATTGTATTCTCTATGGCAGTTATAATTAAAAGAACAGTTATCATATATAGGGTATAGGCTAAATTCTTCATATGTACATATATATTATCTTACCACATCCTTACAAAATAAGTATTATTGGCCACATTTTACCCCCCCTCCAAATACCATGCTGAATCATAGCAAATTTATTTAGCATCAACATTGACAGAAATGTGACAATTCTGAGATGATCAAAAAATTATGAGATGTTATTTTCAAATATAACAATGATCAAGATATCAAAATAAATTAGAAGTAAATTTACTAGTCTTTCTCCCAATTCTTCATTCCATTATTTTATCAAAGAACTGTCGAATGCCCCACTCTTTACCAAGCCCAATGCTAATTTTAGGAAATGTCATGGTTAATAAGACATAATCCCTGCCTTCCAAGAGTGCTGTTTAGTGCTCAAAGGCAACAAGTAAATAGGCAATTAAAATAATGTTTACTAATCACTAAGCTATGGGTATTTACAGGGTAGCCAGAGAACAGAGATGCATACTAAATAGATATTTTCTGTATACTCCCCTCCAACCTCCGCACAAATTGTTGAATTCCCCTATGTCCCTCTGAATATGATGTTAGAAGCTATTATGAAAATCCCTGATAGCTATTTTTAATTTTTTTATTATTGCTGGCTGGACCTAAACAGGGGTTATCAAAGCTACAAATTCAGTACCTTCAACTCAACATGAGAGAAGATGTTCAGGAGAACATGGGGAAAATAAAAATTAAGCTGGAGAATAAAGGAGAACACAGGACTTCTTTTAATTAACATGCAAAGGCACTCTGTGGCTACATTGATCATTTCCAAGAAAATGCCTGCCAAATACCCAAGGCTGAAAAAATAGTTTGTAAGTCCTTATATCAACTAAAAATTGGTGCTCCATGCAAAAAGTGGTTAGTTCTGCTTGCAACAAAAACAATCACGAAGATGTTTTTCTTTGGAGGCAACCATAATATGTCTGTATGCAGAGCAAATGCTTTCTTTATACTTACCATTTCATCACTTAGAATATAAAAAAGGTGTGTACTCAAGGATTGAGATTTTGAAAAAATAATTACTTTTACTGTTTTAAGGATAGGCATTCTTTTTTTCTTCCCTTTGAATACGTCTTTTTATTTTAATATTAAGAAACTTTAAATTAGTAAGTGGTAAAATTGAGTTTATCTTTTGGTGTACTGTCCAATGAGTACAGATTTATATAACCAGTATCAAAATTAGGATACAGGGATCACCTGGGTGACTCAGTCAGTTAAACATCTGCCTTTGGCTCAGCTCATGATCTCAGGGTCCTCGGATCAAGTCTCACATGAGAATCCTTGCTCCATGGAAAGCCTACTTCTCCCTCTGCCTCTGCCCCTCTCCCTGCTTGTGCACTTGCTCACTTTCTCTCCCTAACAAATAAATAAATAAAATTTCATTAAAAAAATAAAAGCAATTAGGATACAGAATAGTTCTCTTACCCTGCAGCATTTCTTAGTGCTACCTCTTTGTAATCACAACCTGCCCCCGCTCCCAGTCCTTGCAAACCGCTGATCTTTTCTTTGTGATTACCGTGTAATCATTTTGATAAACGAAATACATTAGCATGTGATCTTTTGAGACTAGTTCCTTTCACCTAGTATATACTACCTTTTGAGATTCATCTAAGTTGTTGCCTGTACCAATAGTTTGTTCTTTTTCACTGCTAAGTAGTTTCCCTTTCTATGAATGAAATATATTTTGTTCAACCATTTACCCATAGAAGAACATTTAGCTTCTTTCCAGTTGGGTTAAGTCTGAATACAGCAGCTATAAATATTCATATAAAGACTTTAGTGTGAACATAAGTTTTCATTTCTTTGGGGTAAATACTTAGGACTGAGATTCCTGAGTCTATGTTTCCCTCTATAAGAAACTACCAAACTGTTTTCCAGAGTGTCTGTCCCATTTTTGCATTCTTACCAGCAATATATGAAAGTTCTAATCACCCTGCATCCCATCCAGCACTTGATATTGTCAGTATTTTTTTTATTTTAGCCACTCTAATAGATGTGTAGTAGTATCTCACCTTGGTTTTAATTTGCATTTCTCTAGTGGCAAATAGTTTTGAACATTTCTTCATGTCTTTACTTAACCTTCTCTTATCCTCTGATGAAATGTTGAAAGTTTTTGCCCATTTTAAATTGGGTTGTTTGACTTTCTATTGTTGAATTTTTAGAGATCCTTATACATTCTAGATACAAGTACTTTGTCGAATACATGATTTTCAAGTATTTGAAGAGCTTGTCTTTTCTTTTAACAGTATCTTTCACAAAGTAAAAGTTTTTTTAATTTTGATAAAGTCCAATTATCATTTTTTTCTTTTATGGGTTAGGCTTTTGGTGCCATGTTCAAGAAAAACTTGTCTAGCTTCAATATTGAAGATTTTCTCTTATATTTTCACATAAAACTTTACAGTTGTATGTTTTGCATTTACATTTATAATCCATTTTGAGTTAATTTTTGTATAAAGATTGGGTGAATGTTCATTTTTTGCATATGATTATCTAATTATTCCAGTACCATTATTGAAAAGACCACCTTTCTATATAAGAATATATCCTGTCTTTTTGCAAGTTGCATGGTGATAAAGAATATAATGGCTTCTAGTACAGTTTGGTGTTACTGCCTTGATTCACACTTAAGTTCTAGCGGTTTTAACCATTTCCTTCTGCACCAACCATTACTTTAGTACCATCAATGTAAATTTTAACAAAGTGTAAAAGATGTATGATGATTTAAACTTCTTGGGAATCTACTGGCTTCATTTTGAAAAATGCTACGTCACAGCATTTTATCTTATTCTCCTCCTACTCATTTCTCCTATGCATTCTCCACTTTTTGCTAACTCCTTTTTATTCTTTAGTTCTGGGACCCATAAAACACAGTAAATATTTTTCCTATGTGCTCCTATAACACATTGTACAATGTAAAAGATATTTAAGAAGAATGAGATGCTGCTATTTTCAAATCTAACAATGATCAAGACATCAGCAGTAAAAACCATGAACATAAATTAGAAATAAATTTACTCATTACATCAAGTGCCCTCCTTCACTGAACAGTTGTATTACATGCAACTGATGAAATCACTAAATTCTACCACTGAAACTAACAGCACAATATATATTACCTAAATTAAATAAAAATTAAAAAAATTAAGAAGTAAATTTACTAGTTCTTCTTCGTTTTATTTTTTTTAAGCAAAGAAGCCTTTGATACGATGTGCCAAGCCCAGTTCTAAGTTTAAGAGATGTCAAAATTAGTTGGACCTTATCAAACAAATCTTACTCTATGAAAGACCTTGTAAAGAGGATAAAAACAAAACAAAACAAAACAAGTTTAAGACTGGAGGAAACATTTGTAAACCACATATGTAACAAAAGACAAAAATTTAGAATATACTAAAAACTTCTAAAATTCAACAGCTTTTTTTTAAAAGAATATAAATCAAAATGAGCCAAAGGTATAAAGAGACATTACTCCAAGGAGGATATACAACTGCAAATAAGCACATGAAAAAATTTTAACTTTATTAGCCTTAGGAATACGCAAAACAAAACTACAATGAACTATCACTACACATTTATTAGGTTGGCCAGAGTAAAATATAGTGACAATACAAAATGTAACTTAGCATGCAAAGAAACTGAATCATTCATACATTGCTGGTGAGAATGTAAAATGGCACAAATCATTCTGGAAAAACTTTTACAGTTTATTATAAATCCAAACATGTGCCTGCCCTATAGCCCAGCAAATTCACCCTTGGTACTTTTTTCTCGAAAAATGAAAAGTTATGTTCACACAAAAACTTACACACAAATTTTCATAGAAAATTCATTTATAACAGCCCCAAGCTGCAAATAATCCAAATATCTTTCAATGGCTGGATGGTTAAACAAACTAGTACATCCATATCATGGAACACTACTCTGCAATGAGGAGGAATGAACTACAGATGAATGTAAAAACTTGGAAGAATATCCAGAGAATTGTGCTGAGTAAAATAAAGCTCATCCCAAAAAGTTACACACTGTATGATTCAGTGATACAATATTTTTGAAATAACAAAATTGAATGGATGGAAAGCACATTAAAGGTTTTCAAGAGGTAGGAAGAGAGGAAGCAAGAGACATGGTTATAAAAGGACACTAGAAGAACCCTTTTGGCAAGTGAACTTTCTATATCTTTACTATGGTGGTAGATCCGTGTACTTATATGATCAAACTGCAGTGAATCAAACACACACACATATATACAAAAGAAGTGAAGTATGAATAAGTTAGGTGGATTTCAACAATGTTAACTCTCTGTTTGCATTGTACTCTAGTTTTGTAACATGGTACCATTGGGAAAAATTGAATAAAAGGTACATGAGATTTCTTTTTTTTTATTATTATTTTCTACAACAGTTTGTGAATCTACAACTATCTTAAAAAGGTTAATTAAAGGAAAATTACATTAAAATTTCAGGACACAAAATTAACACATAAACCTACTGTGTTTCCATGCATTAACAATGAACAATCTGAACAGGAAATTAAGAAAACAATGACATTTACAACAACGTCTAAAAAAATAAAATATCAGGAATGAACTTAACAAGGAGGGGAAAGATCTGTACTCTGAAAACCTATTTCTAAACTAAAAAAACTATTGAAACAAAGTACAGAAAACATGGGTAAGTAGAAAGACATCCCATGTTCATGGATTGGCAGACAATATTATGATGACAATACTACTCAAAATGATCTAGAAATTTAATGTAATTCCTAACAAATTCTCATTCTGTTTTAGTAGAAATAGAAAAATATATGTAAAATTCCTAAGGAATCTCAAGGGATACCAAATAGTCAAAACAATCTTGAAAAAAAAAAGGGCAAAGTTGAAAGATTTGCTTTTTTATTTCAAGACTTACTACAAAGTTATATGAATCAAAACAATGTGGTACTGGCATAAAGACAGACGTATAGACCAATGAAATAGATTAGAAAGCCCAGAAATAAACCCTTACAATGATACTGGAGAAACTGGATATCCACATGCAAAAGAATAAAATTCCATGCTTACCTTACATCATGTATAAAAAATAAACCAAATTGATCAAACATGTGTACACTAAAATGTATAAGCTAAAATGATTAAAATCTTAGAAGAAAACATAGGATGAAAGCAACATGATATTGGATTTGGATTTTGGATTGACTTTCTTGACTATAATATCAAAATCACAGGCAACAAAAGAAAAAAAAATTGATGAATTGGACTTCATCAAAATTAAAAAGTTTTGTGCATCCAAGGACATTATTGACAGAGTGAAATGGCAACACATGGAATGGAGGCAAATAATTGGAAATCATACACCTGATGAGGAATTACTATCCAGAATAAAGAACCCATAGAGTTCAACAACAATCGTGAAACAAATAATCCAATTTAGAAATTGGCAAAAACTTGAACAGACATCTCTCCAAAGAAGATACACAGATGACAAGTACATGAAAAGATGTTCAACATCACTCATTTTTAGGGAACTGCAAATCAAAACCACGATCAGATGTGACTTTACACTGGCTAGGAGGCTTCTACAAAAACAAACAAACAAACAATAAATAAAATAAAAATAAAAAAAGAAGTCAGGGAGGATATGAAAAAATAAGAATACTTGTACATTGCTAGGGGGAATATGAAACAAAGCAGGTACTGTTAAAAAAATATGACAATTTGTGAAAAAATTAAACATAAGGAATTGAAAAAGATATAAACAAATGGAAAAATATCTTATGTTCATGGATCAAAGGAATTAACATTGTTAAAAACTATCCAAAGCCATCTATAGATTCAGTGCAATTGTTATTAAAACTTCAATGGCATTTTTCACAGGTTAAAAAAAATTCCTAGGGGTGCCTGGGTGGCTCAGTGGGTTAAAGACTCTGCCTTCAGCTCAGGTCATAATCTCAGGGTCCTGGGATCAAGCCCCACATCAGGCTCTCTGCTCAGCAGGGAACGTGCTTCCCCCTCTCTTTCTGCCTGCTTCTCTGCCTGCTTGTGGTCTCTCTCTCTCTCTCTGTCAAATAAATAAATAAATAAATAAATAAATAAATAAATAAATAAATAAATAATCTTTTTATAAAATCCTAAAATTGTATAGAACCACAAAAAACCCTGAACAGAGAAACAATCCTTTTTTTTTTTTTACATTTTAACGCATTTCATATCATCTCAACAATAATTGAAAGCTTTTCTCAAACATTAGACCAAGCTATGTTTTTTTTTTTTTAAGATGTTGTTTATTTGAGAGAGAGCGAGAGAACACAAGCAGGGGGAATAGCAGGCAGAGGAAGATGAAGGTTCCTTGCTCAGCAGGAAGTCTGATGTAGGGCTCGTTCCCAGGACTCCGAGATTATGACCTGAGCAGAAGGCAGATGCTTAACTGACTGAGCCCCCAGATGCCCCATGAACCCAATTATTTTGTTAGGTGATATCTATGGAGGATTCTAGATCAAAGCATGAAAGCAAATTAGGAGGTAAAACAGGGCAGGCTGGAAGAAGCTTAGCTTCAAAGAAAAAGAAATATATAAGACAGAAATTAGTAGCTCAATTAAGCATTTAAAACCATGATTTCATAACACCAATTACAGCAAAATGTATAGCCTAAGGCAAAAACAAAATTTGCTCAAACTGCACTGACATCAATTCTTGACCATTTTAACTATTCTGGAAAAGCAAACCTGGAAGCATTATTCTTCCATTATTCTTACTACAAAACTGTAGTAAGCAAAATAATGTGGTACTAGCATAACATTAAACATATAGACCAATGGAACAAGATAAAAAAACAAGAAATAAATCCTCACATATACAATCAACTGATATTTGACAAGAGAGCCAATAATACTCAGTGGAGAAAGGATAGTCTCCTCAATAAATGGTGTTGGAAAAACTGAAGAATATTATTACAGAAGAATGAAATTGAATTCTTATCTTACACTACTCACAAAAATGAACCTGAAATGAATTATAAATATAAGTCTGAACTGTAAAATTCCTGGAAGTAAACATAGGGGTAAATCTTCTTAATATTGATCTTGGCACTGAGTTTTTGGATGTGTCACTGAAAGCAAAAGCAACAAAAAGTGTTAAGAGAACCTACAGAATGCGAGAAAGTATTGATATATATCTGAGAAGAGGTAAATATCCAACATATATAAAGAACTTATTCAACTCAATAGTAAAAAAAAATCCACTTAAAAAATTGACAGAGGAACTAAATAGATATTTCTCCAAAGAAGGCATTTCTTCTGTCTGAAAGAAGAAAAGGTGCTTGATATCACTAATTATCATGGTCAAGGAAGTGCAAAGTGCAAATCAAAACCACAATGAGATGTCACCTTACATCTGTTAGAAAGGTTTGTCATCTAAAAAACAAGAAATAAGTGTTGGTGAAGATGTGGAGAAAAGTAAAAACAGTGAAAAACAGTATGGAGAATCCTCAAAAAATTAAAGAGAAACACTGCCATAGGACCCAGCAATCCCACCTTTGGGTAGGTAACCAAAGGAAATGAAAACAGGGTGTCCAAGATATATCCTCACTAATATGTTCATTGCAGCATTATTCATAATAGTCAAGACATGGAAACAACCTAAGTGTCTATCAATAGATGAGTGGATACAAAAGACGTGGAATGTATACACAATGTGATATTATTGTCTTTAAAAAGAAGGAAATTCTGTCATTTGCAACAACATGCATGAAACTTGAGGACATTATGCTAAGTGAAATAAGTCAGACAGAGAAAGACAAATACTGTATGATCTCTCTTGTATATGAAATTTTTAAAAAAAAACAAACTCATAGGAACAGAAAGTAGAATGGCAGTTACCAGGGACAGAAGGGTGTGGGGGATGGGGGAGATGTTGGTCAAACGGCTTGAACTTTCAGGTTTAAGATGAATAAATTCTGGGGACCTAATGTACAGCATGGTGATTATAGTCAACAACTATATTACTGTATTACATACATAAAAGTTGCTAAGAAGAAGATCTTAAATACCCTGACCACAAAAAAGAAATGGTAAAAATGTGATGTGATGGAGGTGTTCGTTAAGTTATGCTAGTAATAATATCAAAATATATGTGTATCAAATCAACATATTCTACACTTTAAACTCACAGTTTATATGTCAATTTCCTTGATCAGAAACAAAACTGAAAACAGAAAAGAAATAATTGATCATAAGAGACCGTTAAATAAATGTCTAACTGTGAACAGAAGTGTCCAATGAAAAAAATTTTTAGTTTAAAGGCATAATGCAGAATGAATTTAGGATGAAAAGATGAGTTAAATTCAGCTCCTTGATGATAATGCCAGGAAGGAAAACAAAATGTTGACAGTACCGCATTATTAACAGGGATTGTAAGAAGCAAGAAATTATCTCAAAGAAAAAAACATCAAAAAAATGTAAATGCCTTATAAGTCTCTTAGATGCTGAATCTGGAAAGTAATAACTATCATGGGAAGAAACATGGTTTTTGTGGGCATCACATTCCTTATCTTCAAAGTGAAGCTCTGGATTAGATTAGGGATATTAAACACAATACCCTCATGCTGGCCTCCCTCCTTAGCACCCATGGCAGCCACTGATAACAGATCAAGGGATTTCCTTCCTGAGACCAGACCCAGCTCCATGACCCTTCGCTACCCAGACAGGCAGCAACTACCCATCAACTCCTTTATTGCTCAAAATGGAACTAATTTGCTCTTCTCAGTTTTGATATTAAATAACATGCCTTCCAATTTTAAGGTTCTATATTTGTATAACTAACTGGAGTATTCTAGAGTGATAACTTTCTGATGTTTAATTTGGAAATTTCTTAATATTTTTTATGCCAAAAATATTTATTATGCCAAAAAAAGGCATAAATGCTAACAGGGTCAAAGGAAATAACTGTTAACTTAAAATTATAATACAAAGATAAATTCTCAATTAAATTTTATGGTCAGCATTATCAATTCAAATTGATAGATATTCTATCTGCACTATTTGCAAGCTAGTCCTATATTATTTGTAATAAAGATTGTGGAATGACCTATTTCCACATTATTTTACCTATGTCCAAGTAAAACTTTTTTTTTAATTCAACAGAGACAGAAAGAGAGCATAAGCAGGGGAAGCAGAGAGAAAGGGAGAAGCAGGTTCCCCGCTGAGCAGGGAACCCTGGGATCATTACTGAAGGAACTGAAGGCAGACACTTAACTGACTGAACCACCCAGGCACCACTCCAGGTAAAAATTTTAAATAGGAAAACATTACCAATGTCTACAACTAATTGGGGTAAACAAATGTATTTAATAAGACATATTATATTATATTATATTATATTATATTATATTATATATGTTAGATTATATAAGATAATAACACATATTATATAAGCTAATTTATTACTTTAAAAATGAAATCACAAATCATGACAAACCACAAGCCCCTTGAGTAAACTCAAGTGAACTGCTCAAGCATTCAAGTAACCAAGAACATACCATGACCTTAGTGATCAGATGGTTTTATTGAGTCATTTTGCTGTTGTCCACAAAACTGAATTAATATATTCCTGAAAATCTTCTCTGTTTCTAAATCAGAACAGTGCCCATTGCTTCAGTGCTTGAGCTTGCAAACGTATGACAGATGATGGTACATATACTTTCTGGTTGTGGGAAATTTCAATAACAGAGAAAGAACCAACTGAACAACAGAACCTCTTGAAGAATACTTAAAAATTTATTTTTTTAATTAAAGATGGAATTATATGATTCATGTCAGAACTAAAAACTTTAAAATTTTTCCCTTTCTCCAGGCATCACCATAATTAAAATTTTATGAATTAATCTGTGTATATCTTGTTTTTGCTTTGTTTTGATTTTATTGTTTATTTAATTGACAGAGAGAGCGAGAGACAGAGAGAGAGGGAACACAAGCAGGGGTAGTGGGAGAGGGAGAAATAGGCTTCCTGGGGAACATGGAGCCTGATGTATGGTTCGATCCCAGGACACTGGGATCATGACCTAAACCTAAAGCTAAAGCAGACAGATGCTTAGTGACTGAGCCACCCAGGTGCCCTGTGTATATCTTGTTATAGTCAATGCCATACAAAGATGAGATAATCTTTCTTCTTTAGTATTTACTATAACATATATGGTATTAATGCAGTTGAACTAACATTTAGCAGATATCTACAGTATTTGCCTGTTGTTTTTCTTTTTTATGTTTTGACTCCTTTCACCAGTTTCTCCCACCCCATCCCACCCACCTCTGGCAACCATCTATATCCTCTTTGCATCCACGAATTTGGTGGTTTGTTGCTAATGATGTTCAGGTTCAATGTATAAAAGATATCATATAGTATTTGTATTTCTCTGCCTGACTTATTCACTTAGCATAATGCCTTGACGTCCATCCAAGTTGTCATGAATGACAAAATTTCACTTTTATATAGCTGAATAATAGTCCGTTATATATAATAACAATAGCAATATAAGTGTCCACCAATGCATGAATGGATAAAAAATGGATAATGCATTATTATAATATGTAACATATTACATATTATATACATATATATATACATATATATATATACACATATACCACAAGTTCTTTATCCATTCATGCATTGATGGACACTTATATTGCTTCTATATCTTAGTTATTGTGAATAATGCTGCAATGAACAGAGGCTTGCATATATCCCTTTGGATGGTGGTGATGGTTGCACAACAGTATAAATATATTTAATAGCACTGAATTGCAATGATAAAAATAAGTAAAACATTCTATCTTGCACAGATATATATAATGTCAATGTGCTATGGTTTTAAAAGAACTTAGATTCTTACGGTTTAGTCATACGGCCTTATAATTTGATCTTAATACATTTTTAAGACAAAGAATATTTAACTAGAAACTAAAGAAATAACTGTGGAGTGAATATATGAGTTGAAACATAGCCAGGGATATCATGTATTCTGCAATTCTAGAGTTGAAAGCCTACTTCTCTTGAGATGTGGTTCTCCCACACTAAAGGTGAAAAGCAAATAAAGTATTGCTCTGTTGCTTCATCACCTTATTAAGAAAGGTTGACTCTGTGCTTAGCTAGCAGGAAAAATAATTTATTTCTCTGTCACTTTATTTATTCACCTACAGCAAGGTAAATACAAGGTGTTACTTGTTATTTATTTAGCTTTTTTAAGATACGTACCCCATTACCGGAAACATAGCGTATTAGGAAAGCAATTCTCTCCTCTTGTTTAGGTAGTAAGTATATCAGAATTATTTATAATAAAAGTTTTCTACATATAAAATGTTAGCACCTCTAAGGAAAGGTATGAAAACTTTAAAGAAAATTAATTTTCAATATTACACTATTGTAGTCATGTAAGTGATTATAGTAAGATAGAAAGCAGTAGTCTTCTCCATACTTACAACATTTGATTATGTATCTCAATTTCAATGGTTTTAAAAGAGGTTATAATTGAGTTGAGTCAAATAGATTCTTACATGGATAAGCCCAGATTCAGCTTTGTAAAATTTTTTAAAGACAGATAATTTAATAATTATGGTACAGTTATATCTGAAATAGAAGGACATTTAGGGCATTTTTTTAAAACCAGAATATTTTTACAACTTTTACAACTGATATGGTCTTTGTAAACTTGAGGAGACCTGGTAGTTGCTGAGTACCCAAGCCTAATGCCCCTATGGATGAGTCTTCCATATCCTAGTCAACTTCTTTGTGTCATGGGAACAGAAAGCTTGAGAAGAGATATCATATGTGTGCCTCAATAGAAGGGAAATTAATTAGTCTTATTTATTATAGAATAGACCAAACTGAAAGGGGCTCCAGAAATTGACTATCAGAGCTCTTTTCAACCTCCTTCCAAGAAATCATGATTGTCTGAATGTCCCTAAAATAAATTGAAAATGTTACAATGAAGGACCTTTACAGGATGAGGCATGACCCGCCAACTTCTCTCTTAGTCTGTTCATAAAGTCTCATTGTGGTTCATTACAGAGAATACAGAGCAAAAATTGCACACTTTGTATTTCTTCATAAAGGGACTGAATGTTTCCATATATTAAAAAAACATTCTTCTATTGGTCACACTGAACTGCACTTGCTATAACTTTGGAAAGTGGAGGGAGTCTTTTTTTTTCCCCCTGTGGTTCTCTGGAATTAGATGTTCAGTGGTCCTGTGAATACTCACTTGATGATTACTTTTAAAATATTTAAATTTATCTAAAAAAATAAGTTATACCACAAAGCATTCTGGAGAGGAAAGAGAGAGAAAAGTAAACAAAGTTAAGAAAAGTCCAAGTCTAGGATGAGTAACTCAGCTAGCTGTTCAGCAAGGTCCCCAAAAATATAGCCAGTAACAAAATCACAGTGGCTAAAGAAGTTCAGTTATTATCAGGCACATATTTATATTTAAAGGATCTGATCTATAAAGGGTGGAGGTTAGCTTTTTATGATAAGACTACCGGTCTGAAGGATGATGAAATAATTGTGTTGGGAGACCCTTCCAATAATTGTGTTGGGAGACCCTTCCAATGTAGAACTGGTGGGACAAAAGCAGGCTTCAGATCTTAAGAAGAAGTTATCAAAATATCAAGGGCCAGTCCTAGAGACAAACAAAAATACTTTAATAACTGGAGTAGAAACCAGGTCCTAGAGATGGAGCCCACAGAAGGGTTATTGAAGGTAAAGCTAAAGTTCAAGAGAAACACAGTGTTTTCAGAGCAGCATAGGATTTAAATACAATCAGTTCTATCTAACTGGTAGGAATAGAGTTCTTAACATATCCCCCAGGCCAAAATATGTATAACTGAGCCAAAGAATCAGAACTGAAACTACTCTTGAAAAAAAGACACACAACTTCTCTTGACCACAAAATAGATTATTCTCCCATTTGACTGGTTATGCTTGATCCTTATTTAAGCTATATGTAGAGGTAGAGTTAATAGTTAATTAAAATATTCTTTTAAAATGGGAAGTACAATTGAAAACATTATATAGTTGTATGCTTAGTTGTATAAAAAGCATTTGAGTAAATTCAACTCTCATTCATTATAAATATCCTTAGCAAACTAGAAAGAGAAATAACTCTAATCTCGCAAAAATTATACAAAAACCAACAAACAAAAAAAAAAACCTTGCTCTAAACAATATTCAGTGGTGTAAGCTTGAAAACTTTCTTTAAGACTGGGAAAGAGACAATGGCTGCCACTATGACCAACTCCATTCAACAATTTACCAGATACCTGAATATAATGAGACCAAAAAAAATAAAGGCCCAAGGAAATGGTTATTATTTAAGACAAATGGCTATATATGTAGAAAATCCATATGCATCTACAGACCTGCTGTAAAAATTATTAAGGAGGGGCACCTGAGTGGCTCAGTTGTTAAGCATCTGTCTTCAAAAACAATAAATAAATAAAAATTTAAAAATAAATTTAAAAAAAAAGCATCTGCCTTCAGGTCATGATCCCAGGGTCCTGGGATCCAGCTCCTTCTGAGCAGGAAGCCTGCATATCCCTCTCCCACTCTCCCTGCTGTGTTCCCTCTCTTACTGTGTCTCTCTCTGTCAAATAAATAAATAAAATATTTTTAGAAATTAAAAATAAAATAAAATTAGTAAGTAAATTTAGCAAAGTTTGTGAATACAAAGTCAGTAGAAAAAAGCAATATATATATTCCCATATATCATTAAAAAGATAAAGCAAAAGTAGTTATTAGAAGAAAACTTAATAGAAAATCATTGTAATCTTGGAGTAATCAAAGATAATTTTTAAGACATGGAAAGGCAAAAAAAAGGGGACCAACAACCATATGAAAATATGTTCATGTCATGAAGCATCAGAAAAATGTAAATCAAAAACCACAATAAGATAATATCTCACACCAAGTAAAATGGCTGCTATAAAAAGAGGCAAAACAAAACAAAAAGCCAAAAATAACAAGTGTTAGAAAGAATATGGAAAAATTGGAACCCTTGTTCTCTGTTGGTGGGATTGTAAAAATGGTATAACTCCTATGGAAATTAGTATAAAATTTCCTCAAAAAGTTAAATATAGAACTATCATATGGTCCAACAATCCTACTTCTGGGTATATATCCAAAAGAATTGAAAGCAAGTTCTCAAAGAGATATTTCTAACCCATGCTCATAGCAGCACTATTCAAAATAGCCAAGAGAAAGAAAAATCCAAATACAGACAAATGCATGAATAAACAAAAGTAGTACATACACACAATGGAATATTATTCATCCTTAAAAGGGAAGAAAATTCTGTCACATGTTACAACATAGATCATCCTTGAGGACATTATATTAAGTGAAATAAACCATTCACAAAAAAAGCAAATACTATATGATTCCATTTACTTAAGGTATGTAAAGCAGTTAAAATCACAGAAAGAGAAACTGGAGTGGTGGTTACCAGGGGCTGGGGAGGACAAGGGAAAGAGTATTTGTTGTTTAATGAATATAGAGTCTCAGATGTACAAAATAAGAAAGTTCTAGAGTTCTGTTTCACAATAATGTGAATATAGTATATAATGATGTAAATATACATTAAAGTGAATACTTAAAAATGTTTAAGATGATAACAAAAAAAGGGGTGCCTGGGCGTCTCAGTTAAATAGCCAACTCTTGATTTCAGCTTAGGTCATGATCTCAGGGTTGTGAAATCAAGCCCCAAGTTAGGCTCCATGCTCAGCACAGTCTGTTCCAGATTCTCTCCTTCTCTTTCTGCCGCTCCCTGCTCTTGTATGCTCTGTCTATATGTCTGTCCATCTCTCTCTCCCTCTCAGTTTCTCTTTTAAAAAAAAAAGGATTAAAAAAGACATGAAAAGCACTAAATTAGACCATATTAAAATTAGGATTTTTTTTTAAATCAGGATTTACCATTAAAAGCCTGAAAAGGCAGTTGGTAGAATGAGAGACTATATTCACAATACATATATTAACAACATGGTGTCTATCAAGAATGTATTTTTTAATTCTCAGGAATCAATATGAAAAAGACATACAGTAGAAAATGGGCAAAAGTTTGGATAGAAATGAAAAGAGAAGATATTCAAATGGCAAATAAACATATGAACACCAAACTAAAAAGATAACAAATTAAAATAGTAGTGTAGAACTGCAAAAAATATCTGAGTGAAAAAAGACAGATAATACCAAGTGTTGTTGAGGATATGGGTGAACTGGGAACTTTCTTACACTCTGAATGGAAGAGTAAATTGGTACAACTTCCTTGGACAACTCTTTGTCAGTATCTACTAAACTTGAATACCTTCCAAGGTTTATCCCAAAAGAAATGTATGCATTTGTTCACCAAGAGACAACTACTAGAAATTCATAGCAGACATACTAGGCAACTACTAGCAGTAATATTTGAAATTAATTGACTGGCTAGAAGACTAGCACTGTAAATGCATTCTAGTGCATTCCCATCACATGCAAGACTTTCAACAGTAAGACTCAATGATGTTCAATGATTAGAGTCTATGAATATAATGGCTTCCCCTAAAAAGTTCCATGTATACAACAGATTCCATTTATATAACTAATCTCTACTTCAGAGGTCAGTTGGTGAGAAGTCATGTGTTTTCAATCTGAATGCTTGTTATAAGGATATCTTCAGTTTGTGAAAATCTATCTTGATGAACACTTATCTATGCACTTTCCTATAGATTGTAATTTAATAAAAGTTAACTTTCCTTAATTCATAAGGAAAGTGTTCAGATTTTTCTCTGTCCTTCGCCTTCCCTGTCCTTCATCCACTTGGTCATAGAGCTCTATAAATACCGCCTTGTAAACACTTTCGAAAATGTTCGAATATTTTCTGTTTCCAGTGCCACTTTCTGCTTTCTCTGCCTGCCCACCCTCTATACTTTATTGGTTCATTCAGTAACATGTGTGAAAACGTATACAAAACATATGTCCTGGCACTCTCCTTGAACTAAGGATACACAGTGAACAAGAAGGGCACTGTGTCCTCTCACCTCACTGATGCGTGGGTCTCTCATACACCATCTGTCACAGTGATGGTCTCACAATGTGGCCTCATCCTAGCCAGACCAACTAGAATCCTCCCCACCATTTTGCTGGGGACTGCATGAGTTGTTGCAAACTTCTTGGGGAGTATTTAGGGAATATTTATTAAACTACACACATGTTCTTTGATGCTTTGATTTCCTTTTAGAAATCCATCTGACAGATATATAAAACCTGGAAATCCTAAAAGTCCATGGATGTAATAACTCTTCTTTCTTTTTACATTATTTTTCTATTTCTGGCCTTTTGCATTCTTTTCCTCCTTTTGATTACTCTTATTTCCAGAATCCCCATTGCCACCCCCCAACATATACACTTTGCTTGATTGGCTTATACTTATCCCCTTGGGCTCAGCTGACATATTTCTGCTTCTAGAGAGTTCCTAGTCCCTCGAGCACTCTGAGATAGGCTGCTTTCTTTTACTTCAATTATATTTCATAATGCTTACTTCATATCTTCCAAAAAATGCTCTAAAGAATTATTATCTGCCTGATTCAGTTCTAAAGTGATACAAAGTGATACAGTGGTTAAAAGAACCTATGTAGCCAAAAATAATTTCAAGATCCAGCAACCCTTTTGTTTTCTCAAATACCTCGAGGTGACTCTTAGCACCCCATCAATAGCTATAAAAATCCCCATGATTCCTATCCCTAATGTATTCATAAACCATAGTGATTTTCCTCAAAATTCTTCCTCCCAAGATAAATCTTCTAATCTTTGTCCCTATCAGCATTTTCTTGTTCTCCTTCCTTGCTCCTTTCCTCTTAGCACTTCATCTCAAAAACCCATGAGCTCATTTGGCAAGCCAATTCTCCCATAGAGAGGAGAAAGAGACTGGAAGGGACCAAACCAGTGCCCTCTTTAGTATACACAGGTAGAGAAAAGCTGGCACTCTTCTTATATTAATAACTGTTAGCCCATCACACATCTGTTCTAACAAGCACGACTTCATTGTATAATTGGTATGAAGTTGACTGGTTCTCACTAGAATGGAAGCTTCTTGAGTTCAGGAATTCTATCTTTATCATTCTTTAGAACACTTTTGTGCTTACATAAATATGTATTGAATGACTGATAGAGTGAATGCTTTATACTGTGATTCTAACTTCATACATTTAAATGACTTTATAAGTGCTGTGGTATTTTCATTGAGATTTTTGAGACTGAATTACTTATACTTTAATCAAAACATACTATTGTATACAATGTGTATCCATGGAGAAAATTTCAGTGAGGCTTTTTTTTTTTAATTTATGGAAAGTATAATATCTTGGACTATCTTTATTTTCTTGAGCAGTCAAGAGTATTACAAAACTCACTCTTTGTAAAGAGAGCATAGCATATGACTCAACATAGCTTACATACAAGAAAGTACATTGTTTTGATCTTAGGACCCAGCACAATGCAGTCTGATCCTAACTCTGTATTTCCAATTAGGAATTCTAGGCGAGAAAGATTCTATTTGTCTATGAGTTCAGCAAGGACTTGGAAAATTTCCCTAGGGCTTAATGAAGATGCTGGATAAAAGATGCTCTACTGTGCAATCTTCAAGCTTTGTGGTACACAGCAGGTCTCTTTCAGAGAAATCTCAGGGTAGGGACACGCACTGAAAAACATAAATATCAAATCATATTTCTGTGGCTTAAGTAATCTCAAATGAAATTCTGCTGGTGAGGAAGAAATTTCTGCAAGTACAGAACTTTAATGATCTGGTCTCTTTGTTCCCATCAGTCCTACATATAGTCTTTAATCACTATCTTCCTATTTGAATTGTTTTTTTTGTTTGTTTCATTTTATTTTGGGGATTTTGTTTGATTTGGTTTGGTTTCTTGTAAAAATTTAAAGTTCACATTCTCATCAGCTTTATTTGTTTTCCCAGAATAGTGCTTCATTAGCTTTTTGAGTTTATTTATTATATTAGAAGATTGTGGACTTTAATTAAAAATGGTTGCTTGGTTTGATGGTATTTATAGTGCGACTCATTATGGGTTTCATTCTTAATAATAAAAATGTGTAGAAAAAAATCAGTCACTAGTCTTATCACACTACTCTGCCTCGTATCCCCAAATTGCCATTTTAAACTCATATTAAGTATGGTTAAACAAAACCAAGATTATCTCAGTTTCTGAGTTCACATAATTAGGTCAAGACTAAAACCCAGATCACCAAAATATCTAATAAAATCATAGAACTCTATTGCTGGAAGGAATCTGGAGAACATCTAATCTACTTATTTTGCAGATGATAAAATGAGGTCTTGTGAGGTTAATTTCCTTGACCAGTGTTACCTATCTATTTGTAGATAGAACCAAGATTGGAACTTCAGCCCCAGACTCTAGTAGCATGCAGATTCTCTCCGCCTACTCCAGTCCCAATGGTTTGGTTTGGTTTTCTTTTAAGATTTTATTTATTTATTTGAGAGAGAGAGAGAGAAAGAAAGAGCATGAGCAGGGAGAGAGGAAGAGGGAGAAGAGGACCCAGCTGAGCAGGCAGCCCAGCACAAGGCTCTATCTCAGGACTCCAGGACAGTGATCTGAGCTGAAGGCAGATGTTCAACCAATTGAGCCACCCAGGCATCTGTAGCCCCAATGGTTTTTTTTTATCATTGTTATCATTATTATACTAGACCAATGTAGCAAATTAAAATAGAAATAGTTGGGTTTATTTTATGATGTGAAATGATAGTTGCCTCATAAAGCAGTTTTTGAATTTACTTATTCAGGATTTTAATGTCTCTCCTTCAAAAGCCAACAAGGAAGATTTTTCAGCAAAGAACTTAAAAACAACAAATTCTAGTAGTTCATCTTTCTGTTCTACTTAAGAGTTAATCCAAACATTTATATAGAAATATTAACTACTAGGTTGATATTTAAGCCTTACACATTTCCCCCCAACATGAGCAACTGACTTCTTTAGTTAACAATGGAGATGAACTGCTTGAGTCTGACTACATTAACAGAGAAAGTGCTTCTGAAAAAGACAGGATTTTAAAGAATCCAATCCCCAGCAGACAAGATACACCATAACCAAAATGTAACTAAAAACAAAATCAGTGTGCTAAGTGGAGAAATCCAGATACTTAGTCCCTTATTTGATCCCAGCTTAGAGTCATGATGAGTTTCAGAGTGAGAGGCAAGATTGATATTATTAAGAAAATGTGAAAACATTTCTATTAAATAAGTATATTAGCAATTCAAAAAAATTTCCTGTGCATCTGCCAGGGTTAGTTACACATATAGGAAGTTGGTCAAACAATTGAATCACAAAATAAAAATATTAAAACACTGACTTTATGCAGAATAAAAGAAGGAAAATAATGATAATTTCCATTTATTAAATGCAACCAATATTGAAGCACAATGCCAAGCACTGTGCAAATATTTTATCTCATTTTACCATCACAAAAGGAATGGTTATTATCCTTATCTAAAAATAAAAGCTTAGGAAAGTTAAGTAATTTGCCCAAAGCCCTAAAGCCAATTGACATTCAGACCATAATAGAGGCCCCATTACTTATTGGAGTCTCTACTCAAGAAAAATTCAAATCAAATTGACCAACTTAAAAAAATGTTTTTTAAAAAGCATGGTGGAAATACAGTTTAAACTAATAGCTAGAAAGAATTTACAGCACTGCTAGTGGATTCCCACTCATCTGAGCTTTCCATGTTATGATGCATCAGGGGTTGGTGGCTTATGGTTTAGCTATCTATTAAAAAAAACAGTCTTTTCCTCCAGTTATTGGTGGCCTGGTTTTCTTGTGACTCTTTCTTAATACTGAGTGTTCTCAAATTTATTTTGCATGTTATTTTTCACATGGAACTTCTGAAGGCAGTTGCCAAAACAGCCTCACTTTATAGATTAAAATACTTAGGTGCAGATAGTTTAGGTGGTAAGTTTCACATCCCACAAAACAAAATGGGAAAATATGACAGTCAATTTGCTTGTTACTGAAGTGCTAGCTCCCAATTTTTATCTCAACCATGGCATTCCCACTGAATAGAAGAAGACATAAAGTAACCCTCTAAAATGTCCAGGATAACTAGATAGATGAAGAGGGAGAAAGGAAGAGAGAAATTGATGTCTTAAAGAAAACCAATCCATGGGTTCTGAGATCAAAGGAAATGTATTGAAACTTGGCTATAACCACCTATATTTCTCAGAAAGAATGCTTAACAATTACAACAACTATAAAATGATATTGGAGATGATCCAACACAGGAAACATGGTAGGGAGGCAGCCTGTTCACAAACCAAGCACTGAAACGGTGTTCCTGCTCTGGTTTCTGTGCCTTTGGGTGTGACCTTGGACAAGACACTTGATTTCTCTGTACCTCAGTGTCCCCATAGGCAAAGGGCAGATTCTAACAAATGAACCGCAATGTTGTAGAAGTGTATCTCCTCTTTTTGATGCTGTAGATTTAGAACAGCCTGCAGAGGAAAAGATTAAAGAATCAGACATGGGGCTTCATGAATGGAAATCATAGAAATATCTGAAGAATTATTGAAACTGAAAGGAAAATATAATATCCCACAAGGACTCTCCAAAATAGGGATTTGGGGAGATCTGGAATCTAAAGAAAAACACACACACAATATAAGAGAAAATGATCGGATATCACCTACCCAATAGAGGAAGGAAATGCGAAAGTTAAACAAAGAAGGTGAGTTAATAGTCCATCTGAAACACTGCATTTATTTAGTGGAATAATATCTCTGTCCTTTGGAATGCTCTAATCATATATATAATATAGATGCTACATATATTATATATACTATATACATTTTATTTTTTTTAAGATTTTATTTATTTATGTGACAGAGAGAGAGAAAGAATAGGCAGAGAGGCAGGCAGAGAGAGAGGGAGAAGCAGGCTCCCTGCTAAGCAGAGAGCCTGATGCAGGGCTTGATCCCAGGACCCTGAGATTATGACCTGAGCTGAAGGCAGAGGCTTTAACCCACTGAGCCACCCAGGTGCCCCTATACATTTTTTTTTATATATGTATATGTTCTTTATATACTTCATATACACATGCACTAAAATCTCTTTTGGCTTCATTTCTAAGAATGTAATCTTTTGTGGAACGTCTCCATTTCCAAGGATTGTGTTTTTGGCAATTCACTGAATTTTCACATTCTCTAAATAAGATGCATATTGAGTCTAAGTAGTCCAGTACATTAAATAAATCTTTATTACTTTGTCCCTCATACAGTCCACAACATGTTCCCAACAATAATAAAGATGTTGTGTACAAATCCAGCAGCCATTTAAAAGGTGTACATCACCAACAGATTTAAATGATTTATAGAATCTTATTTTACCAAATAGTAAAATTTGAGTCTAATTGAAAAGACCAGCTTTATTCCTTTCATTTTCAGAATTCATTAACTTTAATGACATTTAGAAAGGCAGAACGACCACAAGATTGGACCATTAATTCTTCTGAAACATGAATTTTCAAAATTAACATTTGAGGAGGAAACAATCAATATCACACAGAAACCCTTATTTTGAGCTTTTGGGTCATTGAAGCAGAATCTGACTTATTTTTACAGTATAATAAAGAGATGTAAGAAAGTTGTCTCTAGAAGGATTCATGGCTAATTAAAAATTTCAAATTGTATAATCTGAAAATTAGTGTTTGCAACAAAATCAGCCATTCAACCTTAAACATGGCATTCTGCGTGCACAGCTATAATGAGCCACTTTCGTGTGGTGTACAGTCCTTGACATTTCTCCTAATCCTCAGACCACCCAAATATAGCAATCTGCTATTTGTAAAAGACACCCTATGAGTTTCTCTTTCTCTTCTTAAAGCCATATTTTTAAAGAGCCATCAGTTATCCATAGACTTCACTCATCATGGTAATGGCTTCTATAAATACTCTGACAGATCATTCTTCTCTAAATTGTCTAGCACAGAAAGGATAAGACTCATGTCCTTAGACTATGAAGAAGGCCAGGAGCCAAATTTCCACCTTTGGTGAGCACAATGAGAAAGCCACTGAAGGCCCTACCTCCTAGAATTTTCTGTGTGCAAAGATGCACAAGAAATCCCAGGTAAAAGTGAAACCTCGGTGATTCTCCTGAATATTTTTAAACCTTTCACATCAAAATGTTTAAAACATGGATTACATTTTACTTATCTTGGGATTTCTTTTTAAAAATATTTTACTTATTTATTTGAGAAAGAGAGAAAGTGCGCTGATGCACATGGGGCAGGGAAGGGCAAAGGGAGGGGGAGGGGGAGAAATAGACCCCCCACCAAGCAGGGAACCCCCAGGTGGGGTTCAATTTCAGGACCCTGAGATGCTTAACCGACTGTGCCACCCAGGTGCCCCCACTTAATCTTAAGATTTCTAATAACTTTCTTGAGAACTCTATTAGGACACAAGTTATCTATTTTATCTCCCCCTTGAATAAAGCCAACTCCTAAAGTAAGATTATCAGTTTGCACTTTCATTACCAGACAATTTCAACACCTATGCTCTTTTTTTATTCACCATAAAATTAGGAGCTGTCATTACCATCTAACACTTGGATTTATCAGACAGAGGTAGCACTACGTCTAAATTCTACTTCAGGGCAATCTTCTCAACCATAAACAACAAAAAAGTGGTGAATGCAAACAAACATTTGATCATGGTTAGAGTGAATATAAGATTTATCATCTTAACTTCTGATATGGAAAAAGAATGCTACTAGTAATTACTACAATCACTAACAGAGCTATAAGTACTAAATGATATCATTATGAATATTATTCCAAGACAACAGGCATAAAGCCAGGACTGTCCCTCCTGATGACCAACTAGGCACTATGTTGAGTCTGTGACATGATTTCCCTTTCTAAATTATTTCACATTCACAACATAGATGGATAGCTAGTATCATCATCCCTGTTTGACAGATGAGAAAACTAAGTCTCGGAAAAAATTAAGTAATTTAGTAAATTGAGGAATTGGGATTTGAACACAGCTGCCCATCTGGCTCAAAGTCTGAGCCATGTTGCTGAGGCAATGAATTATAGAAATAATGGCACTCATTCTCTTAAAATTTGACTAATAAGGACTGTGCTCACTCTCGTTTTCCCTCTCTTGCTCTCTCACTCTCTGTATACAAATATAAGTGTAGTTACAGATAACACAGTGGTTAGAGGTCAAAAAGATGGAAAACAATTTTGCATCTAGGAAAGAAAATAAATTTGGAATTCACAATCCTTCTAAAACAGATGGCTATATTGGCTTTAGTAAAACTGTTGTTGGATCTCCTGTGGAAGCATTCCTTCTTTTAAAACTAAGACCTCCGGATGAGCAGGAATAGGAAGCTAAACTTTTACTATTGGGTACGATGAGGTTATAATGAGGGAAGCCATTCCCCTTCTGCCTTCCCTCTTGATTCCTGGATATGTGAATCCTAGCTATGGAATAAACAGTAACTTTATAATGGATATCAATTTAGATCATAAACCACCTTCTAGAGGACGTTGTCCCACCCCATTAGGCACTGCCAACTACTTGATGGTATAATTGAGTCTCCAAAAGGCTACTCTACCATTTTATCAAGCAAACTGCTTTAAGATAGTGTGAAACATGAGACCAGCAAAGTCCCTGAGCAGGTGTCCATTGCCACACTTCTTTTGTTATGAACATGTTCCATGATAGTAAGCAATAATGTTTGAATACTGTAAGAGTAACTAAGACATTCTATAAGTTCACAAATGGTGGTTTTGGAGAAGCAGTGCAGAGAGAGAAAGTAAATCCATATTGAGGGTAAGAATCTATTCCAACAAGAACAAAATGTCACCCCTTCCATGATGAGCAGTCCAATGTAATCATTCTGCCTCTAAGTAGCTGGCTGATCACCCTGGGAAATGGTGCCATATTGGGCATTCTGTGTTTGTTTCTGCTGCTAGCAGATTGGGCACTCACCAGCGGCTATAGCTAGGTTAGCCTTGGTGAGTGGATGTCCACATTGTCGAGTCCATGTATGCCTCCATCCCTGCTACCAAGGCCTCATTATTCATGAGCTCATCAGGCAATGACAGGAGTAGCTGGGGGAAGGTGACTGATATCAACAAAATGAGTCATATGATCCACTTTTGCAGTGGTCACTGATGGTGACCATTTATTCAGGGCAGAACTATCTTCACATCCTGCTACCATTTGAAGAGATCTATCCACATACCTTGTCCAGACCTCCTTGTCACCCATTTTCTCATTTCATTCCTTTCAGATCCCCAGTTTTGAGTTGGGGCTAGGAGACCAGGCCCTTATACAGCTCCACTGTTCAGTCACTGGAAGGAGATTTGTTCTTTGGTCAGGCAATCTGTCTTGAGCCAAGGCAACCACAAAGAGGGGCCACAGTGGAGAGCCATGTTCTGGCAGCTTCTCCAGCTGACAAGTGGATAAGTTCTTCACTGACAAAGGCATCAGGGCAACGCATCCCAGGCCCTCATAACATCTACCAAATTGCTCTTTTGACTTCTGTTCTTCACTTCCTGAGCAATTTGACATCAAAATTTGAATTCAAATTAACAGTTTAAAAAATATTCAGTCTGGGTTTTTTTTAACATTTTATTTATTTATTTATTTATTTATTTATTTATTTATTTATTTGACAGAGAGAGAGAGAGATCACAAGTAGGCAGAGAGGCAAGCAGAGAGAGAAGGGGAAGCAGGCTCCCTGCTGACCAGAGACCCCCCAGTGTGGGGCTCTATCCCAGGACCCTGAGATCATGACCTGAGCTGAAGGCAGAGGCTTTAATCCACTGAGCTGCCCAGGCGCCCCATTCAGTCTGTTTTTGTCTTTATAGGAAAGTTACTGGGACTAATAAACTATAAACCACTAAAAACAAAACTAAACAAACAAACAAAAAAAAAAACCAAAAAACCTTGAAGAATTAAGTTACTTCGGACATTACCAACATTAACACCAACTATTTGAGATAAAATTAATTTCTTAAACTTCGATTATTAGTTGACTACTAAGTCCTTAGTCTTCTATCATGTTCAGTTCGGAGATCCCATTTCCCAGGCAGATCATCCTTGGGGTGCTGGCCAGAGCCACTTATTCCACTGCCAGCCTGTGGCACATTCCTGCAAACAAGGAGACCTACCTCCTCCCCTTGTAACCTGAGCTTCCTCCAGGCAGGGATGATGGGTTCATTATGAAAACCATTCCACAATTTCTTAAATAATCTACAAATTCCCAACACTGTTGATATTTTAAAAACATCAGATATAATAAATTGTTCTGCAGTGGCTCTGCAGCATGTACTAAATCTGTATGGGAGAATGATTTGTAATGCTATTCTCTTCTTGAAATGATATACACATCCAAAAGATGCCTTTATTAACTAGATTAAATCTTAGTATGCAACTGAAGGCTTCTGAGACTCTCCACCAGCTCTGTTGTGCTCTCTCAACCTCTACATCCAGGAGCAAAGTGCTTTCTGCTCTGGACTCTTCCTTGGAAAGGAGGTAGGGCTGTTCGTGTGTCGAATACAATGGAGTCTCCACTCTGCCTGAGTCTATTCTTTGATGTCCACTTAGCGTGAATGAAGCGCACATTCCTTTAATGAATGAACTCAATACAGTTTACTTAAACACTTTATAAGGAATATTTCTCAGAATAAATCAGGCTTCAATATTTGTTATTTTACAAAATAATTTCCAGGTGATTGGTCATTCAAAAAGGAATCAATTATTTACTTTAAAGTCATTACTTTTTATAAAATTGACCTTACAAAATTCAGCTGAAACATGTCACTGTGACTATATTCCCTGGTCCTCAAATTTAATTATTGACTCCTACAAATCATTAAACAGTGAATGTCCTGGGCATTTATAGAGTTGCACCTGCAATTTATTTGGTTTACTGCAACAATAGGTGACAAGGAAAACCGGGGTCACTGTCGTCATTCCCAGCATTTTCTCAGGCAGAAAGGCACATTTTCCACAAGGCCACTGGGTCTCTACAAACAGTATTCTTTCTGCCAGGCACTTTGTAATGTGCAATGAACGGTGTCATTTATTTTCATTTCCTCATACTTAATTGCATGCTTCTTGCTTCCAACATTAAGCCAGAAGGCAGGTGGCAGAAGCAATGAACTAAGCTGGGACTAGCTGTTGTCGTTATAGGCTATGCTCCCTCCCTTAAAAGCAAGCCGATTGTTTACAACCCAGCAGAAGCCACTGGGCTGGAAAAACGCTCCCTTCCATTGTAGGTTCTGACGCTGCAGAAGCTACTGTCAGGACTAGAGCTCCGTAAGGAAAAGGCACCAATTGGGTATAACTCTCAGCTACACGTACCTGAAGATGCTGAAGATATTAATCCAATAGCAGATACCAAAATCAAATATTCTGACAAACTATATAAATTAATGAGTAGACAGTATATGACAAAAGAAATAATTGATCAGAGGATAACTGATTCAAATGATGTCCCTCACTCTTAGATACTCCCTTGTCATAAATGTTGAACAAACCTGCTAGAAATTGATCATCTTAAAAAACAGGGTGAGTTAGTTGAACAAATTAAATATCAAATGTATGTAATTATTTATGGGCCATTTAACAACATATTCAAAGATAAATGATTATTTTCAATCGCTAAGAGGTATTTCACAGTGGTGTACTTTTGTAGCCCAAAGATAAAATTGCTCAATATTGAGCCAAAATAAAATTAGTAAAAATTTGTCTTTTTGTTTTTTACCAATCAATGCAACTAATAACTGATTGAGATTTATTGACGTCTTTCCCCAAATAACAAACCTTCTTTTTTTTTCTTGTTACTGTCTTCAAGTAATATTTCCTGACACATAAATTATGCTTTTTCAATGATGTCACATATGTGTTGCTAATCAGATGTCCTTTAGAATCTGCAACTGAACACACTGTATTTCAATGGTAAAGAGTAACAAATGTTATAAGAATCTGATTCCCTGAGGCTATTTGCTCTTTTGTTAGAAGAAAAAAAAACCTCAACCATATTGTAAGACATGTACATTTTGCTTACTGTTGATCATTTTAATACATATGTAAGAAGAAATGGATTGGAGAATAGAGCAGGGGCTCCAATCTTTTTCACTTTCAATACAAGCTCAGAGGCCTCCATGGGGTTTTCTTTTTTGCCTCAACTTTGGATTCTGGCAGCAAATCAAAAATTAAAACCATTAATTATAGTTTTTTCCCCGTAAACCCTCTCTCCATCCTTTCCTCAGCCTCTGTTCTTTCTCTACTTACCATTTCCCTTCAGGTTTCAGCTCTCCTGATATTCCAGACCTTCTACATTATCTTTCCACCTAGCTTTTATATGTCTTCCATCCAGACACCTGCAAATCTTTCTACTCATAAAACTGATATTCTAAAAGGTACTATCCCCAAAAAGTGTTTGTGAAGAAATGAATGACACAGTCACAAATGTGACTGCAAATATGATATTGACCACATTTGTCTTGTGCATAGCATCATTTTCCAAAACCTAAGATGGTCCTTGATTAAAATGTTCTGTAACCAAATAAACTTGGGAAATGAAATACTGCCCACCACATTTGGAAATGCACCTACAATGCAAGTCCCATGACAAAGAAACCTGCTTAACATGGTGTCTTCCAAACGCTCCTGAGCTGAGACCCCATATTTCCATGAAATGTCTGTTAAACATTACTTAGAGCACATCTTGAGAAACATTAGTTTATAAGTTTAAGCAATTTTCAGATAATAATTTAAAAGCAATCAATAGCTACATTTATGCAACCACAGGGATAATAAAGCAAATCAAGAATATATTCCAAGTATGATTTATGATATTAATATGAATAATGTATTTTAATAACCATTGGAAATAGTCACAAGGACTTGATTTGTTCATATTCTGAATTGCAAAATCTAATTAGGCTGGATTGTTGGCTTCCATTTATGCCTCAGCATCAAAGACCTTCTATTATTGGTAAAGTTCTTCTGATGCAGATTGGAAAAACAGTGCTTGCTGTTTGCACATTTATTGTTAGTCTACAGATTTGATGTTTTTGTGAATCTTTCCATGATTTGTTAAATAATGGATTTTTTCCACATAAGCAAGATCAAAGTCACTAATTTACAACAGTTAGAAATGATCATTACTGCTATCTTTAATGATGATTTTGACTTTCTTAGATGGAAGATTTATTTATTCATTCATTCATTAACTATATTGAGCATGTACTGTATGCCAGGCATTGTCTCAGGGCCTTTAATTCAATTTTAAATAAGGTGGCCAGTGTAAGCCTCTTTGGAAAGCAGATATTTGATTTAAAATTTGCAGTTAAAGGAGTTTGATAACTGAGAGAAGAGTTTTCTTATCAGAGGTAATAGACATGCTTAGGTTAGGAGAATGTCATGGCACTATCCAAGGAGAAGTAAGAAAGGCAAAATGGATAGAACAGAGTGAACGCCAGGGAGAAAAGTAGGAATGAGGCCACACAGGTTAATCAAAGACTTGGAAATATAAGCTCTTATGGGTCATTGTAAAGACTTTGGCTTCAATGTTAATAAAATGGGCAGCTACTTGCAGAACTCTAGGAGATACATAACATGATTAGTTCACACTTCATAAGAATTAATCTGCCATTGTTAAGAATAGACTGAGGAGGCACAGGGAGAAGCAGAGAGCCCAGCTAAGAAGCACAATAGCAACGGAGGTTGTAAAAAGTTTTTGGACTCTCGATATTTTGGAGCTAGAGCCCAAGGAGATTTCCTGAAGACTTGGTTGTGGGGTGTGAAAGAAAAAGATGTTTCAAGAATAACTCCAAGGCCTTTTTCCTGATCTAAGACTATATGAGATCACCAAATATGTGAGTATAAATGGAGAAGAAAAGAATATAAATAACTAAAATTAAGGCACTATAATATTAAGACACCATGGAGAAGGTGAGGACAACCAACAAGGAGACCAAGAGGGCATAGCAAGTGACATAAGAGGGAAACCTAAGGAAAGTAATGTCCTCAAAGCCATGTAAAAGAAGTGTTTCAATGAGGTGCACGAAATCAACTGATGATTCAATCTAACAATATGGAAGTCTTTGGTGATCTTGACAAAAGTGGCTAAGTGAGATAGTGGGATTAAACTCTGACTGGAGGAAGCTTAAGTGAAAATGAAAACACAAAAATTGAAGGAAATGAAATGTTAAGTAATGTTTTGAGAACTTCTCTTTCAAAAAGGAGCTGAGAAATGCGGATATAAATTACACAAATGTGGTGTCAAGAGAATTTTAAGTAGCATAAGAAAAATAACAGCATGTTGGTATAGTGATGGAAAGATCCATCAGAGGGCAAAAATATTTATGATGCGGAAGAGACAGTATTGCTAGAAATGTGTCCTTGAATTGGCAAAACGAAATGGGGTCTTTTGCACAACTTTCCTAAAAGGTTTAAGCTGTCATTTGACATTGATTTCCAGACATCTTTTGGCATCTTCACAGAAGTGTCGGTAAAAGTTAATGAACATAAGTAGATTTTTAAGACATTTTCCCTATTTTTAAGAAGGTAAGAACTCCTTAGAGAATGAGTGTATTTCTTCTACTTGGAATTTGGTAATCCCACAAAGAATTAAGAATTAATAAATATTTATGGATTTATTCATATAGAGTTCATAAAAAGCATGAAAAAATTTCTGTCATTCATCATTTTTCAAAACCATAAATTGTATGCCCAGAGAAATAGTATTCATGAGAGAGTTTGGATAAATAATAAAACCTGTATTAGTCGTGGTCTTCCAGTGGCTAAAAATAACAACCTCAGTATATTTCAGTGTGGTTCCATGAAGGATGGGGAACAGGTGGTCCAATTTGCTCTAGTTACTTTATGCTGTATCTTTGCCATCTTTCCCACACCATTTAAAGGTTGGCCTCTTACTAGTCAGCTGAAAGGTGGCAAAAGTGGAGATAAATGGAGAGAATATCGTATATGGAGAAAGCATAATTTATTTTATGTGCCTCAGTCTAGAAGTGACATATATCACTTTGCTCAAACTCCATTAGTTGGAAGTATTCATGTGGCCCTTCCTAAGTACTAGGACACTAGGAAATGAAGTTTAAATGTGTGCTCAAAAAGAAGTAATGGGTTTGGTTAGCATTTATCTAGTCTATCAGAAAACATGAACAATGCTATATCTTGATATGAAACATATGAATTGTTAGACCTGAATTTCTTCATTTGGCTCATATACTACAAGGCAGATCATGGGATAGTATGCCAATGTTTGATAGTCTGTGACAACCACTGCCCAAAGATGACTGTATATTATGGCATAATATGTCATTGTTGATTAAATTAAAATTTTCAATCCTAAAAGTCATCCATGAAATAAGTTTCATTGAAAATGTTCTAAATTGTGATAGTCATGTATTGGTTAGCAAGGAAATGAAACAAAATAAATGCAAGGTTAGATATATCTCTTTAGGAGATTGGATAACAATGTTTCAGGGATATTTCAGGGAAATAGAATAGAATGTGAAAAAGATCCAGGCTAAATAAAAGTGTGGGAAATGCAAAGTTTCTGAAAGTAGGATGTGTATGGGGCAATATAGATCCTGAAAGATATGCTCAGGCTCTTATTACAAATATGTTTGTCTACCATTTGAGAAATAAATGTTTTATCTTCCACTGGGATATCACTTCAAAACAAAGCAAAAGACCAACATAACATAAATGTCTACTTGAAAATAGCATTAAAATGCAGATACCATGAAATAAGATAATGTCTTTATATGCAGAACATCCCTATCTCATCCTTTTCAGCCAAATACACATTCGAAAAGTACTTACCAGCATTATAAGATTTCTGCATTGCAAATAAAGAAATCATAGTGTGGCAAAATTTCAGATGATGAATCCTCTGACTAGCCCCCTCTCTGGGAATCAATACACTGACTAGCAGTATGGGATCCTAACAATGGGAGTGGGGATACCTGAGAAGAGCTACAACAGTTGGTAAACACTCACTCTAGGACCAACATCACTGTTTTCCCCTTCCCGCTCTCTTGACAAATCTATGATTGATGACACTTCTGTTTGTAAAAGGAATTTAACTGAAATGGAATGGAGAGATAAGAAGCTCCTTGATAACTCATCACAACCCCCATTCATGACCATTAAAAGTCCAGGAAGCAGAAAATAAATCAGATGGGTCAAACCCTCAAGAATGCTGCTAAGGTAGAGACCATGGAAATGGCCTAGGGGTAGGTAACCCCAAAGACTCAATAAACCACAGTAGATCATTTTTAAAGTACTTATAGGTAGAACTTTCAATCTGAATAAGATGCCATTGACCCATCTTTCCCTGTTCATCCCTGCTAAACACAAGTATAAATCCCTGAAAGGGTGCAAGAGACAAAAAAAGGGAAACTCTAAAAGGTAATAAGAAAAAGGCAAACCAAGTCCACAGCGCAAAGATTTAGCCCATGTTTTCTTCTAAGACTTTTCTAGTTTTAGCTTTTACATTAGGTCTTTCACCTGTTTGAGTTAAATTTTGGGTATAGTGTGAAGTAGAATGTCCAAATTCATTTTTTTGCATATGACTATCCAGTTATCCCAGCACTAAAAATAAGCAACAAAAGAAAAAATGGATAAATTGGATTTCATCAAAATCAAAAACATTACATTTCAAAGGACATGATCAAGAAACTGAAAAGACCAGCCACTGAACAGAAAAATATATTTACAAATTATATATCAATAAAGGACTTGCACCTAGATTATATAAAGAACTCTTACAACTCAATGATAAAGAGACAAATAACCAAATAAAAAAACACAGAGGGTTAAGAAGACATTTCTCTGAAGATACACAAATGGCCAATAAACACATAAAAAGATGTCCAAAATCATTAGTCATAAGGGAAATGCAAATAAAGTCAAAGTGAGGTATTATTTCATCCTCAGAAGAATGGCTAGAATCAAAAAGTCAGAGACAATGGCCAGCACTGGTAAGGAAATACAGAAATCAGAACAGAACACTCATATACTGCTGATGTGATGCAAAATGTTACAGGCATTTTGGAAAAACTTCTGGTAGTTCCTGAAAAATGTGGAACATAGTATTACCTTTTGAGATAGCAACCTTACTCCTAGGTATATACTCAACAGAAATTAAAACATTTGCTCACACAAAAACTTATGTATGAACATTCATAGTAGCATTATTCATGATAGCCAAGGATAGAGACAATTCAAATGTCCATCAACTGGTGAATGGTAAACAAAATATAATATACTCTACCATGGAATATTATTCAGCCATAAACTGAATGAAATACTGATAATATGCTGTAACATGAATGCACCTTGAAAACATTAAGCTAATTTAAAGAAAGTCATCACAAAAGACTATATGCTAAATTATTGCATTTATATAAAATGTGCAGAAGGCAAATCTATAGAGAGAAAGTAAATTAGTGGTTGGTTATGACTGGAGTAGAGGATGGGGGAAATGAAAGGAAGGTGGGGTGATGGTTAAAGAGATGGTTAAAGAGATGGTATAGAGTTTCTTTTTGAAGCAGTGAGAATGTTCTAGAATTGATCATGATGATGCTTGCACAATACTATGAATATAATAAAAAATTATTGAATTGTCACACCAGTCAGAATGGCTAAAATTAACAACTCAGGAAACAGATGTTGGCTAGGATGTGGAGAAAGGGGAACTCTCTTACACTGTTGGTGGGAATGCAAACTGCTACAGCCACTCTGGAAAACAGTATGGAGGTTCTTCAAAAAGTCAAAAATAGAACTTCCTTAAGACCCAGCAATTGGACTACTAGGTATTTATCCAAAGATATAAACATAGTGATTTGAAGGGTACTTGCACCCCCAATATTTATAGCAACAATGTCCACAATAAGCCAAAATATGGAAAGAACCCAGACGTCCATTGACAGATGAATGGATAAAGATGTGGCGTGTGTGTGTGTGTGTGTGTGTGTGTGAGAGAGAGAGAGAGAGAGAGAGTGTGTGATGGAATATTACTCAATCATCAAAAAAAATGAAATCTTACCATTTGCAATGACATGGATGGAAATAGAGTGTATTATGCTAAGCAAAATAAGTCAGTCAGAGAAAGACAAATACCATATGATTTCATTCATATGTGAAATCTAAGAAACAAAGCAGATGAACACAGGGGAAGGGAAGGAAAAATAAAATAAGATGAAAGAAGAGAGGGAGGCAAATCATAAAAGATGAACTCTAGGAAACATACTGAGGGTTGCTAGAGGGGTGGGGGTGCAGAGGGATAATTGGGTGATGGACATTAAGGAGGGTATTTGATGTAATGAGCCCTGGGTGTTATATGCAAGTGATGAATCACTAAATTCTACTCCCGCAACTAATAATACACTATATGTTAACTATATTGACTTCAAATTTAAAAAATAACTATTAAATTGTACACTTTAAGTGAGTGAATTTTATGGCATGTGAATTATATCTTAATAAAGTTGGTACTAAAAAGCAGAAGTGGCAATATTAATATCTAATAAAGTCAATTTCAGAATGAAGAGAATTCAGAGGAACATTACACAATGATTAAAAAAAAAATCCATCAGGAGAACATAATGATCCTAAATGTGTACATCCCCAACAACAAGAGCCTCAAGATACATGAAGCAAAAACATAGATGAAAGGAGAAATAGACAAATCCACAATTATACTTGGAACTTCCCATGCTACTTTTTGCTACTGATAGAACTCCTAGACAGAAAATCAGCAAGGATATAGGATATTTGAAAAATGCAATCAGCCAACAGCATCCAATTGAAATGTATAGAATACTTCACTAAATAACAGCAGAATACATATTTTTTTTCAAGAGCCCACGGAACATCTACCAAGATAAAACATATCCTGGGCCATAAAATGAACCTCAAATGTAAATAAATCAAAATCATACAGAGTATGTTCTCTATCATAGTAGAATAAATATGGAAATCAATAACTAGAAAGACAACGGGAAAATTTCTAAACACAGGAAATTAAAGGCACATTTCCAAACATTCCATGGTTAAAGAAGATGTCTCGAAAGAAATTTAAAATACAAAATAAAATGAAATGAAAATGAAAACAAAATTATCAAATTGGATGGGATGCAACTTGAGCAGGACTGAGGCAAATTTATAGCAGTAGATGTTTACACAAAAAAAAGAGGAAAGATCTCATCAATAACTTAAGTTCCTACTGAAAAACTAGAAAAAGGAGAGCAGAATAAACCCAAAGGAAGTAGGAGGAAAAAATATAGATAAGAGCAGAAACCAATGACATTGAAAACAGAAACATAAGAGAGAAAATCAATGAAACAAAAAGTTGGTTCATCCAAAAAAATCAATAAAAATTAAAGTCTCTAGCAAGACTGGCAAGACTAGACATAGAGAAGACACAAATCCCTAGTTTTGGGGATTAAATAGGGACTATTACTACAGATCTTGCAGCCTTTAAGAGGTGAAGAAGGGAATGCTACGCCCTTATGCTTATGCAGTTCATTCTCTAATATGTGTCTTAAACAGTAAACAAGTTTAAGAAGCAAGAAATAAATCAGATAGCAACACGGCTATGATAATATCTCAGGGTGATGCAGAAAAGTGACTAGATAATGATTTGAGATGGAGAGGCCAGGGGAATTTTCTGCAAAGTTGAGTTTAAGCTGAGAACAAAATAGAGAAACAGAGACCATCCCGAAATGCTCTGGGTGGAAGGAGAGCCTTCAGTGCAGAGGTGACAACTTGTGCAAAGGCCCTGAGACATGGAAGAATTTGATATGTTTCAGGATTAGAAGAAGGCAACTGTGACTGGCATCTGTTGAGCAAGAAAGACACTGACAGGGAGTAAAAAAGGTCACCAGAGTTCAGATGAGATGAGACCTTCTAGTCAGGGACAGGGTTTTGAGTTTGTAACTGTTGTTCAGATGAGATGAGACCTTCTAGTCAGGGACAGGGTTTTGAGTTTGTAACTGTTGTGAAGGGGATGTTTGGGGGAGTTTTAAGCAGGTAAATAACTTGTTCTAAACCACATTTTAAAAAGATCAGTATATGAGGTGCCTGGGTGGCTCAGTCAGCTCTTGATTTCAGCTCAGGTCATGATCTCAGGGTCCTGGGATCGAGACCCGAGTCAGGCTGTACACTCAGCAGGGAATCTGCTTTAGATTCTCTCTCCCTCTCCTTCTGCCCCTCCCCCTGCTTGCTCTCTCTCTCTCTTTCTCTCTCAAATAAATAAATAAATCTCTAAAAAAGATTTAAAAATAAAAAGATCAGTATGGTTGCTTTTGGAGGATGGATGGAGAAAAGACAAGAGTGGAGGGACAGATGGGTTAAAAGGTTGTTGTCACAGAGGTGGTAGAAGCATGGTTTTTAGCTGTGGAAGTAGAGAGACTTGGGCAGATTCAAATGTATTTTGACAGGTGAAAACTTTTTACCACTACATTAAAAATTAGAATTAGGAATTTACTGGTTTTTTTCCTCAATGCAGACTTGTTAACAATGTAGTAAGAATGTCTTTCCTGTTTTCCTTCTACAATTATTATGTATTTTCTCCACTTCATCATGATTCATACTGATAGTGTCAAAAGAGAAATCATGCAAGAGGTACCACATTTATTATTCCAAAAGAAAAAGTTCTAGAATGCTTGAAAACATTTTGAAATTACCAATTTCAGCACTCAATTTAAGCTGAAAATTCTTGTTTTTACAAAATGTATACATTTTTCCAAACATCTCCTTCCTCCCAATTGGATTCTTTGGTTTCCCTCTCAATTCTCAGAGAGCACTTTGCATAGTAAGACTGGCATCAAATTCATTAAAGTATTTTTCTTATCAAAAAAACATTTTGGTGGGGCGCCTGGGTGGCTCAGTTGGTTGAGCGACTGCCTTCGGCTGGGGTCATGGTCCCGGAGTCCCGGGATCGAGTCCCATATCGGACTCCAGGCTCTGCGGGAAGTCTGCTTCTCCCTCTGACCTTCTCCCCTCTCATTCTCAGTCTCTCGCTCTCTAATAAAAAAAAAAAAATCTAAAAAAAAAAAAAAAATTTTGGTTTTACCATTACTGTTGTCAACTACGATTCATCTCAAGTTCATCTGTATGACATGACCACATGCATAAATAAAAAGAATAAGTAGGAATTATTTGTAAAGCATCAAAATTATATGATTTTCCAAGCAGACTCAGTTAATATTAGTTATGCCAAAAAGGATACTCTAAACCTTTTCAAGACAGTCATCAACAGAATATTTTTGTTTTTAACAGCATATGATTTTGTAAGTGATCTAGGTAAAAGCGGAAGTGCTAAAAATCTACAAATATAATCTGGTCCAACAATAATGTAAGTGTTTCTTAATGGTTCAGACATGTAACTCTTAGGTCAAGAGTGGAGATTATCTTTACTTCCTTCTGTGGAAGGAGGTGGGGGAGATAACAGAGGGCTGAGTATTTATAGCTACCTCTTCATCTCCTATCTCCTAAAAGTACCAGATACTGTATTGGATGAAGTAACTGGTCTTCCCCAAAGCATGACACAGACTTTTTCATGCTCATAAATCCTGTCACTTTCTGCCTTCTCATCCATGAAGACAGAGAATGACTTTTCTGGGCTGCATATCAGAGCCAAAAGCTTAATAAACTACCAAGTGACATTCTTATTGTGTTTTAAGTGCTTTCCTTACGTTTCCTAATTCAATCATGCTTAACAGGGGAAAAAATTAAACTTCCTCAGATGGAAGTTTTAATTAATAGTCATACCAAAACAAAACTTAAATTTTGATACACGTTCACAAAGAAAAGCTTTGAAATTGATAGAATTCTGGTTTTCAGATTTTCCCTATCACTAAAGAAACTTCAAGAACTTTTTCCCAAAAAAGGTCTCAACAATGAGGCTTTGTGTTCAACTCACACTGATAAGATATGCCTGGATAGAAAGAAATATTTGTCTGTGCGGTAGACACATAACTGGCAATCTGGAACCATGTAGCTAACTTAAAGAAAAACCTCCATTTCAAAAATGATAGTGACTCTTATACTCCCAGTTCACATTAGTAATAAGAAAAGTCAGGGAGGGGCACCGGGGTGGCTCAGTTGGTTGGGCTGCTGCCTTTGGCTCGGATCATGATCTCAGGGTCCTGGGATCGAGCCCTGCATCGGGCTCTCTGCTCAGCGTGGAGCCTGCTTCCTCCTCTCTCTCCACCTGCTTCTCTGTCCACTTGTGATCTCTCTCTCTGTATCAAATAAATGAATGGAACCTTTAAAAAAAAAGAAGAAGAAAAGAAAAGTCAGGGATTCCCACTACTGTTCTTCTTTTATTTGCTAATTTGATGCACATTTATTTGTCAAAGTATTAGTAAGTCTGGCACTGTTCTGGGTAAGGGCATACAGCTATGAATGAAGCAAAGCCTATCCTCTTAAAGTATGTATTCTAGAGAGTCTACCAATATAGAGGGGAGAAAATCATATTGTATACTAGGTGATAAAGTTCACAAGGGTCTTTCACTCCCACCAGACCCTCATTAGGCTTCTCTGAGCGTCTGCAGGCACCTGCTTCCCTTCCAGCAACAGCTGGTGGAGCAGGGGCATGCCACCACAAAATTGTAGGAATTCTAGCCCTGCCCACCTCACCAATGTGCTCTCCAGTATTCTGCTAGCCCAGTCAGTTCCAGCACACTTCCTCAGCTCTCTCCCAAATCATGGCCTCGGCTTTGACCCCCATCTCTCAGATGCCCACACAGCTAGCTAGCTCCTTTATGTTTTCCAAATCTCTGCTCAAATATCCCCTCTTCACAGAGAGCTTCCTTGATTACGTTATTAAAATGTGTGAAATGGACGAAAGGGAGTGAAAGGTACAGGTTTTCAGTCAGGGAATGAATAAGTCAGGGGGATGAAAGGTACAGCATAGGGAATATAGTCAAGTGGCATTGTAATAGTGTTGTTGAGTGACAGATGGTAGCTACACTTGCAGGGAGCACAACATATAGAGTTGTTTAATCACTATGTTGTGGCATTTGAAATGAATGTAACTGTGTGTGTCAACTCTACCTCAATTAAAAAATAGATTTATTCAAAACACAAATAAAAATAAGAAGGAATTCCCAAAACTAAAGATAGATAGTAAAGTGTGCCCCCTTTTGTATCACATTTTCAAGTTCTGTTTTATTTACTTATTATCTGAAATTACTGTACGTCATTGTCACTTGATTGCTATATATCTTCCAGACTAGATGCGAGCTCCATAACCGAAGAGACCTTGTCTGTCTTGTTCACTGTAGCATCCTACCAGCACGTGGAGTGGTGTCTGAGACAGTAGGCACTTGGAACATAGTTATTAAATGAGTGAAATGAACGTCATTGCTACTGTACATTTCTTTTTCTGAGCCTGGCCCCTTGGATTGCCCTTTCTCATTCATAACTGTGGTTCTTATATCATTCCAGAAAAGAACGAAGTTGGAAAGAATCACATACATGGAGAAGGAAAGACTTGCATTGGGATCAAATCATCATAAGATGAAGATCTTCACCTTTCCTTCCACCTTGTCTACACTGCCAAATATTAGTCATTAAAATTTTAATTCAAGTGTTATGCTCCATGGAAGTCTTCATTTTCCTGAACAGAATTATACATTTCCTGTTTGATATCCCATAACATATCATATCCATCTGCAGAGCAAAACCTATGTGATAGTGACAATGAAATGAGAAAATAGTAATTTCTAATTTGCTACTTTGGAGGACATGGGATAGCTAGAAAGAGTCATTAGACAGCAGGATACCTGTTTTCAGGTTTGCCTCCAAAAGTAAGTGACTACTTACATCAAAGAGAATCAGAAGTTCCATCACTTTTAACACAAAGTACAGATCACTTAGCCCAAAGAGGAAATACTGTGAGAATATTTAAGTCAAAAAGACAGAGTCATGGCATCATTTCTAGAGTTTAGAAACAAGACAGGCTGAATATGATGCCAAAAGCATGAGAACCATATATATATATATATAATATATATTATATATATATATATATATATATATTCACACAGCTTCATCAGAATTTAAAACTTTGTTAGTCAAAGGACATTGCCAAGAAAGTTAAAGTCAACTTATAGAATTGAAGAAGAAATTCATGAAGCATATCTGATAAGTTTCTAGTATCCAGAATATATAAAGAACTCCAAAACTCAACAACAAAAAGACAAAAATCCTAATTGTAAAATGGGCAAAAGACTTGAATGGATGTTTCTCTAGAGAAGATACACAAATGGCCAAACAAGCACACAAAAAGATACTCATCATTAGTCACTAGGAAAATGCAAATCAAAACCACAATGAGGTACCACTTCACACCCACTAGGGTGTCTTATAAACTTCTTAATGAAAAATAAATGTTGGCAAGGATGTGGAAAAACTGACACCCTTATGCATTGCTGGTAAAAATGCAAAATATTGCAGTCACTGTGGAAAAAAGTTTTACAGTTCCTCAAAGGTTAAACTTGGAGAGGCACGTGGGTGGCTCAGTTAGTTGAGCATCTGCCTTCGGCTCACGTCATGATCCCAGGGTCCTGGGATTGAGCCCTGCATTGGGATCCCTGATCAGTGGAGAGCCTGTTTCTCCCTCCCCCTATGTTGCTGGCCCTGCTCATGTTCTTTCTCTCTCTCTCTCTCTCTCTCTCTCTCTGTCAAATAAATAAATACTAAACTTGGAATTAATATATGACTCCCCAATTCTTCTCCCAGCCATATATGTATATATGTATATACCTCCAAAAGAATTGAAAGCAGAGACTCAAACCACCACTTGTACACTCATGTTTATAACAGCACTATTCATAATAGCCAAAGGGTGGGAATGGCCCAAATGTCCACCAATGGATGAATGAATAAACAGATTATGATACAAACATGTAATTGAATATTATCCATCCATAAAAAGGAATGAAATTTTGGTGTATGCTAAAATGTGAATGAACCTCCAAGACATTATGCTAAGGAAAAGAAGTCAAACACAAATGACCAAACATTGTATGATTTATTTATATGAAATCTCAAAAAAAATCTGTGGGTCAAAATGTGGCTTGGAAGTTGCAAGCAGCACGGAGAGGTAAACAACAGAGAAACTAGCTAATAGGAAAGGGTCTTACTTTTGGTCAATGGACATGCTTTGGAACCAGATTGAGGTGGTGATTGCAATAAAATGTACTAAATGCTTCTGAAGTGTTAAGTTTAAAATTATTAATTTTATGTTATGTGAATTTCATTTCATCTTTTATGAAAGACACAGGCAAGAAGCATTTAGGAGAATAAATGAGTGAGACTAAGAAGAAATCAATTAGTTCAAACTCAATACTTAAGACATGTCCATCAAGACCTTGATATTGAAATGGCTCCTCTCTCAGGAGCATAGAAACCAATGTCCAAACCAAAGACCAAATTGGGCAAAGAAATTACTGGTCTTGCATTCTTTACCAGTACTATCACCACCCACTCCCAGTTTTCTGATTTGTTGAATGACCACAGGAAAGAGGAAACATTTCAGAAATATTAAGGCAGGAGGAACCCAGATTGAAAGTATATCACCATTCTATGGGCGCCTGGGTAGTTCAGTGGGTTAAGCCTCTGCCTTCTGCTCAGGTCTTGATCTCAGGGTCCTGGGATAGAGCCCTGCATGGGGCTCTCTGCTCAGTGGAGAGCCTGCTTCCCCCTCTCTCTCTGCCTGCCTCTCTGCCTACTTGTGATCTCTCTCTCTGTCAAATAAATAAATAAAATCTTAAAAAAAAAAGAAAGAAAGAATGTCACCATTCTAGAAGGAGCACTTTCTCAGGTGAAGAGCTGCAGTCTGAGGCCAGGAAAGAAAGAGCCCTGGTGATAAGCATCTCACACTGCATTGAGAGAGAAGGTCAGAAAGCCAAACTAGAACAGGCTGAGAAAAAAAAATTTTTTTACAAATACAAAAAAATGTATAATATATAAATATTATATATATTACATATAATATGTAAATACATATAAAGTTTATGTAGTGTACCTATATATAAAGTATGTAGTATGTATTATATATGTGAATCTTATATATACTATATATTATATATAAAATATACTATATATGCTATATAAATTAAAATATACTATATATAAAATATACTATATATAAGATTTATATATAGTATCCATATACTAGTATATGTGTAATATATATGTATATATATATGGTTTATATATAGTGCACCAAAGGTATGTAGTATATATACTATATATACATAATTTATATATATTATATACAAGGTTTATATATAGTATATAAAAATTTTTCTCTGTAGGATAGATCTGAGAATTAGGTTACGAGCTATTCACATCACCCAAGTAAATACTCAGGTTTGGGTAAGTTCATAAATATTGTGATGGCATTATGAAGGAGGAGGAATTAGTCTTCAGCACATCTGATATGCTGAGAAGTCCATCATTGCTTCTATCTTAGGGCACTGTGGTTAAGTACCTGCCTCCTATTTGCATGACAGTGTTAGGTCTGGTGGCATTCTCCTGATGTTGTTCCATGCCTAAAGAACCAGGAATTGATCTTCTGTAATGGCACAGAAAGCTGATGAAGGAAATCCTGTAGAGCCATCTGTGGCCCATGTGTGTGAAAACTTCACTTAGCCATTTCCTCCCTGGGATCTTGCCAAGTTTACAAGATGCTAATCAAGGAAACATGTTCCTCTACTTCCCTTCTTTTCCTTTTTCCTTACCCTTTTTTTATTCCCCATGCCAGGAAAATCTAGTTCCTGAAAAAATCTACCCATCCTTAATCTTACTTTTCTGTCAAAAGTACCTCTTTACCCTGATGTTTTGTGCCTCCAACATAATTATCTTTAATTAGTTTAGGTAATTAAAACTAAATACCAGGGGCACCTGGGTGGCTCAGTGGGTTAAAGTCTCTGCCTTCGGCTCAGGTCATGATCTCAGAGTCTTGGGATGGAGCCCTGCATTAGGCTCTCTGCTCAGCAGGGAGCCTGCTTCCCCCTCTCTCTCCACCTGGCTCTCTGCCTCCTTGTGATCTCTCTCCTCTCTGTCAAATGAATAAATAAAAATCCTTAAAAAATTAAATTAAAAAAATTACGATGAGATAGAAAAAGAAAACAGACTTCTATGAACTTAGGAAGATATCTACTTATATATTAAAGAAGCCAGAAGAAAAAAAATTAAAAAGAAATAAAGAAGTCAGAAGATAATTTAGAAAAAGTGTGACCTGCTCAATATGATGCAGAAGCAACAGTCTCTCTGACATGAAGCAAAAAATCTACCCCAGATTACACTAAATGAAAATACAGCCAAATGAAATGAAAGGACTAAGAAAAGAAAGGACTAAGAAAAATAAATTGTAAGAACAAAATAAAGAGCTCCAGTTGGGTACTAGACAGTAAAATTAGCACTGCAGAAAATCACTAGGGTGGAAGATATACATTTGAATCTCTTTAAGAATCTAGAGAAGAAAAAGATCAAGATGAAGTCATAAGGAAAGTGAAAGCTAGTACACAAAATAGATATAATTGTATTACAAAAATTCAAATAAAATAGCAAACTATGACAGTAGATATAGAAGCTACAATCAGAGATATAATTGAAGAAAATGCGCCAGACAAAAATATGCAAACTACAGTGGCACATCTTTAAGCAAATTTTATCTCAAGTCCTTATCCCTTGGCCTCATCCAGGTTACTTATTTTTAATTCCAAAGATTAAAACAAGATTATCTGGTAATCATGGGGAAAAAAGTAAAAAGGGGAGAACAAAATGATCCTTATATTTCTCAGTGCAACACTAAGTGCCAGATCATAAAATGTTTGTAGAATTTTCAGAAAACAGGCTGAGAACTAAGAATTTTAAATAATTAATTTTTAAAAAATTTGTATTCAATCTATCCAAGCTAAAAGAAAAACCCCAGCTTACCCATTTTTCCCACCCCACTACCCTTTACATCTGGTAACGACTTCTCTGTTCTTTGTATCTATGAGCTTGGTGTGTTGTTGTTATTGTTTATATTTCACATATAAAAGAGATCATACAGTATTTTTCGTTCTCTGTCTGACTTAACAGCACTTAGCATAATGCCCTCAAGGTCCACCATATTGTTGCAAATGGCAAGATCTCATTCTTACTTATGGCTGAGTAACATTCTCCTATATATTATAATATATTATTATATATTATGTATATATATATAATATATATATTATGTATATGTGTGTGTGTGTGTGTATATATATATATCCATATAATGTGTGTGTGTGTGTATAATTCATCCATCAATGGACACTTAGGTTGTTCATTTGTCTTGACTGTTATAAATAAGGCTGCTATGAACACAGGAATGAATATATATCTTTTTGAGTTAGTGTTTTCATTTTCTTCATATAAATACCCATAAGTAGCATTGCTGAATCATATGGTGGTTCTATTTTTAATTTTTTGAGGGCTCACAATACTGCTTTCCATAGTAGTTGCACCAATTTACATTCCCACCAACAGTGCATGAGAGTTCCCTTTTCTCCACATCCTTACCAACTCTTATTTCTTGTCTTTTTTATAACAACCATTCTAACAGGTACGAGATCTATATCGTATATATCATAATATATCTTATTGTGATTTTGATATGCTTTTCACTGATAATTAATAATGCTGAGAATATTTTCATATATCTGTTGGCCATCTCTGTCTTCTTTGCAAAAAGTCTACTCAGAACTTCTGCACACTTTTTAATTGGATTGTTTGGGTTTTGTTTGTTCGTTTGTTTTTGCTATTGAATTATATGAGTTCTTTATGTATTTTGGATAATAGCCCTTCATGAGATATATGATTTAAAATTATTTTCTTCCATTGAGTAAGATGTCTTTTTATTTTGCAGATGGCTTCATTTGCTGTGCAGAACTTTTTAGTTTGATGTAATTTCACTTGTTATTTTTAATTTTGTTACTTTTACTTTGGGTTTCAAATTTAAAAAATCATTGCCAAGACCGATGTTAAGGAGCTTACTTTCTGTATTTTTGTCTAGTTTTATGGTTTTAGACCTTATGTTTAAATCTTTAATCTATTTTGAGTTAATTTTTGTGTACAGTGTAAGATGGTGAGCCAGTTTCATTATTTTGCATGGAGCTATTCAATTTTTCCAACACCATTTGTTGGAGAGACTGTCCTTTCCCCATTCTTGGCTCTTTTGTCAGGAACTAGTTGTCCATATATGTGTGAGTTACATCTGGGCTCTCCATTCTGTTCTATTGATCTGTGTATCTGCTTTTCTGAAAATATTACACTGTCTTGATTACTATAACTTTGTAATATAGTTTGATATCAAGGCATGTGATGCCTCTAGCTTTGTTCTTTCTCAAGATTGCTTTGGCTATCTGGGTCTTCTGTGGTTCATACAAATGAAAAAATGAAGCCATCTGGTTCTGAACTACTGTTTATTGGAAGGTTTTTGGTTACTGATTAAGTCTTCTTGCCAGTAGTTGGCCTACAATTTCCTTGTAATTCAGTTTTGGAAGATTGTGTGTTTCATATTCATTTCTTCTGGGCTGTCCAATTTGTTGGCATAAAATTGTTTATAGTAGTCTCTTATGATCCTTTATATTTCTGAGGTATTAGTTACAAGATCTCTTTCATTTCTGATTTTTTATTTATTTGGGTCTTCTTTTTTTTCTTGGTAAATGTAACTAAAGATTTGTCAATTTTGTTTATCTTTTCAAAGAACCAGCTATTTGTTTCATTGATCTTTTCTATTGTCTAATCTCTATTTTACTTATTTCTGACCTAATCTTTGTTATTTCCTTTCTTATACTAAATTTGGGCTTTATTTTTCTTATTCCAGTTCCTTGAGGTGTAAAGTTAGCTTTTTTTCGTTGAAATTACTCTTGATTTTCCTTTGTTTGTTTGGGTGTTTTTTTTTATTTGTTTGTTTTTTGAGGTAGACATTTATTGCTACAAATTTCCCTCTGATAACTGTTCTGCTGTATCTCATAAATTTTGATATGTTACATTTTCATTTTCATTTGCCTCAAGGTTTTTTTTTATTTATCTTTTGACTTCTTCTTTGACCCACTGGTTGTTCAGTAACAAGTTATTTAATCTCCACATATTTGTAAATTTTCTAGTTTTCTTCCTTCTAGTCTCATACCCTTGTGGTTGGAAAAGATTCTTTTTTTCCCCCAAATACATTTTTTTATGTTTTCAGTGTTACACGATTAATTTTTCATGCACCACACCCAGTGCTCCATGCAATACGTGCCCTCCTCAATACCCACCACCAGGCTTGCCCAACCCCCCACACCCTCCCCTCCAATACCCTCAGTTTTTTGCTCAGAGTCCACAGTCTCTCATGGTTCATTGCTCCCCCTGATTTCCCCCCATTCACCCTTCCTCTCCTTATCACAATGCCCTCCATGTTTTTCCTTATGCTTCATACGTAAGTGAGACCATAAGATAATTGACTCTCTCCACTTGACTTATTTCACTCCACATAATCTCTTCCAGTCCCATCCATGTTGATACAAAAGTTGGGCATTCATCCTTTCTGATGGAGGCATAATATTCCATTGTATATATGTACCATATCTTCTTTATCCATTCATCTGTTGAAGGGCATCTTTAGCCATCAGGGAGATTCAAATCAAAACCACACTGAGATACCACCGTACACCAGTTAGAATAGCCAAAATCAACAAGACAGTAAACAACAAATGTTGGAGAGGATTTGGAGAAAGGGGAACCCTCTTACACTGTTGGTGGGAATGCAAGTTGGAAAAGATTCTTGATATGAGTTCAATCTTCTTAAATTTACTGAGTCTTGTTTTGTGGACTAACATTATCTGTCCTGGAGAACGTTCCACATGTACATTTAAAGAATATGTATTCTGCTCTTTTTGGACAAAATGTTCTGTTAAGTTCATCTGTTCTAATGTGTCATTTAAGTTCAGCATTTTCATATTGATTTTTTTAACTGGATGATCTCTCTATTGATGTAACTTGGGTATGACAGACATCTGCTACTTTATATTGCTGTTTATTTCTCTCTTTAGATCTACTAATATTTGCCTTATTTATTCATTTAAGTGCTTTTATGTTGGGTACATAAACATTTACAGATATCACAAACTATTATTGGGTTGGCTCCCTTATCATTATTTAATACTCTTCCTTGTTCCTTATTACAGTCTCTGTTTTCAGATCTATTTTGTCTGATGTGGTATAGCTATTCCAGCTTTCTTTTGGTTTCCATTTGCATGGATATCTTTTTCCATCCTTTCACTTTTAGTCTATGTGCAGCCTAACATCTAAAGTGTGTATCTTATAGGCAGTATATAGATGGATCTTGTTTTTTATCCAGTCAGCTATTCTCTCTTTTGAGTTGAGAAGGACGCCAGTTATTTGTTTAATTGACTTTAAGCATTATAATACATCTTAAATGTTGTACATTTTTCCCTTTGACTTTTCCCTCTGACTGTTTTTAAGATATCATTGGCTTTGGTGTTTTGTCATGTCATTATGATGCACTTACTTGGACATCTCTTTAAGAGGGAATATCATATAGTGGCAAAGAGCATGAACTCAGGACCCAAATTGTTCCTGTAATGTCCCAATGATGAAAACTTGGGCATATTATTAAAGTTCTCTGTGTATCAGTTAGCTCACATGTTGTGAGGATAAACAGCTCATACATATAAATTGTTTAAAATTCTGTCTGGCTTCTGTTGAACACTTTCTACTTCTTTGTTTAATTTTTTTTTCTTGCTTGTGACTCATTGAACTTCCTAATTCTAAGATTCACTATCTTTTAACATTTATACATTTAAATATTCCTGCTTCCTCATTTTTTCTGTGGTATCTTACAACATTGACTTTATTGGAGTGTTTCATTCTATCTTACAAGGCTCTTAATGTCTTATTTTTCAAATGGTTTTTCCAGTCTACTAATTCTTTCTCTTTTTTTTAAGATTTTATTTATTTATTTATTAGGAAAGAGAGAGAGTGAGAGAGAGCATGAGAAGGGAGAAGGTCAGAGTGAGAAGCAGACTCCCCATGGAGCTGGGAGCCCGATGTGGGACTAGATCCCGGGACTCCGGGATCATGACCTGAGTCAAAGGCAGTTGCTCAACCAACTGCTCCACCGAGGGGCCCCTCTACTAATTCTTTCTACAACTATTTCTAATTTACTCTTTGATCAGTTCTTTCCGTTTCTAATTTTTAGAGTCTCTATTATTTTAATTATCTAATCTCTAGGATTTTGGTAGTCTCTTTTTTCAGTCATACTTTTATATTTCCTTTTTTAAAGACATGTTAAACATATTGCTTTATTTTTTATCAGATAATTCTAACATCTGGTGATTAAATATCTGATTCTATAGTTTTTTGTTTGTATGATTTTCACTCAGATAGCTTGGTTTCTCCTATGTCCAGACATACTTCTTAGAATATCACCTGTGGGAATTCCCGGTGATTGGTTAGCTGCATTTCTCCAGAGAGGATTTGCTTTTGCTTCCTCTGGGTTTGGTTAAGGCCTGAGATTAAGATTCAGTATGATATGCTGCCTTGATATCTGAAAACCGGAGGGCCTCAAATAGCCTATGCACAACTCTCCTTACCTCCTCTACTCCTTTGGATAAGGTCCTCTAGCCAAACAACCTTACTTATCATGGAGACCAGGCACAGTGTCTGCTTATCTCTAAATAGTAAGTTTCAGTTTCTTGCCAGGCTACATAATTATGCAAACAAACCAATCCCTTCCTCCCACAGAATCAGGAGTCATCCTAGCTTCTTAATACTAAAGACATTGATTCTCACAGTCCAACTTTTCATTCTGTTTGCAAGTGTAACAATATGACCCTGTATGATGTATCCTCTTCTCCAAGGCCATGAGTATATATGATTAATAAATTGTTGTCCCTCTTTTGAGTGCCATATGTTGGGCCATCCTCATATCACTAGGGCATGAAACCCTCCCTCACCAATAGGATGAAGAGAAGGCAAATAAAACATAGAGCTCTGAGGTCATGACCAACATATTACACTTCAACTAAGTTTCTATCTGGAGAGTTTGGATACCTATCTTATAATATAAAATCAAGCCTCAACCCCAAGTAAGTGTAAAGCACAGTTTACCCCCTCTCTCTAAATAGTTTTTTTTTTTTCTTTCTCATTCTTTTTCTTCTTTACCCGGAGTCAAAGGTAAGAGACACACACCCACCATCTCTCTAGGGAGTGTTTTTGTTATCTCTGATGGGGCTGGGGCAGGGGGTTGAAGACCCCTTTAGCAATTCTTCTTTGCAGGTGAATTTCTCAAATTTGACTTTTAGCCCTGTTCAGTCCTGTGGTTTATTTCCTACCCCCTACACACAGAAGTTATCAAATCCATTCAAAGCTACTCCCAAGTGAAACACTAATGCTTGTGCTTACTTACTACATATTTTCTCCCTTTCTTATCTTTTCAACAAAATGCAATTTTTTCTATAATTTTATCATTTTTTAATTTTAATTCCAGTATAGCAAAACTTAATTCTTGCCCCACATACATTAAAAATATTTTTGTTCATGGGGCACTTGGGTGGCTCAGTCAGTTAAGCATTGGACTCTTGGTTTCAGCTCAGGTCATGATCTCATGGGTCATGGGATCGCACCCTGTAGGGAGTCGTGGGAGCGCACTGTCTGGCGAATCTGCTTGGATTCTCTCTCTCTCCTTTTTCCTTTGTCCCTCCTCCCATTCTGTCTTCTAAAATAAATAAATAAATCTTTTAAAAAATTAACACCTTAAAAATATTTTTGCTCATGTATATTATACAGATGCACTTTTTCTTTTTTTGGTTATATGAGAAGCTTTCTAAATATTACTCTCTCTCTTTCTTCCCTACTTCCTTCCTCCCTTCCTCCACTACCTCTCTCTTTCTCACACACATGCACACACACACACACACACACACACACACACACACACACAGAGACAATGTAAAACTTGAACTTTTCTGCATGTCATTATGTATTCCCCAAGCATGTGATTATATTGGTTCCAGAGCATTTAATCATTGAAATGTAGATAATTTGGCTAATTTCTACTTTCAGACATTAAGATTTCAGAAATCTTAATATTTTTACAGCTATAAACAGTGCAGCAACTCATATCCTTATATAAAAATCTTTGTATCTTTGATTATTTCCTTAGAATAGATTCTTGGATGGGTTATTATCCTGACAAAGAGTATGAACTCTTTTAGGGCTCTTGATGGATTTTGCCAAATTGCTTTCTAGAAAGGTTGTAGCAATTTACAATTCAGTGCAGTGTGTGATAGGTGAAAAGTGATGTCTCTTTGGTGATTTAATGTGCATTTCCTGATTACTCGTGAGGTTAGACATTAACTGAATACACTATGTTTAACCATTTCCCCTGTAAGAGTATCAGGTGATTTTAATTATCCTGTTTGAAGCTTTGTTCTTCACTCAAAATATTTGTGCATCTTCTTCTAAGCATAATGCTGTGTTATAACTAAAGATTAGTTCAACAGCCCAGCATACTTCAATACCCATGGAATAACTGGCATACAAGGGAACAATTATGTAATGATGCAAGGAAATGTAGCGGCAAATGAAGGCTTTTGCTCAACAAACCTACTGCTGTACAAAAGCAAAGATCCTTCTTTCACTGTTTTGAATAATCAAAACGAGCCTTAATATAATTTCATGCTTTCTATTGAAAAGGAAAATACCATATTCAAATCTGATTTTAAATGATTTTTAATTTGGCTATTTTACAGCTAATATTGTTCTTCCACCCCAGGGGTATTTTGGAACAATTCAACATGTCTATTTTCTGTACCAACATCTTGCTCAAACCCACTGCTTGTTTCCATTATCTCTGGAAAGGGATCTGCTAATTGTCACCTAAAGGAATTCTGAGATATTATTTAACAAACTATTACAATTTAATACGATGATAACAAAACCATCTGCTTTTCTCTTAGTTTTATAAATCACAGTCTTTGGAAATTAACTCTTCTCTTCTAAAAATATTCTTCCATGTGAAACATCCCTTGGAAAAGTCATTTGTCTTTTTGTTACATTATTATCCATTAACAATCTCTTTTCTTAGCGAAGGCCACTTGTGAAAATATGGACATCTCAATGAAATTTTGTGATATCCCCACCAGGATGTTCCTTTAAATCCCAGATAAAAAGCTTTACATCTCTTCATTCCCTTGATAATCAGAAACAGAGGGTCAGTTGGCCATGGATGCCTCAGGCAAGAATAAAAACATGTGCACGCATCTCATTTGCACCAGAGGACAAAAGAGAAATATATATGTTTCCATTCGAAATAATACAACTAGGTAAAATCTAATACAGGAAAGAAGTAGACTGTGTATCAAGCAGATTTTTTACTAAGAGAATAATTTTTGTTTTATCATGAAAACTTTTACGCTGTTTTCTGGGTGTACTGGCTTCACAAAGAGTCTGTTTGCATTCAGTGTTGCCAGAACTAAGAAGTGCTTTGCCTAATCTCCGTTGCTACAAGCCTAATCCTGGTAGATGTGATGGGCAATTGAGTACATCACTTATGGCAATTTTAAAGAGAACTGTATCTTTATTGAAAGTGGGAAAGAGGAGCACCTGAGTGGCTCTGGTGGATAAGCGTTCGACTTGATTTCAGCTCAGGTCATGATATCAAACCCCATGTCAGACTCTGGGCTGAGTATGGAGCCTGCTTAAGATTCTCTCTCTCTGCTTTCCTGAAAATGAATCTTCTCCCTCTTCACCAAAGCACCAAGATACAGTTAGTATGATAGTCTATAGTATAATATAGTCCAGTTATTTCAATCAGTTTCAATAAATTAATTTTCTCTAAAAAAAAAAAGATTCTCTCTCTCTGTCCCTCACAGCCCTGCCCCCACTTGTGTTCTCTCTCTCAAATAAATAAATAAATCTTAAAAATTTTTTAGATTTCTTATTTTTCTTATAAATTTTTATTATCTTAAAAATAAATAAATCTTAAAAACAAAGGGAGAGAGAGAAAGAAAAGAGAAGAAAGGGAGGGAGGGAGAGAAAGAGAGAAAGAGGGAAGAATCTGCAGGGTGTCCAGGCAATGCTCTGTTCTCAGCTGTGTTTGACTGTCCATCTGCAGTCAGCTTTGCTGATCTTGGCTGGTCTTTTCAGCATGGTAGCCTGAGCTTGCTCTCATAGTGGAAGCACAGCAAAAATTAAAAAAAAAAAAAAAATAGGTGTGTGTGAGGCCTCTCAAACCAGCATACTATAGTCTCTTCCATTTTCTAATCTCCAAAGCAAATTCCTGTATTAATCTGGACTTAGGAATAGGGAAATGGACTGCGCCTCCTGACGGGAAAATCTGCAAAGTTTTGTTTCAATGGGTATGGATAAAAGAAAAGAGAAGAATTGAGGGTATTTTTGAAATCCAACTACTAAAAAGATAACAATTGTCTATAATAAATTTGCATATATTATTCCTCCCAATATTTCCTTAAGTTTATCACATCCTACAATGTAATTTTAATAATAACAAATCATGCTGCATTTACCTCCAAGTCTGTTATGTAGATAACTTTATTGATAAGCAACTTCTGAAGATCATTCCTTTAATGTTCTCACAAGGCTTCATAACTCAGTAAATCATTATTTACATTATTTACAGCATTTTCTATGGTTGAAAATATACTCAACTTTTGTCCTATCACAAGCATATCTCTACAAATACATCTTTGTATACTCAGGATTTTAGTAATAAAAGTTTGCTTCCTAGAAGGGTGATTTCTAGTTCAAAGGATGGCTATTCTTTCATTTTACTGGAGTAAATTTATTTTATAGAAAAGAGCTAGTTTTGGTAATATATCTGTAAAAGTAATTAATGACAGTTGTTGAAACAAAGAACCCCAAAGTATAGCCACTTAATATAAAGAAAGTCAGATATGAGTAAGGCAGTCATCTTGGATAGCTCTCTACCACAAGGCTACTAAGGAACCCCAGCTCCTTCCTTCCACCATGTGCCTCTGTTATGCCCAGATATTGAGATCCCCAAAGACCACCAGGGAGCCGAGTCCGATGCAAAAGCAAAAGAGCCCTTTATTCAAGCTAGCTTGAGCTCGGTCTCCCACACTCACCGACGGAGCGGCATGACGTAGAGAAAGAGAGCAAGTTTCAAAAAGCACAGCAGTTTTATAGGGGCCAGTGGCCAATGAGATTGTAACACATAGAAAATTACTTAGTAACTCTTGAACTAGCCTATCGCCCTGGCCAGAATTGGCGCGCAAGTTTGGCGGGCAAAAGGCGGGGTTTATGTTCTTTCCTGGTCAGGGGTTCCGCGTTCCTATTGGCTAACCCAAACTCAACCCACAGGCGGTCTGGGCCAATTAGCTCAAAGGAGGGCTGAGCCACACTCTGACCCTCTCAGAGGCGGGTCCAGCGGGGGAGGAGGGGGCACACACAAGGCACACACAAGAAGACAAGTGTAAGCAAAAGGAGCCAGCCCTGCTCTGCTCCTTCACCTCCGCCACCTCAGAGAATGGCCTTTGAATTTCTTCACCAGATCCTCTGCATTCAATAAGATGCCAAGAAGAGAAAGTTCTGGGATAAGGAGATAATGGGAAATATTTTAAGGCCAAGGCTTAGTGTGTCTTTAATTCCTTCCATTGCTATTTGTTTGGCCAAAACTCAGTGACATAGCCTCAATCTAAGTACAAGGGAAGCTGGGAAATGTAGTTTTCTTATGTGCTCAGGACTAGGAACCATACTGATGAACATCTGGTCAGTTTGTGCCTCATGATATATTTTCTGTGTGTGATATTTCTATTATTTCATTATTATTATACAAAAATCCTGAAAACCTCAAAAAGGAAAATATCTTGCATAATGCCAGACCTTTTAAAATTGTACAAAGAAGCGAATGCGCCTTATCCCTCCTATCCCAACCCTAGAGGTAAACATTGTTAAACATTTTAGAGTTTGTTCTAGTTTGTCTCTGAAACATGCATCTATTTATCAAGTATCTATCTGTCTATATCTGTTACACGTCTATATGTTAGGGGCTGAATTGTGTCCCCCAAATTCATATGTTAAAAGGCTCAAGTAGTCTCAAAATGTGACTGTTTTTGAGATAAAGTCTTTAAAGGGGTAATTAAGGTCAAAAGAGGTCATTAGGGTGGGCTCTAATGCAATATGATCAGTGCCCTTATAAAGAAGAGGAAATTAGGATAAAGACATGCATAGAGGGGAGCCAGTGCAGACACCGGAAGAAGAAGGCATTTATGAGCCAAGGAAGGAGGCCACAGAAGAAGCCAATCCTGCTGACACCTTGATTTCAGATTTTTAGTTTCTGGAATTGGAAAAAAATAAACTTCTGCTGTTTAAGCCATCCAGGCTGTGGTACTTTGTTATGGCAGCCCTAGGAGACAAATACACTCGACATAATTGCACATAAATTATATGCTTTCAAACTCCTTCACATTCACCATTGTACATAAACCTCTCCCCACCCCACTTTTTTTTTTTTGGCTGCAAATAAATCTTTTTAAGTTTTTGCCTATATATTTTCTAAAGCAGTGATTTTTCATTTACATTTCTCAGTTTCTAGTGAGAATTAGACTTTTTTTCACGTTACTATTTGCTTATTTGCATGTTTCCTTCTGTAAATTCACTGTGCCATTTATTTATTTTAAAAATCACTTTATTTCCTTTTATTTCTAATGCGAAGACATCTGTATGTTATGTATAGCAACAATTTGTTGCATAAATTGTGAAGATTTTTCTCCCTATCTGCCATTGGTATTTGGACTTATTTATGGGAATGCTTTGATGTATAGGGTCTTTCCATTTTGTATTTCTTCATGAGCCTCTATTCGTTAGACATTATGCTAGTTGTTTTGGGATATAGTATAATAAGCAAGTCTGAATCTTTGTTCTCAGGAGGATTATAGTCTGTCGGTTAGTTGAGATCGATACATAAATATGCAAAATACATAGCAGCATAGGGAAGACATCATAAAAGAACAAACGTGCAAGCCCAGGCAAGAAGATGAAGAAAGACTTTACCAAGAAAGCATTCACGGAGCATCTTGAAACGTGAGGTGAGCCAAAAAAGCAGGTGTAACTAGTACCCAAGACCTGTTTATTAAAGCCTTCCACTCACAGAATCTGAAATAGCTACATTAAGAGTATTCCTTTATTTGTTTGGCCGTTGATGTTTAAAAGTCGCGAGGTAGGGGGGAGGTGTGGAAATAGTAGGCAAGAAAAAGCGGAAAAGAGAATGGGCTTCCCCTTAGGCTTCTAGAGAAAGCTCAGAGCAGAGTACTTTCAGCAAGGTGGCAGAGGAACAAAGGAGGAAATGACATCAGGGCTGGTGTTTGGGCTCCACCTCCTCCCTAGGCAGGGGAGGAACTGGGGACTCTCACCAATTTTGAACAACTTCCTGGGCTTCACTGCTACAGCTCAGGAGTACTCAGTGTATTAAGTGCCCACATGTCCGTGAGCTCTGAAGGCACCATGAGTCACGTGTGGCCATGCCTATGAGAAAGCAGTTTGCATAGTAAAAGAGGGGGCATGTGCAGAGGCACCATACCTGAGCCGGAATCCTGGCAATAACTTTCCTACTCTGGACTTCCCTATGTGGTGACTTTACCTCTGTATGTCCCATGTTCTCCTCTAATGAATTGGTATTAATAATAGAGCCTCCCACATAGTGTAAGAAGTCCAGTGGGATAATACATGTAAGGAATTTAAACCCATGCCTGCGCTAAGGGCTCGATACATAGAATTATCATCTTACAGTCTTTGTCAGTCTGCCTACCAGAAAGCATACTTTATCTTCTTATTGTTGTACAGATAGGGAAACTGAGCATCAAAAGATGAATCCACTCCACAAAGTCTGGCAGATAGCATAACTTGTATATACAAGACCCAAGATGGTTGAATTCAAGAGCAAGGGTTTGTAATCCACAATTTTTTCTACTCCCTGGCAGAAATTGTTGCTTGCATTGGGGTAGTTTCAAAGAAAGGACAGCAAAGCCAAATAGTGTCATCTAAAAAAAGAAGGGGTAAAAAGAGATTCTTTTCATATATTCTTCCAGGCTTATTTAATTATCCAAGTATATGAAACCTTAGAACTACACATTATTTGGTACCCATAGACCAAATATAAGGGCAGATTTACTTGCTGAAGTTTTCTTGGTGTGATCTTTCTTGGCCTGGAGCAGGAGGCCAACATTCCTCCAAATAGCCAGGGAGCTAGCACTTTATGCCCATTGGAACTGGACCCTTCAGAAGACAGCCAACAAAGGCAACAGCCAACAAGGTTGGGAGTTTTCCTTTCTGTACAATTCTTTTTCTGTCTGATCACTTGGCAATGGGAATTAGTTAATCCGATTTGTAGTCTCTATATCCTGCCAGAACGTCACATTCTCAAAATATTTTAGAAAATATTTTAGAAAAGAAATTTTACACTGCTTATAAAGTAGAATACCTACCTGATATATTCTCAACAGAGGGGCTGCTGCACTGAAAGGGAGGTCTTGGCCAAGAAGATGGTGAAGAACTGCCCATGTCTTTGAAACTCACTTGGGAAAAGTCAACTCGACTTCAAAGAAGGAAGAGTTGCAGGCAGCTCAGGTGAATTTTGACACAGTTGTTAAAGGACATCGCAGAAAGAGACTTTCTGCCACTCCTGTTCCCCAGAAAAACTCCAGCCATGAAAGAAAAAGAATTCAAAGGTATCCCCAATGCAGAAGGACATTCAGTGTCTCCTAATCGCTTCAGCCAGTTCTTCCTCAGATTCTAAAATTAAATACAACAGTGCTTTCAATTAGAATAAGCAGTCACTTTATGTGGGGACAGATTAAGTTAGTGTTAGTTTTTAGACTCCCTTTTTGGATTTTTAAGTCCCAACCATGAGATGAAAAAGATGTTTTGTAGTTCCCTTACTTCTTCCAACTTCTTGAAGCCTAAAGATCCATAATAAATCACTGAAGTCTAAGCCAGGTCTATTACAAACCCCACATCCTTGGCTTTATACCCACCTTTGGGGGTACCTGGATGGCTCAGTGGGTTAAAGCCTCTGCCTTCAGCTAAGGTCATGCTCTCAGGGTCCTGGGATCAAGCCCCGAATCAGGCTCTCTGCTCAGCAAGGAGCCTGCTTCCCTCTCTCTCTCTGCCTGCCTCTCTGACTACTTGTGATCTCTCTCTCTCTCTTTCTCTGTCAAATAAATAAATAAACAAACAAATAAATAAATAACCACCTTTGCTAACTTGGAGCCATTGATGACCGCTCAGGAGTCTAGGTCTTCAAGTCAGGGGTGCTCTATCCAATAGTACAGTAAATGTCATTGCATCTCTATGTCTCTACGTCTGTATCTCATAGATCCTGGAAAAAAAAATTCAGATAGACAACAGATGATGAGGTCATAATAAATTTATTAAAGGAATGCTTTTTAAAAGGTATACGTTCCCACTCTTTGAAACTAATGTCACAGAAAGAATAAAATCTTTTTTTTTTCACACACTGTTAAGGAGAAAACGTTCAGTCTTATTAGGACAATTTTTAGGTTTTAGTGATTACAGCTAAACTTCATAGCTGGACCAACAACCTTGCAATGCATATTCTGTTTATTGGAGAGGCAACAAAGTCCTATGATTTAAAGTGCAGTAAACTGTCGTGTTCAAATTCTGGCTATACCGCTTCCTGTGATTATAAACTTGTTAGAATTATTTTGTCAACACACATTGAAGAGAAATTATTTGAACTCCATTCAACTAAACAAATAATTACCAAATACTTCTTATGTTTCAGAAATTGTGCTTGGCATTGTAGAGCCTCAGAGATGAACAGGACATGGGAGGACTGCCCACAACAACTTATGGAGAAGAGAGAATAACAGGATCCTACACAACCACACACACACCCCACCCTCACACACTGTATAACCGTAACATAAGGTGAAATGTAAGAAGTCCTATGAAAGAATGAAAGAATCACCAATAATTGTTCAGGGAAGGAGAATGGGGAAAGCCCAGATGGGGTAGGAAGGACCAGGAGGAGTTTCAGGAGAGAGAGAGGGTAGTGATGGTGGCAGTAGGAAGTGGAAGTCAGGGCTATGCCTTGCCTAAGAACAAATACATAGGAGCTAGAAAAAGACAGGTTATGCTAAAAGAATATGAAGTGATCTGCTCTGGTAGATACAAAACACTGAAAGAATTCAGACTAGAATTTAATATGTTAAATATCTGGAATGCTGGGTGTGGAGTCCTTATTGAACTCCAAAAGCAATAAAAATGGGCAACATTTGCTGATATGCACCAAGTGCCTCTGGAAGCTTCTAGAAAGAGATGAAATACTGGCTTAAACTCTAGATGCAAAGATACTAAATCAAAAGGAAGCAACATTATGAGTTTTCTTATGTGAAAATAGCAGATTAAACTTTGAATGGAAATTTATAAATTAATTTACAATTTTTAAGAATGTATTGGAACTTTATCACATTTTACCAAGAGGCAGCCACTCTGAAAGACCTTTCTTGCAAGAATTGAAATAATTAAATTGAAGATTCAATGTACCTTTTCAATCATTTTATTAAAAAACTCATTCTGGTTTTCTCTGAGGGAGAGATAAACCACTGCTTAAGGAAGTGGCTAAATCTTTTTTTTAAACTACTGTATTCACCATAAAATATATGACACTATTCCCAAATAACACCTAATAGAAGCTGGTCACATCAAAATCAGAAAAAAACTTGCCCTTTCAAAATGAGCTTTTTGTGCTTGTCTTTAAAGCAGATGTTAGAAGTACAAGGGTGATTGAGATATAATCTAGAATGAGAGAAGAAGAGCTTATAAACAAATTATTACAACACAGTAATGAAAGACTCTACAGTGCGCCTGTGGTGGGGGAGGAGGACTTAGCACAGCTTGACTGAAGGAATATTTAAGTCTTGAAGGTAATAGGAGCTATCATGTGAGTATGTGCTAGGGAGCGTGTTCTTTCTAGACTGAGGAAACAGTAGGTGCAAATGCTTGAAATTAAGATGAGCACAAGTAGCTAATTGCTAGAGAGCAAATGGTTTGATGTGTTTGGGTATCAGAAAAGCTTTTGTAGGGGTTTAAGTAGGGCAATGCTGTGCTCCAAGTGCCTGCAAAGTTGACAGTCATGGCAGGTGCGTAAATGTTGAATTGTAGATAAGAAGAATTGGTAAGAGACTTGGTAAAAGCAATAGTCCAGATGAGAAATGACAAAGGATGAGACCTATAGTTAACTATGGGATTGAGTGTAACTATTAAATGAGATATGCATTCCAAGAGAAAACTAGGTGTATCATAAGCTCTAAGGTCAAAATTTTGTGGAGCAAACAGTCATATGTTGTATCCTTATAAAACTATTTTAAACTTTACCTTTCAGCCTGACTTAGTGTAATGTTTCAGAACCATTCTTCAAAGAATAAAACACTAACCATTCATGTGAAAAAAAAAACCTTGCATTTATCAAGGTTTATGTGTGTATTTAAGATTTTACTTATTAAAAAAAAGATGTTATTTATTTGAGAGAGAGTGAGAGAGAGATAACAAGAGAGCATGAGTAGAGGGCAGAGGCAGAGGGAGACAAGGAGCAGAGAGCTGATCTTGGACTGAAGGCTTGATTCCAGGACCCTGGGATCATGATGTGACCTGAGGGCAGACATTTAACCAACCCAGCCACCTACGATTTATGTATGTTATGTATTTACATGTATTATGAGTTCCAGTGACTGAAGAAATATGGCCAGATATAGCTGATAGACGGTTGGAAATAGGCACCTGGGAGTCAGAAAATAGAAAAGGAACATTGATTAGACAGAGATTAGAAAATACGTTGTAGTTGGAGCTATGGAAAGAGATAATCATCCAGGAGAGGGTATAGAAAAGCTTTTGTGGCCCTGGAACCCCATACTCTGTCTGCCAATGAGTGAGCACTCAAGTGGTATTTGTTGTGTGGATGATTGATTGAGTGAGAAAATAGATGACTGTCTACCAGTCTCTCCCAGAATATTCCTCCTTGGAATCTAGGACTCCATGTTCCCTTGCTTTCTCTTATCTCTGTTTCTTGTCATGCTGTTCTACCTGTTTGCTGCTCTACCTGTTTGCATGTAAATGCTCCCCAGTTGTCTATCTACAAAAAGAAATATAAGACAGGATCCCTTCACTTAAAGACTTCACGGTCTAACAAGGAACCAATTTATAAAGCCCCAAGAAAGTCAAGAAATGTGAGAAATAAATTGTGCCCGGTGAAACAGACTGGTGTACATTCAATGAGAGTCTTAAAACAGTTTCAACAGAAAATATTTCAGAAACAGAAATCCAGATTGCTGTGGGTTGAAGAATAAATGGGAGGGTGAAAAAGAAGAGATTAAGAATCATTTTAAGAAGTTTAATAACAATAAGCTGGGAGATAATAGAGCCATATCTGGAGCGGAGGCAATGTCAAAAGTTGTTTCGTTGGGGGAAAGGGGTTCAGGGCATGAAAAAGCTGGTCAAGAACCCAACAAAACAGAACAAATACTGTCTTTAACCTCAAGGAGCTAATTGTTTATTACAGAAAACAGACATGTAAATTGACCAGGAAGGTAGAGTGTGGTGTGATGTTATGACCAGCCTGGAATGTGCCAGTTGGAGAGTCTGCAGTGCTATCCTGAAAAGAATAATGACCTGATGCCTAATCTGAATCTAAAAGAGAAATAGAACCTCTGCGTGCAGATACCAAGAGGAAGGGGATGCTGAGTAGAGGAAACAGTGGGAACAAAGGCAGAGGAATATTAAAAACATAAGTGTTACAAGCCATTTGTCATTTTCTCCCAGCATGTGGAATACGTTTTCATTTCATTAACAATGACTTCTGAAAAACAAGGTTTTAATTTTTCTAAAATTCAATTTATCAAATTGCATTTTGTGTCCTAAAGAAGTTTTGTGTAATCCAAGTCATGACTTTATCCTATATTTTCTTGTATTATCTGTATGGGTTTAGCTTTTAAATTTAGGTCTATGCTCTGTTTAGAGTTAACTTTTGTATATGATGTGAAGTAAGAGTTTATTTTTGCATTAAGGTATCTAATTATTCTAGCAGAATTTGTTGAAAAACATTTTGCCTTTGAATTACCTTGTCACTTCTGTTGAAAATCAATTAACTATGTATTTATGGCTCTATTTCCAAACTTCTCTTTTGTTCAATTAATTTATATGCTTATCAATATAAGCATATAAATATGCATGTCAATATCATGTGGTCTTTATTATTGTAGCTTTACTGTAAGTCTTAAAATCAGATGGTACAATTTTTTTCCAAGTTTATTAGTTCTTAATTCTTTTCAAAAATTATTTTGGTCCTTTGCATTTCCATAAAAATGTTAAAGTAAGCCTCTTATTTTCAATATAAAAAAAGGCTAAAACTTTTATTAGGATCTCATTGAATCGATAGATTATCTTGAGCAGAGCAATATCTTAATTATATTAAGACCTTCATACAATAAACATGGTATTGTGCTTGTGACACAATACTAGTGTACTAGTGACAAACGTATGAAAAGATCGTTAGTCATTAGGAAAATGTAAATTAAAAAAAAATATATGTATAATTACAAATCCACTGGAATGACTAACCTTAAAAAGATTGACAATGCCAAAAAAAAAAAAAAATTGACAATGCCAAGTGTTGAGAAGGATTTGGGGCAATCAAACCTCTTATAGCTTACTGGTAGGAATGAAAGAGGGTACAGTAACTTCTGAAATCAGTTTGGCAATTTCTTAATAATTGCAATATTCATTTGCTATCAATCTAACTTTCACATTCCTAGATACCTACCCAAAGAAAATGAAAACATGTATCTATACAAGTACTTGCACTTGGATTTTTGTGGCAGCTCTATTCACTGTAGTTAAAACTGGAAGGAAACATGCCCATTATGTGGGTAAACAAAACTGTGGTACATTCACAAAGGAATATTACTTGGCAATAAAGAGGAGTAAGATACTAACAGACAAAACAATGTGGATGAATTTCAAACACATTAGGTTAAAAGAAAGAAATCAGACATAAAAGACCACATAGTAAAAGATTCCATTTGTATGACATTTTGGAAAAAACAAAACTAGGGTGACAAAAATCAGGTCAGGGGTTTCTGGGGTCTGGGGGTTGGAGAAAATTGACTAGAAAGGGGTCCAAGGGAACTTTCTGAACAGATGGAGATCTTCTGTACATGATTGTGGTACTGGTTCACAAATTTCTTAAAACTCATCAAATTATACATTTCAAATCAATGGATTTTTATTGTAGATAAATTGTCTGTGGCTGGATTACTTCAAAAGAAATCTGGTGAGTTTCAGTTACTAAGAGTGCAGGTCCATAATCCATTATCTGAGACCCTACAGGTCAAATGTGTTTTGAACTTCACAGTTTTTGAAAGTGTATATAGTGTATTACTTATATAGTTATATGCTGATATATATCATCCATATACTTTTATATAGTGTATTAAACCCAGCCTTGATGAAGGAGTTGGGGTAGCACCCCATAGTCAAATACAGTTCTATTTCTGCAACAAAACATATTAAGTGAGTATTAAGTGAGTAGAATCGATACGTTCTATGAAGAACCTCTTGTCAGTTTAGATGAGATGTTGCCTCTTGATTTAGCAGCTCAATTATGCTGAGATTGAGAGACTGTGGTCTTCCCCAAGCAGTTCGATATTTGCTGTAATTTAAGATTCAGAGGTCAGGACTGAGAGGTGAGATATTCTGAAGTTTGAGAAAACATGAGGCTGGAGAGGGAGGTCACAGAGGATCACATTGTCTAGTTGAAGATTTTCATGGGCATAGTTATATATTATAGCTGCTAAAATGGCAGATTAGTAACTCAGAAAAAGGAGGAACTGGTTTCTCCTTCGGCAACACACTCCTATGATTACTTATGAAAACTCTACTGGAATGGAAATAGTACATGAAACTTTCATGGTCCGTAAAATATTATAATACAAAGGTATCAAGGTCAAGTCCTATATTAAAGCCCTTCAAGACTCCTCAATCTCTTCAAGATAGAGTTTCAGCTCTCAGGCAGTTTTGGTGATCTAATCCCGCTCTCTGGGTCTCCTCATTGTCCCTCTGTCCTTCCCCTATCCCCACCTTGGCACCTGAAAAACTGTACCAAATACCCAGTCGCTTGTTCTGGTTGTTCCCAATCTTCTTTGTCTTTAAAAGCCTCTTTGACTTTGTTAATACTCTTCCCTTTGATTAAATGCTATTCTTGCCATTCATTCTTTGGCAAATTTCTGTTCTAGAGGTTATAAATGCTTATAGAAGCCACACAGAAAACATAAATCAGTAAAGCAGCCAAGGGGCAGGGGGAGGAGAAACAACAACCAACATATATTATTATGTAAGACACCTAACATGTAGAGGGCCCGTAATAATGGTGGCCTTAATTAAAAATGGTATTACGCCATAATAATAGAGCTGAGGCACCACAGAGAATGCAGTATTTGCATTATAACTGTTCCCAACCTATTTCAGTGAAGTGGAAATGTTTACATATTACGGTATCTTGAATTTTTTCCAGAAGCTTCCTAAATCAACTTCTGAGACCAAGGGAAAATATGCTAAGTTAAGTTGTCTTCTTGCAAAGAGCACTGTTTAAGGAATTGATGATATTTGGGGCCATCAGTCCTATGCAGAGAGATTCCATCTCTTCCCTCGAGGAGCTTCTCATCAGCATCAAACACATTAATACAGACAGACATATTGGAGCACCATTAGGAACAAAATGGAAACATTAAAGCAATCCATGGATAGTCAGATAATTGCATTACGAGAAGGTCAAGCATAAGTGGATTTGTAGTGGAAGGAAACAGTGAGTACCTAATCAGGGCAGAGATCAGGAACTGCATGTGGAAACTGGGCAGGGCAAGGGTACAAAATCACTTACCTAATCAGCCCTGGAAGATTTCTTGGGACGAGTGGGGAGTCAGTAGCAACCATCAGCCTGAGTGGGAGATCAAGAGTCTCTTGCTGTCTTCAAAATATATGATTTTTGAATTAGGGAATTTGAAGGCCACCCATTAAAACGCACTATTATAAAGCAGGGAAGATTCCTTTTCTTTTCTCTTTGGCTCTGATATCGTCCTATAAGGCCATCCTTATCATGTGAGAGCATCCTGTTATGAAAGGAGCATTCTAAAAATGTATTCAATAGTTTAACTCCAAGTAACTCCAAGTTTCAATATTTAATTTAAAGATTTTTAATTCCTAGTTTTATAACATGGCTTAAATTTCACCTGTGAAAATCAGATGTTTGCTGCTTTTCTTTGTTACCAAAGTTCTTGAAAATATGCAGGGACAAATCTAATGTAAAAGAAACCATTTTCCAACTCTAAAGAACTACAAGAGATGTCTTGGTTCCCTGTAGATGAACTTCATTTTATGTTATCCAAAATTTGTGAGCACAGAAACTCTTTAGATAATTAGAGCTGTTTGAACCCTCTGCCCACTTGATCATATAGAAGGAAAGTGTATTTCAAGAAGAGGGGTGTCCCTCAGTGCTCGAGTGATGTCACCTGACAAGCTTTTATTGGGGGAAGAGATGTTACACCCAGTCCGTGGAAAGCCCACCCTCTCTTTTGACAATACATTTGACAATACATTCATTGACAATACAAGATCCCTGGGGAAAATTCTTTCCCTGTGTGACTAAATCCTCAATGTGCTAGTATTACATCCAATTTTTAATGTTGTTTCTTCGGTGAAGGTGTTCTCTCATTGTTTGTGAAAGAATTCTTGAGATACATGATTTGGAGATATTACATTGCCCCCTCTGAGTCTGCCCCCTCCAGTCAGGTCCTTTAATCTTTATTAAAGTTCTTATTTTCCCAATCGTTTAATCACCTCTGTGGTAAAAAACTAAGTTCTCATCCCTTTTTGTCTCACTCTGGACAAAGTACTGGCTGGCCTAAGTCCTGTGGGTTATATTTATATGTTTCTACCCAAGTGATACCTTCCCGCTTTAAATTGAAGTGTTCCTGTTGACTCACCATGTCTTTTTGAAAACCAACAATAACAAAACACAGCTATGGACACAGTTCAAAATAAGACACAGAGTGTACAAGTAAGCCAGAATTATCTTTGCTTTGTATTACTCTGGGTCCCTTTCGGGCCCCACTTCATAGGAAAGGATGAGCCTTGATTGTCCATTTTCACCAAAATAGCATTTGGTAAAGCAGGATTATTAACTCAGGTAAAGCAAAAGGGCTGCTCCTTTCATCTCAGCGATTCCACACCTACTCACCTTCCAAGTGACTTTTTATAGAATATTAGTTTGCATTAAAAAAATCCATTTAATTGCATGGGAGAGACACTTCAGCGCCACGCTCCAGGCCGATCCCATGTTGCAGCTGCTCCTACTTAAGGGGTAATTGTGGCCTCACTCTTTTCCAAGGAACTAATTCTGATTTTGAAAGGATTTGTCCTCACAGTTTATCCTGATGAGAGAGGACTGGATTATTGCTGTGTAAAATAGCTGAAGAGTCCTATTATAGCTATTATGCCACAAATGTTGTATATTGTTAAAGATCACAGTACTGTCCCACACTCAGTGGTAAGATGTGCAGGCATTGGCACCCTTCCCATATTATGTAAAAAATACTGCATTTTATGAGTCATTTAGTACCATGTGAGGTATCTGTGGACCCTATATCATTTCCTTCAAACTTACCTCATCATTCTAAAATCCTTTATTTTCTGGTTGAAAGACTTACAATCTAGTCATTTCTCACTAGTCTCCCCAGGAAATAAACTTCAGTACTCTCTGTTCTCCCACTGCATTATATTATGGATTGCATATCATTCTATTTTACATTTAAATTACTTTAGAAAACTATTTTTTTTTAAAAAAACAACCTCTGGACAACAGTAAATTCTAACTGGTAAATTGAGAAAATGTAAATGTTTTCTATCAAAACCATTGATGATGTTTCTAGAACCTTGAAGACAGGTAGGATTCACCTGTAAACACATGCATAACAAGATGGCTTAAAACCCAAGTGGTCCATATGAGGTATTCAAATGAACAGTATTTTAAAAGAATGAGGTTTTCTTCTATAAGAGGGACTGAGGTATCAGCTATTGCTGGAAAGCTCACCCTTAAATAAGAGGAGGTCAGTGAAGGACTGCTATTAATTTTGTTATAAAAGACAGCATGCTTTGATTTTAGTTTCAATAGTTGGCATTTCAAAATAAATCCCTCTATAAGATCTTTCATCCCCATTTACAATATAGAGAGGGCTCTTACCCTTAAAGAAAATTAACTCCAAAAGCTAACCAAAAATACTCCTCAAGAAGTGCCATTTTGTTGTCGTTGTTGAATGATTTTTATAAGACTCTCATAAATCATGGATAGGATTGACTGTGGAGGAAATTTTCCCTAATGCAAAACATTCTGTGTGTAGTTTGGAGATATTACTACAAATTTAGGACTTATGTCCACAGTACAAAGAATCAGTAAACATAAAATGTGGTCAATGGAAACAAGTGCAAATTTCAAAACACAACGATTATGAAACTATCATCAAAATGAAGATGGGTAGTGTTGAGGGAACAAAATGAGATGCTAAGTGTGGTTTGTAATTAGTGGTTAGGGTTTCCAATATAACTTGTAAAACTAAATAAGAAAGTGAAATGAAATGTAAACAAATTATGACTAGGTCCAGGACATAGTAGGTATTTCAGAAAAGTAGCTATCAACTTTATTACATCAGTGCTAGTAAGGAGATGTTTTGTTCATGGACCCCAATTTTTTGGTAATGAGAATTCCTAGTTCAGATGACCAAATTGTAATTTGGGTCTCTACAGCAATTCATTCCTGTTTCATTGGAATAACTGAGTCTGTTGCCACACTTAGTGTCTGTAAGGACAGTGTAGATGATGGGGACCTCGAGTGGTGACCCACTATGTCCCCTTGTAAGAGCCAACACAAAATAACAATTCAGCCAGGAAATTTACTCACATGAAAATTTTGTGCTTTGAACATTCCCTTTGTGCTCATGTGATCTTTCCTCCTAGGCCACTGGTTCTCAATCTTTCTTGAAAGTGAAAGCCACTGGAAAGCTTTTAAAAACTCCTATGCCCAGTCCTTACCCTAAATGGATTGAAACAGAATCTGTAGCAGAGGAGCCCAGCCATTTGAGTATTTTTCAAAGGATGTATGGTGACTCCACTTACTGAAGTTGGAAATACTGCTCTAGAAGACTAGAACACATCTAAAACAGAAAGTACTTTTAGTAATTTATTCTTGTATGTCAACACCTATACGTAATACATAGCATAGAGCTTTACTCTGCTTATATGGCTTTTTTGAATAATATACAAGTGAATGGATAGATAGAAAAATAAATTGGTAAACTTAGCCATGATGTAAAGTTGAATGTCCTAGAAATTGAAAAATAATATAATGCTTCTCTACTATTTTTATCACCCAAATTAAAAAGATTTACTCATTGGTTTGGGTATTAAACTTCCCCCATGTTTTTCTTGGAAGAACTGCTCCCCTTCCATATATGATGGGCCTTGGGTGGAACATAATAAAGAGAATATTTTTTTCGGATCACACTGAGATGATCTTCATGGTCTACTCTTCATGTAGGAGTGATTGGGGTTAAGAGCTGTTTTTTGAACCAACAGCCCCCATTCCCTCCTGAGCTGGGAAAAACTCAAGCAATTCTGTCACACCACCTGGGTATCCTACAATCTAATTCAATTCTGACAGTGTCTCCCTGGAGATAGCATCAAATCCCACAGGCTAAGGGCTCAGCCCCACAAGATTCCCTGCACTGCCCCAAGAAAAAGAAAACCACTTGAGATGCCAATTCCAAGCCCAGGGTGTTAACTGTGCTTCTGACCTATCAGCTATCAATCAGAAGTTCCCATGACCCCCTCCTTGGGTTGATGACTATAGCAGGGTGGCTCACAAGGCTCACGAAAAACAATTCACTTACTGTTCACCCATTTCTTATAAAAGGATATGACAAAGGATACAGATGAACATCCAGATGGAAGGGAAGCATAGAGTAAGGTATGTGGGAAAAGACATGGAGTTTCCATGCTCTCTCCAAGAGAGCCATTCTCCATGATCTCCATGTGGTCACCAACCAGGAAGTTCTCTGAGTCCTGAACTTTGGGGATTTTTATGGAGGCTTCATCACATAAGCATGATGGATCATTAACTCCATTTTCATTCCTAGCAACCCCCCACCCCTATCATGAAGTTGACCTTCATGGTCTACTCTCCATGTATGAATGATTGGAGTCAAGAGCTTTTCTCATCAAAAGCTCACATTCCCACCCCTTACACCATGCCACACACACAAACATACCACTTTTTCTCTACTGATTGTACATGGAAGAAACCAGGTCCAAATTAAGTAGAGGGACACACAGTTCCCATACATTTGGGTTTCTTATCAAGACAGAGCAAAGTAGTAGGTCTAGGGAACAAAGTATAGACATTATCGTCTTCCCTAGATGTCAAAATGTTGATAATGAACTTTTTCATCTTCCTGATGTTCACAGGGTCATCAAACAGACATCAATTACAGATTCTTTTTTTTTTAAAGATTTTTATTTATTTATTTGACAGAGACAGAGAGATCACAAGTAGGGAGAGAGGCAGGCAGAAAGAGGGGGAAGCAGGCTCCCTGCTGAGCAGAGAGCCCGATGTGGGGCTCGATCCCAAGACCCTGAGATCATGACCTGAGCGGAAGGCAGAGGCTTTAACCCACTGAGCCACTCAGGCGCCCCTCAATTACAGATTCTAAGGAAGTTTTCAGAATTGAATTTTGAAATGATATAATACGTTGGTAATAAATGCTGAATTGATAGAAATTTAAGCTTGGAAATATTTAAGTTAAAATCAAAAATTTTTCTTTAATTTTGGAAATACATATAAGCATATTTTAGCATCAAAATTCTAACTGAATTTTGAACACTGACAATACAAAACATTTAAATTTTATTATAAAGAACTTTATTAAAAGGAAAAACGTTTTCTATTTTTTATTTTATTTTATGCCTGAAGGACCTTAAAATATGGATATTCTTTGGAATCCAGTAGAGAGGAATTCTTTTTTCTCACTGCTCTCTCTCTCTCCCTACACAATTTCTACCATGTCAATATTGAGATGGGGAAAGTACAGGATTTTTGCTACTTATAAAAATGAGGAAGGGAAGAAAGAAAACAATGGCTTAAGAGAAAAAGGATGCAAGGAGTACAAAGCAATGCTTAGTAAAAGGTTCCTAAAAAGCCATGTGTAGACACTCAATGATGTTATCATTTCTTATACTTTCTTCATAGATTTTCTTCCAGATCTCTCTGATTGTACCTGACAGGTGCTCTCAGTTGCAAGGGAAAGGACATAGCTGTGAGAAAGTTGTACAGAGTAGTTGGCAGTCAACATGCACTGTACAGTTGTTGTGTGGGGTGGCAGAATGTTATTGGTAGCCTCAGCACAGAATCAAGTGGCTCCTTTGCAGGGTCTTGGGCCCTAGTGTGTGCGGCTACTTCCTCCTGGGAAGGTAAATATTGCCTGCTCCCGCCTGGACTTCCCACCAAGGCAGAGTCTCAGGGATAAATTTGTTGGACTACAGCCAAATTTCGTGGATTTCTTTTTTCCCCCAGCCATCCGGAAATAAAACGAAGTTGCAAGTTTCTGTGTTTCACAGGTAAGGCGGGAAAACATGATTGGAGACTTCCTTCTCCCATTTACCCACCAGAGAAATGCGGAGACTGATTCCAGGTCTTCTCTTGCCTCTCCGAGAGCATCACTGCGCTTCCAATCACAAAAAGACAAAAATCCCATCAGGGGCAACTAGCAAGCCCACGTGTTTTCGCTCTAGCCCGATCTTGTGTGTTGATGATAGTTTCCCAATTTACACTTTGATTTACCCCTGTGGTCTTTCTGGAGTCTCTAGGGCTGCGCCTTAGCTTTGCAAACCCTCCAGTGTGGGTCACAAATCATTGAGAAGTGAGGGCTAGAGGCGGAAGCGACCGACAGAAGGGGATAGACTCTTAAGCCTATCCACACCCTGCAGTCCTTTCGAGTCCCTAGCCCAGTAGTCCACTACAGCGCACAGTTGATTCGCGCTCCCTGAGGGTTCCCGATCCCCAGGACCAGCGCTGCGTGGAATAGCCACCTCCACCAGGGGCTGGGAGTAGGGGTGGGGACGCAGAGATGGGAGTGGGGAGAGCCACGAAAGGAGAGGTGGCGGACGCAGAGAAAGAGGTGGGGACCGCCGCGTAGGGGGCGGTGGGAGCGGGGTGGGGCCAGGGCGGGCCCGGGGGCGGGACTGCGGGGCGGGGTGCGTCAGAGCGCCCCCTTGCTGCGCGCTCCCTGCGGTGCCCCGGGGCTGCGGGTGGCTGGGGCTCCGCAGCCCCTTTGTGTTCAACTCGCTGGCCGGGAGGAGCGCGGCTAGGGCACAGCGGAGGCTCCGCGGGGTCCCGCCGGCCCGGCCCAGTCCCGGCCGCCCTCTCCTCCTCTTTCCCCGCTCCTCCCTCCTCCGGGCCCCGGCCCCCAGCCCCCAGCCCCGAGCTACAGCCATTGGGCCAGGAGCAGTCCCGCGTCCTTCCGCGCACCCTACCCCGCCCGGCCCAGGGCGTTCACCCCCCCACTCACGCCCTGTCCCCCTTCTTTCCTCCCCCCATCCCAGGCCTCCAAGGTGGAGAAAATAAACTAAAAGCAGAGCAACTCAGAGACTCCAATAAAACGCCCAGGACCTAGAGCCCGAGCGCGAGCGCGTGTGCCGGGCGGCAAGGGGCGCGGGAGGCGGAGATGGGGGGGGCGGGCGGGGGGACAATGAGCGCATGAAGTTACCTGCCCGGCGGCGGCGGCGGCGGCGGCGGTGGCGGCGGGGCCGGGAGGCGGCGGCGGAGCAGGCTGCGCGCTCGGCGCCGACGGGTGCGCGCCGCGGCTTGGGGGAGAGTTGAGCGCTTTTCCCCCCTCTTTTTTTTCTTTCTTTTTTTTTTTTTCTCCTCTTCTTCTTAAACAAACCACAAACGGATGTGAGGGAAGGAAGGTGTTTCTTTTACTCCTGAGTCCAGACACCTCTCTCTGTTCCGTCTAAGCTTGTTTTGCTGAACACTTTAAAAAAAAAAAAAAAAAGGAAAAGAAAAGGAGTTGCTTGATGTGAGAGTGAAATGGACGTAAGATTTTATCCACCTCCAGCCCAGCCCGCCGCTGCGCCCGACGCTCCCTGTCTGGGACCTTCTCCCTGCCTGGACCCCTACTATTGCAACAAGGTGAACGCTCTGCTTTTGTTTCCACCGTGTTCTTGCTGCTTGATCCCGGGAGGGGGGCGGCGGCGGCGGCGGCGGCGGCGGCGGGCCGGCTCGGCTACCGGGGCCGGTCGGCGGAGGCCGGTCCCGGGCGCGCTCGGCTCGCAGCCCGCTACTGCCCTGCGTGCGCTTGGGTAGTAAATACTGTGCAGCAGCTCCGGGGTTTGCCAAACACCGCGATTGTGAGGAAAGTGACACGATTTGCTCGGATTCTTTCCTTCCTGCTGTTCGCGACTAAGGCTCCCTGCCTAGGTTTGCCGGGGGGCGTTTAAAAAAAAAATTAAGAGAAAACCACGGAATACTTTGGGGGTGTGTCTGGGGTCCGGGAACGGAGGCAGAGAGTAAGAGAAGTCAGTTTATTTTCTAGTTTCCCCTTCTGCCTCCCGCCCTCTCACGGGCTGCGGGGACTCGTGGCACCGCTTCCCTGACCGGGATTAGTTGCCAGGGGAGTAGCCCGGAGTCGGGGTGCAAGGACCAGGGAGACGCCTCCGCCCCCCGCCGGGAAAATTGCTCCACACAAGTCTTTTGTTTTCGCAAACCCTTTTGGGCGGCTGAGCCCGGAGTTCGGACGCCGGTTTGAGGGTCGGGGTGCAGCGGGGTACCCGGGTTTGGGGGACGGCTCCCGCTTGCTGGGGGCGGGGGACGCGGTAATTGCAAGTTTGTTAGAAGCCGGGCAAGTGCGTCGAGTTTACGTCCGAAGCTCCAGCACTCTTCACTGCGCTTGGAGCAGGGTCCCAGGCTGGGCTGTACCCACAGCCCGGTGGCCCCAGGTGCCAAGGCCGCGGGGGACCCGGGCGCGGCTGACCAGGCGGGTGGCCCGGGGCGGGTGTGAGGGTGGGGGGGAGCCGGCCGGGGCTACTGCGGAGCTCTGCTTGTCCCATAGATAGAATAGTCAGGGGATGCGAAGGGAGGGGGTTACTCTCGGTGCTTCTCCATTCTCGGCCCCGGAGGGAGGACGCGCGGGGACCGGCCTTCGAGAGCAGCCGCAGGGCCACGGCTGTTCTCGCCCCGGGCTTATTGGACGTGTGTAAGCTGTCCCGCCGGGTGAACGTCGGCGGGGAGGAATGAGTTCTTTGAGACACGGGGGCGAGTGGTTTAGACGCCCAGCTCTCGCTCAATCTGCCTGATACTCTATCCCCTGCAAGCAGTTCCTTGCCGGCCCCTGGGTGAATTCCAGTGGATAAATCGTTGGGACTCTTAATATTTGCCTGGTGGCGAGGCATCATCAAACAGCTTTTTTACGTGGTAGAGAGGTATTTAGCGCGCTGCATCCTCAGCCCCCGGGCTCCCCACCACGCCACCGCCTCGCAGCTCTAGAGTTTTGGTCAGTCAGGACACACACACGCGCTAGCACACACACACACACAACTGTGAGTTAAGTGAACCACAGATACCACACCGTGCAGGAGCTCCTTGATGTTGCCTACAGTGTAAGGCTCAGTAAAAGGGCTATGCTCTATGCCTATGATGGATAGGCAAGTTTGAAACGGAGGAAATACAGTCTTGTGCAAGGCAGAAAGGCTTTTTATCATACAGGGAGCTCTTTAGCTACGAACAGGTTGGAAAGCTCCGGTAACTTTAGCAAGAGAAGTTTGTGTCATGAAGTTTCATTATTGGTTAGTGGCATAATTCTTTTATTCTTAAATCTGTTTTGCCTTTATAAGCAAGTATTTTGTGTGTGTAACATTCTATTTTGCTCATAGCACTAATAGTACTAATACTAACAAAAATAATAAAGTAGCAGACCTATCATGGGTAGTAAACACATCCTCCAGGGTGGTAACCAGTACCAAAAAGAACCATTTTGGCAGTGAAACTGGACAAATCTGATTGGATTGATCAGTGATTTTAGGCTCCAAAAAGAAGGTAATGATTTGGATACACATTTCACTTGTCATTCTTGTGATAGTAGGGTCAGATTTAATTTAAAAGTTAAATGCTTTGGAAAATCAAGAATTACTTCAATATATTAAATCATTTTCCAATTAAGTACTTTAAATAATTTTCATGGGTTGTGCTGTGAATTGAATAAATTAATTTAGAAAGTCTTCAGAATTTCTTTACTAGCTCATTGAAGTTCCTTTTAAGTCCCCCCGAGTTGAGGAGCAAACTGTTCTTTTTAAATGCAAATTAGCCACCCTTTCTATAGACTAGTTGCAAGTCTTCTATTTAACTTATCCAGGGAATAATGGATTTTTAAAGATGCAAAGTCATGATATACTTGTAATAGTAGGAAGAGACTTCATGGAAATGCTTCTAGAAGAACGCCTTCCCCTGCCTTTCTCTATATAGCAGTCTATCAAATATATTTGTCACTGATCCCTGATTATATTAAATATACTGAGTAGGTTTGGTAGGCCCTAGAAAACCCAGACAGTAGTTTTTTCTGCTCCATCATGATCAGCACTGGTACACAATTTCTATCCAGCTTCACTATTTTAGTTGCTTAGAATGTAGTCAACTAGCAGTCATTTTTACAATGACTCCAGTGGATTTGCAGGGATATAGAAGATGGGCAGAAGTTTGGAAGAGGTGAAATATGAAATCTGCATCTACATTTAGTAAAAACAAGTTGGATCAGACTTCCCTGAAAGAGCAAAGACAGCAAAGTAAACCTTGTGTCTTTCAGAGATGTAATGAATATGTGGTTTATTACAAGAAACAGTCATTTTTGTCAGGTTATTTGTTTTTAATAGGTTGATAAGACCATAAATTAATAATTATCTTTATTTTAAATCTGTCAACACTTTTGTCTTTAAAGTTGGTGTGCTAAGTCCCAGTGGAACTAGGATCTTTATGTGCTTCAGAATCATGCCATTGTACCTATAGTTTTCCCACTGATATTTTTTTTCAATGTTAGAAGAGACCCTAATCCACAAAATGAGTATCTTCTTTCCCAAGCTTTTCTAAACTAAAAGGAGGTTGTGTTACCCTGCTGACACTTTCAGGCTGCTGCTCTATAGATTGCCAAAAACGCTACTAGTCAATAAACTCGAGAGGAGGCATTTTTTTTAGAAACAGTTTAATCTACTATTGGTCTATTGTAAGAGCACATTACGTTATGAACACATCACTATGCAAACTGGCCTCCATTTTCACAGAGCCCATTGCGGGAGAAAAGTGAGAACAATGCGGACGATGTTGGTTATGGCAACGGTGTGAGGCATCTCTTATACAAACAGCCAGAACGGATGGCATGTTGCTGTATATAGGTCAGCCTTTGAAACAGCAGCGAAGCTCTCAGACTGGACAGAAACATGCAGGCTGAAAGTAACAGTGTTCACCTCTTGGAACTTAAAGCGTGGTTGCATTTCAGACATTGAGAGATGGTACCATAGTCAGTTTCATCTAATTAAGACTATTTTAAGTAACACTGTAGCCCTTAATTGAAATTACATTAAAGGAGCTCACAACTGGAGTGCAGTAGTAAAATATAGTCCTATTTTTTGTTCTAGTTGAAGGTGTCAGAGCATCAGTGTAAATCTATACCCACGGCGTAATAACAGTTCCTTTCAGTTTCTTAGTGCAGTGTCATTTGTAAAGATTGTTTTCACTGATTTTATGCTAAATTGGGACAAAGAAGTGGCACTTTTTCATTTTTACAATGATGTGATATGTTCAGTTATTGCTCAGTATCTGCCCACATAAGGAGCAGTAATACAATGATGTTATGACATGGCTAATCACAGGGATGCTGACCTCTGCCATCAGTGGGAGAGGAAATAATGGTCTTCACTGTTCTCAGTGGTTGCTTTTGTGGAATCAGGTCCTGAAGCTTTCTTTGGTTGGTTTAGACACAGGCAAGTCCAAGACACAAACCCATGCTTAACACTAGTTATACACAGAGTAAAGAATAATGGCCGTTTGGGATGTTGGGCTTTTGTCATTGAAATGAGGAAGGACAGTGTATAATCTTTTCCTATAAACATAGGAAGAAGGACCTATTTGTGATGAACTCAGCGTTGAAATGTCAGGGCTAACACTAAACATTCAATAACTTTTGAGAAAAACAAGACTCATTATTGTCTCTGCTACATCTCCTTTGAGTTTATTTTCCTATTTAGTTAGAGCATTATGTCTTGTACTTTAAGGTGACGAAACTCATCACATCTAAATACAGGATGTACTTGTACATCAAGGTGGAGTCATTGTTCCTACTTTAATTAATAAATGTAAGAAAAAAGAGGAGGATGGGAGAAGAGGGAGGAGGAGGAAATGGAGGGTTATAAGCAATTTAGAGCATCATGCCTGATTAGTTCTCTATCCACCTCCATAACTTCTAGGACTTTAGTAAATTCATAGTTGATAGTTGGGACATCATTAGTGTGATTAAAACTCCCCTGGGAGTTTTATTGGCTGGATCTTTCTTAAGTGTTGAGGTCCTTAAAATGTGCTTTGAATAAAATTTTTATAGGTAAGAAAGAGCAGAAAACAAGCAATCTTATGGTTTTGGCCACTAAATCCGATATCATACAAAAACCTCAAATGTAGCCATCTTCACTTTGTGGGATATTTCACTGTCACAAATTCCAATTTTAAATGTCTATGCAAAAATTGTAGTATGGGTTTTGGAGAGATCAGATGCTATTTTTAACATAGCTTATGTGGCTTAGTATTCTCACAGTTTATCATATATTTTTTTAAAGTTACTGAATGATGATATTAAGGAATGTTTTAATATTTTGCTTAGGAAAACTAAACTGATATTTAAATATTATCTTAATAAACTGGTATTGTAGATCTTTTTAAATGATGTGATTGCAAGTGATGTAAGAACAGGAAAGAAGTAAGGCACTTGAACCTGGAAGAAAAAGGGAAAGTTCCAAGTTTAATGGTGACTTCCTTGGGACCAAACCTGGGCCTCAAATACTGGTTTCGGTATGTGAAACTATTTTTGTGGCAATACGATTTTGCAATGGTCTCAATTCAAGAGGGATAATGTAGAGATTTGGAGGAATATCATAGTTAGCTACAGAAGATGATTTATTCTAGTTTTTTCCAACATTTTGCTAGGATACTAGAAAGTTGAAAAGACCCTAGGGATATTTCTCAACTGCTGGTAATCCTTCCTGTCCTGATTTGAAAACCTACCCTCAGCAAAGGGTCTATCTCTATGCCTCCTGCCTCTTCCCCTCCCCCCTCCCCCCTTCCCAAATACTTCCAATCCAGGAAGAGCCTGGCACCCTGGCTTCACTCCGCTCCAATCTTAAATTGAACCTGGAAGGTCTGTACCTTCTAATGTGAACTCTCCTCTCTCTCCTCAGGAATGTGACTCAGTATTGTGGTTATCTTGGAGAGCATGCTCCTTTCCTGCTTGTCATCATTGTTACCATCGTCATGTTGACATATCCATTCTTCTTCCAGTACCTGACCTTATTTTCTGGTTAAGGAAGTTGGAATCTGCCAGTTTTGGGGCTCATACCCACTTTTTAAAATCCCGAATTAGGCTCTTCTCTTTTTCTCCATTTTCCCATCTGACTGAATGATATAAGGTCATGCAATAATAGACCAAGAAACCATAGATAGGATGCTGTGAGGGAAAATAACTATGGCAGTCATTTCTAAGCTCTACTAGTTCCCTTCTTCCCCTCACATTTTAAGCGCAGTGTATTTAGAGCTTGGAAACAGCTTCTGGAACATCCCTTTCAGTGAGAAATCTTTATTTAGATTGTAAAAGAGCATAAAAGTGGGACTGTGGTCTCCCGATCTTGAGTTGGCCTGCAGTAAGTTAGGTGAGTTATGCTTACAGAAAGTAATGGTTTAATAGGCTTAAGTGTTCTCATCAGAATTATGCATGGACAACTAAAATGAGAAGAGTTGGACATGCAGAACTTATTTAGCTAATCAACTTAGATAACTTATCCTACATTTTAGCTCTCTGAACATGAATCTCCAGGTCCCTGGGAAGTCTTAGCACAGAATATTTATCTTGTATCTCAATAAAAATGAAATTTAACGATCATGACTTGATGGAATGCTGTTAGCAATTACATTTTTAAAATAGTATCAATTGTTTAAGATAAAAGCTAAATCCAAGAATCTAAAATGTACACCTTAGGAAAAAACGAGATTGTAGTGAACCATAGTTCATAAATACTCTGTCCCCAACTGCAAGTAGCTTCTATGGGAAGCATCTAAAGGCTTGAATGCCACCTCGTTGGTTTCAATTAAATTTAAGCAAGATTCAAATATGGGAATGTTTACTTTTACCCATTCTGCAGATACTTTCTTGCCTTTCCTTTACTTCCATTCTGGTGTTATTGATATATTTTTCAATTGATCTTTGCAATTCTCAGAGTCAGATAGCCTGTGGTCTCCAGCGGTTGACGAGACCTGCAGTCGATACTGAATCAAGTTAAATGGACTGTCCATTAGGAAGCCAGAGTGCCAAGACGATCTAGCTTACATCTGCCCTAATGAATTTGAAAATTTTTTGTTTTAAACTATGCACGCCAAGTTTCATCCTGAAGACCAATTTCTCATTAAAAACAGTTGAGTTATAAACTGCTTAGAAATGTGGTTTATAATGGAAGTGCCAACAGACTGTTAATTATCGCAGTTCTTCCATAATACTTTGAGACGTGGAATTCACATTAACCTGAATGAGCTTTTCCTGGTTATAACATGTTTCTCCCTATAGCATTCATTTTGAAAATGGGAACATTATATTGCTCTGTGCTTGGATGTTGATGGTGCAGCAGAAAAGACCAGAAGGAAGGTAATGCCAGAAAGAAATCCCCTGCTCTTTCATGACAGGAGGTACCAGTATTTTTCCAGACCTCTGTAGTTTGGTCTATGGCAAGTTTGCCTTACTTGATGAATAATGTCAAAGCTAACTTTTAAATGCTATCTGCAGATTTCCATTTTACTCATGAAAAATCATATTTTATACATATTTATAATACCAAAGGTCGTGCAACCAATGTTACTATTAATGCTTTTCTGTTTGTCCATTTTTCACTTTGGACTTTTAAATGGTTATGCTTTAGCCAAGTATTTATTGGTTTTCATTCCTGAGTTATGTGCTTTTATGAAGCTATCTTGAAAGGACTCCTAATTAAACTACGGCTATGGTTGGTTGATACGAAGCTTTGCTAGTGGCCAAGAAAATATAAAGTTATTTTGAATTACTACGAAGACCTACAGGTTATATGTATCTGATCCACACGGGTGAAAATGGCAGCTTCTACAGAGACTAGCTTTCCTCTCAGGTCTTGGAGCACCTATCTGGGGGTTACCTAGTTAGAGAAATTGTGTGTGTGTGTGTGTGTGTGTGTGTGTGTGTGTGTGTATACGTGTGTGTGCATGTTTGGGTGAGTGTATGTTTTCTTGTGTTCCTCATGTCCTGAATATATTTCTGGTGATACATGCATAAGAATTTATCATAAATGGCAGAATCTGTCAATGTGTATAATAACAACAAGGGAAATCACACTGGCTCATAGGAATGCCTCATTACCATTCCATTTTAAGAAACATAGCCATATTTCACAGGAGAAGATGCTTTCCAAGGCTAGGGCTTTAATTGGGCATATTATAACCTGATAAGATTAAAGGACTAGAGCTTTCTGAGAAAAACCATAGGCTCTCTGAAGAAAAGACTCCTTTTTGTTCAAGATTTGAGATAAAAACTGAGGGCCCTTAAACCTATGTTGACTTACTCCCTAGGCAAAATAAATATAACCATGAAAAGGACATGATCCCTCCCCCTCTGTTTTCCACTCCCTTTAGAAGCCTGACTTCATTGTGTCTGGTAAAAGTTTTGACACTAAAAACCTTTAATCCACCTGTGTCCCAGTCTGCCAAGTATCTACTAAAGAAAATAATTTATATTTGTATCAAGAAAGTCTTATGAGAATTAAGGAGTCAACAGAGGCAGATTATTTTGAAATCCTGTGATGAAAGATGTTCCAAGAGTTCGAACAATGGTAGACCTTAGAAAAATACCATATTCTGGGCCCACTTCTTGTATTTCTGCTCCTCTAGTGACACCAATGTATTTTCTAAAGTTGTAGACCAGTGATTCTTCCAGCGTGGGAGGGAAAAGGAGAATCTTTTGTAGAGGATCATAAGTGAATTGGGGCAAGTGGGGCAAGTGTGGGTAAGTCTGTAGTCCCCTCCCCTTTGCTATATGGATAAGCCACTCCCACCGAGGGCCTTCTTCCTTCTCCACATTGAGAGCCAGTGCTGTACCTAGTCAGAGATGCTTCTGGTGGGAGTTGGTGTCTGTTTGCAGCACAGGAAGGTGTGCAAAAAGTGGAGTCTAACTGCTGCGGAGGGACTACCCTCTTACAGCTCCTGACTTCAGGGAAGCAAGCTTGCCCCTCTGTACCTTCCTCTGATGGATGGGTCAGAGCTGCAAATATACAGTGTGCAAGATTAATTACTGAATGGATCGACTGGGTCTAAAGATAGTCCAATTACACTGAAAGCATATCTGTGCACCACCTGATTTTCTGAAGTCTTTTAACTCAATTAAATGGTTAATTTAAAAATATGGTGGGGTAAAGTGTAATGTTCATTGGTGTCCTCATACATTGTGAAAACCAATTCTCCCTTTCTAGGCCAACAGGCCTCAGCCCAAAATGCTAGCCAACAATTGTATAAAGAGAAGCGTTAATAATAAAGAGTCAGGATAACCTTTCAACAAAAAGTATATTTTATCATTTGGCAGATGCAGTCATGAACATTAATCATAGAAACCTGCAGATAGTAGAAGCTTAATATCAAAGCTAATGATTTATTTTATGTTAATGACTTTCTGCCAGGGCATAAAAGACTCTTCATAATGGACTCTCCGCGCTATGTTCAGTTACTAAGGCTAATGGGATAATCTTTTCTCTCCCAAAATTAAGCTTTTTGAAATAAATTATGCTGTTACTTTTCAAGGTAACTCTCAAAAATTTACTGCAAAACTAATCTTTTAAGAACTGCTTAAAGAAATAAAGAGGAAGAAAAATCCCAAAGCAGCTTTTCTAGTTCATGAGCAGTTTTACTTAATTAGAGAGGAAAAGTTTGCATGTATGCTAATATCCCTAAACTTGTAGTGCCGAATAGTTGTAAAGTCAGCCTTTGGAGAATCAGCCCCCATGGGTACGGCCCACAACAGAACATGTTTTTGTCGATTACCAGCCAATTATGAGGGGAACAGTAGTAAAATGTTGAGTTGTTCACTGGGAAGTTTTAAAAATCATGTTTACAATTAGTTATAACCAACATTATATTTCAATAAGAGATAATTTGCCTACTGAAGTTCACATAATGTGCTAATCATGTCTAGTGGTTAATAAAGGCCTCCTACCTCACTCCCCTGATGGCTATAAAAGGCTATTATATTCATGGCTGTGGTTCAGGTACAGCTGCTCTGTGTTAATAATGCATCATTGTCCCACTAATCAACACACCAAAGGTCAGCCCCCCTAAGCACCTAAACCACCTATTCTCTTTCCAAAATATTTATTAACACCTTAAAAGCATATCTGTTCATTTTCCTTAGCCTTTGAGAGAGAGAGTCCCATTAATTCCACTCCAGGCTACTTGTGTGATAAGGGTTTTGTAACCTGAGCTGGGTCACAGAGGAGATGAATATATATTCACACTAATTTTCTCCCATAAACATGTTTCCCATTTCCACAGTCAAGGACTGAATTAGTGTAGGGTTGTTACAGTCATGAGCCCCTTTATAATGAAGTAGGTGTGCTCCAAAGTGAGAACGTTTTCAGATTGTGGGTGTTATTTAAGGAGACATTTTGGAAGGAAAACAACTTTTCAATAACCAGAAGCATTTGAAGTCCACAAAGCCAGTCAGGAAATGGGGAGGGATATTTATAATTGAAACAGACAGGAATCGGTGTTAGTTTATAAACCCCGTACTGTAGTGAAGTATTATTTGCTTAATTGTTCTTTTGGCGTAGGAAAGCAATAATAGTAAAAGCTTCTTAAACCATATTTTCTGCACACAAAGAACACATTCACGTGGGATTTCCATTTTGCTAGAAAATCGGGCAAATCAATAAGCTAGCACTTATCTGCATTAAAATTAGGTAGACAACAATTTATAGGCACAGTGATAGTGTAGTTCTCTTGATACCCTTGGTTAGTGTTTAAGATAATCCTTGCTTGTGTATCCTCAGAGAGAAGCCAAAATGTTAAGTGAACAAGATCTCATTTTCCCATCTTGTATTATCGTCTCTGTTTTCTCCTACTCATTTTGATAACCTTGCATGTGTGCGTGTGCGCGTCTCCTTCCTTTATGATTTGGGAACCTTCAGTGTTTTAAAAGAAGAAAAAGAAATGAAACTCAACTATGTTTGTATCATCAAGAGAAATGCAAAAGGCGAACTAGGGGGAGGAGCCTGGGTTTGTGCAGCACGTAATGTACAATGGTACATTTGTCATGCTTTAAATATATAATGCCTACAATAAAATATGTACAGGCGCAGTTGTGATCTATGAAGTCCCTGGCTCCATTGCCATTGTTTGTAGTCTCTACGGTTGTCATACATTGTTCTTTGCACATCATACCCTTACAGCAGAATTTGACACAATTTCTAGCTTTCAGCCTGCACCATTTTCATTGCACAATATGCATGAGTTTGACAGGGTGTGTTGAGGAAAACTCTGGCAAGCAATTGATATTTTGAAGTGGCAAGCGTTTCAGCAGCTGCCTGCTTGTGAAAAAGGAATGATAAGATATACTGTATTGTTAGTTTCAGGGAAAGCATTAAGGTTTAAGCTCTGTAAAAATGTACACATTATTCGTCAGTGGCGAAGCAAGTCTTTTATGTTTTTTAGAGCTTAGCTCACTGGCTGATGTGAACTAGAATGACATTGGTCAGTAAATGAATAGGAGTACTTTGAATTTGAACTGCTGCCAATTTTGCACCAACAAAGGAACTGACAAAAGAAAGATTTTATGTGAAATGCAAAGCACACCCAATGTTTTGGGGGCGGGGAAAGGGAAGAAGAGAGAGAGAGAGAGAAGAGAGAACCACACGAGAGAATATTCTTTCATGCATACTCGCGAGGATACCAAATAGTTAAAACACATCCATTTTTCATGGCTCATCAGCTATGACCTAAGCTGTTTTATCGAATGTTCTTTAAAAACCTGTTGTAGACACATAGGCTTTTAGAATTTGTTCGTATGGAATTTAGAGTGTTGTTCTAAATATCACACTGTGCCCTGGGGGCCTGTTGGCAGAATATCAGAGCTGCCCACTGCTGGAGTCACCAACTCTCTCTCTCTGGTAGTGGGAAATTATAGTTTAATCAGTTATGGCACTTTCAGTGTGTGACGTTCATTAGTGAGGCAATTTGTCATGACTGCTAATGGTCAGAATGCATCTGCTCTCTCGGTTACAGAGTGCGATAAGGAAGAAGACAAATATTTCAATATCTGATAGTATTAACTTGTTTCAAATTTGTAATCCAAGGTTAGTTGCTCAAAACAGACACAGCAGCAGATTAATAAGTAGCCTCTATTCAATTTTACTGGGCCCTGTTTTTAGGGATTTATGACGTTCAGGCACACTAATGTGCTATTATGAAGGGCACAGTCTTTGATTAGATGTTCAACAGAAAGTAAGTTACGAGCAGCGTACCTTCTGGGTTCATCTGGAAAGAATTTATGTGCATAATATTTTCTATAGAGCACCATAAATTGAAAGGTCTGATACATGCAGTATTTCTGACATGCTAAATATTCCTCTTATGATTAAAAAAAAGTCACTTTCCCATTGGTTTGTAAACCGGTCTGTCAGTTTTCAAGGGAGATTAGCGTCCCCATCTATTCAAAAAGTTGTAAAATTCTGGTGAAAAACTTCAGGGTGAATTACAAACGTCACGTTTCCCCCCAGTACACTGCGTTATAAGATCATTGTTCATTGTTCTACATGGGAAAAGTTAAGAAAGATTCCGCCAGTTGAAAAGACTGGAATTTTTTTTATGTATATCTCATATTTTCTAGATATTACATCACTAGCTTGCCAGAGAAAATCTTTCTGACACATTTTCATTTTTAATGAAAGGCCCTAAAATTCAAAGCGTAATGATTTCTTAGAAACTGAACCCAATCTTGGTAAAAAATTCGTTCTTGCTAGTAACAAAAGCTGTTACTGTTTAAGTTCCTGTTGAGCAGTTAGTTGGTACGCTTCGCTGAATGTTGTCAAAAAGGCTTTCCTCATGATTGACAACCCGGCAGGAATGTGAATGGAGATTTTAATTGCGTATCATGTGTGCATATCAGAGTGAGCGAATTCATGACTCTGCTTAGCTCCATATCTCTGCGGGTCAGCCGTGCCAAAAAATGCTCTTTTATGTGCAATTTTTCCAAAAAGAGAAAGGTGTATGTGTACTGTAGTCATCCGTTATTCATTTCTGAAGTGAAACACTTGTGTTCCTTTAGCCTTGGAGTCTGAAAGTGGAACAAAAATCCATTTTGAGATTTCTTTCTTTTACTCGTTGCACTTATAGTTGGATGATGTAAATTCTTTTGAGTTACAAGTTGGGAAAAGTCTGCCAGAACATATTTTTCTTATGGCACTTGTTATATGAAGTGTGTTTATCTTTCTTTTTTTTTTCTTTTTTCCCTAAAGAGTACTTAGAAAAGAAAGAAAAAATGTAAGCCAGAGGAAAAAGTTACTGAGGTCAATTGCCTTTCTATATAACTCGCAATCTTTAGAAAAGGGGTTTTGGGTGGGTGGAGAAGAAAGGATATATTTCTGAAAGGGGGAAAGATTCATAAAATTACATCTGAATTTTGGTTAAAAATAGGAAGAATGCAGTGCTTATGGTAAAACGACAATAAATATATGAATGTTCATTTCTTAGAAAAAGCACTCCTCTGCCGAAAACGTAAAGGTCAAAGTTTCATTTCTGTGGTCACTTCTTTGCCCAGATTCAGTGGCAATGATGTACCATTTATCTTTATTGAGATGTCTCACCCCAACACATGTGAGATTTTCAAAGTGGGTAAAAACTTACTTCATAAAGAAACTTTGGCTACACTGACCTCCTCGCCCCTCACCCCCTGCCCCCCCAGCTCAAGAACTTATTACTGTAGAAACGTGACAAAACAAAAATGTGTGGTGAATACGCTTATATAATTTTTCATTGGCGTGATGTGAAAATTTGGCACGTGGGTTGTAAATTTACCACATAGCTACTTTTCTATGTAATTTTGAATAGGTGAGAAAAAGATTAGTGCCAGGGTCATTTTAAAGAGAACCTTAAGAGTAAGTAGGGGAATGTTGAAAAGATGGTGACTTTTATAGCCTTACGAGATCCCATGGGACTTAACTTTGTTCTGGGCTCTAATATGTTATCTCAACACATTTTAGAACATATCAAATTGCAGGCTGGTGATTCAGCCCTTTTTATGACATGCGGTGCAGGGTGATTGCTATATGAAGGCGCTGCTGTACCTTTAAAATGCCGAAGAAGAAAAAATCTATTTTATTTTAAAAATATAGCTTTATGTATGGGTGACATTTTTCTAATGTTATGGAAGACTATTTTGTACTTTATACAGAGAGCTCAGGCAAGGAAAAAATCTATTTACAAAATGAAAAAAAGTGCTCAGCTGAATGCATTTCACTTTTAAAGATGATATTCTGGTAATGAACTTTATCAAGCAGAGAACATTTCAGTAAAAGTATTAAAGTAGTTCCTATTTCAGTTGCCTCACTTAAGGCTGTGTCACTGTTTCCATTATAACTTCTTATTTTCAGGTGCCTCTAATGCAGTCCCCATACAAATATTTGCACAGGGATGAGATGAGAATATTTTAGTCTACAAAGTGGACTTTTTATTTAGAATGCACTTCTAAAGAAGCATGGGGCTTTGTTAATAAGGCATTCATTGGACAGCACCTGTGTGCAGAGCTTTAGGCTGAGTGTTTTAGACGTGAGATGAGAAAGCAGTGGGCCTTATCCTCCAGGCGACCAATCAAGAGAGGAGTACAAAGGACCAGACCAGGGCAGAGCTGAGGTATAAATTGATGTGGTAAGAAGTTAGTGCTCAGAGTTCTGGGGGCACAGAGAGCAAAGTAATGGATTGAGGTCCGGGGAATCCAAGCTGCTTCCTGGAGGAGATGGGATTTCAGTTGGCATGAAGAATTGGAAAGTTACCCCTATTTTTGAATTAATTTTTATATTCCTACCCCTTTTCGAAATGACTTGAGGCAACCTAAAATTAAGAAGCAACGCCAATGGGCGCCTGGGTGGCTCAGTGGGTTATAGCCTCTGCCTTCGGCTCAGGTCCTGATCTCAGGGTCCTGGGATCGAGTCCCATGTCGGGCTCTCTGCTCGGCGGGGAGCCTGCTTCCCCTCTCTCTGCCTACCTCTCTGCCTACTTGTGATCTCTCTCTCTGTCAAATAAATAAATAAAAAATCTTTAACAAAAAAAAAAAAAGCAACGCTGACAATAAGGCTATGAATAGCATCGCAGAACATTACAGCCCCGGAAATGGAGACACAAGCATACTTCTTAGCTTAGGTATTATCACTATAATTAAACATTAAATTTAGCCCTTGCTCTCTCATAGAGCAAAAACAGAAACACCCTGAGTGCCAAGAATTCGGATTACCTGAGATACGTGTGAACACCACTTCTCCATGGGTAGAAAGTGTTCCTCTAATAAAAGGCTGCAGAAGATATAAAATGAGAAAATGCCTGGAGGTGACGCAGGGTGGCCACGTTTTGTGGCACCTGGGTTGAGACTGAGTTATCTGTCTCGAGAAATTGGGCATGATAGAGGAGGAGGGGGCTCACTGGAATAAGAACCCGGAGAGAACCAGGAACAACTCCAAGGAGGAGATGAAAACAGGCCTGTGTTATAGGAAGGTAACTATTGTCATTACAGAGAATGGGTTGGGGAAGTTCCAGTGAAATTCAAATCACTGGTGTCTGTGGGCCAATTTCAACCCTAAGAAGAATGCCCCAGAGAAGACTAAGGACCTGGGGAAATTACATGATAAAGGGAATGATCAGGTATTGATCTGTTTTTGATGACTTCTCAAATCAGAGATGAATAATAAGCTTTTAAGTGTTTTCCACTTCAGCTAACGGGTTGAATTCTCTTAAAATCTGACGTCTGAAGGAGCACTAGAGTATTGTAGTCTACCGGCCAATTCTTTCATTAATTAATCAGCCGAATCATTAGCAATGAATACTAATGCTGTGTGTGTAGTCTTAGACGTATACCTGCTGAGCTTCCTTCCAAAGATGTTAGCCATTGCTTTCCTGAAATTTCTTCTTCAGAAGAAATGCATGCATATAATTATCTGTAAATTTGGGAAATATCTTCAAGTGTCCAAGCATATTCAGAAATGTCTATCACCAGTTTCAAAGGTACCTTGCAATCTTCAAGTAGCCACAGAGCAAAGTTCTCGAAGTTTTCTGTGGAAGCTCCCTGATGAATTTACACCCTGAGGGATCGGAGGACAGGACCAATCCAGAAATGCCTCTGCAATCTACATAGGTCTTAGAAGACTGATGTTCCATCTTTAAGAAATATTTGGATTTTATATTATTTACCATAACACCTTAATGTCGTTTTAATGTGAACATGATACTATAAATCACTTACTATTGAGTCAACTCTTATGTTCCAGGAGGATAGTCCTTGTTATTCTATAGTTCTACTTGGCATATTGCTCTGCTCCTAGGGGAATGAGTTTGAGAAGCATGAAAGAATGTAATGGTTTTTTGTCCTTAGTGCTAAGAAACAGTTTGGAGGCCTTGTAGAAGTCTATCTTGTCTGGTCATCTCTCCCACAGAGAATGGAACGTTTTGTCCATGCTTACTCTTTTCTTGACTCTCACTAATGCTCTATTTTTCATTAAAAAAAAAAAAAAAACTTAACAAAGTACTTGATTTTAACCTAAAATGGAAGAGTATTTAGCTAAGGCTCAATCGCTGCTGGTGCAGAGGACATAGTGACTTTCCTGGTAAAGGGAGGGAATGGTGAAGAGGAGGGAGGTCAGATATCCCATGTGTGGGTGGAAGAGAGAAATCCTGTAGTTATGACCAAGACTGATGATGCTTAGTAATGGAAAAAGGTAGTCAAGACTAGGATTATATTGTCAGGCATTAGTATATCACCTAACCTGAAAAGAATTTGGAAAAATCCAAGAAAAGGAAAAGTTGACAAAGATGTTGAATGATTATGGTGACAGCTGGAGATGGGGGGTGAAGGCAGGTATATATAGGTCAGAACAAGACCCCTATGTAACAAGTGGCTGAGGCTTGGATGCCCCCCTTTCTCTCTCTGTCCTTCACTCTCCTTCCCTCGCTCCTTTGCTCCTTTTTCCCTTCCTTCCCCCACAGGCAGACTTCATTTGTAAGACAATTGACAGTTATTTTCCAAATTCCTTTAAGCTTATTTCTTAGATGACATCTTCCTTGTGCTGTCTTGCCTACATCATCACCTGCCTGCGATGGGCTTCTGTTTTGGGGCAGCCATCTTTCTCCTATCTTCTCTGTCATCATTAACACACATTTAGTGAACTGAAATGTCTTGAAAAAACAATAGTTCTAATTATGCAGGACAGAATGGATAGATTTTAAGTGTGCGTATACAAGATTTCCTAAACAAATGCCTATCTACCCAATATCCATAGCACCTGACAAATCAGGATTGGCTGGCTTGTTTTTTTCCCTTACTTCATTTAAGCCTTAACCTGTTTTTGAAATGAGTTCTCTGTAAACAATCAGGCATGTGTAAATAATGGATATTCCTTTTGAGGACAAAAATTTGCCTTTTCTTCTAGAAACTCCATTTAGGCAGATGAAGCCTTTTAGATTCTTCCTTTCCTCAAATCAAAAAACTTTTCTTATACTGAACATCTTTTGAAGTTTCATCTGAAATGGCAGGGCAGGGCAATGAACACTGTGTATGTCTGTAGCTTACATACCTTTATTTATATGGTCCCATAAAAATGGAACAAAAAATAATGAAAAAGAGAAGTAGATTTCTTATATTTGATTCCATAGCCTATTTCTTTTTTTTTTTAATTTTATTTATTTATTTGAGATAGAGACAGTGAGAGAGAGCATGAGAGGGGAGAATGTCAGAGTGAGAAGCGGACCCCCCATGGAGCTGGGAGCCCGATGTGGGACTCGATTCCAGGACTCCGGGATCATAACCTGAGCCGAAGGCAGTTGCTTAACCAACTGAGCCACCCAGGCGCCCCCCCCATAGCCTATTTCTTTGTGGGTTTTGGAACCCATGCTCCAGGGTCCTTATAGACCCAGCTCCCAGCAGCGTGATATTTGTAAATATTAGTTAATTTATTCGTTAAATATTTTCTGAGTGGTTACTATGCATCAGGAGCTGTGCTAAGTGGTAGAGATAGAAAAAGCAAAAAAAAAAAATTGTGTTCACTTATAGAGATAATAATCTTAGATGTGATAGAAATAATTCTATTTATGGAAGGTGGGTGAACGAGAATCCAGTGGACAACTTTAATATTTGACCTAAAAACTATTAATATTAAGTTTAATATTGATTCTTAATATATTAAGAACACTCCTGTGTTCGTTCATGCATTCGGCTCCTCTTTCTTCCTTCCTTCCTTTCTTTCTTTCTTTCTTTCTTTCTTTCTTTCTTTCTTTCTTTCTTTCTTTCTTTCTTTTTCTTTCTTTCTCTCTTTCCTCTCTCTCTCTTTCTTTCTTTCTTAGTCTAGATGATATGGCTGAGGATAGAACCAGCATTCCTTGCCCCATCCCTTGCTATGAGAGCAACTGATAGCCTATGGGATACGGGAACTTGGTAACTAAAGCCAATAGTGATTGTTTATGAAGTAGCCAGAGGAATGAATTTTTTAAAATTGAAATTCTAAATATTTTAGTCTTTCGGAAATTTGAACTCTGGGTATCATTCAGAAATAACGAATGGAATTTATGCTCAATACTTGTTAAAAATGCTCTAATGGACTGCAATCAGCTGCTTAGCATCATTCAATACCACTTTTATATTTGAACATATTCGTAAGTTCAGGATATTTTTACATGTTAAAATAATCAATGCTTATTTTGTTCAGGTTTATCACAGTGGCTTTCCAAAGGTAAACACCACTGTGCATTTTCAAGTTATTTTTCTGACAAATACTGCCTATTCTGGGAGACCGTCATGGCAGAAATTGCTTACAAAATAATTCTGTGAATCTCATATTTTCTTACCATCTCATTCCTTACCCTAATATGGTATTGAACCAGACTGCAATTACACTTTCACAATTACTTTATTATATGGGTTGAAATATACTCCTGAAGCTCTTATTACCTTTTCCATACCCCATTTGCACAGACCTGCTGATGGCTGTCAGCAATGCTTCCTCGGGACAATCAGCCATTCTTAGGGGGTTGTGTTTAAATTCAGAGCACCACAAATAGAAAGCACCTCTCTCTCCTTGCTGATGAATTTTTAATGTTTAAGCATTTGTAATAATTCCAAGGACTTTATTATAACAACCTGCAGAATTAGGCCTGTGTGTTTTAGGATGTTGCATATTTATCTGTGATCTTGGTTGAAGGGGAGAAAAATGAAAACAACATAATATTAATAGTGTGTGTGTGTGTGTGTGTGTGTGTGTGTCTGTAGCGACCTGAGCATTATATCACCCAGGGTTAGAACTCCTTTTCCCTGAAAGAGGTTGTTTAAGATTTTCTACTTCATATAATTCAGTCAAAAGCTCTTTTCTCCATAATTGCATTTTATGAAAGGGGGGAGGAAGACTCCACTCCACTCCATGTCTTTAAGTGGCAACTGGAATGCCATATATTCAAATATGGAATATATTTACATTTAATAGCAAAATCAAGCACCTTTCTGTTACATTACAAAGAAAAATATTCTTCTTTCTTAAAAAGCCAGTTCTTGGGGTCTTTGAGAGTCTTCTAAACAGACATTTGGTTGACTTGGAGAGCCCTACAGTATAAGGTCCTATTATCCTCCTTCATGAAATTTTATTTACCACTTCATTTTATTCCCAAACTTAAAAAACATTAGAAAAACTACATATGGAGCGCCTGGGTGGCTCAGTCGTTAAGCGTCTGCCTTGGCTTGGGTCATGGTCTCAGGATCCTCGGATTGAGCCCCATATTGGGCTCCCTGTCTAGTGGGAAGCCCACTTCTCCCTCTCCCACTCCCCCTGCTTGTGTTCCCTCTCTTGCTGTCTCTCTCTCTCTCTGTCAAATAAATAAATAAAAATAAAAGTAACAACTACATATTACTACATATTAGGCCATCTCTCTTAAAGTTATGACATTTAAAAATACATGTTATAGAAATAGTTAAGATAGGATCACCTGATGTGCATCTTTCTGTTAAGTGCCAACATAGAATGATTGCTCTGCCCTTTGAAAAATTATACAGATTTGAGCCCAATGCTGATACCTTATGGGTATGTGTATTCCTGTAAGTCTATGTCAAATGTTCAGACATATTCAGATAATTGATTGTATACTTTGTATTCAGTGCATAAATTGATCAGTATACTTTTTGGAACCACATAATTGGCATTTAATGTCTATCTTCCAAGTAAACCTCTTGCATATTGCTGATGATTAATAATGACAATGAAATCAATCCATGAGATGGTCCTATTTGTAAAGTTTTGTGTGATAGGAAGAGGAGGAGAGGGAATTCCAGGACTCCAGTGTTAATTATAGAACTAACCACATGACATGGGATGAGTTACTTCTATTCTTTTCTCTAATATGACAGGGGGCTTGATCACCTCTAAGATTCTTTCCTGTCCAAAGAGTCAGGGATATCCATTGATTTACTAGATAGTAAATTCTGTAATATCAAGAGGTCTTGAGAATAAAAGCAATCAGAGAGTCCTCTCTATTACAGACAGCAAAGTTAAAAACCCAAGAGTGTTGTCATTTATTACATGCCACTAGGACTCATCATCCCTTGATGAATTTCGTGACTAAAAAGCACATCAAAGGAGGTCTCCAAGGAGCAAAACTTAGAGCAGACATTGAACGAGGCTCCACCCAGTTCCACCTTCTCATCTTGACAGAAAACATCATGTTTTTGAAATGGAGGTCTACCCTAGCCATTTTGACTAAATGGCAGCTTAAGTTTATGAAAGTGGCAGATGATAAAATGTTTCTCCAATGTTTCATTGTTCTAGTAGGGCAGTTAATGTACCATAGGTTGGGAAAGGAGTTTGAGGATCAAAAGTCCAAGGAGGATACTGTGAATGGATAGGCCATGGAGGTCCCAAGTCATCTGGCAGAACACAGGGATTTAGCTCAGCCTGAAAGAGCGGACCAAACATCCATATCCAGGTGTCTTGATGAACTAAAACAGTTTCCTGCCCCCACTCAGAAGTTTATTATCACCATTACTAGAGTTCTTACATTGCTGTAACAAATCTGAGCATTGTGATTTCAGGCAACTTGAAAGGCCTTATTTTAAGTGAAGAGAGTCCAGGCTTTCAAAATGGGCCTGCCTACTCTCAACCTGCTCTCTCAGATATATAATATCAGTAGGGCCCAAGGGGGCCGAGTTCCCAACTTCCAAAAGGTTTTGGTTGAGGAAAAAAAAAAAAAAGGTTATTCTTGAAAAAAAAATTAGAATAGCATGAAAGAGAAAATATATTCTTAGTGCACGATTTTCAGTCAGTCTTTCTTAGCCATTTTGGTTCACCTGTACAAGCGAATATTCTAGAATTTCTGACACTGTACTTGGAGGAACTAATAGGACCATGCCTTCCTAACAAAGCTTCAGAAATTGAAAAGAATTTCCCACAGCTGCCTACTATTCCTTAGGTCCTCCTGTGCTGTTGAACCTGGCTGGGGGTGGTCTCTCAGGGACACATGAGGTCACATTTTGGGATAGCCCAGTAGTTACCCCTCCTTTAGAGGACCACCGTGAAGGAATTGAAAAATGACAATGTGCCTTGCCAGACTGGTCTGACGACCACTAGTTAAAGTAGTACAGAATATAACACTATGTCTGTAAAACCTGTGGAAGTGGATGGGTAAAATCAGTTGTTCATAAAACATAATGTGATGTATTCTAAAACATTTTTTAAGATTTTTCATTTATTTATTTGAAAGAGAAAGGGAGAGGGAGAGCAGCACAAGCAGAGGGAGGGGCAGAAAGAGAGTGAGAAGCAAGCTCTCTGTGGAGCAGGGAGCCCAATGTGGGGACTCCATCTGAGGACCCTGGGATCATGACCTGAACTGAAGGCAGACGTTTAACCGGCTGAGCCAACCAGGTGTCCCTCTAAAACTTTTTAATTCATTCATTTTCAGTTCCTCAAGAAAGTACTACAGGCTTTGTGTCCCAGTCATACCAGCTCTACTTTGAGGGCCCCTGCAGATAAACTTGAGTTATCTGAATTACTTAGATGGATTTTTGCAGCAACTCTGGTGTAGAAGATGCCCAGAGAAGGCCAGGTCTTAGCAGAGGAGTTTCATAAAGCATCAGAGAACACTCTGGGCAAATTTGCCTTCTCTCCACCTCTGTTTCCTCATCTGCAAAGAGGAAAGAAGAAAATTCTTTCCTGAATGGGATTTTTGGGGCAGATTAAATGGTGGAAATTTCCTAAAGCCCCACCGCCCACCAGAGCTGCCTGCCCAGGACAGGGCAGTAACCATGAGCCAGAAACTCCAAAACTTATGGAACTCATTCCGGAGTCCTCCCTGGAGTCCTCCAAACTGGTGGTGGTGAAGATGGTGGTATGGTTGTGAGATCACACCAGCGCACTCATGAACCTGTTCAGGTTATCGTCTTGGTCCAAAAGTCAGAACCTACCAGAGACTATGTAACTTTAGGGACCCTTGCCTAGCAGGCCTCCTGAGCCTCAGGTAATCCCCCACCTACAACTCTGCAATCATAGTCCCAGAACAGAATGTGACTCCTCACCTACAGTTGGACCACAAGAAAACCTGCGTCTCACCCAGGACTGTGAAGAGAGTCCCTTGCTCCCTTAATACACTTGCTTAGATTAATTGATCACATTAACAAACTGACGTCTTAGGATCCAAGAGATGTCAGAGAAAGAAGTGTGAACCCAAGATGCCTCTAGACTTGTGCACCAGACACACTGTTTGGGCACAGGACGGAGAGAATGGTAGGTTGTTCAGGAAAGAGATAAGGCCAAGGGAACCAGCAAGACACTTTCCCTGGTTCTTGGACGTGCTTGCCTTGCATTTGCCCTGGCAGTGGTCCCCACAAGAGTCAGCAGAAGGCCTCCTCCTATGAAACTGTGTGCCTCTAGCAATATTTTTATTTTCTCTAAAATTACTGGAAATTATAGGGGCATCTGGCTGGCTTAGTCAGTAGTGCATGGAAGTTTTGATCTTGGGATCATGAGTTAAAGCTCTGATTACTTTTAAAAAAATTAAAACTACTGGGGTACCTGGGTGGCTCAGTCGGTTAAGCATCTGCCTTCGGCTCAGGTCATGATCTCAGGGTCCTGGGATTGAGCCCTGCATCTCTCTCTCTCTCTCTCTCTGTCAAATAAATAAATAAAATCTTAAAAAGAAGTTGAAACTACTGGAAATTGTATTATGATCATTGCCTTTGAAGTAGGAGCTAATTTATCTTTGTTGTGGCTCTGGGTAGCATTTTAATCTTCCAACTAAAATATGAATTCATATTTCTGGTGTGTGTGTGTGTGTGTGTGTGTGTGTGTGTGGTGTGTGTATGTGTGTGCACTTGTGTGCGTGTCACAGAGCTTGAAGACTTCCGAGGTACTACAGGGCAATCTGGATGTCATTGAACACAATTTCAGTATTATATGCTCTGTGAAAGGGAAGATACACTCTCTGTTAAGACCTTGAGTTTGAAGTCAGTAAAAAGAATCGACAAAGTGCAAAGAAGTTAAGATGGTCTGGTAATTCCTTGCGTATATGGGACCAAATGAAAGTCCTTCCGACTGTTAATTTAGGGGTGCTAACTGGTGTTAGAAAATGAAACTAATTAAAGTCATTTTTAAAACCATGTTAGTCCATTTTACCAGGTGATAATAAGAGTGTGAAAGAGACATTACCATTCATTTATACTTTTATAGTAATTTGATAACGAGCAATTATCCTTTAATTAGTATTGCCCCTTGTCGTTTTTTGAGGCGCTTATACAGACATTTGGAATGTATTAGCAACACTTTTGGGTAGGGGGAGTGAGATATTTGGATCTCCGTTTTACAGTAAAGGAAACTGAGGTGCAGAGCATTTAAGTGAATTACTTAAGATCATGTGGCTAGTAAATGATAGAATGAAGATGTATTAAATGAATGACCTGTTATAAATATATCTCCACATATCTGCTCCACAATCTGTCAGTTCTGCTGAATTTTCGAAGCAAGGATATCTGCAGCACACATGCCTGAATATTAAAATCATTGGCTCACCGAGAATACCCAAGGAAAGCTGATTTCTTTTACATTGTAGAAGTCTGGTTTTTAAAGAACATGCCAGAATCTGCCTCATTTTTGTTGTTTTTTATTTGACTTTTCTTGCAGAGTACTTTTGAGAGAACTAAATAAAGGCACATAAAGTCAACACTGGTAATGCAGGGATGCTCCTTTAAGTGAATATTAGGAATCTTAAGTGTAATTTTTTTTTTAATGTATTGGAATCTGGGCAGAACATATCTCTGAAATTTCTGTGGAGAGCCAAGAGAGAGAAAGACTTCTAAACAAATATTTTCTTTTATCTAATATATCAATATGTGCCCCAAAATGAATGATTTCAGTTTCTTAATTCAATTAAAAATAACAAAGCCGTGGAAAATACAAAATGATCACATATCCTTCCTCCCCTTGGATGCTTAGAACATTATGGGCTATATGAGATATTTGTGTCCTGATGATATAAGGAAGTTTTGAAGGTGTTGTGAAAGAAATGCAAATATTAGTAAATTTTGAATGATAGTATCCAAATATTAGGAAGCAAAATTATCATCTAGTCTTCTTGGTGCCATTATATTGGGATAGAATGTAGCTATGGGCTTTTTTGTGCTACTCTCAAATATAATGACATCAGTAAGACAGAAAGGCTCTTTGAGTGTCTTTTCTTTAGAAACCAGAATGAAAAGTGGTTAAAATATGTGTTTCTTTTATAGAGTTGTCCCTGAAAATGTATCCCTCCTTGGGGACTTGGATAACTTTGAGGAATACTGCTCATTCTTCAGAATGTCAAATCTGTTAAAAGTGCAGCCTGTGTATTTACTTCAAAATACTGCACTGCTTCAGAAATCCTTCTATTCTGTGACTCATGCCAATTATTGATTTGTCTTTTAAAAAAAATTTTAAATGCAAAGTCTTTCAAACCTAATTATTATTTTTACTTGTCATAATAATTAAAAATCCCATTATTATAAGTTCTTCAAACCCAATAATTATGTAATAATTATAGTAGCTATTATTGCATTTATTATATTTTAAATTGTACAGATGTAAACAAAATTAAAGGTGAAAATTTCCACTTTCCCTCAATTCTCCTTTGAGAGATAACCTTGGCTGCTAGGTTAGTGTGTATCTTTTCATTGTTTTTACTATTTTTATTGAAGCGTAAATATTTACATTATTAGTGGTTTATCTAATACATATTGAGTATTATAGGTCTGTAAAACAGAATTTTTGCCCAAATTGGAATCACGCTCTGTTTTATTACTTGTTTATCATAATTTCCAGTAAATAATAACTTATCATCACTCTTGATATTTGATGTGATAAGCCAATATGTAAATGCAAATTTACATACATGTAACATACACACATATTACATATGTGATACTTTCTAGAGAAAACTTTGTTTTGGGCACTTACTAACAGACCAATAAAAGTGGAATATTATGCCTCGATCAGAAAGGATGAATATCCAACTTTTGTATCAACATGAATAGGACTAGAAGAGATTATGCGGAGTGAAATAAGTCAAGCGGAGAGAGTCAATTATCTTATGGTCTCACTTACGTGTGGAGTATAAAGAAAATCATGGGGGGAAATCGGAGGGGGTAATGAACCAGGAGAGACTGTGGACTCTGAGCAACAAACTGAGGGTTTTGGAGGGGAGGGGGTGGGAGGGTGGGTGAGCCTGGTGGTGGTTATCGAGAAGGGCACGTATTGCATGGAGCACTGGGTGTGGTGCATGAACAATCAATCTTGTAACACTGAAAAATTAAAATAAACATATTTGGGGAGAAAAAAAAAAGTTGATCAAGTCTATACAATTAACTTTTGAAACCACACAGGGGTTAGGGGCACTGACCCTTGTGCAGTTGAAAACCCGTGTATAACTTTGGACTCCCCCAAAACTTAACTACTTAGAGCTTACTGTTGCCTGAAAGCTTAGCTGGTAACACAGTCCGCTAACACATACTTTGTATGTGATATGTATTATACACTGTACTCTCACAATAAAGGAAGTCAGAGAAAAGAAAATGTTATTGTGAAAATCATCAGGAAGACAAATATATTTATAGTACTGTGCTGTATTTTTCAACAACAATTCCATCTAAGTGTACCCGTGCAGTTCAAACCCATGCTGTTCCAGGGTCAACTGTAATTGATTCCTGGTGAGTTCCTTTAAAAATGTTGAATTATTAGAGAGAAAAAAATTAAGATTTATAGCTAAACCACTCAAGTTACCAAGTGAGTCTGCCCTTTAATTAAGACCATATATACAGAAGCGAGAATATATTTTCCAGCCAACAGATCCCAGCTGCAAGTGAAACTCAGCAGAAAAGTTTACACCTTACAGCAGAAAGAAAAGAAATCATGTACATTTTCTAGACAGGTATTCCCCCATTATGAAGGTGTGTAGAGATAGCTGTAAATATTTAATTATTTACCAGGCTTAAAGGAAACATTTATTGAAGTAACAACACTCATAAGATTTGGTTCAAAAGCATTTCAAGCAACTGAAATATTTCAAATAGAAGTAATGTACTCAGCATTTAGGCTATATCTAGATATAACGAAGTACATAATAGTCATTCAGTGGATGTTAGCCTAGCACTTACTATCTTTACTTGCTTCTCTTGGGAAATGAAATAAAAATAAGAAATAGGTCATTCAAGGACTCCATAGTTCTGTAAATGCTTTCACCTACATTATTTCTTAGCAACTGTGATGGAGAGTGGACACTGGGAGAGATCAAGCTCCAGAGTAGTAAGTGATAAAACCAGAAATCAGGAAAGGCTATCATCCCAGAGTCTACATAAGAAGGATAGGAAGGTCTCAGTTGTAGAAGATCTATCATGGCTCTTTCCTGTCCCATGAAAAAAGTATTAAAAGATCTTTGGACTCTTGTTGCTCTGCCTAGACACAGCCTCAAATTCTAATTCTAGATGCAGTGCTCACACATTGGTTTTGGTATCCAACTCATCACCTGTTGCCAGTCCTGTTCAGTGTTCCAGTACACCTTGTTGCTTTCCAAGAACACATAGGTTCCATCAAAGAACAAACATTTCTAGTACACTTAACACTAGTCACTAGTTCTGGGCATGGGGAGTTCAAGGTAAATAGGTCACCATTACTCTCCCCAAAAACTCAGTCTCTGCCTTGTTAGGCAGAGAGACACATAAATGGGTAATCAGAATATATCATGGAAGGAGCTAAAGTAGAAGAATGCACAAGGCAAGACAGAGAGAGCCCTAATCCAGCTGGACTTCAAAGAAGACTTTTTGGAGGAGATGATGGGAATTGAAGAATCAGCAAGAATTAGCCAGCTGACATAGGAAGAGACCAGCATGAGTCAAGGTGTAGGTCTGATTCATCTTGAGCCTTCAGGGAGCTCCCTACAGATTGGTTTTGTTAGAACCAGAGATATGGAGTAGGGTTAGACTTGACCTCATGGTTTATGTTAAAGAACTTGGCATTTATTTGCTGATATTTATAAGAAGCCATTTAAAGGTTTTATAGATAGGGTGACCTATCAGATATAGGTTTTAAAGAGATTACTCTGGCTTCAGTGTAATGAATGGATTTGTAAAGAGAGAGAGGAAAGAGGGAATGCCAGTTAGGAATCTATCAAATGGCTAGTTTCCCTACTGTTTTTATAACAGCAAAAACATTCTTTAAAAAGAAACATCTTACACTGAAATTTAATAAATAGAGGATGCAGAAAAAGAAGAAATCCTCAGGCTTTTTGGGAAAAATTTTAAAAACCATTGATCTAGATGAAGATGAAAAGAGAAGGATGTGGCAGCATAGATCCATCATGGCTGAGATCAATGGAAAGATTTGTGGTGTATATAGGAGAGAAAATCAGTTGTGGATGAGTGTTTGGATTCTAGTCACTAAGAAAGAAAATCATTTTCAACATGATAACAGCATTTATTGATATCATTTACGAGGATATGTGAAGCCTTGTGCTGAATACTCTCCTTGCTTGCTTTCTTATAACAACCCTGGAAGAGAGGTACGATTATTAACCCCATTATACAGATGAGGAAATGGGCTCAAGGAGTTAAGCCCAAAACTGAGTTAGGACTGAAATCTGGGCTTATTTGTATTATCCCAGAAGAGCATAGTCTCCATAGAGAGAAATACACTAAGAATGGAACCATAGGGAACCCAATGTTTAAGTGGTGAATGGAGAAAGAGATTTTCAAAAAGAAAGAAGGCAGGGAGTGTGTCATCAGTAGTAAATCTATAATAAGATAAAAACTGAAAAATAACCATAGAATGGACATCATTGACAACTTGATGAAAGAAGTTTTAATGGAGTACTGGGGCTTGTTGAAGTCAGAAAGTGATGGACTAGGGTACTGAAGCTGAAGGACAGGAGTGTGGATGGTTCATCAGTACATTAACCTGAGAAGGGAGGGAAAGAGAGTGGTATCTGGGGGAGATGGGGCCAGAGTGGCTGTTTTTGGATAGGAGAGAATCAGGGAACCTCCCATATTTATAGGGGAGAGGACAGTGCTGTTGGAGAAGTGAGTGCGGCACCCCAACAGAACCACAGCTGTTGAAGATATGCTTAGGACCCACTGAGGCTGAAGTCAGGCCATCTTGGGTGGAAGGAAGGACATCTGTGCTTTGTAACTGGACGGAAGCAGGGAAGGACAAATGCAGAAGGTCGTCAATTCATGTTATGGATCTCAGACTTGTGTAAGCTCCCACTAATGTTTCTGATTGTTCTGTGAAGTAGAAGATAGACTCAAATGATCCGAGTGATGAGATGGGGTTGGTTAACAGCCATGAAGAGACGAGTGAAGGTTCGGAAAAGATGCTGTGAGGTGAGGGAGGAGCCAACCAAGATAAGAACAAGGATTTGTGAGCAACGTTGAGGACCCAGCTGAGAGCAGTGATTTGGGGTCCCTGAATTTCTTCTCCAGGAAACTCATGACCTGACAAAAGTTGTATTTAACTCTCCCCGGCACCCCTGACCCCTCCTTTCTTTGGAGATGCTTCTGTTAGTATCAGGTGTACTGGTATTCTCTGATTTGTCTTTTCTTTGTAAATTTCATGAGAAATACACAAAGGGTACAGGAGGTTCCATCTCTTGACATTAGGTGGTGGCTGGTCCTCCCTGCATTGGAAGGACGCGTTGGGTACTACCAAAGAGTTCTTAGTTCTAGGCAAAACTTTAAAAAGTTACAGAGTAATTAATATGCTGATAATAATTTTACTTGACTTAACTACAGCAGGACTTTCCAGACTACTTGCTGGGCATATGAGTGTCTTTGAAATTTTTAATAGGTGCTTTTCGAGATCAAAGATTTCCTAGGTCAAAAAATTAAAATATCATCACCTAGGGGTACCTGGTGACTCAGTGGGTTAAAGCCTCTTCCTTCAGCTCAGGTCATGATCTCAGGGTCCTGGGATGTTTGAGCCCTGCATTGGGCTCTTTGCTCAGGAGGAAGCCTGCTTTGCCCCCTCTCTCTGCCTGCCTCTGCCTACTTGTGATCTCTCTCTCTCTGTCAAATAAATAAAAAGAATCTTAAAATTATATATATATATATATATACACACACACACACACACACACATATATATCATCGCCTATATTCCCCTCTTCTAGACTTCTTACATGTTAACTTATAAAAGGCTCATAAAAGTCCTGCTAGATTGTCATTTGTTTAACTTTGTATAACCTGGTAAACACTGTTGGGGAAAAAATGGCCTTGTATTTGGTCATAGTGCTCTGAAGGCATCTGACTACATTAATGGCCAGCAAATTTAGTCTGGTGGGGACTTCATTTGGGAGAATGTGCCATCACAGGAGAATGCTGGTCACAAGGCCTATCATTCCCAGAGTGGGTGGTGGTATTAGCCCATCAAATTTATGGTTAATGCTTTGAATAAGTCTGGCTGGCCTTGCTTCCCTGAGGCTCTTGCTTGCCACAGAGAAGTGAATGGAATCCCAGGTAGTCCCTGAAACTTGAAACCAAGTCACTTTCAACAGGCACTGCTTTTATTTATTTATATATTTATTTATTTATCTATCTATTTAAAGTTTTATTTGTTTGTTTGTTTGACAGAGAGAAATAGCGAGAGAGGGAACACAAGCCAGGAGAGAGGGAGAGGGAGAAGCAGGCTCTTTGCTGAGCAGGGAGCGCGATGGGGAGCTCTATCCCAGGACCCTGGGATCATAACATGAGCCTAAGGCAGAGGCTTAAAGATTGAGCCCCGCAGGCGCCCCCAGTCTCCGTTTTTAAATAGAATAGGGGCCCCTTGAGGGACTAGCAGGAGCTCCAACTGAATGTACCTGCTGATCACTGTGGAGCCGAAAGAGGTCGCTGTGATGGTCCCACAACGGACAGAGCTCAGGACATGATCCTAAAGTGAGAGCACTCCACAGCAAGGAGTGATTGAAAGATAATGGCTCTATCGCGCGATCTTAATCGAGGTGTGCAGTCCTGAGCACACAGGCTATGTCTGCTGTCACCCTTAGACTCTCTGAAAGGTTTTTTTGCAAAGTGAGTTCAAAGAGGTGAACCTGGATTTCCAGTTTATCACGGAACACTATCAGAGTTCTTTTTAGGTCTTTATTTATTTTATCTTAAACTTGGCTGCAGACATATTTTGTAGTCCAATTCTGTGAAAGCATTCCATTTCACTAACTTGATAATAATAAAATCAGTGTTATTTTTAGTTAACAGGAGGCTATGAGTGCAATCCATAACTTGTGGCTAATAAGTACCTGCTGAAACCTGTAGTCATGTCACTGTGCAAGGGGACCCAGATGTCATCAGTTTGTTTTGATTTGTAAACGGGGATGCAGTGTCTGTGAACGCTCCAGCTTTTCCTACACCACAGCTACCTCATTTGCCAAATATGGGAATGATCCTTTGTTCACGTTAATTGAAAATGACATCCTTATTCATCATATGCAATTTTTTTAGTCATTAAAATTCTGTCCAAAGCCCATCCAACTGAGGGGAACGGCTGAGTAATACCCTGAGCTTGTTAATCTATTGTTATCTGCCTTCTGTTTTATCCTCCTGACACGAACAGAAATGGGAACTCTGATGTCCAAACTTTGCCTTTGATTCTGGACCCAAAATGTGACGCTGGAGCAATTATGCTTGCGATCGGGAAACATGTTTTTGGCCTGACTTACCCAGACGAGGTCCAGAGTCTTTCATTTCACTTGAAGGTTCAAAGACTGAGGCCTGATTAGATCCCCAGTGGAAATGTACATTCTTTTTTTTTTTTTTAAGATTTTATTTATTTATTTGACAGAGAGATACTGAGAGAGCACAAGTAAGCAGAGTAGCAAGGAGAGAGAGAAGCAAGCTCTCTGCTGAGCAGGGAGCCCGATGTGGGGCTTGATCCCAGGACCCTGGAATCATGACCTGAGCTGAAGGCAGCCGCTTAACCAACTGAGCCACCCAGGTGCCCCGGAAATGTACATTCTTATGATACATTTTCCTTTACATTGTTACCTATGCCTACACAGTCCACCAAATCCACCACCTTTGAACAACCATTTAGTGCAATCGATTAAGATACTGAACTGAAATGAAACTTGAAAAAAGAAAATAAAAAACCTCTACCAATAACTCTGTATCTAAATTATACTGCTAATCATCACCCGAATTAAGATATAGCCATAGGCTGTATCTGTTTAATGTCTTATTCTTTCTTTGTGACCTTCCGAAAAGTAATAAAAACCACATTAAAATAATTTATATTAGATGTCCAAAATGGGTTTTATTTTTTTTGTAATAAAAGTTTCCATCCCTTTGATTAAATTTATGTTTATATTTGACACATTCTTGAGGTGCATAAATTCTCACGACAGCAAAAATCCACACACTCACAGCACCCAGGGCCAGGTTGAGCTGAATTTGGACACACGACATAAATAAAAGTGGTTTTATGTTTCACCTTCATCTGGTAGGTGAGCACTCCACCTTTTCTTGTGAAACATAATCGGTTGTGACATGGCAAAATTAGATCCTGGCTATTTATTATCTTCTGAAATCAGACCCCATAACTGGGAAAGCATGTGGTTGGTCTGCTGGGGCAGCTTGTATGCAGAGAGAAGGGGGGGGGGTGCTTTCCAGTTTTATAAGCTCAAGGTGATTTTCTCCAACATCTCGAGCATTTTAATTAATTACCCTGAAAGATTGAGTAAATTATTATTTGAATACTTTATGGCATTCCATGTTCACATTTCAAGGACAAAGTGCTGTACTTTGCTTTTCAACAATGCCTCATCTGTCAGAATATATCTTTGAAATTTATGTGGTTTGCTGCTGAGTAAAGGGGGGACAGACCTGGAGTCCTATGAATTATTAGGAGACACCAGCGTCAAATATGATCTATCCCACAACAGAAGGCGTGTTTATCGATACCTGATTTCAGGTTAAAAATTAACAAAATGAATGGTGAAATCGATTATCTGCATTTTCTCAGAACATGCTAAATGAAATTGGTTTTCTTGGATGAAGTTCTTCTGATACGTTTTGTTTTGAACCCTTGGCAAAGCTGAAAGACTAAGCAAATGCCTTCAAATCAGACCAAAACAAATTTTGCAAAAATGGTTTGGGGCATGTCATTTGCACCCTGGGCACCACATTTCACAAAGTATGCCATGGAAGCTGTGTTCTTCTGTTTATACTTAAAGATAAAAGATGTTTTGGCTCAGATATCAAAATCTGTAAAGATGTATATGAAAAAGCGTTCTTTAGCTTGCAGAACGCCTTTGATGCTGAATTTGACAAAGTCTGTTTAAATGTAGAGAGTGCATAATATGTCATAGGCTGTTCAGTTGATCTTTGTGACCAATAACAAGCTTCCCTTTGCAGATATAATCTTTCTTTCTCTCTAAGGGCACTCAACCTTTTACTAACTTCATTCTACCATCAGTAGATTAGATTAAATCCCCATTTACTGCATCATATTAATATTTTCAATGGCACACTAATCCAAGAAATAAATGTGTCAGTTTCTATGGCTACATTGTAATGGGCATAGCCATCAGAGAGTGCCTTAAGGCCACATAAAAGACTTAATGTACAGATTGAATAGAAGCACATTATTTATTACGAAGCTATCAAGCCGAGAAATTTAGCAATCTCATTTTTTAGATTTGCTCATTTGACCTGGGCCAATTTGCCCGACTGATAATATTGAATATTTAGTATAACAATGTTTTTGCAGTTTTAAGGATAAAGTGTTCAGACTAATTTGATTCAAAGCAGTTTATTGAATTGAATGATTTTATGTCCCTGAACTGTTTATTGATACTTCTTTTTTAGTTTAAGTGACTTAAGATTTAAGTGGGACTAAGGAAGACTTAGGCCCCTTTATAACGCTGATGAAGGGAGTCTGTTTAGCAAAAACAGTAACAGAGAGAGATGGAAGCAAACCTATCTGGCCTGATGCTGTCATCTGGGCATGAACAGGTGGAGAGAGATAAGAACAGGGACGGAGATGGGCAGTGAGAGAATGTGCTCCCCACATTCCCCGATTCCAAGAGTCAAACAAGATTTTTATTCTCTATGAGCTTTGGTGGGGTAGTTTGATTCAACTGGAAAATTTGTAAAGGGGAATTCAGAGGAAGGAAGTTCGTAAAAAAAAAAAAAAAAAATAGCCTCTTCCATTCTCTTTCTCCTAAACCTCATACCCTCTTTCCTTTCCACAATAAGAGAAATGCTAGGACCAGTTGGTTAAATAGAAGAAACCGTTTTCCTTTTCCCTGCTGGCTCCCTTCCATATATTGGTGTTCAAGCCAAAACCAAAATTGAAAATGACAATTTCAAATTGGTTATTGGGCATCATATAATTTTAGAAAGTTGAACATGTTTAATGGATTCCATTTTTCTTAAACATGAATGTGGACAAACTAATTTAGAAGTCAAATGCAGACTTTGGTTGCTGGTAGCTAAAAATTACAGAATTGGAATAGAACTAATTATTGTTGATTGATTGATTCGTTCATTGAACTGTGCCTGTAAACATCTAAGGGACAGCTTTCCTTAAAGTTTGCCAGTAGAATATGTCTCACATCAAAGTGCTATAGTGTAGTATCTAGGGGATTGTGAAAATTTTCAGGCAGATGTGTAGGACCCATTGGTGATTGTCTACTTTATGTATTTCTTTGCTTGGCTTGTTCCTTTATTGTTTGACATGATTTATCATTTAAACAGATATAGAATCTGGAATTACTACTATGGCATAGCTGATTACATTTATAGTAGGCATTACATTTGGAAAATTGTATTTTAGTTGGGGATTTGGGTAGAGGATGCTTAAAATTTGTGTCTATTTTACCGTGTCGTAAGAATCTGTTAGAAGAATAATTTTTCTCGAATATTTCTGTGCACTTTTTAAGAGAGCTACTACTAACAGTGTACCATTACTAACATTTTACCATTGACAACAGTTGACATTTCTAGAATTTCACATGTCAGTAAAATAGTACAAGAAGCCAGTGGGAAGATAGGAGAGACTTAGCAGAGCATATTAGTGGCTTAAACTGACCCTTCCCAATCTATTGAAGTTTTCAACTTTATGTTCTGGAAAAGTCCATTTCCAGTAAGTGAAAATAAACCCCCTGACAACATTTCATCAGCATCAAATGCTGAAGAGAAGTAGCTGATAATAATATAGCTAATTTAAAATTGAGAACAGACAGAATGTTGTTATCAACAAATCGGTTTGAAATAAAATGTCCGTGTGAATTGATGTATTTTAATCTTATTAGAGAATGTTACCTGTCCCTCCTTTAGAAAGTGGCTCCCACAGACTTTTTGTGACTATTTCTCAGCACAGTATTAACACACTCATCCTCTCATTTTTCTAAGATGTGATTAAAGGGCTCTTTGTTCTTAAAGAAACACGTGTTTCTTTTTCTTTGTCTCTATAACATTTGGTTCGTATTTTGATCATGAAAACATAATATGTTAAGACTTCTTTCAAGCGCAAAGTATGTGAAAGGCTCAATTTAAAATAAATATATGTTTTTATAAACCTGGGGAATGGAATAAGTATTTTAGTAAGGACATTCTGTGGGCTAGTCCTATTGAAAGTTATTTGAGCCTGTGAGTAAAAGAGATGTTTCCTACCGTAAAATTCTTTATGGCCTGAGCTTTAAAAGGATTAAATGTATTGTATACCGAAAACACTGAGTATATATAGTATTGCTGTCATAAAATTCTTCATCGAGCAACAAGTGTCTTCTGTAGTAACAGTACTTTTAAGTTGAGGTTAAAAATGTGAAGGTTTTTCTTTTTTTCCCCTCCTATTCTACTGAGGTTTGTTTGTGAATTTAGAAAGGATCAATGCAAATATTCTTGCAGCAGAAAACGTGAAAGGAAATTTCTATAGCATTTTGCCGTCTTGGTTCCTAAAAGAGTGAGTTATGGTTTCTCTCTCCCAGGGTCATTAATAATGACAGATGTACACGGTGCAGAGTTCACCTACATTATTGTCAGTAACAGGGCTGGCAAGAGAATATTTATTACAAGAAGAGGAGGGACAGAGAGACATGATGTTGAAACAGAAGACAAGACCAGAGTTCAGTTATTGTTTCTATTGAAATAAAATATAATCATTCCCTAAGCTTTCTTAATAGCATTTATTTCAAAGCACTCTTATTGTGAATATATTTCATCTCCATAAATGTTCTTTGTAGTGTTGACTTAAAAACCGAAAACGATCAGGCACTCATTTTTATTTTACTTTTCCAGTAAACCTAATAGCCAAATATATTAGAATGACTCTCAAAATATTATTTGAATTATTGATAGGAGGACTGATTGTTAAGGTCTCCTTCCCCCTGTGATACACAGAACTGCAGAAGATTTAAAATAAAGACAGCTAGCATTTAAGTACTGATTCAAAATTATACCTAAGTAAATATAATAATAATAAACACAGGTTTGGAGATGAAGAATTTTCGGATAAATTTCTGTACACTTCTTACTCCTCTCTCTTTCTGCTCCTTCCTTCCTCTGTTCTACCCCCACCCCCCTCTTCTAATTTTAGCCTATTAAGACAACTATACTTGGAATTCCTTTCCTGAGTCAGTCTGCTGATTGTCCATTGAGGTACAAAGGAACGCCTGTACTTGGAGTCAGATTTTCTCTGCCTACCCCCACTCCTCCACCCCTAGCTACAGCAGTATGAGTCCAGAAATAGCTTCTTGCATGGAAATCTCTGACTGACCGTGAATTCTTTTTAAAAAAGAGGGGGTGGGGTAGGGAGAAATTGAATAAAGTGATGTCCTTTTCCCCCCTAATTTCAGAATAAAGGAAGGGAAAGGATGGGGAACATAGCTTAATCACACAAATTCACAAGAAAGGAGATACACAGATAAAGATATATGAAAAGAAATCGTACAAGCCACTTTATCACTTGGCTGACGAAAGTCATACAACTGCTCAGCATTATTTTTGAGAATGATTATAATTGTAACAAGGATGCAGTCTAGGGTACATAGTACCTGGTAGGTGTCTCCTAAATTTTAGCTTCCTTTTCCTTTAAAGGCAAAATCTATTACCTTGCTGATTTTCCTATCCCCTTCACAATGAGCATTGTGTTCACACACAGAAGGCATTAAATAAACACATGTTTAATGTATGTAGGAAGGGTAGAGGTGTACAGGATATTAATTACAGGACATTAATTTCATAAAATTCATATCCATAAATATATTTTTTCTTTTCAGAAAAGGACAGAGAGAGACCATGAGTGGTGGCGGCTGGGCAGGGGGAGGAGAGGGCAGGGCCAAAGGGAGAGGGAGAGAGAGAGAATCTCAAGCAGACTCTCTGCTGAGCACAGAGCCTGATATGGGGCTCCATCTCACCACCCTGAGATCATGACCTGAGCCAAAATCAAGAGTTGGATGCTCAACTGACTGAGCTACCCATATACCCCTCCACAGATATGTTCTAAAATAGTTATAACTCTGCAATCATACCATTTGCAAGCAAACCCCCAGTGTTGGTCACAAATAGCTTTCTCAGTGCTGTTTGACATGAGGACACTTCCCTATCTCATGGCCTCAAGTTTGACCAAGCAGACCCACTGAAAAGAGATGTTTTCAATTTCCCAAGTCTCTGTGGAAGATTTTCTTTAAAAGCAGACTTTTAAGTGGTTCTCTTCTAACTAACTAAAAAAAAAAAAAAGAATAAGAATATAAGCCTTCTCCAAATTAAAACGAAGACAAACAAATACAAAGTTTTATGGACTCAAATTGAACTACTATCCTTAAAATCACTAGTTATGGGCTATCAAATGGTATTAACGAGAGTAGGACAAAATCAGAACTCAACTAAAATGCTGTTCTGTTTCAAAAAGCTACCCTCAGATAGTCAGAATGAATTCCAATCCCTGCCTTAGTTAACTGGGAGCATTCAGGTCAGAGAACCAAATTAAAACAGATCTTTTTGATTATAAGGCTCAAGGCAAAGTGATTTTATCGCTTCTCCCCTTTATAAATATTTAACCATCCCATTTAAATTATGGGGAAGTGGAAAGAAATACATACACAGTTTTTAGTAAAGGTCTAGTATTACAGTAGCCATGGAAATCCTGTCATACGGGATTCACTTGTTTTAAATAATTCTTACTGTCAGTTATCTATGGCTTTTTAAAAATGGGATGGGGTTACCCATTTTTTGTTTTCTGGTTTTTGGTTTTTGCCTCAGTTTTCTCCACTTCTTCACCATTGCTTTGAACATGATGCCGAGGGAAGCTAGTGCTTCATCCTGACTGATGAGTTCCAGCATTCCCAAGTTCCATGAGCAATGCCTTCAGAGATGTTTTATGCTACTTTACTTAGATGGCACGTAAAGACATTTTTTCAAGTGCGACTTTTCAGGGAGACTGAGCGATGCTCCAAACACGCAGTCAAAATGAGAAACGTCTGCCACCATAGTGGTTCTTCTGTCAACACAATGACAGAAATATAAAAAACAAAACAAAACCAACCAACCAAACAAACAAAAAAACCTGAAGCAAATGAGTGTGTGTGGCTTAGGGAGTTGCAAGAATCTCGTGTAGTAGCCAGACCTGAGTTGTCGCTGTCTCGATTCATCTGTGCTGTGATCCTGAATTTACTCGAATACCATGCTATACCAGCACCAAATTCCTCCCATGGTAAAAAACCTTTCACATGCACTGTCAGACCCAGCAGCATGTGAAGATTTATAATTTCCACCAACCTGCAGGTGAACTCTGACCGGTGGGGCAGGCGCTGCCGTCCCAGGCTCTGGGAGGGACGCTGGTGATTGGCAGAGGTTCCCAAAGACCCACAGAGATCCTGGCTCCTCAGGATATTTGCTTGCCACAAGATTCCCAGACCAGCCCACAAAACTCTACTGTCCCCAAGCTGGGGATATAGCACAATGAGAACTAGGCTTTATGATTCTTGGCGATGGCACTAGTATTTTTCATGATGTAGTTGTTGGTGTGGATAATATATTTTGCTCCGTGTCCCTTTTTTCTCTATTCCCCCCACCGCCCGAGTTGATTCATTTTCTCCCTGCACTAGTGCATGGATTACCAAGTGTGACCAAGATTGCAACAAGTTGGCACCTAATCACTTTTAACATTTGTCTTACCAGGAGTTAAGGGGCTAAAATGATTGTCCCAGATATAGGGTTGCCAGGCTTTCAATTGCCTCTATTCTTTACAGTCCAATAAATAAATTTTCCTGTTTTAATAGCACATTTTCTACATCGTAGCCCTTAGCAAACAAGCAAGAATCAATAAGTATCGAACTTCATTCAGCCTCAACCGTGTAAATAAAATGTCAATTGTTTGGGCTCTTCATCTGGAAAAGTCTTAGTCTTTCATCAAGCCTATCTGGAACCTTCCGACTCCCACCAGGAGAGAATCAGTGAGAAACAATTCTCTGGGCCAGGAAAATGTAAGTCTGCATTTCTATAGATCAGGGAAAGCTCAATAAGAGGGACATCAGAGACCCAGAGGGGAGAGCGATGAGACACATTCTTGGGGACCAGGCATCTTGACTCTCCTGGCCCTGTCCCATTTTAGAAGTGCAGGAGACTTTCTGATGCAGAATGGAAGAAGACCCTTTAAACTTACACATGTTCTTGAGAACAGGTAAAATATTTCCGGACAAGCTCACAAGGGAAAGAGGGAGCCAGAGTCATAGCACAGATCTTGGGCGTCTGCAAGCGTGTTAGAAAAACACTGTGCTCACTGGCTGAACAAAGAACACTTACTCTCGTGGTTATGGTCTTTAAATTCCAGAGGGGAACATTCATGAGTTCAGCAAAAAGTGTCATCTGTGACCACAGTTGAGTTCCTCAGACATGTTCATTCCAGACCAGAGCTGCCTCGTGCAGGCAGTGGGGTTCTGACACCATAGGACACAAAGTGGCCCAAAAGACAGGTCCTACAAGAGCTATGTGACCTGACTGAGGCTCACTCTCTCTGCCTTCGATTTGCTTGGTAAAATGCAAAAATCCTACTGACCTTTTGGATTGTCATGAGGCTAAATTATGAGGTAATATATACAAAATTGCTTTTTTTTTTAAAGAAATTTTTTTATTTAAGAGACAGGAGTTGAGGGGACAGTGGGGCAGGTAGAGAGAAAAGCAGACCCCCTGCTGAGCAGAGTGCCAGACATGGGGCTCAATCCCTGGACTACAGGACCACAACCTGAGCTGAAGGCAGATGCCCAACTGACAGTCACCCAGGCATCCCTGAAATTGCTTTATAAAGTGCAATATAAATGATATTCTAGTATTGCTACTGATAGTGTAATGGCTGTTGTTTTTGTTATTAGACTGTATCTTCTCTGAATTTAAGGGAGGCAACTAGAGAACCATATAAAGAAGAATATAATAAAATGGCCTGGCATTTTGGGTGCTAAAAAGATCTGACATGTGATACCTAATGGAAAGAGTATCTTTGACAAGAGAAACTGTTTTCCCTTAAAATCTACATGAGAGACAGTTTGTATATAGTACCAATTAACTATTAGCAAAAAAATTACCAGCAGGAAGAATAACTATTATATTAATCACATTGTATATTTTCACTACCCAAGGAATAGATATTTCCAAATAGGAGGAGGCCAAAAGCATATATGTTTAGTTTAACATGCTATCAAAGCTATCTAGTTGACATTATTAAGAATTCTTTTTTAAAAATTAAGTAGTTCTATTTGGTTTGTCTCTAATTTCACCAGCGTGAAAATTCATATTCAGAACTATAGGCAAAGCTATAGTTAAGATTATCATCTAAAGACCCTCCCACAATCTCTTCCTTGTCTCTCTGATACTTCTCTATATAATTGTTCCTCCATTTAAGATGGGATTACTTCCCAATAAGTTGAAAGTGTAAGTCAAAACTATATGGAATACACTTTCCCTATGGGACATCTAGCTCAGCCTGGCCTACCTTAAACATGCCAGGAAGATTTACATTAGCCTACAGTTGGACAAAATCATCTAACACGAAGCTTATTTTATAATAAAATGTTGACTCCCTCATGTAATATACTGGAAACTGCACTGCAAGGGAGAAACAGAAAGGTTCTAAGTGTTTTGGTGGTTGACCCCTTTGATCACAAGGTTGGCTGGGAGCTGTGGTCTGCCGCCCCAGCCTGGCATCATGAGAAGCTATTGTACACCATGCTGCTAGTCCAGGAAAAGATCCAAATTCAAAATTCGAAGTATGGTTTCTACTATGTGCATGAAGTTTTGCACCATCGTCAAGTCAAAAAATCTTAAATCAAAACATTCTCAAGTCAGGGATTGTCTGTAGTAAAGGGCTTCTTCTATCGCTGGTATCTTAGTTATCTTAGTTTGCTTTGCTGAATGGCTGTAATTTTGACTTTTTGAGCAGCTTTTCCTTATCAACCCCTTGTGGTATGACTTTTACTTCAACCTTGCTAGTATGCTTTCTCAGAGATAACAATTAATTCTTCTAGTCAAGTCATTTGTGCCGTTGCTGGCTTCTTTTGGATGTGTATCATACACATTGGTTTATGGCCCCTTACTCTCTCTTGGCCCTTCTGAGCCTTTTCTGTCTCCTTGATGGACCCTTCATAACCCATTAGTGATGGGCAAGCCATTTGACCTGACCCCCATTAAAGAAAACATTGCCCTGACATTTGTCAAAAGGTAAGGAAGACTTTATTTGAGACTGTTGCGACAAGTGATGTCAAGATTATTGCAACAGGGAAGAGAGAATAGATGATTCTATTCTAAATACAGTGAGAAAAAATGCAGATTTATAGTCAAGGAGCTGGTTTGAGGCAAGTAGGGGTCCATGGATCGAAAGCTACAAAGGGTGATTACAAAGAGTAAGAATCTTAATGGGTCAGTTTAAGATTCTTACTGTAGCCAGGCCAGGGTGATCAGATATTAAGCTTGGGATGATAAAGATGGGGAATTTGGTGAGAGACTAATGGGGTGGGGGATTCTCTTGAAATTGGCTTAGTGGGATTCTTGCTAAAACTGGACATTGCAAGGACAGATACTGAAGCCCATGGTTGAAGCACAGTTGAGAAGTGGGCTCTGAGGAATGTGACTGACATTTAGTCAAGAGGCGAGCTCTATCTTCTTTCCATTGCTCCCTTTCCATCTTTGCCCTTAGTTTTCATGTGGGCACATGGATTGGCCTGGTTTTAGCTAGGATTCTGGGATGCTGACTAAGAAACTAACCTAGCGAAACTTCAAACCCTGCGATTCTTCAGTTTCCTCTTTATGGATGTCTTCAGGCCAGCATATCCAAAACCAAATTTATCAGTAGCCTCCCTCTCACCATCCTTGCCATTATTGTCTTGTTCTTTTGGTCCTTCAAGCTAAAAACATGGAAGTCTTCTTTGACTGTATCCTTTCTTTCCTCAATAAATTTTAGCAGTAAATTTTGTTCATTTGTCTTTTTGGATTCTGATTGAATTTCTGCTGTCACCATACTATCTTCTCAGCTATTTCACCGAAGTGAGCCTTTATCTGCTGTTTCTGACCTCGTTCAGCTTACATGGAACAGACAAACCAGTGGTTTGATCTTCTTTAGTCACAATTTAATTCTCTCCCTCCTCCAATGGTTGCTTACCTTCTCTTGCATGAAACCTTAAACCATGTGTGGCCTCCTCATGATGTTTCCAAAGGCTTGGAGTCTCATGCTCTCGCCAAGCATTGAATAGTCTCACCTTGAATGCTTGTGATTGACTCAAATCCTACTTCTCAATTTTTCCTGATTTCACTTCACCTTGATTTTTCTCTGATTTCAGTTTCTATCTATAACATTCAGCAGCAGTCTACTATATTTTAGTACTTAGTATTACACTACTTTTGTACTATATTTCATTCTCACTTCTTCATTTTTTGTGAATAATGTCTCAACAGTTAGGTCCAGCTTTAAGGATCCGATATTTTTCATCTAGATCTATCTGGATATCTTGTGGGACACATGGTAGATAAATTTTAATTCAATATTTATTGCTTGATCTATTATTGATGATGATTTTTCTTACCAATAACATATTTAGTTCTTTACCTGCTGCTTTCTCTCTGTTCTACAAATACTCAACATTTTGTTAAGAAATGCAAATATAGGGGTGCCTGGTGGCTCAGTGGGTTAAAGCCTCTGCCTTCGGCTCAGGTCATGCTCTCAGGGTCCTGGGATGGAGACCTGCATCAGGCTCTCTGCTTGGCAGGGAGCCTGCTTCCCACTCTCTCTCTGCCTGCTTCTCTGACTACTTGGGATCTCTCTCTCTGTCAAATAAATAAATAAAATCTTAAAAAGAAACCAAAAAAGAAATACAAATTAGGAAGTTCATTTCTTGGTTAGTTATCAATGTATTTCTTAGGTACTCATCCTATGAGCACTTGGGTAGCTATGTTAGCAGAGCACACAGTTCTTTGCCTCTATTCAACTGAAGTTTGATAGATATTTGTTCAGAGAACTGAAACACACCAGGTTTGCAAACAGATTTATTGTTGGAAAAATTAGGAACGGAAAGGTGAAGTGACTTGTCCAAGAACTGAGGTGGAGAAAAAAAATATTATCTGGACAATGCAAGCTTTAAAGAAAAGGCAAAATGTATAAATATCCTTGACAGTGGGGAAATAGGAGAACGTTGTATGAACTTTGAAAATTAATGCTTTATCTTTGCATAATAATATGTGTAAGCCACACCGGATCCATGTTATTTAGGTGAGGGTCTTGAAGAGAGTCCCTGGTCACAACCCAGGGGTTTGTTTTAGGGTCCTTTGAAGGGCAGAAGGGTGAATGGATATTCATATTATGTTATGTCATTTCTAGATGGAAACACTTAATATTGTTTAAGTCAGGTCTTCCAAATCTGTCCAAGAGAAGACTCTCAATTTCTATTAAGTAGATTTATGGACGCCATGAACATTGTTCTTTAGCTCAGGGATTTGTGTTTAATTTTCTGGGATACTGTCCAATGATAATGTCTTGAGGACTTTAGTTTCTGTGATAGAAAAACTGAAATTAAAAAATATTCTACTATCCATGCTGACCTCAAAATAAATTGGACTCTGAATACTAGAGCCAAGATCCCCACACCTCCACCAACCCCAATAACGTTTGGTTTCGAACAATGTCCTTAGTGTGGTTTTGCTCAGTTACAGTTTTGGATATTTGTTGTTGCTGTTGTTGCTTTTATTTATTTTTTGAGATTTTCCTGATGGTGGCTGGGGCAGAGCAAAATGATATTCGACAAAATGCGGAGATAAAAATGGTTGTAGAATCTAACAAAGTTCATACAATGCTGAAATGTTTTTAACGTCTTCTGAGATGATAAGCAGAAGCCTAGATAGGTTTGCATGTTTCCACGTGGGGATTTGTTGTACGGACTTTTTGTTGGTTATTTGAAGGTTTAGTTGAGAAATTCAACTCATTTTATTATTGTGTAGGTATAAGAGATCCATAAAAAAAATGTGCGTGGACTTAGACTTTTTAACCACTCTGAAGAGAGCCAAAATGTGGAAGAATCATTTATTTGTAAGTAGCTGCACTGTCATATATTTGGATTCATAAATTCAATTAATTACTTTTAGCCAGGATGATAAATATATGTATTTGAGTCCCACAGCAATTTTAAATAATGCCAAGCAAAATGAAAAAACGTTTTCCACATTTTAATGAAAATATGAAGCGAAAATGAAACCAGCACAACTCCTATGTTGTAAATAATAGATTTTGCTTTATTTAGATACTCTATTAAACCTGGATCGCGTGATATAGTTGTAACTAATAATGGAAGAATTAGAAATACTCTACCCAGTAAATGATATACGTGCTTAGTCATCTTTCTCAGTAGAAGACATTATCACTGAAAAGGTGGTCTCATGGTCTATTGAGATCTCCATAGTTTCTAATTTTGTGTGAGATGCAGCTATGTGGCTGTATTCAGAGCAAGATAGCGAACAACGAATTCTTTCATTCATTACTATGTAACTTGCCAAATATTAGCATGATTTGTTTTCCTAAAAAAATAGAAATGAAAAGAAAATGTCCTCTATATAAAGCAGTTTTCTCAGCTCTGGCTCTTGAGTAGCAATCCTTCCTGTATTACTGGGATATGATGATGTCACCAATCCAAAATGCCAATGATAAGAAAAGAAAACAGAATTCACACTTTCTACCTATAGGGAGGGCAATATACTTAGGGACGCTATTGCAAAAATATCTTTTTTTCTTTTCTTTTTTTTATGTCTATGTCAGAATGCCTTGATGATCAAGGAAGGATAGAGTTGAAACTGGTATTCTTACATTGATTAGAAAGGTATAAGTTTTCTTTCCTTTTTGATTAGCAAGTTGATCTATTTGTTTATGTAGTCATGAATTTAAAATACACACACACACACACACACACACACACACATTACAATACTTGAACTACAATGGATTTCAACCCATTCAATGTTTACTTGAACATCTACTCTGTGTAATCTGCTGTCCCTTAGAGAGGTTGAGGGAAAAAGGTGGAGAATATAAGAATATAATAATATAATATAAATCAGAGGAATTACAGGCCTTTAAGGAACTTTAAAGGTGATCTCCTAGATTTAACTTTAACTTGATATTTATTCCTTTTTCTTCCTATTTTGGGGAAGTGATAAGATTTTAAGAATATTCTACAACACTCTGTCCAAAGGGGAGACAGGAAAACTTAAAAAAAGTACAACAGAAAATTTAGAACATTTGGAAATTTCTTTTAAATTGCTGATTTCTCTAGGTTTAACTTCTTTGGCCACAGCTCTAAGTAGCTGGATCACAGCACTACAGAGCCAATATTTTGGGCAACTCAATGAGTGGATTTGGGTTAACATCCAACTGAATGTCTATGTCGTAAATCCTTATAGCCATCCGGGATCAAAACCTACTCACCTGGATGAAATGTGCAGACAATTATTCAGGTTTCCTTTCAGACCCAACCATAACTTAACACTTTGGAGCTCTGTAACCAAAAAAAGGTGTATGGAAGTTTGGCTGTTTCATAATTCTAAAGTTTTGGTGTATTTTAATCTTTCTGCAATTCTTTTCCCAGAAATTCTTTGTATCTTTTCCTTTCAAATGTGCTACTCCTTAAAATTAATACATAGCTATGGAAAGCTGTCATTAGAATTTGATGATTGAGCAGTTAATTAAGGAAGGAACATTTTTTTTCTGGAGGTTAATATCAATCTCTGAGTGGAGAGCATGACATATGAAGCTTAGCTTTGTAAACTTGTCCAGTTCCTAAGACCTAAGTAGGTGGCTAGTTCTTTGTGGCATGTGCAGAGAATGTCCAATGTGTCAACACAAGTGTAAATCGAGTGTTGACATTCTGAGACTTTCCCCTTCCATTTCAAAGCCATCCCACCCCTCCAACCCTCAAACTTCCTCATTCCCCCCCTTTTCAGTGGACTTTGAGAAAATCGGACATTAAATTTGCCTTGCCCTTGATCCTTCCCCATATCTGGGCACTTTTCATGATCATTCCAGAAGCATGAACACAAGCAAAAAAGGATTTCCACCAAATTGTAATTTACAATATAGATAGTGATCACTGTCTTCCGTAGATGCAATCCCTATTTGAAAAATCGGAAACACCATTTTCTTACTTTAGAAGATATCTCTAACTTTATCTGTGATTAATATTCTCCATCTTAGAGGGTTTTTTGAAAAAAAGTACTTTTTGTTTAGGATACAATCAAGAGATAGCATCAGTCAGTCACTTCTCCGATCCCTGCCAAAGATAATTGCCACTTTTACCTCTTTTTCAAACTTGCTATCCCACTGATCTCATCCTTTCACAAGATGACCTTGAAACATTCTTCAGAAGAATATAGAGGTTATTAAAAGCACAAATATTTCCTTGTAGCCATAACGTCTAAATCTGTCTGCACCCACTGTTCATTCTTTCTTGAAAATCCTTCTCCATCCACCTCTCTCTCATAGGTTCCGTCTTGAGGCTCCCTGTGTTCTGAACATGCTCATGCCTCTTCTGTCTTGAAATACAAATGCTTAAAACCCAAGTTGCTTATGGGCTTTTGATATTGTCTTCTTCCATTTACATCCAAGCTTTCAGAAAGGTCAATCTACTCATGTTTCACACTGTCTTCACTTGTTCTAACTCTTCACTGCCCTAAACTGTCTTAGGCCCTTACCATTTTTAAAGGTCAACAGTGATCTCCATGTTACTAAATCCACTGGCCACTGTCTTATGTGAAATGTCCTTACAGTATTGGACTCAACATAAAATATATCCTATTTTTTCTTGTACCTTTCTGACTTTTCTTCCATATGTTCTTCTTCTTCTGTGGACCTCTTAGTTTGGTGAGCTTTAGTGTTTTTTAATTCACTGAAAATTGTGTTCTATTTTGGAGGTATCTGGTTGCACTGTGCTGAGCTTGTGAACACAACTGCTACTATTCCCCAGGGTTCATTTTTGAACCCCTTTCTATAAACATGGTTTTCCAGGGTGATCGAGCCCAAACAAATGGCTTCAACCACTACCTGTAAACCGAGGTCTCTAAAATTATATCTTCAATAGATTTCTCTTCTTATTTCTAAACCTCTATATTCAATTGCTGCTTAGGCATCTGTAATTAGATATCTTACATTTCTGGGGCACCTGGGCAGCTCAGTTGGTTAAGTGTCCAACTCTGGATTTTGGCTTAGGTCGTGATCTCAGGGTGGTGAGATGGAGCCCCATGTTGGACTCTGCGCTGCATGAAACTTTCTTAAGATTCTCTTTCTCCTTCTGCCCCTTCCCCCTCCCCAGTGCTTGCTCTCTCTCTCTCCCTTTCTCAAAAAAAAAAAAAAAAAAAGAGAAATATCTTGCATTTCAAAATCAGGAGCTTCAAATAGAACGCTGTTCCTCCCAATCCTGCTTGTTTCTTTGCCATACTCTCTAACATGGACAATTGTACCAACTGTCTGGTCACCCAAGCCAGCCAACGGGGAGAGATTCTAGATAATTTCTTCTTTTCATCCTCTACCTTTAATGGGTTGCTGATCCCTCTCTGTTCTTGAACTAAATCCCTTTCCTTTTCACCACTATCCTTTGCAATTTCCTCTCACTGGGGTTAGCCCTCATCACTTCTCACTGGATCACTTGAAGATCCATCCTTCTCTGTCAACTCCTTTTTGTGGCACACAGACCCTCCTAGCTGGACTCCTGGCTTTGTCCCAGGTGTCGGCTCTCACCATCACATGCACTATTTCCCTGCCTCTGCAACTCTCTTGCTATTTCAAGCCACCATAAATTTGCCCTGTCTACTCTCCCTGGCTCAAATGCCCCCTTCCTGCTTCACCTGGCTGACTCCTGCAAACTATTTCCATGTCACTCTTTCCAGGAGACCCAGCTTCAGTCCTGTGTGCTTCCTCTGGGCCCATAGCTGCCTCTGTATGCCTTATCTTAACTAGCAGGCAGCGGGTAACATTATCGCTTTGGTGAAGTGGTTATGAACATAGGCTCCATAGTCGGGTTCACTGGGAATGTGGCTAGACTCTAACACTCACATCATGATGGTACAGCAACTTAACCTCACTTGTGTGTGCCTCAGTGTCCCAATCTCTAAACCGGAGATCATGTTATCAAGCACACGAGTTGTAAAGATTAAATGAACAAAAATATGTAAAACACTTAGAATGCCTGGTATGCAAGAGTAAGACAATAAAAGTTGCTTTTTTCTTTATTCTTTTTCTTTTTTACTTCCTCTTCTTTTTTTCCTCCCTCCTACTTTCCTTCCCTTCTTCTTCTCCTCTTTCTTATCTTCGTCATCCTCCTTTTCTTTTTTCTCTCCTCTTTCCTCTTCATGTTTTCTTCTTTGTTCTCTGCCTCCTTGTCCTTTATTACCCTTTTCCCCCACTAGACCTCCGTGGAGGCTCTGTGGCTACTAGGACTAAATTATTATATTCAGTTTCACACCCCATAACCTGCCACAGAGAATGTTATTTCTTTCTTTTTTTTTAAGATTTATATATTTATTTTAGAGAAAAAGTGCACACGTGCACATGAGGAGAGGTAGGGGCAGAGGATGCGAGAGAGAATCTCAAACAGACTCTGTGCAGAGCAAGAAACTGGACCAGGGCTCGATCTCACCACCCCAAGATCCAAAATCAAGAGTCCAGTGCTTAATGACGGAGTCACCCAGCCACCCCCAGAGAATGCTATTTCATATTGGACATTGGGAAAAATACTTTTTTATCTATTTTATTCTACCTTGAAAAAAATCATTATTTTCACGATTCAGTTAGTGAATGTTTCATTAAATTACTGACAAAATACAGAAGCCTTCAGGAAAGCTGTGTGAATGCTAAATATGAAAGAATGAAGGCTTATATAAATGTATGGTAATCATAATAATAATGTCAAACACACACATTTTATGTGCCATGCATGGTTAAAAGAACATTGTGCTTATAAACTCATGCGATTATTGTCCCCATTTATAAGGTCTGATATTCATGAGGTTTCTTTCCAATTCACAAAGTTAGATTATTTATTTTATCCATAATACTTGTACACAATAATTATTATTATAATTAGACCTTTTCAAGCCAGAAACGAAATGACAGATATAATTTTATATCTTGGAAAGTCAAGGAAAGAAATGTCATTTTCCATCAGAGAAAGATGTAGGAAAAAATCTTTAGTGTATAAGAAATGCAAATTAAGTAGGTAAAATAAAGTCTTCATTTTTAAAATCTATGCCCACGGTTATAATCAGGGATGGAGTTTTCAGTAGGAGTTAATCTCTGGTTTATGTAATGAAAGGAGTCTGATCTTTGGAGTGAATTCTATCTCCTCCATTTACAAAGAGTAGTTTTGGACCAGCCAACCTCATGGAAAGTGTAAGTGTCAGTTTCCCACAATGCATCTGGAAGGAGGGAATTTGTTTAGAAATAATGTGCTATGTTTGTTATTATGATAGTTTTAAATTGAAACATCAGCTAAGTTATACCTTTAAGATAGCTTTTTTTTTTCTTTTCCACAAATGAGGAAGGATCCTTGGAAATTTGGTTTTCTACGCTTAAATAAGTTCAGAAAATGATAGCCTATCAATCCTCCTTCTTTTGGGTTTGCTGTGCAATTACAAGGTACTAAGAGGGTCTCTAGAAAAGAGACTTATCCAAGTTGATTTAACTAAATATTTCTTGAGACCTTCTCCTCCTTCACCCCAATATCTGTTAATATCTCCAGGCTCATTAGTGATTTGTGTAGTGCAGTTTGTGTGTTAGCCAATTTGGATTCAATCCTATGGAACAAAATACGTTATTTTTATTAACATTACATTTTGTTGCATTTTAGTCATAATGAGCTTTTGGTCATAATGAGTTTGACCCGGAAGCTTGTAAGTTGAAAATAACTGAAAGTGAACAAGGAAATTAATTTGCAAATTAAACTCTTAGGGAGAATTTTTGTTTGTTTTTTTCCTAACAGTAGTAGTTGGGGCCTCTGGGTTTATATGACCTGTATGCTGTGATCCAATTCAGCATTGCAAAGAGCAGAAAAAGTAATCTGTATTGCTGAAAAAATTGGGGGGAAGTTTTGCAATGCAAAGAATTTGTGGGACCTATTGATCTGAGTTGTGAGACAATTTCAGGGGGGAAGGCAGACCATCCATAATTAGTAAAGAACAGGAACTCATCTTTGTTTTTCATTGTGACAAATACTTAGTATTATGAGATTTAACTTCTATTTGTTACTAGATTTTTGTACCGCAGTTAGTTAAGATTGTAAACCTGTGATACATTATTAATCTGTTCTCAAAAGACAACTCATTTGTACTCTGATTGGTGTTCCTTTTGTACAAACGGTAACAGACCTCCTACTTGTCTAGGCTTTAACCTCGATGTATTTGCTCATAAATTATCCAGCAGCACATGTATGAAACTACTCTGTTTCTGGTTGAAACTTTATTGGGCACTGCAGAACCATATAATACTTCTTATTCTTCACAACACAGCAGCATTCAGCAATATCCAAGAAGGAAGAAGGTGGTTCTGTATTCCCCATGGTTTCAGTGTTACTTTCCCTCTTCATTTAAATGTTCCTACTTTCCCCCTGAGTGGCTTCCATAATTGAGGTTGATCATTTGGCTCATTGGGCCATCTTGGGTCTATTTGGAAGAATTCAGCAATCAAAATTGTTTGTTTCATGGAGAATTTTGCTCTTACTTAAGCTGTCATTGGTAAGTCGTGGAAACATGTTATCCACTCATTGGTTTTGTCATTATGTGAGACTTAACTTGATTATTTGACAATTTTTGTTCCCTGAGGAATGTGAACTTTGGTTCTCATATGAATTTTTTGAAGGAGGGAGCCAGGAGTGAAAGAGACTGAGCCTTACCTTGGAATGGAATTTTGTTTCTCCCTTAGTCCACAGATGGTGTGTCATTCCCCCCACCAACCTTCTGTCAACTAGGAAGGTATAAATGCTTGGCTCTGGGACAAAGCTATTCAGTGGAAAGCCTCTGAGTTCCAGACTTAGTCTTTTAAACTAGTTGAGTGGTTAAGAAGGAGTCATTTAACATTTCTGGACTCAGTTTCCTTATTTGGAAAAAGAAGAGGTCAGATTATAGTATCTTCACTGTGATCTAAACTACTATTCTAGGATTCCAATGTGCAAGTAATAAAAATATAATGATATGAAACTTGTGCTAAGTTACTTCCTCTAAAAAGATCATTAATAACAAAACTTGCTAGCTACTTCGTATTAACTTTACAGGACAACAGAGGATAATAATGGCTTCCAAATCACCAACAACCAGTGAACTGTCGCTCAGTTGTAATCCAAATTAGTCACATTTATTCTAACCATCGCTTTACTCCTTTGCCCATTTGAAGTTCCTGTGATTATTTTTTGCTAGCTCTTTGGGAGAAATGGGTTATTTTTTTTAATTATGAAAATGTTATTTCAGTAAATGTAATTTAATTAAAATGAGAATTTCTGCCAACTGCTTTAAATAAATACAGTATTCTTTTGCTGGTATGAAAGGAGTTACTATTTGCTGTCTCATTTCCTCACTAATATGCTGGCGTGTTTCGCTTGAACCTGAGCTTGTGGAAGTGTATTCTTAACCAAAGCAGTTCCTTTTTCATGTAAGTAGGTTAAATGTGAATTGGGCAGCCTCAGGGTGCTTTTTTTGTTCACCTTTAAAAAGCCCCCTCAAGAGAGCCCCTTTTGGAAACCTAGAATCATATGTTTGGAAGATTGATCCAAATTAACATTAGAATGGTCCTTTTATTTTAAAAAATTATACAGACTATCTGAAATACGCTAAACTGACATAGATTGAAATAAAACTGAATAGGGGAAGTAAGATTTCTTGTTTTATTCTACCTTTGCGGTGAAAGAACTGAAATCAGAGGAAAAAAAATTGTCGAGTCTGTTAAGGTACAATTTCTGCCCCCAAAATACATGTATTTGCACAAAAGGTCCAAATTAATGTCATTCATTTTCCTGTGACTTTATATACCCTAAAATGGTGCACGCAGATCAAAACTTTATATATGTTTTGACTTCTGAGAAGCTTGTTTATTTATTTTTAAAGAAATATTACATTAATAAATTCCTAGAATTGTATTTTTAAATCATTTCATTGATAGAAATGCTGGCCCTCAATGAAGTATATTCATGTGTCTTCTCTTTTATAAATTGCATAGCAATTTTTTCCAGACAATGCAAACATTTTAATTTGTTGGAAAAGACCGAACCATTAAATATCAGTAAAATTGCTTAAACTGATTTTTTAAAAAATATGTGGGAAACAAGAGGACTACAAATTATGCGCTGGCTATAATTCAGGACTATACAATAACCCAGGTCCCTAAAGGTCTGAAAAGAATGACAGAGAAGCTATGATTTTCAGACATGTGCATTATATATGCTAATAGCTTTGCAGTGAGAAAGGTTTATATCCTTGTAATAGAGGAAACATTCATTTTTAGCATTTCAGACCATGGGGAACATAGTAATTACAACAGGCGCTAATATCTGTCTCCTTTCCATCCTTGCTTTCACCCCTCTCCTTCCAAGCACTTGAATAATCCCAGTGGAATTAGTCAAAGGACTTTAAACCTATGTCATTTCTAACGTCTTTTATTCTCTCTTTAGTACAATATTGGCCCTCAAGGAATGGAGAGCATAGCTCAGGTATATAGATCTTCCCAGCAAAAAAAAAATTAAGCATGTTTTTCTTTACTTAAATATGTCTATAGACATTTCCATTTATGTGATTTACAATCATGATTTTCAGAAGCATGAAACTGGAATACCCTTTTATAGTTGAGATTAAGTCTAAAAGCTGTGCTCTCTGTAAAACTCCATGTCCTTCATCAAGCAATCCCACCATTACCTAGAACAGTCTGGTTAATGTTCAATCTTTTGCAACTAAATAAATTTGCATTTTTTTTTGTCAGATGCAAAATGTAAAAACAAGCAGTTATTAGGACTTGACCTGTGGTGTTTGAGCTTTGCCTTGGTTACCTGCAAGATTCCGTTAGCAAGCAAATCTCCCCCGCCTTAGCTCACATCAGAGGTAGTGTTAGGAGTCACAATGTTTGATGAAGATCCTCATGTTCTTAAATCTTAGTTTTTGAGTAGTTCTGTTGAGGGGTGTATAGGCTTTCAGTAGCTAACACCGTATCATTTATATGAACTAAAAATGTGCCTTTTAAGGCCCCTCAAAATGGTTTTTCTGAGGAATTTTTACAAACTGACTCTTGCTCAAAACAGGCAAAAATAATAATAAAGAATAAACTCAAAAACTTTTTTCCCCATCTACTATGAAGGAGCCGTTTGGTTTTATTTCCTTATTAAAGGTATTAAATTAAATCATTTAGAGAAGTTAACTTGGGTTATCAGGAATAAAACTGATATCACAATAGACTTAAAGCTGGATGATAGATCAGATTTCCTTTTGTTCTATAATTTTAACTCTCTCTGTCTCTCTCCTCTCTCTTTCCCTGTCTCTGTCTCTCAAATACACACACACACACACACACACACACACCCTCTGTTTCTTGCAAATAGTTGTCATAGATAATATTGTTGAGGAAACCAGAAGGCATACAGATGGACTGGATTTCACTACTAAAAAGTAAAGATTTGAGGAATCCCATGGTTGTTTCAGCCTCTGTCACAGGGCAGCAAGGATAAAACAACAGCACTTGCTCTTAATTCCTTTTTTTAACAAGAAGAAGATGATCCATTTGCAATAGCCCTTTAAACTGTCGGTTTAAACTAGGTAGTAGCCACCATTCAAAAGAGCCATTCTGGTAAAGTGCACTGCACTGGTCTAAAAACTTTCAGTAGAAACTCTCTTCTCCTTGACTCCCATGCTGCCTCCTCACTCAATGCCTATTTCATTGTCTAGTCAAATTTTCCGTATTTATAAAATTATTATGCTTTCTTGAGTAATCACCCTGCTCCCTCTTGTGCTGATATGTACTCTAAAAGCTAATTATTTGGACATGTTCCCCACCGTCCCCCATCTACCTGGCAGGATTGTATTCACTCTTTCAATTCCCTGTAAGAATTTACCTCCCGGAAGTCTCCCCTAACCTCTGGGGAATTGAGACATCGTTCCTTTCCACAGCTACCACCTTCTCCCCCACTTGCACGATAGTACTTACCACCCTGCTTTGTAGCTATTTGTCAATTTGTAAGTCTTATCTACTTGCCTTGAATTCTTAAAGCTGGACACACTTGGCCTATTCCTCCTCGGTTCCTCAGTGCTGGCAAGGTGCTTGTGGGTGAGTGGTGAGTACTCAATAAATATTTATGGAAGCCCGAAGAAAGGATGTATGCTGGTGTGAGTTGAGACAGACAAAGTGAGAGACAGAGAGACAGAGAGACAGACAGAGAGGAAGGAAAAGAGGGAGAGAAGGCAAATGAATACTCCAGGAGGCATTGCTATGAGGGTGGGGATTATTTCTGTATTTTTTAGCTCCTTCTAGCTTTCTACTTTACTTTAAGGTTTGGCTTTTAACACAAAACCCTCTGGTCGTGTTAAAGAAGGATCATGTAGGGTGCTTTGGTGACTTTTTCTGGGGTTGGAGACACAGGAGAGGCCCCAAAATACTCTACTGGGTCCCCAAATGCTTCTTTGAGTTGTGTTCAGCTTGGGAAAAGTGAATAGTCCTCTAAACTAGATTTCGAGTTCATAAAATCTGAATGAAAATAAATTAACAAAATTTTTCAACGTAATAATAAAGAAAAAAAAAAAAACACCTGTGAGTCCGAACAAGAGAAGAGCTGAGAAGTTTCCCAGAGAAGTGACACTAATTTGCTCTGCCATTGTCCTTCTGGACCCCTTGGCTCAGGCAGAAGGCTGCTTTCTGCTTTTCTCCAGCTCTGCTTTCCTCCAGCACGGTGATGTCCAAAGGGACTTCATTTCAGACCTTCTGGGTCTCCTGGTAACTAGATCCTTTTATGTAAGAAAGTGCTTCAGGGTCCAATTGACCAACAGTAAAGGAATAGATTTTACTCCGGGACTTGGCTGTCCTCTTACCAGATCCCATGGCCACTAACTAGGAAACCGGTTACATGTGTTGAAGGCCAAGTGGAAGCTTTGCGAGTAGTGAGGGACGCTGGGGAAGGGGAATAGAGGGGAATTTTACCAGAGAAACATTTAGAAAATGTATTTAAAAATTGTGGTAGAGGAAATTACAGAAGACAGAGACCATCAAAGAGAGGAAATGCCAGGTAATTACTAAACCTTCAGTGCATGTTATCTTTTAGAGATATGAGGCTGTATCTCTATTCTCAGGGGCTGAGATGGTTCACAGCATTGCTTTGCATCACATTTTTTTAAATCATTGGATCATAATATTGTTTTGCCTTTTTATCTGATTGCATTTGTTGTTGATTATTTAGAAGCTGAAGCCCGGCCATTCATACCCCCTTGATCCAGTCATTTATAACATATTTTGATCACAGACACACTCAAACGCAGACTCAGTTTGCAATTTTGAAAGAAAATCTGTTTTCATCTTCTATTTTTTGCATTGTCTTACAATCTGTCATTTTTACTGTACAATAGCTTTGTAATCTCCTGTAATCCTTGCTGACTCATTTCTCAGTAAAACGAAGACGGCGGAGCTTTACGGGTAGATTTTGAGTAGGGAGTGACAAAAGGGAAGGACATTCAGCATGAAAAATCCCATTGTGTTTTTCAATTAATTTTTTTTTTTCCCTCATGGTAGAGTTGTTCCTCAGCTAGCTCCGATTGGTGGGGAATGGTTTGATCTCTCATCGTAAACAGAAAACATGAAGGGGACTGATCGACAAGGTGCAGTTGGCCTTCATAAAGGATCAGTCAGTATCCTATGTCAGAAATAATAGCTGGCCCTTTATCCAGCCATTAGAAGCCTTATGATGGTGGCAAGTCACAGTCCATATCCATAGTCCTGGCTTCCTCCTTTATAGCAAGGGTCACAATAGTATCTAATTTAGGATGTTGCTGAGAGAAGTGAATAGCATAACGTGCAAATATGGCTTCAAAAAAAGTGACCGACCCTCAAAAAATCTTTGCTATTATTATTATTGTCAAACATGATAAAACCAAGACAAAGGGAAGAGTCAGATAAGAAAATCCATTGGGATGGGTTTGACTGATACACAGGCAAAGGCCTAGAGGTACACGAGGATACACAATTTTTGCCTTGACAAAATTCAACACTCATAAATTGTTATAAAAGGAGCCGTGTTGCCACTTGAAACAAAGCTGAGAGAGAAGGTAATAAAACCCCAAGAAGAAAGGAAATCGTTACACAGTTTTAGAGTTTAATCAAAGAATGAATGCTTATTTTTATTTATCTCTAATTATGGAAAAAATAACCGTGGTTGATGAAGGGAGAAAGATAAACATACTAAGCCAGTACCTATTTACTACCAAGATCTATTTTTTTTTAACTGCCTAACATAAAGGATGGAAACAAAAATTCAATCACTTCCCAACGCTGTAATGTGAACTGTTTTCTAGATGTTCCCTACTCATTTCTAGCTACAATAATGAGAGTTCTTTTGAAACAATGCCACAAAGCAGCCCTAAATATGTGCTCTCCCACACACTGCATATAAGGGAAATCAAGAAGGGAACGAATTCACTAACTGTTTGCCAAGGTCAACTTTTCTGTTTTTCAAAGAGTAATGTGTTTTCCTTGACAAATAATGTAATCCGTTCTGCATTGAAATATGGGCCTCCTGATACAGAATTCCTTCTTGAATGATAATAGAAACCCCTGCTCTCTAATTTGACAGTAGGCTACTGGGTGGACATTTCAGAAAAAAATATCAGTATTAATTTGTTGAATGGAAATATATTTATTGCTAGTTCTTTTATATTTCTTCTTTTCCACTCTATATCTTTACTAACTAGATAATATTCCTTCATAAAATCATTTCTAAAACACCAGAAGACTTCTTTTTACTTTTTTAACTGAATTGTTTTCACTTCATACCTGGAACGGGGTCTAGGGGTGGGGGGCTCACCTGATCTTCCTCAGATGACCCTCAAAGATTGTTTAGCCTTCTCAGACTTTTAGAAAGGAAACTGTACGTGAACATACTTGGTTTTAATTTTGGTGACATAGGGGAAGGGGAGTAAGATGGTATCATGCTCTTGCAGTTCTTTTCTTTTCAGAGTCTAAAAAACAATTGCTTGTAGCAAACTGTCTCTACCTTCCCTGGTTACCCTACTTATCTATTTAAATTACTACTACCTCCTCCACTCTACAAACTAACAGGCAAACAGCCAGAGCACCAGAGCCAAGACACATTCAAATCCCCTTGCCTCGTATGTTGTAGAAAGATCCAACCTTCCCCTCACCTTACTCAAAAGCTGGCCATCAAGTCGTGCTTGTTGAACCTGACTGAAGAACTGAGCTGGGTGTTTGGGTGTCCCTTTTGATGTCCTGAGCTCTCTGTTAAATTTCAGTACTGGGAACCTTTGACCTTTTTAACTGACATTTTAAAAACGGCCTGTGTTTTGTTTGTTTGTTTGTTTGTTAATTGCAAACAACTCGGGGTATAGGACACTCTTGCTCGATAGTGGTTTTAGGGAAAGAGTTACAGGTGGGAAGTGGTAGGCACCAGGGAGAGTGGCGACCCCTCCTCGGAGACTGGGAAGTCGGTTTTCTGACTCAACACTTGAGATTGAAGGACTGATGGCAACGTTTTTGCATTCAGGGACCCCTATAGCTGGTGCATCAGTAGCTGGGGCTCTCACGTGATTTGAGAAGGAGGCTGGCTTTCTTCTAAACTCAGTATCTCCAAAAAGAAAAAGGGAGGAAGGAAATTGTCAAGGCACCTTCCTCCAGCGGCTGGGCACGTAGGTCCAGCTCCCCCTCTGCATGGCCAGGTCCAACCTCAGCCTCCTTGTGCAATTCACGCCCTCCCCCCAAACCGAGGCCCCACTTGCTCTCTCTGGGCCACTCCAAGCGACCTGTGTAGGGGCACCTGGGTGGCTCAGTCACTTAAGCGTCTGCCTTCAGTTCAGGTCATAATCCCAGGGTCCTGGGATCAAGTCCCATATCCAGCTTCTGGCCCAGTGGGTGACCTGCTTCTCCCTCTCCCCACTCATGCTCTCTTCCTATTTCTCTCTCTCTCAAATAAATAAATAAAATCTTAAAAAAAAAAAGTGACCCGTGTATGCCATTTTCATTCCCACTTCTATATCATTTTAAGTACTATACTCCTGAACATTCTACTTAGTTCCTCCCCTGTAAAGCCAAGCTCTTTCCCAAATACAGCTGTCCCAGAAAGCCACCATCATCGATCTAGGGGTGGTGAGCAGCTCTATCTTCTAGAAGCAAGTCCATCCCACTCTCCGTGGTTCCTGGATATTCTGCTCCTTCTTATCAAATTATGTGGGTAGAGCTCAGCTAAAATGAGATGTAGGCGCTTAATTTAAGCACCTAATAAGCTTAGGTGCTTAATTTGTTGTTGCTGTTGTTGTTGTTTTCAAGTCTCCAAATAATATGTAAACCATTGTCTAAAGCAAGGACTTTTAAGACAGGACTGAGATACTCATCTCACATCTATAGAGTATGATTCACCCCACCCCATAGTAGGGACTGACCTGACTATGCTCCACATCTTAGGGCACCTTCTGGATGTTGCCAAATAGTATTGAACACAATCGTTATGCTGTCCAACCTTCAGGAATTAGGAGTGTTGGAGTAGTGCAATTAGAACTTCCTATACTGACTAGGGTACCTGTCAGCACTTTAAAAAAAAAAAATAATTTACTATAAGAATCACTGTTACTAGAAAAGCGTCTTCCCAGATCTTGATGGTAAAGAATACGAGGTGCTCAAAACTTCATAAAGTTTTCATGGTTTAAGTTTTTTTACGAGCTTTTTTAGAGTTCCTGATTATTAAAGGAATACATGTAACTTGTAGGAAATAAGGAAAATACAGCTCTAAAAATATGTTATTCCCCTCCTCAGCATGCATTTTCTTCTAGCATTTATGTGTGTAATATATAAATATATCATTCAAATACAAATTATATGTAGCCTGCATGGCGAGAGAAAGAAAGACAAAAAGAGAGGGAGAAATAGCTTTGAGAGGAGGGGGTGGGGAGGGAAGAGAGGAGAGAATGTAGTACTTATTTGCATTCAGGAAGAGTAGGGTTAGAAGCTTAGACTCAAGAGTAAGAGGATGTTGCTTTAGGCTTGTTATTTGACATCTCTAGGACTCCAATGTAGTGAGAATTAAATGAGATACTATGAAATAATATTTATTCATCGCATCTGATGTCCCAGATATTGTTTTAAATATTTTCACATAATAACTCTTTAATTTTCACGACAAACCAATGAAGTGTGTATTGTGACACTTGGCCTTTTGTTGTGTGTAAATCACACTTGTGTACGGGTTAGGGTAGCATCCCAGGAATATTAAATGCTAGCTATTTATACATGAATTTCTTTTTTTACAAAACATAGATAGAGGGGCACCTGGGTGGCTCAGTCGGTTAAGATGCCTTTGGCTCAGGTCATGATCCCAGGGTCCTGGGATCGAGCCCTGAGTCAGGCTCCATGCTCAGCAGGGAGTCTGCTTCTCCCTCTCCCTCTGCCCCTGCTCTGCCTTGTCTCTTTCTCTTTCTCGTTCACTCTCTCTCATATAAATAAATAAAATCTTTAAAAAAATAAAATCAGTAAAAAAGTAGATAGAGAGATAGCAATAGGAAGTTTTACTACATACTTTTCATTTTATGTTTAAACACTTCCTCTGAATGATATTTTTATTTAAATATAAATTTACTAGTTCATGTCTTCAAATATAAATCAAAGGACGTTATTGATACGCTGTCTTCCAGGGATAACGTTCAAATTCTTAAATTAGTAAAGACTAAGACTAGCTTTTTGTATATTACCAGTTGTTCAAAATCAGCATACATTTTTTGTAGTCATAGATTACGACCTTATCAATTCTTCCCAAGTGGCAGCCTAGTTAAAATGTAGAGATTTAACTTGTTGCAAAGACTCATTGCTTTTGCTTTCGCCTAGCTGTTCCTCACATGAGACTAGTGTATGCACAGTTGGTTTCTTTATCAGAAACTTCCTAAACAGGTGGAATGTGGCTTTCCAGTTAATCTAACATGTAGTGGCAATTTCTACATCGATGTGTATTTCTTTCCTATAACGAATGACACATAGCAGCAAACATTTTTTCTTGACTTTCCATCAGATAAAATTTAGTTCTTTAATCAGGAAAGCGTACCCATGTTTGCACATTGGTTGTTTTTTTTTTTTTTTCACATCAGATGTTGGGGTTGAGGATAATTATAACTGCAACCCTAGGGACATTGTAAAGAACACCTAACAATTTTAGTCTCAAACGTTTTCCCAAGGGGCCATCTTATCAGTTTCATTGTAGTAGTATCTGTATAATTCTTGGGGGCTCATGGTTTGGAAAAACTTGCAGTCAAAACTTTAACAACTATTAATTTTTACTAATTTTTATGAGATACTTAGCACAATGTTTTGATCTCTTTGGCAAAAGAAATATTTATCAACAGTGTTCTTTTATTGTTGGGTCCCCTGGCAGGTACTTTAAGTAAAATTATTTTAGGACTTTTAAGGAGAAACTTAAGCTTTTCTAATTTATTGCCAGTGTCTTTCCAGAATGGTGTCCAGAGGATGCTGTTTCTCATATCCTGAGATGTCTTTCCTTGCAGTCTGGTTAAAGTTGCAGTTTGGGACAGACAAAACTTGGAGACTGGATTAGTCCTGGTAAAGGAAGCAAGTACTATGACTGGAGACCCAGTTGTTGGTTTGGTAAATTTAGACTTTTAGAGAGAGTTTTTTGTTATACCTCCGAAGGCCTAGTTCACTCTGAAATTACTTTCTCCTTTTTTTTTTTTTACTTTAAATATTGGACTTTCTAATGATTTGGTTTTGATAAAGTGTGAGGAAGGGATCTAACATTTTTCACAAACGGCCCCTTTATCACGTACTCAATTTCCCATACGTAGTGGCATCAGTTTCTGGCCCTTTTCTTTGGTTCGGTTCACTGAGGCTCAAATTCCTCGAACCTGTGTTGGCTACACTGGAGTCCTCAATTCCTAGCCCTGGTGCCCTGTGGCCACAGCCTTTCTTGTTCCCTGGAACCCTGTGTAGAACAATGTGAGCAGGTTAAACAAAGGGTCAGGAGGTATTTGGGCCCTTGCTCTTCATTCACAAGCTCAGGCCTAAGAAAATGGCGTGGGTGAGGGAAATAGGTAGAGAAAGCCCTCCTTGAAGCTGCCTCTAGCCAAGTCATCAGCTCATCCGGTGCCTGCGCGCTACTGTTGCGCCAAGGGTAAGGCCCCTATTGGTTTACAACTGTGCTTGTCCGCGGAGGCCTATTTGCAGCTGATTTGAGCACAGCTCCCCCTTGGAGATCACAGCAAGCCTGGTGTTGAAACAACTCTAGTAGTATACAAAGTAAATCAGCACACTGGTCATCACATCAGCTCAGTGGGCTTGTCTGCAGTCTGAGAAATGTCCCAGGAAAACTGTAAGCTCTTGCAGTAAAACCAAATAGTTTCTCTCTCTCTCTCTCTCCTCTCTTTTTTTTTTTTTCACTGTCTATGAGTTTGTGGTGGCTGGTAGTACAAGGTAGGGAACATCTGTACTTTATCATAGAGTGTACATTTAGAGGAATGTATTTGGTTTGTGGTGAGGAAACTTCCTTTTTCGAAGTTATAATGGGCTAGTCTTTAATATAATTCTCAGAATGATGTTGGGTTTTTTTTTTGTTTTGTTTTGTGTTTTGTTGTTGTTCCTGGAAAAGTTGCTAAACATATTTCTCAAACAGTGTATTTGTCTCTGTCAAAGTTTTGGTACCAAACCCCAAACCTTTCTTCCCTTTTAATTACTGGATCTTGACAATTTAAATTACCTGAAACATATTGTAAAAGCCATTTCCAGTCAACTCACAACTGTAAGTATAAGTTAGCAGCATAAAGGTAAACAGTTTCTGATCTCTGACATTTGGAAACATTGGATAAGGCTTTAAAATTGTCACATGCTTAAAAATGTTTTCTTGTTTTCTTTCTGCCAGAGGAAAGAAAGATTACACAAAGATCAGAACAATTCCTATATTTTAATGACTTCTGCATTCATGCCTATTCGTGAGCTGTTTATAATAGAGTTAATTATAGCTCCAACTATTTATGTCTATTATGATGTAAGCATTGGATTAATAATTAAAATAAACTGCTATTATGCTTACATAGCTTTAAAGTGGTGGAGAGTTTTGTTAGATCATTTTGGTCAATCATTTTCACATATTGAGCCATGAACACTGAATCGGACATTAACTTTCCAGTTAGTTCAAGTGGTTGAAATTAGTCTTAGACTCCAGATGCAAAGTTGGAAAATGTTCAATAAAAGGATGCATGAATCTTTGAAATATACATACATATATACATACATATGTATGTATATACACACTTTAAAACCAAGACAATAATTTTTGCTTTTTGTAAAATAGGCAAGGGTCTTGCATCCTCTTGAATAACTATCATGCTAAGGCAAGTGGCATTAAAACATTGTTAGAGAATCCTCTTTTAATTTTCTTTTTAAATGGAAATAGATTTCGGTATTTGAGTATCTCCAGGCCAATGGTAAGGCCCCAATCCATAAGCGGTATCCATGTGTTCTCAATAGCACTTACACATTGATCCAAATTCCCTGGATTCCATAAGGGAAGCAGTGACTTTTGAGCAATAACTCTTCCCTTAAAGCCGTTTGAAATATATGACACTTAAAGAAAAATGGTATAAAAATGTCAGTACAGAGCAGAACACGTTATAAAGACCGCGTTTCTGGATATAAGACAACTGAATTATTAGTCTTATAAAAGGAATGAAACAACAGTCAAGATTATGTTTTATGTTTTTTCTAGTTGAGGCAGACCAATATATTTCCCAGAAACACCTGCTGTGGTACAGGAGGCTGGGAAGCAAGAGAGGGATTGCTGCAGAATGTGGCCAAACGCAAGCCACGTGTGCTGTTGATATTTTCACGAGGGATTTGAAGTCCTTTTTGTTTTATGGACAATAACATTTTTTCATTATAACATTTTAAGAGATAGATAGAAAAAAGGGATTTCTGCAGTTTGGAGGGGGGGTCAACGTTAGTGGGCAGGCTGGTGTTTTTATTTGAATCCTGAATGGGTTGGTCATTGTTTGAGCATTAGGCAGACACTTGAATGAAATTGTTATCATGAAGCCAAAAAGTGGTTGGTTGGGTTAATAGTGTAGATGATATCTCTTCATCCAAGAAGTGTCAAAGTCATTCTCTGAAAGTAAGTCAGCATCCATTTCATTGTGTTTTGAATTTCAAGGAATTTTTACACCTATATAAGTCTTGAACGATTTCTAACTACATTCTTTACTAAGTTCAGATTTTGGTCCTATATAATCGATAGGAAACTAGTGCCCACTTAAAAAAACTTTATTTTAAGGTCTCCTGGGTGGCTCAGTTTGTTAAGCCTCTAGCTTCGGCTGAGGTCATGATCCCAGAGTCCCGTCTGGGTTGGAGACCCATGTTGGGCTCCATACTTCATACATACCATGTATCCCTCCATACATACCAGAGGGAGTCTGGTCCTCCCTCTGCCTCTGCACACCCCCTTGTGCACACACACACATGCTCTCTCTCTGTCTCAAATAACTAAATAAAATCCTTAATGTTTTTTAAAAATTGATTTTAGAGCTTCTACATGACAGGCCTTTTTCTAAGAACTCAGCAAATATTAACTCATTTAAGCCATGTAAGACCTTTGTGAGGTGTATTATGAATATTCTGAGGAAGTCTGTCGTGTCAACCCTGTGAAAAGTATACTTATAGTATCAGAAGAAACTGAGGAACAGAGATGTCAAGTAACCTACACAGTGTCTCTCAGCTGGTGAGCAGCAGAACTGGGTTTCAAATCTAGGAGGACTATGTTAACTCTAGTATAAGTATCATGGCATATATGGAAATACAACCCAAATGAGACCATTGCTGGTGGAGCCCCAGACAGGCTTCTGTAAGTGGGAAGTTGGGATTTTTGTTTGAAGAAGAGTCAACAAAAAGCTTGAATTCATTCTGAAAATTTAATTTCTGAATTACTGTTACTATATATACCATGTCAGGGGTTGGCTGTCATTTTAAAATTCAGTAGAGTAGGTAAAGGCTTATTTATTCTTTAAAATAAATAAGCAGGAATGATGTGATATATCTCTACATTGCACGTGACATTTGATTTTATTAAAATGGTCTATTCTGTAGTCCAGAATCTCACTGTATGCTTTGCAAATGCACTAAATATTCATCAGAAAATGACTCCAGTAAATTGCAAGTCAATATGTGAGGATACACTGTTGGCATGGTTATAAGTCTAATTGTAAGAAAACATTTATACATATAAAATAATATTGTACTGATACTTTCACTTATTTCCACTACATATTTAAAATATAACATCCTTTCATCTATACTAAAGTCTGTAGTATAAAAGCATCCTGAGATAATTCATCTAAAGTCTGTAGTATAAAAGCATCCTGAGATAATTCATCTTGCATTCAGATTTTTCCCTCCAAATAGTTTTCTTTATAGCTTTAATATTCTGTCAGATTACTATCCCTTTGTTTTATTTTTTCTTAACCTATAAACTCTTAATGAGGTTAATATTCTAAAGCAAAGAAAAAATAGCAAAGCAATTTTGGTGAACACACCTGCTAGTCATAAAATGGGTATGGGATTGTTCAGATATGCTCCTGGTAATGACTCACTTAATAGAGCTGACCAACTTCTCTGTTTAATCTTGCAACCCAGACAGACCTGACGTTGGTGTATGTAATGTTGGGGTTTAAATATCAATTCAACTTCTTCCATCACCTGTATCATTTTGTGACTTCAGTGAGAGATCTCAACATTCACTGTCCAACAGATACTTTTTGAGGCATCTACTGGAGGCCCACATTACTTATAGAAGTTTTTGAAATTCAAGATGGATTTTCCTGATTTGTTTGCCAGACTGAGGTCTCATAAAGACATCTGTGATTTTTAAGAAAAAGTGGTGCAGTTAGCAGTACATGAAAAGCAAATTGTATTGGTTTTAAAGATATGTGTTCTCTTTGTATCCTGAATATACTGCAACCTCTATAACTATTTGAGATATCTGACATAATCCCCAAAGTTTTTGTGGATTGTTTGCTCCACACTCACTAGTTTCTTAAACCTGTTTACTGTTTTCTTACACACCAATTAAAGGAAACTCCATCCTCATCAGATGGTGGGAAATCTGTTTCTTTGCAAAAGGGACAACCCCTGTCTCATTGCTTCTAATTAAATGCTCCCTCCATGAAGAGATTTTTTTTTTGTAGATTATAAATGCCATGTTGATGTCGAATGCTGAGGGTATACAATGCCATCAACAACCCTTTTTTCATTCTTGAAGTCACCTAAAATTATCCTGACTCTGCTGACAATTTTATGCCCTAAACCAATAACCAATGTATGCATGTATGTATGTGTATATATAGACACACACACATATATATATATGTGTGTGTCTATATATATACATATACATCTTAATCTTTGTATAACCAGTTTCTAGTATGGTGTCTCTCATATAGTAGGCTTCCATAAATATTTGATGAAGAGTGATTGATCTTTAAAGGAAAGAATGATTTAGTACATTTATCAGGAATAATGTGAAGATTTCCGAATTGGTGAAATATTGTAAAGTAGAACACACAGAATTCCACTGAACACTTCCAGTTTTGTTCTCACAGATATTTCATGGTAAAAACAAAAACAATTCAAACTGTCAAAGTGGAAGTATTAAAGATAAAAAATACTTCCCCTGCTCCAAATGTTAGGTGATGCAAATACAGAATCCAGAAGGTCAACTCGAGCTTCTTGCCAGATACAAGGAGGTTTCGAACATATTCAGGTTTTTATATTAATGCAAGGTATTAGGATGAAGAGAGAGCATAGGCTTTTCCTCTTTATATTAGTGCTTTAAAATCTAAAGGAGAGTTAAATTAAACTAGTGTTAAGATTATGGTTGGCAGAAATCTCAACTAAAGATTATGTAAATGTGACTTTACTTAATTCATTAATCTGATGGCTCCTTAAGTACTGGATCAAGGAAATAAACTATTGAGAGGATGACATATGCAGGTGTTTCACTTTCTGGTGTATAATTTCTAGTATTTGAGTCCTCTTGTGTCGTTCATAGACACTTTTACAAACGTGATATCCATGCCTGGTAGGGAGACTAACACCTAGCCTGATATTGTGAGTCCAAGTCCAAAGCCTCAGTCAACTCTGAGCTGTTGCTTTATTACATCTGCTCCTCTCTTGCATTAACTTTGACTGTAGATCGACTTTAAAATTGGATAAAAGCTACAATAAATTGTCACAAAACACAAAATTCCAAGCTCTCCTGTATTTAGCACAAAGCTTAGTGGAGCGCAGTGGTAGGAAATACACAAGGGGATGGGTTCCGGCAAAGCCACCTCACTTGAAAAGAATCTGGGGATCAATACCAGGCTTATGAAACTGTTCATGTCAAGCATCCCCTGGTTGTGTTTTATTGCTTTTATTAGTGTGACTATATAATACAAGAACATATACTTCTTGGCTTTTAATTTTCAAAGCCTGCTTAGTATAGAAACCCCCACCACTCCACTCTGCTCGCTTCTTTGACTACATTCCACAAGAGAGGAGAACTTTCTAAATACTCATATTTCAAACAGATTCACTTTCTTTTGGGAAACTATAAAGCACTCTGTGATCCATAGAAGTGGTTTAACTCAGGAGTTCATAAAGGTATCAGTAGCCAGCAGAAATGTTCTTCTACCTGAGTGTTTGAAAACCATTGTTTGAAATCCTATTGAAATCTTTTTACAAGGGATTTAAAATAATTTATAGATTAGTTTCACCACACTGCTGTTTTCAGTCAGCTGAATAATTGCTTAGCTGTTGGTCTGCTTTGGTTATCTTACGCAGTGAAGGATTTTTTCCTCCTAAATCGAGCTTCTAATACTTAATACTTTACTATAGTGTAGATATGATCATTAACACTTGGATTTGATCTCTATTAAAAAGTTGAAAAAGATATTGAAGTTTCAGGTCTTTTCAGCCTAATAGGCTGATAAAAATGTATATTTTCTCTAGTTTATTTAGAAGAACAAGAGATAAAACTTGGAAGTCTTTGTTACCCATTGAAAAGGGGAGCTCATTGATCAGCTACTTAATTGCCTTTGATTCTCTGAGTGACCACATAATTGCCAAGTGAAGCCTGAGTAACATTTGTTAGCAGTTGAGTGATTAATTAACTGTTATATGGTTCCTAAGTTGAAAGAGCAAACTGACTTACAATATGGATTTAAATACAGTTAAGATAATTAAAGCATGTATGTCCTCATATTACCAGTGTTTTTTTTGTCTTATTACCTGATCAAGTAATAATTAATAGATAAGTTAATTTGCTTATAGCATCATTGAGAATGAGTACATGGAATAGATTCCAAAATAGCTGAAAAGAGCTTATGACTAATTTTATGTCCTTGAACAAATTAAAACACCTTTAGAAATGTTTTTATTTCTTTGAAGTGACTCTATTCCATATATTAATGTCTCCATTATGCTTACAAGTACTTATGTAAACATATATAGTAGCATGTCACAATATATAAATATAAATTCTTTTTAATAGAAGATGCTAGTTAAATGTTTAAGTGATGTCTCTGGGGGGCCAGTCTGTAAAAGGTTCCATTTTCCCCCCTTTTTTGGGCTCAATTCATTCATGAGAGCATAAAAAATGAGGACAGTTCCAAGAAAACTCCTTTCTTTGCCTTCTCTTTGAGCAGATGTCTATATTAACTTGAAGTCAGAAGAACAGAAAATTTGCTTTTCTATTTGTAAGTTCTATTTTTGGGAGGTGAGGTCCCCCACTTCCTGGTGTCTTAGTGCTTTCATCAGTAAAACAGGAATATATCTACAGTGTTCAGATGGTGAGCTTGCATGGAATTGACTGCCGTGTGGGCTCTGGAGGGTAGATGACGGTACAGACAGGGAGTGATTGCTAAAGGTAGCCCAACAGATTGGTTAGTCCAACTGCTTCCGGGTTATGGCCGCTGAGAATGGCCAAGAACAGAGTTTGCTAGTAACCGTTAGAACTGTAATCTGCCAGCATGGAAAGAGACCATCACGGGGCTGAAGGAGAAGACTGTAGAAATGCAGGCTGATTTTGAGAACTCTTTGTTAGTTGTGGAGAGTATCTGTGGTGGGGGTGAGTATCTGTGATTGCAGCCTCTGGGACAATGTTCACTTGACCTTTGTAGACAGGAGGGAATAGAATTCATTTACTCTTACGAAAATAGTGATTATTTTTCTGTAAAGATTTACTTCAGATTTTACCCTGAAGTTACATTGCTATAATAACAATTAATGGCAATTCATAATTACACACTATTGAATCCATTTGTCTTCTGAGTATCATTCCAAATTGGGCTGGATTTTCAAAATCCATGAGACACCATGCAGCAAAACTCTATTAGACATAATATTCTCTTTTTATTCATAGTACACAGGTGGGGACTCTGAAGAAAACATTGTCATTAAATTACTATACTTACTTTTCTGGTAATTGAATTAACAGCTTATCGTCATATCCTGTGATGCTTTGAGATTAGTTTAGATGGTATTTTTTTAGACCCTTTCTTTCTTTAAAATTCTCTGACCTGTCTCTAGGGGTTTTGCTTGTAATACCGTTCTCAGTTTTGTTCTAGGTTAATCGTGGAGTTATTCAATCTAAACTAACCTGTTGTTAAAAGACTGCCTTTAATTAATTTGCACAGTGAGCGCTTGGCGGTTTTGTTGCTAGCAGTGAGCAGAAATAGGTGAAAGCTGGAACCTCTTTCCTTCCTCTTTTTTTCCCCCATGTATACATTTCTCCTCTGGCCTGGCCTGTGCTATGGGATAGGGAATTCTTACCAGCGAGTAGCCACAAAATATGTCCTGTGCCATGTACAATTTTAAAAACATGACATCGAGGTATGAACAATGACCCAGTTTGCGTTCACCAAGGCTTATAGTGTTATTTTCCAATAGGAAGATGGTGTTTGTTCCTTCAGAGCCTCAATTACTCCCTGTTTGTAAATTATGAACCTTTGCCAATTCTGAGCTTCATTAACACCTAGGTGATTATTTAGTTTTCTGAAATCGCAGCTTGCCCAATAAAACCCTCAGGATTGGAAGTGTTGAAGCAGCACAGGCACTGGGAGAATTTGGCCATCTTGAAATAAATAATGAAGAGCAGGGGTTTTCAAAATCTTCATCTAATATTTAATTTATGAAAAGCTTCTACACTGCCATCAATTCTTTGTTGAATACCTAGAACTTTTTCTATTATATGTATCGTGGATGTCAAATGGCCTGGTACATAGTAAGGTCTCCATAAACATGAGGTTTATGTTATTATTGTTGACATTGTTATTATCAACTGGATGATTGAATGAAATCACGCAACATGGAAGATAAACATCATTACTGTAGTAAGTTTTTGTAACTGTTATGTTTTCCTAAGACTCAGTATTCACAGACCATATGCAGAAGCCTTTCAGCTCCGATAATGACAATCGCCGTTGGGTACAAACATGGACATGAGTTGAAGTTTCTAAGCAAGGGTGAGGTACACCAACTTCACCCAGAATACATTAGTGATGTTGTTGGTAGTACAGCGATAGCCCTGTTTTACTTCTAACTTTTTGGCAAGATTTCTCTGGAGTCAAGGCCAAGAGAAGCCCTTTAAATATTTTGGCCTCATTTCATGATAACCACAGGTACTCTGCCAGCACATATTTTTTTGAGTCCTATAAAAATCAGCTTCTACTATATAATGACTTAATCCTCTGCTAAGTTAGAAGAGCTCAGTGGTTGGTTTTTGTTTGTTTGTTTTGTTTTGTTTTTTGTCTTTTTTTCCCAGGCAGGAAAGAGGTAGAATGGAGCAGAAGATCCCAGAGTTCTGCTTATCTGATTTGGGTGTTTTTTGAGCACTCATTGTGTCTTGCCTCACATGGGAAAATCCGATCGGGGCTCATTTTAACTTGAGCTACTATTGGAAAAACCAAAAGCTCTCTACAATTCATAGTGACCTTGCTGTATTCTGCAGACTTAACTATTATGCATCTAGACTGTGTCATTATTCAAATAGCCACCATGAGTAGGAAATAGAATCCTGGCTATTAAACATCAAACATGATTCCTTTGCATCTGAGCAGCAGAATTATTTTTGCACCAGTTATAAGCCTTGCCTATGAATTATTTAAAAAATAAAATCTTGAGCTCTGAGGCATTTTTGAAAAATCTTTTATTACCACCATCACATAAACATAGAAAGGAACAGATGTGTACTATCAAAGGTGAAACTCTCTTTCATATTTTAGAAGAAATACAGTGCATTGGCTTCTAAATATAGCTCATTTAAATAATAACAGAAAAAATGATATGTCTGCAGGTGATTAAGGAAGTAAAAATTAAGAAGGAGAATCTGGTGAAAGGAGCAAAGAAAAAAGAAAAATGTAGATAATTCAAAAGAGTATGAAACAGTGTATGAAAAAAAAAATTAGCCTGATTTTCACACACACAAAAGGGCAGAAAATAGTAAAAATCCCGTTATTTTATCATTTTAAGAAAATTCTGTACAAAGGGGAATCCATTGTGTACACGGAAGCCAAATGTGTCCCATTTTTGCTTAAGGGATTTTATATGTATGGGATTAAAGGAACTGATGACCCAAGTTTCTAAGCCATTCCATTCTACAACTATTATTTAAAGTTAAAATGAATTTTTGTAAGCAACACGTGACTAGCCAATTATTCATACATACTCTTCATGTGTTAGTTTTACATTTTATGCTTTTTTTGTGTTTGATAGTCAGTATAAAAAAAATTTTTCCCCTACAGATGGCAGTGAGTGACACAACTCATTCTTAAAATACTCACTCCCACTTCTATCCAATCTTTATGCACGTGTGAGGAGGGAGTGTGTTGTGTTTTGAGGGAGTCCTCATGTGGAATTTTACAGCTCTCTATTATAATGCCACAAAAAGAGAACTACAGATATTTTTCATCATCCATTCAAGGTGAAAGGATATACACCTAGAGAAATAAGTTAATTTATTTTAAATCATCAGTTTAAAATTTATTATTTTGAAGGAAATTCTCTGAAACCCTGAGGATGAAATAAATATCTTGTTATGTCCCCCATGGTTTTCGATGTGCTATCGCAGCCTGGGGAAATGTGGCCGGGGAGTGGATGCTGTAGTCAGCAAGGGCCAGGTGGGAAATCGTGCTTTGGAAGGAATACACTTGTAGTGGCGAGTAACCACAGTCAACTTTCACCTCTGCCAAATGTGTGATTGGCTTAAGCTACTTATATTTTCAAATCTGTTAATTATTCACAGTTTTGGCAGAGCTGTTGTTTCACACAGTGTTGGTGGCTGTCGTCCACCTTTTTTTTTTTTTTGATGAGTTCCATGAAAGAGAAATTGGAATAATTTTTTTTCCTTCTGAAGCTTTTAATGATCCCGCCATAGTTTTTCTGAATTTGAAGCAATTGTATAGTTTTGTTAGGGAATGGGTGCTAACCTCCCAGCATAATTCTGTGGTTTTAAAATGTTACACCAAAACTGGCTCAAGGACATAGCTATGTAGGGAGGGATTGATGGGTTCCAAAAGAGAAAAGGGAACAGAAAAAAGGAAGAGTAGATTTTGTGGTTGCAAGACTTAGGGCTTAGGGGACCCCATGAGGTTCAGTGTTGCTGAAAGGGAGGAAGTATCCATTCATAAGTCTTGGTCCCTTTCTACTGTATTTGGTATCATAATTTAAATGAATTCAGGGCTGAATGCCAGCATCAATCAGTTTCACATGTTCGATCAAATTTCCACTCTTGCCTACATATCCTTCAAAAAGCTGACTTTAGTAGAGGGATGATAGAACTACTTCAGGAATACACATCGGTCTACCATTCCTGGCTGGTGGAGGGAAGTCATAAAGTTGACTCCATGCACTCCATAATGAATAAAATTACAAGAATGCATAGATCCATATAGGTGATATCCCTTTTAACACTACACAATCAATCCAAAAGTGCTGTCATTGTTTGAAACGTGTTAGAAATGCCTCTTCCATAATTTTGTATGGAAAAAGAATTTATAAGCTATGTTATATATAGCAGATACGAAAATTAGCTTATTTTGTTTACATTGTTTTACAGGGTAATTCTGGTACCCAACAGACTACCCATTTTATTCATGAAGGTTAGCTCTAATTTTTTTCCTCTACAGTTAATTATGAAAATCCATACATATAGCCAAGTTAAAAGATTTTAAAACAAAGTGAGATTCTACTCTAATGTTTTGCTACACTCACTCTAATACACAGCTGATCGACTTTTGGTTTTTCCAAATTTAATTCAACCTAAAATAAAGTTTTCCCAACAACACACACACATACACACACACACACAAACATACATGCAGAAGAAGGTAGATAATTCCAAAACAGGAGTTTTGAGATAAAGATAGATCCAGTTAGAATATCAAGATAACTTTGGCACTTTAAAAAAGAGCCATTATTATCTAAGGTTAAGTTCAGGTTTACTTGCTTAAAAATTAGTAATATTGGGACGCTTGGGTGGCTCAGTGGGTTAAAGCCTCTGCCTTTGGCTCAGATCATGATCTCAGGGTGCTGGGATTGAGCCCCATTTCAGGCTCTCCACTCAGCAGGGAGCCTACTTCCTCCTCTTTCTCTACCTGTCTCTCTGCCTACTTGTGATCTCTCTCTCGCTGTCAAATAAATAAAAGTAAAATCTTTAAAAAAATTAGTCATATTACTTTAGAGACACACCTCATTTATGGCTGCAGTCATATGATAACTTTACTGTAAGTAAGATTAGGTCTAGACATCTACAAAGCACATGAAAGTACTAAAGATACATAATAAAAACTAGGTATATGGACTTGACAATCAATAAAGATGAAATTATTTGTAACTGTTATGTGATACTTTTGACTCCCCATGCTTCCTGTAGTAATAAAAAGGTGGAGATCTCCTATAGGGAAGTACTGCTTTTAGTTATTCTTCCCTTGTTACGTTAGGGATTAGTATTTAAAGGTGGTATCTGACATAAACAGAGACTATTTGTCTTAAAACTGGCTCTAACATTCTTTGATTCAACAAGCTCTGAAATACTATCAAATATTCATATTTGAAGGATATTAATGTAGGTGTGAATGATAAGAAATGATGTTTGGTTGACCAACTTCTGATCCATGGCAGGTAATATTGTGGGCTTCCTGACATGTAAAAAACACCCATAAATACCAAATTCCCATAATTGCAGATTTGTTGGGTTACTAACCCTTTACCATTCACCATCAGAATCCTTTAATACTTGGACACGATTTGGATATTATTGGAAATCCCTTTGACATGTGTTCCCATCTGAAGGACACACGCTATGTGGAAATGAAAACTAGGGAGAATTTTTCTTTCAGTAGCATCTGATCTGACAATGTGTTAAAGAATTCTGTGGGCACATTGATGCAAGCAACATTTACATAAATAGCTTGGAAGGGTTACAGATAAACAGATTAAGAGAAAATTTTAGAATTGTAAACATAGAAGAGACCTCAGAGAGACTATTCAGTTCAATCCCTCATTTTACATGTAAGGTGATGATGGATTACTCATTAAGGTCAACAGTTAGTGTTGATTTCATTGACTTGCCTAAATTCACTCATGTAATAAAAAGCAGAACCAAGACAAGAACACAAGACTCTTACCTTCCACTCTTGCTTTCTGACAACATGTCAAATTTTCCTAAAATAGAGTTTTAAAGAGTGTTTTACAGCTAAAGATGCTGAGCCACCCAAATTAGGTAACTTTTTCAAATCTGCATAGTGAGTAAGTGGCTGAGCTGGGATTTAATTCAGGCTGGCTGGCTGTAGCATCCACTCTTCTGATCACAGAGTAGAATTGCATCCAGTGAGTAAGTATGTGAATGAATGAATGAATGAATGAATGGATGAATGGATGAATGAATGAATGGATGAATGAATATGGTAGGGAGGCAAAAGGAGCTGTGACTCACCAGAGATAAGAGACTGATATTAAGTAATGAGTACATAGTTTCACGGGGAGAGAAGGTAAAGGGCATTGTACGTACAAAACATACTCCCGAAAGTGCCTGGTCAGTTTGGGAACACTGATGTCACTAAAATAGGGGTTTAGGTTGGGGAGTGGAAGGAAGCACAGTTTGGTTCAGATGGTAGGGGCCAAGTGTGCCATATTATGAAATTTGAAATCAACCAGCAATCAAATAGAAAAGGGAGAAAAAGTAATGTATACTTAATACCTACTGGCTGCCAAATTGAAACATTTGTTTTACACACACACACACACACACACACACACACACACACACACGCACATGCTCTGTGTTTCACTTGTGAGGCACTCCCTACCAATGACCAAAGGTTTCATTGCCAGCAAATAGTTAGAGCTCAGGATTTTGACCAATTTCATCTGATACTAGAGTTTGTTTTGACCCCACCTGGTTGCCAGGGGCCAATGGAAGTTTCAAAGCAGGGATGGGGTCTGATCGCATACCTTTGGTTTGGGGCAGTAAGAGAAGAACCAGGGAGGGTGGACGAGAGGGGAGAGGTAGGCATCAGGGAGACCTGCAAGAGATACCCTAGACCCATATGCACCAAAAGCTTTAACTAAGGCAGTGGCAGCCGGGCTCTACAGACAGTTCTTACTTGAAACTCTTTCCAAACTACTTTATACTTTATAGCCAGGGAATCCTTTGTCCTTGCTGTGTTAACCGGGCCCTTGCGGCTTAGTAGTGGTGGATAACTGGGTCTGAGAGCATTTCAGTAGTTGGCCAGGGCATGGTTTTGATCCCTCCATGAGCCGATTTGGGTCGTGTTGACATTTGTACACTCAGATGGTTTGTTTATGTAACTAATGATTAGTGCCTCTCACACAGAGTATTAGCCCTCCAATTAGTGTTTGTTGAGCTGGATGGAATGCCCATCATTGACAGGTGGGGGTTACAAGTGTATCTAGTATGACAGAGCTCAAAAACTTCCATGGCTGCTCATGGTTCAAGATGGCAGAGGACCTCTGAATTCTCTGAAATAGAAGGAAACTGATACTTCTTAGAGGCCAGTTGTGATCAAATTATTTTCCCATGTGAATTTCTGCTACCTTAAAGGACATCAGATGATTATAATTTTAGGAGTTTTTTGTTTTTTCATTTTTCCTCAGTGGGTACAAAACTGTATGAGTAAATCAGAATAAAGTGTTAATTTAATAACTCATGTGTTGTTTCTTCTTTGAGAATACATTTTTTTTGTATTTGAACTGTATTTGAATTAGTTTCTGTATTAGTTTTGTATTGAAGTGTATTTAAATTAGTTCTCCTCTGTCCAAAACCAGAAGGTCAATACATAAAGGCTTTATGAGTTATTGCTGAATATTTTTCTGAAGGGAAAAAAAAAACACTTTTTAGCAATTTACAGAAATGTTTCAGATTCTTTAATTTTTAGCCTAAAGGGAAAATTAGTGGGTTGCCAGAATGAGGTAGTTAGGATAATGATAAGAGAGAAATGAGGAAAAAGGGACAAAGGAAGGACATTATCCTGTTAGAAGGATAATGAGAAGGAACAAGTAATAAAGAAAAGAGGGGAGCATTAATGAAAATGAGCAAGGAAACACATTGTGCATAGGGAAATAATGAGGATATAAACAAAAATCCTAAAACCTTTTCTCACTTGGCTGTATGTTTATTCTTCACTGTATACGGAAGTATAGAGCACGACTGAATAGTAAACCATCCAAGGCAACTGTGGTAAGAAAAAAAAAGGAAGAAAAAAAGCATAACAATAGTTCTTTCGACTATATCAGCAGTCTTTTACATTCATTAGAAGACAGTTTGGAAAATATTTGATAACTGTTGCTTTCAGTCATAACAGGAATGTGAACAATACACTTTCTATTCATATCAAATCTGTTTGATTAAGGTTGGTTGAGTTTGACATTCTTTGCTTAATCAAGCTTGCTCAGACTTTTTTAGATATGTCCCACTAATGAATGATTGATGTGAATTGATATAATGTAGGATTACCATGGCACAGTTCTTGAGTGACTTCAGTGTATTTTGGGAATATTGTTTTAACTCTAAAGCAGGGAAGGGAGGTCAGAGGTCATTTAGCCCAACTGCCATTTCATAAATGAAGAAAATAAAATCCTAGAGAAGCTAAGTGCCTTTGCCTAAGGCCCAACGCTAGTTAGGAATGGCCAAAGAATTATTCACATACCCCCTGTCCAGTGAGATTTCATCACACCACATTGTTCTGGATCTCAAGGCAATCGTAGAGAAATACATGAAGATTCAGAAAAAAACAAAACAAAACAAAAACAAAACAAAAAAACCTCCTTCCCTCTTTGTTACCGTTTTACCAGGCAACTTGCTATTGGCTTCAAAATGGAGCAAACCCAAGGGAAAATAAGCATTTTTAAAAAGAACAAATAAAAAATGCCCATGAAGGGAGAAGTGTGTGGTATGGGAGAATTAGCACGTGTAAGAGCCAAGAATCCAGTTTCTAGGATCCCTGCTAATTAGTGAGTTTGGCCAGATAGTAAATAGCTTCACATTGTGGCGGGGGAGAGGGGGTAGGTTCTGCAGGTTCTAAGAGGCAGAGGTTGAATCTGATGAAATCAGAGGTTTCTCCCGTCTTTAAAATTCTACAGCAATAATATGGGTGCCAATGATAACCTCAAGTTTTAAGGACACTGGTGGTTTCTGCCTTATCAAAAAGAGGAAAAATAAGTAGTGTTCTCTCTCTGCAATAGCTACTGTTGCTGAGAAATGATACTATTGGCTAAAAATCTCAGATGGAATGTGAGAAAAATGTTGATAGCTCAGCCCTACCAAAGGGAAGAGAGCGCATTCAAAGAACAAATTTTTGATTATAAACCACACCAAAAAAACTGACCTTGTTGTCATTCTGGAACTATCCTCTACCTTCTGGGTCTTACACAGACATTTATCTGGCTCATGGGGAAGTTTAAAAACTTTCCACCCCAACACACCGCCATAAATTTGTGAAGAGAACTTAAACAGTTGCCTTTCTTTAGAACAAAATATGTTAGCCATTATGCCAGAATGAAACTTAATATTTTAAAGTCTTTTGTTAAAATAAATTGCCTGAATTCACCATTATAGCTTTGGCATATGCTTAAAGCAGGTATACATTAAAAAAAAAAAAATCCAAGCGATTCATATTGGATACCTCATTCAGTATTTAATTAGGGTCACGTTGGTGTAAGCAGAATCTTCCATGGACAAGTCTTACATTGCAGAGTCATAGATCAGAGGGTGCTCTCTAAACCCCACCAGGAGCCCTCATATTTCATGATTGTCCTGTGCCACATTACTATGTCAGATCCTTTTTCAACATTAAGACAGAAAAGATGAACGTACAAATTTGACGTGTCTTTGGAATCTTAAGAAAGAAAAAGTAGCACATTAGGATAACAAAGAAGAAAATAATTTAACGGGAACTTTTTAATAGACAGCTTGAAGAAATGTTTAGAGCCAAAGAAGGGGGAGAAGAAACTTTATGTTCATTGTTTTAAGCACAGAATTAGTCCAATAACACAAGCTGTAATGATTTGTAGGAAGGAAGTGCAAGTCAGTAGATGGTCAATCAGAGTCTATGTTGAACTTTACCGAGACCTTAAAAAAGGACAGAAGAAGGGGTGCCTGGGTAGCTCAGTCAGTTAAGTGGCTGCTTTTGGCTTAGGTCATGACCCCGGAGTCCTGAGATTGAGTCCCTTGTCGGGCTCCATGCTCAGCAGAGAGCCTGTTTCTCCCTCTGCCTTCTGCTCCCCCTGCTTGTGCTCTCTTTCTGTGTGTCAAATAAATCAATAAAATATTTTTTTAAAAAAAATCAAGTGAGAAATACTATACATTCATGAAAAGTAGAAAATGGAACACATGACATCCAATAATGTGTGAAAACACATGTAGTGATACAATCGGGGAGGGCCGAGACACAGGCATATTGTTTGTGTGAAAACATTGTAGCTTCGGGGGTGCCTGGGTGGCTCAATGGATTAAAGCTTCTGCCTTTGGCTCAGGTCATGATCTCAGGGTTCTGGGATCGAGCCCTATATTGGGCTCTCTGCTCAGCAGGGAGCCTGCTACCTACCTTCCCTCTGCCTGCCTCTCTGCCTACTTGTGATCTCCTCTCTGTCAAATAAATAAGTAAAATCTTTAAAAAACATACAAACAAAACATTGCAGCATCTGGTTCCTTAACTTTTAGCATGAATGTTATCTGTAATAGGTGATCATGAAGTCACACTGGAAGATGGTTCTGATAAGTGGGAAATGACTCAAAAAGTCTGTCCAGCTCTTGATACAGATCCTTGGTTATGTAAGGGATTGCCAGATATTATTTTAGCAGGACCATTGTTTTTATTATTATTATTATTATTTTTAAAGATTTTATTTATTTACCTGACGGAGAGAGAGAGAAATCACAAGTAGGCAGAGAGGCAGGCAGAGAGAGAGGAGGAAGCAGGCTCCTCGCCAAGCAGAGATCCCGACGCGGGGCTTGATCCCAGGACCCCGAGATCATGACTCGAGCCAAAGGCAGAGGCTTTAACCCACTGAGCCACTCAGGCGCCCCAGGACCATTGTTTCTGAGGAAGAAGAGAACCACACAAAGACTCAGAAAGGACACCACGCCAAGGGTCTATGTATTTTAAAGGATAGAAAGATGGTCCAGGCAAAAAATAAGGCAGTCCATTTAACTTGGACCTTATCAGGATAAATAACATTAACATCTTCAGAGTAACACACACACATACACACACACCAAATTTATGAAAAATAATTTATACTCATTTTAATAACAGTAATGAATAAAGCAATTTCATCCTCTAAATAGGATAAATATTATAAACACTGATAGCCAGCATAGAAAAAAAGGGTAAATTACCTAATACATCTGAATGTAACTTCATTTCATTGATCGATGTATAATAGTTTCATTTATAATTTAGGAAAGAGCCTCACTACTACATGTAGATGAACTACAGGGTGGAAGGTCTGGATAGAAAGTGTTTTAAAGATTTCCAAAATTTGTACTCTCCACAGAGCCCAATGTGGTCCTGAAATTGTCACAAATTCAAATGGCAATTTTCTGTGAGATGTGGGATGAAGCAGAGTAGAAATAACAAAGTATCCCAGGGCTGAGGAGGATAAGAGCTTGTGTAGGGAGAGAGACCTAACTCTGAGCTTCTCTCTCTCTGCTTCTTGAAGGGCAGTCTCAGTCTGCATCAGGTAAACAATGTAGTTTCCAAGAGGGATCAGCTGTTTCTGGACTAGATCCCTTTAGATTCTGTGTTCCTTTCCCACACCACATCCCCTTCCTCCGATTGCCTTATCCACGCTTAAAAAGTAAATTCAAAGACCACCTCTTTCTAGAAGCTTTCCTAAGATCCTTCTCACACCACCCAAGTTTGACTTGCATGCCTTTTGCTGACTTTCTGGAATATTCTGACCAGGACTGCCATGGGCACAATATCATGTGATGGTTTGGGGCAGAGACCAGCACTAGTGCCTGGGCTGAGAGGCTAGTTGGACCAAGGGAAATTGTGTTACTCAGTGTTCAGCTCTCTGGGCCATTTCTTGTGGATAAAATTAAGAGGCTCCTGGGGTTGTTACAATGCTGAAGTGAGTTCATATTTGTAAGCCATGAGAACAGTATTGCCTGTTGGTGCACAGCAAAGCCGGTAAGTGTGGGCTCTCATCAGCACCCTTGCTTGCATCATTATTTTTTTGCCATTATCATTCTGATGTTGACTTGTTGTTCACACTGTGCTGTATGTGGCTGATCTCAGAAAAAAGGTCTCCTGTCACACCATTTTAGGCTTTGTATCCTCAGGATTGAGCACCCTTGGAACACAATGTTTTCCATTAAATGATTTGTAGAGTAGGTGAATAAATGATGGAAGAGAGGGGCCATTTATTGGCTCTTGAGAGATTATATGTCAGCAATGGAATTTGCTTGTTTTTCTTAAGCAAATATAATGTAGGAATGGAAATTAGACATAATCTGGGAATTACTGGTTTACTGGAGTCATTGCAACTGTTATGAAGTGATTGGTTCTAATTTTCAACCATGTACACACTTATGTTGCTTAGCAATCAGATCCACTGTTTTATTAAATTAAGTATATGGGCTTATATTTTTGTGGACAGAACTAGCCTATTAGTACTACAGAGGAGAACAAGATGGGGGTTAAGGCAGCAACTAGTAGAGAATGTGTAATCAATGGTCAAAAATGTGAACCAGAGGACATACAAAAAATGTCCATGGTAGTCAACTGTTCAGGAGGTCCAGGGTGGGAGGAATGTGTTTTTTACTGTGTTTTCTTTCACTATTATCTGACAAGTTTACGTACTCATTTATTGCTTTTTCAGTTAAAATCCAGTTTGGCAAGTAATTCAGTACCAGAGTGGGCCAGGAAAGAATACTGTAGGGTCCATGAAAATGATATTGAGGACAAGCTTGGGTGATGGGAGGGTACTGTTAGTAGTGAGGGCATGCTGCCCTTTCCCTCCGTCTGCTGAAACTCTTCCCTGTTGTCCCTTGTCTCAGTCTCCCCTTCCTCCTACCTCCTACTGCTGTCTCTCTTCCCCCTCCTCCTTCCCCTCTTCTCTACTACTTACTGATTGTGAGACTCAGCGCTGGTTCTTCACCTCTGTGTGTCTCCATGTGCCCATTTATAAAATGGGAATAATAACCATTCCTACCTCTTAGAGTTGCACAGATAAAGCGAGTTCGTATTTGGAAGCCCTTGGGGCTGTGGTGTTTGGCACATAATCAGCGCCAAACACAGATTTGTTATAATTCTTACCAGCTTTTCTGTCTCCAGTTGGCTGTTTTCTTCTCTGGCTCTAAAAGTCCAGATGCAAGAATGCAATGATGGTGGATTGCTGGAGTGGAGGCGGGCTGCTGTTTAGGAATCCATCTTTAGATTTGCTCAGGTTGGGGGAAGGGGACAGGGGGCCTCTTTAGTTGGGCTTCCCTACTTTCTGCACATGACAATGGGTCCGTCTTCTTAGGTGATAGCATCACACCAACCAACAGAACCAAGCCATTCTGTTTTCAATTTTAAGGGGCAGAAAGCTGTGTCAAGCATCAGTTTCATGTTTAATCCATGCCAAGCATTATTTGTTGCTTGTGGTGGGAGGGTGAATGTGGGGGCTGGGGCAGGGTACACAGGGGACAACACACGCACCTGTTGCTCGGTGCGTGGATAAACCTCCACGTCGCCTCACCCCCATGTCAGAGTCTGCATCTTGGCAGCACTTGGTGTAGTAATTATAGTAGAGATTACTTTAAAATAGGACTGGCATAGATTTCAATCTTATCTGGTAACAGTTAACTTATTAATGATCGTTTTGGCCTGTTGGCAGCCGTTCTGTCTTTAAACTGCAAGACAGATACAATCTCTCGAGCTGCGAGGGATATAAGTAATTGGATGGGAGACCATGAAGAACTCCTGGACATTGAGGGAAGTGTTTTCCAGAACCGGGCCTCTGTCCGTCAGACTAGAACAGCAGTTCCGACAGCCGGTGGTAAGGTCCCTTTGTAGCTGGTATGCGTGCAAATCAACATCTTGGGCACTTGAGATTTTTTGTTTGGCTACATTTGCTTTCAGTCTGCTTCCCAGAGGATTCTACAGGATTTTCAGGCTGAAAGGGCACAGCCACTAAGAAATGACTATGGAAATAATTTGAGGTGGGCTAGCCAACTGCCATCAATGGGGCCATTCCACCCTCTTCTCCTTGCTATGAGAAGATACACTCTCTGGAACGAATATTTCAAGAGGCTAGACAATCTTCTTTGAGGGCCATCTTTATGTACATCCCAGGTTAGGCTATGGCTTAAGTCGTTTTCTTCCACCGACATGGTGGAGCAATTGGATATGGAATGATGACTTGCCCTGACTCTGTAAAACCATCTCACTCTACAGGAGATACTCCTTCTAACTCAAGGCTCAGCAAACGTGTATGTTCACGTATGGGATAAATTCCAGGAGATCCCTTCTTTCTTGCAGGAGTGGCAACCAGGCCTAGTTTCTTTTTTAAATTGTAGTAAAATGACACATAACATAAAAGTTACCACTTGGACCATTTTTAAGTGTATGGTTCAGTGACATTAAGTACATTCACATTGCAGCCATCACCACCATCCTTCTTGAGAACATTTTCATCATCCCAAACTGAAACTCTGTCCCCATTAAATAATGACTCCCCATTGTCCCTTCTACCAGCCCCTTGTAACCACTTTGGAGAGTTCATTTTTAGCAAGTGGTTTTTTTTGTTTGTTTGTTTTGGTTTTTACTAGATGTGATCTCTGCACTCAAGGATCCCATACAGAGAAAAGTCCAACAGTTCGGGGGCCATGTTCTACATCTTCTATAGACTCATAATGGGACATGGCCAGCACATAAAGGGCCTCACTGTCCCTTGTGATGAGTACACGCTTCTTGGAACAGACATCCAAATTGAATCTTCACTTCTCTTAGCCTTGGTTTGCTATAGAAAATTGGAATACCATTTACCTTATAGGATTTGGGAGGATTTCTAAAGGAAATAATGTCATCTAAGCACCTAGCAGAGTACCTGTCACTGACTAAGCAATTGTAAGGGTTAGCTTTTTTATTACTGAGGAAAGTGTAGAAATTAGCTAAAGGGCGAGATACCGAGAAGAGCAATGTATACTGAGCCGATGGCATGTGCAAAGGTTCAGATGCATCCACAGTGCAAGTGCTGACAAGAATATTCGTAGAGTTACTAATAATAGTAAGCGATTTCCATCTTATTTTTATGATTTGATTTTACTATGTTACAGCTCCTCTTATAAAATTAAAGTGACTGTACCCCCCAAGATTAAATTAAATTAAAGCTACCATAAGAGAACTCTAGCTTTTTCCCTTAAATTATGCCTTCCCCAATATCTTGGAAGGAGATGTCGAATAGCTTAAGGCAACATCCTCGAAGCCATCTCTGATCCCACATTTTCTCCCCTTCACCCTATCTGCTTCTTTTTCCCTCCCCCTCTGAGAACCCTCCTCTAGACATCCTGGGAAAGCAGCCCACCTGGATTGCTGCAGAAACTTCCTAACTTGTCCCTTTCCTTTTCCATGGACTCCTCTCCATGCCTTGTCCACCTGGAAGATGAGAGGGAAAACACAAAGCAGAGCATGTCACTGTTTTGCATACCTTCCAGTTCCTTCCCACTACACTCAGCGGGGAAAATCTAATTTCATCTTGTGAAATTCAAGGTCGTGCATTTTCCTGCCCTTGTTCATCTCTCCAACCTCATTTTGTAATTTTCTCTGGTGTCTTTATTTATTTTTAATGTTCCTCACACCAGCCAAGCATATTCTGACCTCATGGTTGTCACCATCCTGCTCTTTCAGGCTGGCATGGTCTTCCTTGAAGCTGTCTCATTGTCATTCAGTTCTTCATCTAAATGTCACCTCCTCAGAGAGTGGCCTTTCTTGACCATCCAATCTAAAATGTCCCCACACTTGAGTCTCTATCCTAACACCTAGCTTGGCATTCTTCATAGATTCGTATGCTTGGAAGTTATCCCATTGGTTTATCTTTTGAAGTGTCTCTCCCTCCCCCTGCTGCCTCAGATCTTGAACTTCTTGAGAACAGGGACATGCCTTATCTTTTTGTTCACTAATTTATACCCAGTGATTAAACAGTGCTTGGAACACTGTATGTGCTCAGCAGGTATTTGCCCAATAAGCACATGAATCTTACTCAAATCAATAAACAGTTGACTTGTGCCCAGTGCACGTAAAGCGTGGCACTGCCACTGGCACTGGGGTGAGAAAGGTCTAGATCTTGTCTTAGAACTCTTTAAACTCAACAGAGTAACAAAAAAATAAGCTATTACCATGTGTGGTTAATTTAAACTCATGAAATATCAAAACTAGTTATTTTCTGTAATATTTCAAGCTGATGGTCTATTTTCTGTCTAGTTAATCTCTCTCTCTTTCTCTCTCTGTCTCAACCTTGGCCTCTCTTGCTCTTCCTCTCCCATCTAACTGGAATGTATTTCCCTCTCTTGGTCGGCCCATAAGCATACAGTAATGCGTACTTCTTTGTACCCCCAATAATTTCTTCTTTGCCTCTGGTAAGCACATCTTAGCCACTCAGTTGGTACTTTTATTAACTGATTGATAATCTGAATGCAGTATTTCACATTGGATGTTTGGTTATGTCATTACAAATGAAATTCTGGCCTTGACTGTTTCTGCAGTAATGATCCAGCAGGGAGGCTTGCTTTATAAAGAAAATGAGGGGAGATCCTGTTTCCTCTTTAAAACCTACACAGGTAATGCCTACCTTTTCAAAAGGTACCAGAGGAAATCTTTGTGGCCACAGTGTAAACATTGTAAATAAGCAATCTGTTATCAATCATGTTTTATTACCATTGGAACATGTTGAGTGCTTTGATAATGACCTGGGGAGCCAATAGCCTCCATAACCTAGATGTAACCAAGGAACTCTAGAACAGCTCAAAGCCTAAAACTTTGACCTTCAACCTACCTGGAAGCAGATGGAACACTGCGCACACCTGGCCGTGTGTAAATGTTAAGCTGTTTACTCTGTGACGTTAGAAGCAGCAAAGCAACAGCGTATGCTGCTGTTTTTCCATTTCCCAGCGCTTCAGTGGCTTTTGTTAAGAAAAGTTCTTCAAATATTAAACAAAAGGCTGTGAATTATTAGATTCATTAGAAACGGAAAACTTACTACCATTGCTCTAACAGCAACTATGCAGTGTGCTTCGGAAAAGTAACATCGACAAACATTACTTATTTCTGTGGTTGTCAACATTTAATTAAACGGGGCCCCGCCATCTTCAGATGTCACTGTATTGTATATGTGCAATAAAAGGTTCAAATTAAAATACTGTACAATTAGTTTGCATAGAAAAATGACTTTTGCAGACCTCTACAATAGACAGTTTAGAGAAATAAGCATTTTGTGTTTAAATTGTGCTCCTTAGTATTTTAAACAGATGGCAATGGCTTTCCTCTTGATTATAACTTTGAGGCATGCTTTACTAAATGGAATCAGCGGGGTTCATTAAGGTCCCATTTGATGTATCAGTATTATAAAAATACCATGTTAATTATCCTCAAACGTTGCAAGTTACCTCCATTTTCCTGCAATCAGAAGATGAGAGAAACCCTGTGAAGCAAATTAGTCCTAATTGAAAGAGGACTGATTAATATTTAAATAAGGCATTGTGTGAGGGATTCTGCCATGAGAAAAATAGGCTGAACATCTGAATTAATTGCATAGCAGGTTAAATTAAATTTCATATAATGGGTTGGAAGATGAGTTGGCACAGTGCTTTAGCAGTGAGCACAATGGCTGAAATACCAGTCTTTTCTTTCACTCTTGGCTGAATTCCATCGAGGTCCTTGTAGCCATTACCTCTTTGTTGTCTCTCTTTCAATGCAAACAAAGGTACTAACAGAAAATTGCTACCACATTTTAAAAAATGTTAATCCTTTTTGGGAGACAGCACCTGTCTACATTTTCTCCATTTCTCTTCCACCTTGGCTGTAAAATTGGGAAACATTAGTATCTTTTTCCTTGCCAGGTTTAATGAGGATTGATGTCATAAAATGCTAATGGCTGGAATATAGTTAGAATTGTGCTATTAGTGGGTTATCACTGTCTGACATTTTCCCTGCACTGGAGCATGCATGTGGAGCCTGTTTAAAGTGATTGGGTTACTTAAGGGTCCCTGTTAGGGATATTTAATCCAACATAAATTACTTATGCACTTTGTTAGTGTTCAAAGGAAGAGTGTCACGTTGTACATGCTGGCAGTTTTCCAGTCAAGAGGCTGTTAATTACTGTACAGCGAGTGAATACATTTTGCGGCGGTGGAAGTCATGGGGGTGGGAGGGTGGGGACTATCTGTATATTCCATCGAACTAAAAGTGAATAGAAGAGAGCGGAGAGGAAAAGAAATAGACTGAAGTCATTTTCACCCTTAGGAATTATAGTGCCATTTGTTTTCATTTTGAAAATAAAAACAAATGACAGTGTGATTCCCTTGGGGAAAAAGTACTTGAGTTCTAAAGCATTCCTGCCCCAAAACAAGCAATTATCTATTTGTATGCTGTTAGCAACCCAATAAATTTTCCAAAGCCTCAATTCAGAATTTTACTGCATTGTGAACCTCAAAGTTTGGGAAGATATTATTTGCTAATCAAGCCAAAAACTATAGCAGTGAGGAAAACAATTTAAAAACACATTATGGTCAGGCTAATGTTTCTAAAGTTGTCTTCTTACTTCCGTAGATCAGAAACTATCTTTTTAACATAACTCTGAAGGGTCAAGCACGCTTTGTTTATATAAAGAGAAGTTTTTAAATCTGCTTTTGTTTAAAAACCCAAGGGTGAGGGGTGCCTGGGTGGCTCAGTGGGTTAAAGCCTCTGCCTTTGGCTCCGGTCATGATCTCAGGGTCCTGGGATCAAGCCCCACATGGGGCTTTCTGCTTGGCAGGGAGCCTGCTTCCCCCTCTCTCTCTACCTGTCTCTCTGCCTACTTGTGATCTCTCTCTCTGTCAAATAAATAAATAAAATCTTAAAAAAAAAAAACAAACCCATGGGTGAAAAAGAAAAGTTCTTTGAAAAGATCTAACTTCTTGCATTGACTGCCATTACAGCCAAATAAAGGAGCCAACCTGATCCACATTTCTGAGTTTGTACCTCTGGTGTTATTTAGAAAAGTATTCATACATATAACCTATATATATATATATATAACCTATATTTATAGATAATATATTAGATGTCCTAATACTATCCATTTGCTAAAATAGCCAGAAGCATATATCATGAATTGTTTTTGCAAACAATCCATTTTCCATATCTGAGAAGATAGAAAAATATATAGTTTCTAAGGCTTTGTAAAAAAAAGCCATCTTTCTGAATTATGGCTCTGAACAAAGAACATTTCATTTTTGTAGTTCTTATTATAGTCATCAGTTTTAAATTAAGAGTTGGAAATGTGTGCTTAGCATATTTATAAATTTCCTTTTAAAAAGGGGGGAAACCCTCGTTTTCTTAGTGAAGAATGATAAGTCAGGCAGAAATGGGCCAAACATGTGCTGCTGTTTTAATTATGGAAATAAAAATATTTTGATTAGTAATATTAAAGGGACTTTCTTATGAAAGAGAGCCCAATTGCTATTTCATATAAATTCATGGTAATATATACAAATCCATACAGTTCATTCTAATGCTTTGTATAGTATCTATTAATGAAGTCATGCTTCGAAAGATTTCAAAACTGTTTCTGCTTTGAATAAAGTTGTAAGACCTGATAAAGGGGAGTCGAAGCCTAATAATTCACATAGGATAGCCATGAAATACGAGGCCCCCCTAAATTTAACTGGCTAACAAGCACGTGACAAAAAGCGGTAGTTGAGAGTTACACAAGGAGGGATCTATTATCCTGTTCAAATATGTAGAAGTCTGTATCCATCTCTTGATGCAGATCATATGTATATGAGTATCTCCTTGTGAGGCTAATGGGAGTTCACCAGAAATATCCTTTGTGTGCTTTTGGGCAATGGACCAATCTCCTAGGTGTATTGTGAGTGATGAGACTATTTCAATGAAGTCCATAAAATATCAGGTTGAGCAAAGGCAATAATTCCTTCATAATTGGCTTAATGATGAGACAGAACATGAAAAGATATAAATCTGTGTGGCAAATCAAGAATGTTTTAGAAGGGTACTTAGACTCAAGTCAGTTGGTGCTGTCAAACAGGGTGGTTTCGGAAAGAAACCCATTTCCTCATTTGGAGTTATCTTTAAGTCACTCAAAAATGAAAACAAACTTGTTCGTACATAAAGACACATTTCATGTGACTAACGCTGAAACAAAGACAATAAACAGCAAAAACATCTGCAAATCTCCAAGATCCCATTTTTTGATTTGAAGTCCAATTGAAAGATGATTTCATGGTCTGTAATTTGGATATCTCTTAGGTCCAGAGATATATCTGTGTCCTGGAGATGTTTTATATATATTTATATGTATATAAATATGTATATGTATATATGACATATATGTATGTGTACACATATATGTATACATGTGTACATATGTGTATATGTAGATATGTATATGACATTACAGATAATTTATAATATAAATACATATAGATAATATATGTATATAATATATACATATAGATATATACATATATACATATGTATATATGTTTCTAATACATATATATATTTATGTTATATATGTATATATAAATACATATAGATAATATATGTATATGACATATTATAGATAATTTACATAATATATATAGCACAGATAATTTTATATATGACATATGAAATTTTGACCTTCTCAGTTACCTTGTGCCCAGTTATGACCCAGAGCCTAGGTGTACATAACCTGGACACAACTTTAACATTGAACCAAAACCCAGAAGTGTTTCCTTTGTAGATTGCACCCAGTCTGTTTCTTTATCAGGCTGTAGCTTTCATGGTGAGAACACAAATGGAGATGTGCAAAGGTGCAAACAGGGAACTAGCCAGTGGAATCATGGTAATCATGGAAGCCTCCAGCAGTCACCCCCCCACCTTCCAACCTCTTTTCCATGCTTCCCCCTTGCCTTCTAGCCCGTCACAGGGACATTGTTTTTGTTTGTTTGTTTGTTTGTGTGTTGGGTTGTGTTTTTATAGCAATTCTGTAGCTGTGTCGAACTGCTTCATGTTCTCATGTAGATTTTGCATCCAAATATTGGGTGTTCTTGGAGCAAGAGACACAGAAGACTAACATTTGTTACATATTGGAACTTAAGTGAAACACATTTCTTTCTGGCAACTTGAAACTTGAAGTGAAATGAAGTGAAATGATAGAATCACTCTATCTAGTACATGGTACCCGAATGTCACTCAAATGGCAAGTGCTGTTAATCACATTTCTCAGTGTCCAAGGGTTATAGTCTTCTAGGACTGACAATAATAGTGGATTTCAGATCTTATAAATTTTCTTACCCAAACCCAGATTGCTGAAGGAAAATAGTTCATTTATCAGATTGAAAGAGGAACTTGCAGAATCTATAGCATGATGCTGTGCGGTATACACACCTGTAGGTGAGAAAAGGGACCGGTTGGACCTCCACCCCCATCCTTGTTTTGTTGCTGTTGGGGGAAAAAAAATGAAGTAGTCTCATTCATGGCTTTCCTTCTGTCACTTTCCTTACACGTGCCTCAGTCTTTCCTATTGATTCATGACTTTCCTGGTCACTAAAATCCTGCCCTTGAGACACCAAGAGTCACTCTGAAGTAAACTATTAGAATGACATAGAAATGTGGACTATCCTAAAAAAAAATAATAATAAATAGGTTGGAAGTATATGCAGATGTTGTGCAATTTCAGTATTGACTTGTGGTTGAATGAACGAGTGAAGAAATAAAATCATGTGAGACAAATCTCAAACTCACGGATAGCTTTGAATGAGTGAAGATCTTGTGCGTAATCTTTTGTCTCTTTGTATTCACTCTTGACACTGACAGCCCTGAACATCTATACCACTCATTTAGCACACCTATCATTATCGGTTCAATTTTTTTCAGTCACCATTTCTGAATATCTACTCATTCCCGGAACTCCACTAGTCCTAGACATTAAATGGAAGCAAGGGACGGACCCTGTCCTTAAAGAGCCCTCCTCCTGGGGGAGGTAGTCCTATGAGCACAGATGCCGCTACAGACATGCCCAGGAATGAGTATGAAGTGGGAGGGGCAAGCATGGGGTCCTGCCTGGGCAAAGAGCTGGCATGCTGCTGAGAAGAGGATGTCTGAGTGGGGCCTTGGGGGAGGAGGTCCCCAGGCAGATTGAGAGTCTCAGGGAAGAGGGCAGAGGATAGCAGGAGCAGAGGTGTGGGAAAGCGTAATGGATAGTCCCTGGCAGGAGTGATGGAGTTGGTGTATTCAGAATGCAACGCTTACAGAGTTAGAATGGCTAAAGAGGAGTCTGGAGAGGTAGGCTGAGATTGCATCATGAAGGCTTTGTGAGCCTGGGTAAGACATACAAACTTTGCTGCCTTATTTGGGTAGGAGTGTTACCTCTCAGGCTGGGTAATTATGAGCCTCCGGGGAGCAGGGATTGGGCTTCAATCTCATACTGCTATACAGTCAGTGCTTAATGAATATCTGTGAATTAAATTAAATAAATAACTGGGGGATTTATTGACAGGATAAGCTTACCCTTCCTTCCTTCCTTCCTTCCTTCCTTCCTTCCTTCCTTCCTTCCTTCCTTCCTTCTTTCCTTCCTTCCCTCCTTCCTCTCTTTTCTTTTCTTTTCTTTCTTCTTTCGATTACCCCCACCCCCAACACACACACACACACGCACACACACACACACACACACACACACACACACACACATCCATACTATAATGAAGTCTCACTTAGGAAATAATGTAAGTTCAGGAGAATCAGGTAGGTTCATCCTGGGAGGGAACTTTTAGGTCAGCTCACCAAAATGCAAATCTTACAAACAGATACTGAGCGACTTGCCCAAAACTGCAACACTAAAGACCATCAAGGGCTGCATCGTGGGTCTTCTGAGTCCAAGTCAAGTATTCTTTCTTCTATTTATTAATTTTTTTCCGAAATATCACCCAAAATCATGTTGCTTAAACTTTTTTCCACTGAGAGTGTAGTTTTATATCAGAGGAGATGAAGATGCAGTCCATGTTTCTGTGCAATTTCAGAATGAGATGCTAGGCTATTGATAGAACTTCCTTTAAATTATAAAGGAATTTCAACGGCGCTATCATTTTCTGCTAATAGTTGATTTAAAAAGCACTTTAATATTACCTTTAATAGTTTCATTAGTTGAAAGCTTTGTTAAATTTGACTCCCTGGGGAATTTTATGCACTTTAATATATTTACTTTTAGAAAATAAATGGATCTTTGGACATGTTGTAACTCTAAATTGCATGGGATAATAATACCCTCACTTTTCTAGAGCTTAGACAGTTTTTTTTTCTTTTGGAGGAAGAAATAAAGCCAAACACACAGAGATTAAAATGTAGCAACCATAAGAGATATAATCCACATTATCTGACACTCGTGTTCTATACACAGTCTAGCTGCGTTCGTGATAAGGTTTCCTAGAGCACTAGTTGTGTTTAGAAACAACTAATTATGACGAGGGTTGGTTGTTGGTTACCACTGTCAGACCTATAACTGACCACAAAAATGTGACAGCCAGATAGGTATGTGGGATCCTGAAAAACTGTTTTAAACATAATCACTTCTAAGAACATTCAAAGCATAAAGGCCTGTAACCATTGATACAACACCAAGAACATACTTAGTAAGCCCCTGAGAATATCATTCTTTTCTGGCAGATTATAGTAATTTCTGTTCCAACAAAACTATGCTGAGGAGGCTTTTTAAGAAAGTGGTGATTGTATAGTATCATTTGAGAAATATTTATATCTAGAATGCTTAAAATGCTTTAAAAGAAAGGTTGTTTCTGAGCTCTATACAAGTAAAAGACAGCTGTCCAGACAACTTCTCTCTCAGTACTTACTAAATGCTTCTTATATGTCAGACACTGTTAAATATCAGGAAATTACAAAGATTAGGAAGTATGAGACTTGCCTTGGAAAAGTTTGCTGTCCATTGGAAAAAACCTAATATGTAAGGTAAGATCAAGCACTGGGAGAAAGACCACACTACCTAGTGATTCAGGGGGCATTCCCAAAAGGATTCGGATACTTCTTTTCTTGTCTTCTCTTCTCTTGTTTCTTCCCTTCCCTTCCTTTTTCCATCCCTTTCCCTGTTCCTTCCATTCCCTTCCCTTTCCCTTCCCTTCCCTTTCTCTTCCTTTCCTTCCTTCCCTTTGCTTTCCTTTTTCCTTTCCTTTCTTTTCCCTTTTCATTATTTTTTTTCATTACCACTGATGATGAAATACAGTTTTGGTTAGGCCAAAAGCTATGATGAACTCTTTCCTTTCATATGTACAACTTGAAATTCTCTCCCATTTTCCTTGTAACATAGCTGAAAGTAAGAAGTGTATGAGTTCAAACATGCTTTATTCTTTTTTTTTTCCCTCAAGATCAAGCTCTTGTGACCAACAGAATGGTTATGGTCACTTTGGGATGTGACACTTTATCGGAAGGAGAGAAAAACTTTTATTTGGTGCAAAAACAACAAAAACAACAAAATCCATCTTGGATTCAATATTATTATTCCCATTTTATAAATGAGGAAAGCAAGACTCAGAGAAGTTGGGGTGCCTGGGTGGCTCAGTGGGTTAAAGCCTCTGCTTTTGTCTCACGTCATGATCTCGGGTTCCTGAGATCAAACCCTGCATAGGGCTCTCTGCTCAGCGGGGAGCCTGCTTCCCCCTCTCTCTCTTCCTGCCTCTCTGCCTACTTGTGATCTCTTTCTCTCTGTCAAATAAAAAAATAAAATCTTTTAAAAATAATAAAAAATTTTTTTAAAAAAGACTTAGAGAAGCTAATAAATTGGGTTGGTATTTTTTTTTTTTAGTTGGGTTGGTATTTAGCAATAATGTCTAAGCCCAGAAAATAAATCTTACTGACCTAACATGACATTATGATAGTCAAAACCTCTCAACTATGAGAAAATAACAGGGTCTTTATTTTGGAATACAGTGGAAAGAACCATTGCACTGGATGAGTTTTTTTTTTTACTAAGTGGACTTTAAACGAATCCCTTAACCTCTCTGGGTGGGTTTCTCCAGCTGTAAAATTAAAGGATTGACTAGATGAAACACAGAAGTATTTTTTTTATGCCTTACATGATTCTCAAATATTGAAAACCAGAGTCACAGAGCACCTTTACAATGGTTTTTAATAAAAGAAATCCATGCAGGTAGTTTCTCACTTCGTAAGAGTCTGAAGGATACATGCGACACTGTTATTAAAATTGTGGGTTATCACAGTAATTGGCATAAGGAGGACATTAACTGTGTACTAAACCGGATTTATAAATTATTCTTAAAATGGTATAAATGCATTAAATCATATAAGCTAAGCTATGGGCTCAAAGGTTTTCTCAAAGGCCTTCCATTTCTCAGCAAGATGGGATCTCAAATCAGGTTTGCTGAACATCATTAGTATAGAATTCAAACAGCAGTTGGTGGAAGTCATACACCACTGAGATTTTCATAATTTAAACATAACTGTCAGTGAAAGGCGTTTGAGTTCATAATGATGGCTGGTTTTCAGCCACGTGGGAATGGCAGGTGTGCTTTCCATAGATGCTTTTCACCTTTCCCCTCTGACTAGAGTAATCAAGGTCTCAATGCCAAACTGTGCAAAAAGCTGGGCTTCACCTAGTACCTCGAGGTCATAATGTCCCTCCGGGCACGGTGAGCCAACAGCCAAGGTCATCGCATGCAGTATTTGGATCTGCTAGCCTTTTACACCTAGCCCTGATAGCTCACCTATTTAGTTTTACTTTGTGAAAAGTCTGACCTCATTTTTAAATCCCATGTTGGTGGACTGCCTCCACCTAGACATCTCAGGTGACACCTCACTTGCCACGAGGGCACTAGTTGCTGTGCTTTAAGAAGCAGAAATAGTTTAAGGATAAACATTTCAATCACCATGCACCCTAAAAGCTAAAATATAAGTCGGAAATGGGTGTAATGGTATCCCTACAAAGTCCGTGTCAAGGTAAAGGAAGAGCCAAGGATTGAAGAGGTGACTGCACCTGGGTTTGAATCCAGACTTGGCTGTTATTGGCTGTGTGAAATTATGGAGGATATGGAACCTCTCTCATTTTTTTTAAATCTGTAAATGCGTCTAGAAAGGTAACCTCCTATAGAGTTGTTGCGTGGATGAAATGACTGTCTATAAACGACAGTGCGGGACGTAGCATAGAGTCCTTGGTTGGATGCTCTACGCTGATCCTTCCCCTCCATTAGTGAGATCCTAGCGGACCACTGAGATGAACATGATTACTTAAGGACTGAGACCATACCAACAAAATTAGCAAATCTCAACCAATAAAATGAGGATTCATATACAACTTCTCCATTTAATCTGGGGCACAACTTAAATTTCCTCATGAAAAATGGCAAAAATTCAGAGGAGGGTAAATGATAAATGGCTTCTGTAATAATCCCTTCTTAGAAAGTTAAATGACTTTGTAACAGAAAGCAATATGATACACATATGACTTTCAAAATCCCTTCAATAAAGACTGACTAGATGATGATTTTGTTTTTTGTCTTTTTTTCTTTCCCTCTTTTTAAGGATCCACAGGGAACATTGTAGTATTTATCACCTAATAAAATTTAGTGGAAAGTTTTGAAAAAAAGTTAAGGAAAAGATACTCTTAACCCAGGCGTGATGGTTGGAATTTCAATCATAATTTTGGCTCTCTGCATATTTGAAAGAAATAAAAATAGTATAGAGCAATATATAGTAATTAGTAAGAGCAGCCTATGAGAGTCACCTTGTTTTAGAGAACCATTTCACTATTTGAGAAAATCAATCTATTTTTGTACTTTGGACATCTTCCAACTTACAGTTCCCATAGAGACTTTTCCCTGTAGAATGACCTGCTCACTTAAGAAACAGTCTCAGATTTTTTTTTTTCCTCTGACTGTAGAAAACCTATTGCCTGGCAAAATTTCAGAAGTGACCTTTCTTTTCTGACAACAGATGGCAGTGTTTTCAGGGACAAAAGCCTTGTATTTATTAGCTACCAAGGAATCTTATACTACATTTCTCTCTCAAACCACCACCTCCTCCATTAGGAGCTAATATATACAGGAGCATTTTGATTTCAGAGGATGTTTTTGTAAATGGGGGAAAAGGTTGGAATGAATTGTCTCTTTGTTAGAAAGTTTTAGATACATTTTCTGCTATTATCTTTTTTTAGAGAAATTAAATTTTATAACTCTACCCTTTTAATAAAAGGGAAAACTTCCTTCATATATAGGACTAGTTAATATTACCTAAACTATATGGGACTTAATTCCAGGACCATGGGATCATGACCTGAGCCAAAGACAGACGCTCAACCCACTGAGCTATCCAGGCACCCTGACACTTTGAGATGAAACTTAAAAAGAAATCCTATCTGATGATATAATCAGCTAATCTTTTTTTGTAGAAGTACTTGGCATTTGGGGGCTTTGATGGGAACTGTATCTTAAATACTCTGTTATATTCATTTAACACCTATTTCTGCATTGTACATGTGAACTTGGTGCAGACACTATGCAGAAATACTGACCAGAAGCTGGGCCTAAACACTGCACATCAGCCTTAGACAGGCAGAGAGGCTAAAGAAAAGCTTCCTTTGCTGGAAAGAACCCCACCAGCCCTATTAGGGACCCACAGATAGTTCAGTGTGTCTCAAGTGAAAGATAAGGAAAAAAGATTGGAAAATGAGGTGGCTCTAAACTGTGGAGGCCCTTGAATGACTCCATGGGCCAATGGTTTTCATGTTAAAAATGAAAACTGTGTGTCTTATCCTGTAAATGAGGTTTTGAGTGGAAGCCCAGTGCAGTTTATGAAGCAAAGCAGTTGCTTTGGTTTTTGAAGCACATCCACAAAACTCTTTGCTCTCTCTTCCCAATGGAGAAACACCATTGTAGAAATGACTCATAGGCAAGATATACATACATTCATTTATTCATTAAATCATTTCCCAAACCGAACACCTATTATGTGTTATGCACTTATTTTATAAGTGCATTTTGTTTAATACTTGCAGAAGGATTGTGAATCATTAGAGAGATAGAGAGCACCAAAGTTGATGGGGAGAAGATCTTGCATAGCAAATCAAATCATATGTACTATAGAGCCAAATTATAGGACATTAAATATACTGACCATTAACTAAAATAATCTCTAATGATTGCAAAGCAAAAACACACATCGTGCAAACCCATGTCCCGTGTTATGTAGTCAAATAGAAATGTCACATACATATATATACACATACATATATATACATGAGTATGTACCAGTTGATCTAAACTATGTATCTATGTGAAAAGAGTAACCCAATTAAATTGCAATTTCTTTTTATTTTACTTAAATACGTTTTCTTAATATTTTGTCTATTGAGACACCAATTAAAGATTTTATTTTCGGTTCAGCAGTCATTTTCATATTCTCTTCAACTTTCGACAGTAGTTTGTGTCTGGTGTGTAGAAAGTAGAACGATTGTCCTACTTCTGTCTGTTTCCATTATGCCACTCTTTCTCTGCTGTGTTTCTTTTTCTCTCTGTGCCTGGTGGGACATTAAAGGTTCTATAATTATTTCGATAAGATCAGGGTTGTAGATATTTTTGGTTGCACTTAGCTGTTTGCTAATAATTTGCTAAAGCTTGACACATATCTTATTTAACAATACATATTTAAAATCTGACGCCCTGAAGAAGGCTGTGGTTATTCATCTATTGAATATCTTTTTTTTGTAGATTACATAGTTATCTCTCAATTTTAGGAAACATACTATCATGTTTAAAATTTTCAATATTTAAGAAAACTAATGAATTCTAAATATGAAAGAAATGTTACGATGTTATCCTGGTGAGAAAATTAATCAGGATTTACCTAAAAAAAAATTCTAGAAGGCTGGGATTATTGATTGATATAAGACCCCATCTTAAGAAATTAAAACAAGATAGCAGTAACGATTACCTGGACCACAAGATTTAACAATATAGGCAGAGGTCTCAGAAGCCTACAGAACTGTCTTGGCAAGTTAAATCATTTAGAATCAACATGAGACAGACCAACCAGAATAATCTCTACTGTCTTTTCACACCTTTTTTTTTTAAAGATTTTATTTATTTATTTGACAGAGAAAGAGAGATCACAAGTAGGCAGAGAGGCAGGCAGAGACAGAGGGGGAAGCAGGATCCCGTATGAGCAGAGAGCCTGATGCGGAGTTCCATCCCAGGACCCTGAGATCATGACCTGAGCCAAAGGCAGAGGCTTTAACCCACTGAGCCACCCAGGCGCCCCACCACCCTTTTTTTTTTAAATAATTATCTGTTCTCAGTCTTGAGGAATCATAGTAGGATTGTTAGTACCCCAACAATTGGTTTGTTTTGTCTCGTTTTGTTTTGTTTTATCAAGAAGGACACTAACAATAAATATATTATTAAAATCAAGGGGGAAAAGCCAGAACATTCTGGCCTACAGTTGCTGCACTCACCCTAGAGAGTCTAGTGAATCTCAATTCCCTCTAGCTTCTAGAGTCCCTCAGCAGAAATTAAACAATTCTGGGACATGTTAGAGAATAAAGAGGCGAGAAAAGCACGTGGAATATATGGACTTCAGTTCTCTTGCATGATTCAGAACCCTTGGGAAATCTTGTCATAAGGAAGCTCATTGACCTTTGCTTAACCTGGCATGTCCCAAGTTACATAGCCCATTTAAGTATAACCTACCCTCCTATTGTGGAACCCACTTTGAGAAATGCTATTCTAGTATCTTTCTGCTCCTAAAATTAAACACGAGGGCCCTTCTGAGTCCTTAAACTCCACTGCTAGGGCCATGGGTGGAGGGAGAGATGGAGCAACCGTTCCCCAGAACCTTCCTAATTTCCCTGTTCCCATTGCATACACACTTCTGCCACAAGATGTTTCTTCCTCTCCCAGGGCCCTTGTCCTCAGAAACACCAACTCTGCTTCCCTTAGAAGTTACTGTGAAGCTACCATAATATGACATCGGATACAAAATAACACAGTTCCTTAAGACTACCATTTTAATGATCAAAAATATATTTTTGAGCCTGTGACATTACAGATCCACTTAGTCTTTGCTGGAAACATATGGGCCTAAATTAAAATAAAATTAAAAATTTCAGAAGCTTTTAAAAATAGAGACTTTATGCCAACAGGGAGTACAAAACAGTGCTTTGTATTTATCGTTTGCTATTGTGGTGGTTGGTATAATGGAGAACATACACTCTCTCTTTCTCTTTTTGACTTGAACACATCAAGGTAAGCAGTTGAGGGAGACAGAAACCAACTGTTTTTCCATTCACCTTATTATTGAGTTGTGGTTACAGATCTTCCGTTTTGTTATCAAAAGATCTTAGCTAAAGTTTCAGTTAAGCAGAAAGAAAGAGTTAACATTTACAAGCATAGGAAAATAGATCTAGACACCTGTTCTGAGTTTGTATTATATTATTTAGAATAATATTACCCGGTAAATTACAGCTTAAAACTGGTGTGAGAAACATGTCTTATTATATTGTCTCTCATGTATGTGATGTCATTGTTCTTGTTTATTCATTTTACTTAGTTTAAAGAATATGCTTTCTCTCTTCTGAGAGATCCAGCCCCTAACAGGTGTCTAATGGAATGTCATCCCCTAATGGAATGTCTCTGAAAATTATCTCGAAGGTCTCCTCAGCAAAGGAGAAGCAAGTCATTAACTACTAGTTGAAAGCAGACCTCCAAGCTGTACGATTAACCAACGAGGCAACATTTGTTAGGCTCTCTCCTTTCAGGGGATGAAATGGAGTCTCAGGTATAGCATTTTGAAAGATACAAGGGAACGCTGAAGGAGTTAGTGCAAATCTCTCTGGGTGTAATGCTGTTTAAAGAAAGACTAGAGAGAGGGAAAAGGGGGATGAGAAAAGAGAGGAAAAAAAGCAGAATTTACATAGGCATGGCCTATCCATATTTCATTTGAACATGGAATTCCTAAGCAATATGACAATGCCAAGCAGCATATGTTTATTACAGCCCACGAAGGGTTTGCTAGCAGAATGGAATAATACCAGGCTCGTAATTGCTTGTTGAACACCAGACGCCCTGTCAGTGTCCGCCTGGTGGAGGTATCATGCCTCCCAGAGGTGAAACGTGGACTCTTCAAGGAGGAAGAAGACGTGTCCGTGGCTCTGAACTGTAAAGAAGCAATATAGACATCTCCAGCCAAGAGTTATTAACCTTCATGCTAGAAGAGGTGATAGATAATATTTGGATTGGGAAAATGAACCAAAAGGTCTGCTAGACTCCTTCTCGACAAAGCTATAAAAGTCATAGGTAGAAATATTTTATTGAAAACTCAGAATCTTAGACAAGTAAAGCACATGGAAAGGAATCATACAGTAAAAAGTAATTTATTCATATATACATAGCTTATTTTGTCACATAAGCTTAAATAGCCTTTTCCTCTGCAGCTAGTTTGGATCCAATTGAATACAATAAATGTCTTGTGACAGTGCTGGCGTTTTGCTTTATGATTGTGAGCCAATGCAGAAAGCTAGCGGATGCATTCCTGGTGGAGAAATATGATCTCTGTTGATTGAGTTGACATGATAAATAGCAGTCTTACATGTTAATATTTATTTAAAGATACTATTGCATCTATTAAGAGCATAAGTGCTTATAGCCATGTATTGACATTCATTTCTTCATGGAGCCACAGTTATCATCGGTGGTCTCTCTGTAAACAGACATTTGACACTTGAGTTCCATTTAATATAATGTATATTAATTGTGTTTGCCTGCAAGTCTCCATTTTAAACAGGAAAAATTAAATTGATACCTTTAAAAAAATGGATCACCATCGTTTGGGGGGGAGAGTGAATTATGTAAATAAAGTTCCTGCATAAAATAAATGGTTTATTTTGCCCTGGGTATTACCAAAAAGAACCCTGACTTTATTATTTCTAACTAGCAATAATTGAACTCTGTGACCCCATCTTCAGATTCTTATGTATACGCTGGTGTCCAATACTGTTCTTGGCACACAGTAGGCACCTACATATTGATTAGAAGAAGCGATATATTTCAAGAAGAGGAGACCAATGTAGTGACTGAATTCCACTAAGCATTGAAGACTTATAAATATGGATTTCTTTAAACTAATTTGTTATTTGGGTCATCAATATTAAACAGTCTGAGAATGGCCTGCTAGAGATTATCTTTTAAGAGCATAAAACTGAAAGCTGGAAAAAAAAAAAGATTAGTAGTACCCAAATATTTTCTGTATTATCTTTAATGCTAACATTTAAAGAATGGCAGCAATAGAAAAATCTCAAATGACTAAACCATAAAGCTTAGCCTCCCCTTGACAAAATTTGCATGTCCTGATACTTCTCTGAGCCACATAATCACTGTATGTGTTACGTTAAAAGAGTTGATTTTTTATTGTCTTCCTAGCTTTCATTTCACATTTTTGCAATCGGTTTTTATACTGTTTGTTTTTATTTCGGGGTTAGTCAGCTATTTATTTCATTAGTATCGAGCAAAGCAAACCAATAGATAAAGAACTGTCTTTTTTTATCTCTGTCTTTTATCATTTCTTTTTTAAGTAATAAATTTACATTTTATAATCATAATCATGAAATTGCAAATGAAATCAGTTCTAGAAAGATTAATTCAGTCGTGCTCACAGCTGTGAAGATTGTGGAAATAAATATCATTTTGCAATAATGTATTCTTGACAAAGGGCATAACAAAAGAATGATTTCTATTCAGAGATAGTGGGTATATTTATTTTGCATGTTGGGGGAGGGGCACTCAGCTCTAGCTTTCGACCCTGACCTAGTTTTCTAGCTGCTTATTATTCAGCTATATGTTTGAGAAATCTCTGTAATTTAATTTGGCATCCTCTTCTGCATGTCTGCATCTAGCAGTAGGGGCTCATGATATTAGCAGTGTCCCATGCTGAATCATATTTATTTTAAAATATCCTAACGCACTCATAACTCAGAAAGAAAGTGTTAATTGTTACCAGGGAACTGCCTGATTACAGACTTGCTGTCCCGTCCAGGGCCTTACCATAATTAGTAACCACTGTTGACATTTAGATTTAAATTGAATTTTCTTCTAATTAAACCCAGAGGGGGTTGATCCTCTCAGATGTACAGGTTAATAAAATTAGTCAGAAACTGTTAAACAGTAAGCTGAATTCTCCAAGAGAGCTGTCCCAATGTATTGTTAAGAATTCTGTAATTAATATTAAAGGCATTCATTAAATCTGAATTGTCTTTTTCTAGTTTGAGTTGCATATGGTTTTGTAGCAGTTATTTCTTTAATTAGGCCTGTTTCCTTTGATAACTATAGTATTACTAATTTCTCTCATGTTTGTAAATTTAGAATTATAAATACCATTCCCCCATTCCATTCTGCTATGCATAATTCACACCACCATTATTCTACGAGTATCCAATGAATAGTAATAAATGCTAAAAATAAATACAGTAGTGGAATGAAATTTGGGTACTCCAGATGACTTAACTGCTCTCTATTTGTCACTGTCCTTGCAACAAAGATATTTAAGCTTTGAGCAGGTCATCAGCATTCCCCTCCTTCCCCCCCAATATTTTTCTTATCTACTCCTCCCAAGTTTTGACGTAACAGTGGCTTGATTTTGGATTGCTTTGTCTGGTGATGGGAAGTGTTTCCAATTCCAGCTACTGTGTATATTCTACATATCAACACAGGCTTTCATTCCTCCTCCCTTCCAAAGATGGGGGGGGAATTAAAAAGCTCAACACTAGTATGAAAATAGATGACGGGAAAATTTCAAATTATGGGTGATGAAAGATGAAACGAATTTGTTAATTTCAGAGACAGTGGGCCAATATTAACCCTTGGATAGAATCTGTATTTACAGGGAACTTTAACAAAGCAAAGCTTTAGCTACTCCAATCATTGTTTTATTTCTGAGCTCATTTATTAATTCCTCATGTACTTCACAGAATAGTAACACATTGTCAACTTCGCCATTATAGAGAAAGTCTTGTTTTCAATATACTGATAATAGTTTTATCCATTAACACTTAATAAATAGCACTCTGTAAATATGCTAGATGATTACAGTTTCTTTTTAACGTCATTCATTTCTAAAACAATCACTGTTTCCTTCCTTTCCCTCCTACCTTCTCCCTACTATAAAAGCATGTAGCCCATGGTACTAGTCTCTCCGGGATAATGGATTTTAGAAAAAGATTCCTACGGGATCTGGCAGCATGTTTTCCTGTGTTATATTTATGCCTCAAAAGAGAGGCATGGTTATTTCATAAAATGCTTCCTAATTTTCTAATCAAAATAAACAGAGGGGAAACATGACTTCATTTTTCCTGCTCAGTCTACACAACTAAATGGAGTTAAATAAAAATATGTCTAGTCACAGTTAAGCTCAGATGGGGAAAATTGAGAGCAGAGTAGGGTCAGCACAGGGATATCCATACCTTATACAATACTGAGAGTTGGAACTTAAAACTTACAGTGTTTCAGACTATGGAATGATTTCTTTAACATAATCTGAAACCTCATACTTAGGACATTATGGCTAGAGTACATTATGATGGTAGCCTTGTGTGACCAAATTCAAAACAAGATGTTGTTTAAGAGTCTGTTAGATTCTTAGGGTGCCTGGGTGGCTCAGCCTGTTAAGCATCTGCCTTTGGTTCAGGTCATGATCTCAAGGGTCCTGACATTGTGCCCACATCAGGTTCCTGGCTCAGTGGGAAGTCTGCTTGAGTTTCTCTCCCACTGCCCCTCCCCCTGCTTGTGTGCTCTCTCAATCTCTCTCTTCCAAATAAATAAATAAAATCTTAAAAAATAATAATCCATTAGATTCCAAAAATCCAGGCAAAGAGTAAGGTCCGGGAGCAAAGGGGTGTAATATCCAGATAAACAATAGCAAGTCTATTATATGGAATAATCTCACTCACCCGTTGGCCTGCCGGAAATACTAGAATTGAGAACCTCCTGCTCTGCCCGTAGTTGCACGGAGGGATATGTAAGCGTAGGCTGATGGTCGTAGGCTTCAAGCACCAACGGGAATAGAATTACCGGCATATCACAAAGGACTTTATTTCACGATATTAACCACAAGTTTAATTTATCTGTTAGTAGTGGTTCCTGAATCCGTTTATTTTAGGGTATTTTTTAACCTCTGGGAAGAGATGTGGGGGCAACAAGGGTACATTGCATGGGAATGAGAGATTTCTTCCAGTTTCTGCCACCTAGCTGAGCACCCTTGGACCAGTCATTTCACAATCTGGGTCTTGGTTTCCTTCTAGGTAGAGTTGAGAAAGTAACCTCCTTGAACTCCCTGTGAATCTATCTTTTCTGAAGTCAAAGAAAAAGTGAGATGTTTGCCAGAAGATGTTTCTTTTAAAAATGAGCTGTGCTCATGATCGCTGTTCTACTAATATAAAATTATCAGAAGTAATATGAATTAATTTCCTAGTCTTTATTCCATTTGTTATTTCCTCCAGAAGGCTTTTCTAGAGTGAAAATGATACCCTTATTCTTTTAGATTTAATATTCATTTCCAACACCCACCCCCCCACCCCGGCCAGTGTGATTTTCCGTAAGGTCCATGGTTGAAACTTGAAGCCTCCTCCAGCATAGGTCAAGTTCTCTGTAGACGCGCATCCATTCCCATGGGGGTCAGGGTCAGAGTTGGGTCAGTATGCGGGGGTTGGTTGGTTGGCAGAGTTTCCCTAACAGAGTCATGTTCCCCTAATATCCCATTCCCTTGGGCCTCCCATGCCCAGTGACTACTCCCAATATTCCTGGTATGTCTCGTACTTAATGAGCAAACCTTCATTCCCAAATTCCTCCATTCCCTCTCCAAACACAGGATTGGACTCATGTTCTAAACTGATAATCAAAATTCCTCCAATAGCCAATAATCCAAATATCAGATTGGTTATTGGTTTACTTCACCATCAACTTTCCTGAGAGGAGGTGACCAGAAAGAGCAAGGGCACCAGCGTGGTCTCTGTCAATCGAGGAATGAGTTAAACATAAAAGTCCAATCAGGCCACTTTGGAATTAAGTTCCTTCCCCCCTTCCATGAGTGTGTGAAGGCTCACCTTGACCTTTAATGAATTCCTTCCTGTAGCATGTGTGTCCTCACCTTGTGCAGAGGATGGGTTCCTGTACAGAGTGGTTTATCAGGATCCCGTGTCCAATGGTGGTTTGCGAGTAATGCAAGCAGCTGATGTCGACCCCACAACAGAGGTAGCAGGACAGAAGCTCCAATGTTGGGGTTACTTTTGTGTGCAAGAAATAGAATCCAAGTTTGTGAATATCATCTCACTTAATATTCACGCAAACCCAAAAGACAGGTGGTGTTATTCTCATTACTATTACTGTTCTTGTCTTTCCAATTCAGAAACTGATAGGAAGAAGGGAAACGTTAAATACCTTGATTGAAATTTTAGACAACTCATGACTGGGCTCCTTCCCCCGCAGCCCAAGTTAACCTCGTTTGTTAAAAAGAAAAGAGAGAGAGAGAGAGAGAGAGAGAGAGAGAGGGGCATGGTGGACAAATACAGATCTTAGGAGATTTCAGGACACGAGGGAGGATTTGCTGAGTTTTGCCAACCCACACTGCCGGGTCCAGACCTCCCGGCTGTCATAGAAATGAATACACAAACAAAAATTTTCCCCTTCTCAGATGGTAGGTACACTTGTGGTATAGACTTATGGAGTCAATATGTTGTATACCTGAAGCCGATGAGACGTCAGCTATATAATTTTATTGAAGCAAAAAGATCCTTCCCTTCCCAGAGCTTTTCAGTTAGAAAGAGAGGCTGAGGTGGTGGGTAGTGTGTGCTGGTGAGTCAAGGGTGTTTTCTGCGGACTTTCTTGGGTGGAGCTGCTTGGGGAGGTGGGGGAAGCAGGGAATCTTCTACCTGGAAAAGCTGCTCATTGTGCTTAGAAGATAGAATAGAAATAAATAGGATTTTCCTCCAAGAGAAAGAGTTTTTGATGGATTGAAATCACATTGGTGGCAAGCTAATCCTTGGTCTCTTTGTTACCTTGGCTTTTGTTAAATAATGTCCAGTCACTACCTGTATCTTTATGTTCTTTAGATAAATTATGTGTAATTGCCAATCCTAACACGTTCCGTGAATCAAGTGAAAAGGGATCTAAAATACAATGTATCTGAAATTAGCTTCATGGTTTTTCCATGAGTTCTTCCTTTATCTGGGCAAACTTCTTTCCCCCAGCGGACTTTTTTTTTTTTCATTTGGGAAAGCAACAGCGAAAGAAACACCCTTTATTTACTTTCATGATGGTTATGACTGTGATTCAGCTATGCAGTATGCAAATGGACACATATACCTACCAGCCGTTTGGATTTTATCAAGGAGGCCAATGGAGGGGACATGCACAATGATCTTTTGTCAAACACCCTGCCAGTCTTTTCATTGAACTCTGATTTGTTTTTAACAAGAGTTGTGACTACAGGGGAAATAGACTTGTGTTCCCTTCATGCAGTGAATGGGGATAATAGCCCTTGGCTCATTATAAAGCAGTCAAATACATTATTATAGTTGATCTTCACAATAACGCTATGTGGTAGGTGTTATTATCCCCGTTTTGTTGAAGTGGGCTGTGAGGACCGAGATTCAGAAAGGTTAAATGGCTTTCATAATCTCATACAGATATCAGGTGATACAGCTGGGATCACAATCCCATCAAAACCCATTGCACCGTGGTGGAATCCAGCGTGATTATGGCAGGCAAAGAGGTAGCTATAGATAAACCCGTTGCAGATTTTACATTTCAATTTTGGTTGGCCTCTTCATTCTTAAAATTATAATGCAATGTTTTAATATTCTCAGCAGCTCCCGCCTAACATATTTCGGTACCTTTTACAGTTTCTAAGTTCTGCCACGGTGGTCTTTCTGAAACATATTAATAATAATGGTCACTGTAATTGCTAACATATTTGTGACCTGCTTTCTGAGTGTAGAGCAACTTACTAAGCATTTAATTTGCACTGTTTCATTTAATATTTGCAGTAATCTTTTAATTAAGTATGAAATACTTATTTTATTCACGAGAAAACTCGGGCTTCCAGATTTTAAATCACCAGCCCCAAATGTCATAGCTACTTAAGGGAAAGAACTAGAAAGTGAACCCAGATTTTTGTTTCTTAAACATGAACTTGGAAGGTCATTTTTAAAGTCAAGAGTGTAATTCTGATAGAAACTCTCTAGTCCCTCAATCTTCCAATTCAAACAAACCGTCCAGATTTAAAGAAGACATCCTAGTCTCCTTCCATGTTTATTCCAGATCTGTATTGCAAATTACTTACAGCTGGTCAGATCTTTAAGTACATTTTTCATTTGCATATTTCTTGCTTGTTTCACATCTCCCTTTGCTGGGGCAGTGCGGCAGGTGAGATTAAGTGGCAGCAGAAGGTGCAAAACTGGGATTCGCTCACTTTTATTTGATTACTCTGAAATAGTGCCCTGAGCTTGTTTTGGAAAAGGAAGAGATTTAAAAAAGAATCCTCTACCTCAAGGAGAAGTAAAGAGAAGGAAAAAGGTAGAATGTGGAAGAGAGAAAGGGTACAGAAAGGAAAAGAGAGATAGAAGAGCCCTTAGAGTACAAGATGGGAGGTGGGAATGTCTTGTACTCTTAAAACAGAAAAAAAGGAGGAAAAGAAGGCGGGAAAGAATACATAAAGGAAGGAGGAACGAGGGAGGAAGAAGGAAGGGAAGGAAGGAAGGGAAAGAAGAGGAGCAAGGGAAGAAGAAAGAGTGGAGGAGCTGGAGGGAGGGAGGGAGGGAAGGAAAACTAGACACAAGTCAAAAGAAAGAACTGCAGCATAAGATCTACTGGAGTCTCCCTGGCCCCACTCCTCCCTTCATGCTCCCTAAGAAGAAGCAATATTTATAGCTTTAAACCAGGCTAACTGGACATTTGTAATGTGCCAAATTCTGTAAAGAAATTAACTTTCTGATGGCCATATTTGAAGCCATCTTTATAGCCTGACAGTGTGATTTGCCAATGAATTTTTCAGGGGAAAATGTTGCAAGACAGCTACCATGAGAAATTTTGCTGCCACTGTGAGAGCTACCACATTTAGAGACTTCTTGGAATGTGTCATTCCCATTGAACTCTGCAGGACTTATGACTGGTCATTAAATTTCATGTAATTCTGGAGCAATAACACTTAGGGCAAACAAGTTTCTGTATAGAAGGATCCACCTTCAGGCGAAAAAGTAGCAATGGAGAGGTGGCCTGCCCCATGGACTGCCCCTTCTCTCAAGACATAGGGCAGGCCTCGAAGATTAGGACAAGCAGCTTTGCAGCCTCTCTGATAGGACGTGATTTCAGTGAGCACAGGTTTTTTTTTTTCCCTTTATTAAAAGATAGGTACATCCCGTGGGACTCCTACTGTTTCTTATTTATCCATCTATCCATTAATAATCTTGTCGCACAGGCAGCGATTTAAACCTGTACAATTTCTTTAAGATATTTCATTCTACCACAACATTAGCCTCCAAATGTGGATAATTAAGATACCTTGTAAATCTGAATATAACATAGTTCTCTCATTCAAACAAGTGCACAGGTAATTTAACCAGTCTTTTACCAATTGACCTGAGGAAAATGGAACTCACTCCAATTAAAGCTGTTTTCATTTGACAAGAAACTGATAGAAGCAATAAGAAATAATTTTAATCTATGAAAATTAAAAAAAAAAAAGAACTATGTAGAGGGGCACCTGTGTGGCTCAGTCAGTTGAGCGTTGGACTCTTGATCTTGGCTCAGGTCTTGATATCATGCTTTTCAAAAACAACAAAACAAAACAAAACAACCAAACTGTGTAGAATACTTTCTCTATCTTGGGAGTTCAAACAACCATGAGTTCAAGTTTAAATTTATTGGAAATGAAACAGTTGATAAGTCAGTGCATGGAAGTGCATACTAAACTTGAAAGCAACTGGGGTCTCCTTAGGAAAAAAAATTTCTTTATTAGGTTATCAGTGCCATAGCAGAAAACCTTCCAGCTTCTTAGACAGACTTCCCCCAAATTGATTATCCTGTACATCAGCATTGCTATCATCCATGTATGTTAGTATTTTTATAAAATATTTAAATAACGTCAGCGTGTGATATAATTTCAGGACAAAATGATTAATCAAGTTTGCCAAAAAATACCAACACAACTTTTATTTATATACATGTGTGTTTTTTGACATTATCATATTTCAGAAAGAATTGGAGGAGATTCTTTTGTAGATGAACAATAGGTTTCCTTCCTTCTGAAATTGTGGTTTGGTAGTAGACAAGATACATTAATCAGGGCACCTGGGTGGCTCAGTGGGTTAAAGCTGCTGCCTTCAGCTCATGTCATGATCTCAGGGTCCTGGAATCGAGTCCCGCATCCGGCTCTCTGCTCAGTGGGGAGCCTGCTTCCTCCTCTCTCTCTGCCTGCCTCTCTGCCTACTTGTGATCTCTCTCTGTCAAATAAATAAATAAAATCTTTTTAAAAAAAGATACATTAATCAGATCTCTTCACTCAGATTTAATTCATTGGTCTTTATCCCCAACTGAACTTTTCAGATCCCTTCAGATTTTCTCTGAACATAAGTCCTTGGTTTACACTTTTGGGTGTACTGTTCTTAAACTCCAGTAACTTTTAAAAGTCTGCATGTACTTCATAAACTTACCCATATTGCCTTGTACTGAAAAGTTTCCACCCTTATGTTTTTAAGTGCCATTTCTCTTTTTTCCTACCAATTTGAGACATATTTCCAGTAGGTTAAATTAATTGCTCAAGAAAGAAGAATTTCACAGAACTGTGTCAAAATGACAGAGTATAATAAAAAAAAAGAAAAGTTTACATAATTGAACTCCATACTTTCCAACAGAGCAGTGGAGATTACCCAGAGCTCTGAGAACACCTGAGAAGTAGTGGTTTGTTTTGTGGGGATGGAGAGAATGAAAGGGACCAGGGAATGCAGCACTGTCGGGCCCTAGGTGAAAGGCTAAGGGACTTTAGAGCTTCTCTTAACCTCTGTTTGTCAGGATTTTGCTGCCCAATTTTTTTTTTTAATTTTTAAAATTTAAATTAAATTAATTAACATAGCATGTATTATTAGTTTCAGAGGAAGAGTTCAGTGATTCATCAGTTTTATATAATACCTAGTGCTCATTACATCCTGTGCCCTCCTTAATGCCCATCATCCAGTTACCCCATCCCTCTACCTTCCTTCCCTCCAATGACCCTCCATTTATTTCCTATGGTTAAGAGTCTCCTATGGTTTGTCTCCATCTCTGATTTTGTCTTGTTTTTTTTTCCCTCTCTTCCTCAATGATTCTGTTTTGTTTCTTAAATTCCACATATGAGTGAGATCATATGATAATCGTCTTTCTCTGATTGACTTATTTCGCTTAGTGCAATATCCTCTAGTTGTATCCACGTTTTTTCTTGCTGCCTGATTTCAACAGGATTCAATCCATCAAGTGTGTACTAAGCCCAAGCCTGTAGTCACCATTATTCCTAAGGGAAGTTAAGAAAGAATTTAGGCATCCTAGAGTTAAAAAGGAGTCTTCTTGGAGGAACTAGAACTTAAGCACTAGAAGACATAACTAAAATAACTGCATTTAAATGATTTTTCTTTTCTCTAAGAGTTATTGTTTGGGTCTTTATTCCCAAAAAGATCTCACTTATCATAAATTTTGGTTAACTTATTACACACAATCAGCTACTTAAAGTTAGTACAGGTGAACCTCGAACAACACAGCTGAACTGTGCAGGTCCATTTATACACAAGAGTTTCTTTCAATAAATAAATGGTATTGCAAGTGCACTTTCTGTTCCTTATGATTTTCTTAATGACATTTTCTTTTCTCTATGTTACTTTATTATAAGAATATAGTATATAATACATATGACATACAACATATGTGTTAATAGACTGTTGTCAGTAAGGCTTCCAAATGGGGCACCACAGAGGCTCAGTTGATTAAGCATCTGCCTTCGGCTCAGGTCTTAATCTCAGTGTTCTGGGATTGAGTCCCATGTGGCAGGCTTCCCACTGTTTCTCCCTCTCGCTCTGCCCTTCCCTCCACTCATGCTCTCTTTCTCTCTCTTGTTCTCATAAATAAATAAATAAATAAATAAATAAATAAATAAATAAATAAGTCTCCCAGTCAACAATAGGCTGCTAGTAATTAAATTTTGGAGGAGTCAAAATGTATATGTGGGTTTTTGACTGTGCAGAGAATTGGCATCCCAACCCCCTCCTTGTTCAAGCATCAACTGTCTCATGAATTCAGGGCCAGTAGTGTACCTACGGCCACAGTTAAATCTTATGCTTAAATAGAGGTTGTTGGCTTTAAGTCAATATGGTATTAAGCCAGTATTTAATGGATGTTACCAGAGGGTGAAATACACATTAGGCCTTTTGGCAGAAATATGAAGTATAGAAAAGAATTCACACCTGTCCCTGATAAGCTTGTGATCTAGTAGTCCTTGACAATGAGGATAGCATTAGAGGACTCAGATGAGAAAGACCTAAGCATACACTTAATTACAATTTGTTTTCTTCCCTATACCTCATTTCTTCTTCTAATAAAAACATCCACCACTATAGCACTGCAGTTCATTTTCTAAAGAGGGAGGTAAAGACATCTGGGCACACGACCCCCTTTAAAAGCCAGGGATGGGATGCAGTTAACTAGTGAAACAGCATTCCACTTTTTCTAAAACGATTCTTTTCGTCCTTTCTCCAGAATCTCACATGTGTGGGCAAAGACCAGAGACTTAGGAGTTGTATGTAAAAGTGTTTTCTTGCAATAAATAAAAGCATCACGGACCAACCAAATCTAAACCGCGAATGTTCAGAGCACATTTGTTTCCTGACAAAAAATAAATTGTGTTGCTGTGCTTGTCTGAACATTAGAAGATCTGGAATCCATGCAAAATATCTCCGTAAGCAAGAGCATATGACAGGGAATATTCTCTAGACAATAAGTGTACACACATTTGGCAAACTGAGGCATGGAGAGCAGCCAAAGGCTGTGCCTCTAATGGTCTGACAAGTAAAGACCCTGGGGTGTGCTGCTTTACTAATAAAAAGATTTCAGAGAGAAAATGCATCAGAACTGCTAATCTAATAGCTTTAAATCCACCAAGGACAACCATTCTCTTTCAACATCAGCCAAGAGGCTGGTGGGTACCAGGAGATTGGGCTTTGAGCTTCACTGCAGTACCATGGAGAAAAATAAAAGACACTGTGTTTCAATTCCAAGAAGACTGTCAATGAACAAGTCTGTCATTCCAGAAACCAACTCGATTAGCAGGTCCTGCCTCACTGTTTCACTCTCATTAAAAAAAAAAAAAAGAGGATAGAAATTCAGTGATTAATGGCTGCTTATGTAGCAAATTCTGGAAAACGAGGTATATTTTATTTGATAATTCTTACTTTTCCAAGTTGTTAGTATGTTATTTAACAAATGCAAAAATGTGATAAAATCCTTATTAATATGTATAGGAGCCCATTTGCCAGCGATTGTTATTAGTTTATAGAAAGTATCACCTTTCTTTTAGCTCTTTCCTTTATGTGGAAACCAAATGATACCTACATTATAATACTTGCGGCAATCGTTTTGATGGTAGAATTTTTAAAAACCACTTACGATAGTAATATTTTAAGATTGCACGAAAAATTTCTAAGAATATTTAAATATTAGCATTGTTTGCAAAATGAAACAAAAATACAATCACACATATTCCAGGTATAAGCTACTATATTCGATTTCTTTTGGGGTGGGAATAAGTGAACCCCAGCATCTCTATTTATGATGGCCACAAAAAAGTGTTCTATTTTATTATACCACAATGTTAATAAAAAGTAACCCAACATTAATAACAATAATAGCCACTATATACTATGTCCTCCAGAGTATATGTCAAACACTGTATTAAAATACTTATGTTATCTCACTTACTCTTTAAAAATGCCCCTGACAGATAGGACTTTTTATTCTGCCCTATTTTTCAGATGAGTTCTCACAGAGGTGAAACAATTTGCTTGAATTTTCATAGTTAAAAAGTGGCAGGACCAGGAATCTCAAACTGAGATCATATGCTTACAGGTCATATTTTAAGTCTTATAAAAGCTGCTTTTTTCAGTGGAAAGTTGGTCTTTAATTATTACAAGGCATCCAAGTGTTAATGTCTCCACTTAGACTCTAAGTTTCATGTATGGATTAGTGCTATGTGTTAGCCCTTACAATGATGGCTAGAAGGGGGGCATACTTAAGCAACCACAAAAAAATGAGATAATGTGTTGTGGATTATTACTGAAAGTCACCTCTATCGGGGAAAAGATAAAGCTATTGAAAATTGCAGTTGACTGGAATCAAACTACACTAGTTGCTCACAATTGATTGTGTGTTATTCAACTACAAAGATAAATTAGAACATGGACTTCTGCAATAGAAAAGTGGTTTAGATGTCACAGAGACAGCGTGACTATTTTTATCTCTCAGTTGTAAACCATAGCTTACGGTGGCTGAAATGACATTGAACTGTTTTTCTCTTTGATGATTTACAGCCTGTATAGTGCATTTGTAAGAGCAGATGTCACATTTTATGTATTTGAAAGTGTCAACTCTGCTGACTTATGTCTGAAGATTCTGTTCTTGAATCAATAGAATGTAGTGATTTCCATTTCTTAAAAGTGATTTCCTCAACATCGTAAAAAACATATAGCAACTATTGGTCATTATAATGCTGCAGTTAAACTCTTATTTTGGGTCTTGTATTTTACATACATCATACTGTTGATTATTATTTGGTGAATTCTGACTTGAATGAACAAGGAAACGTCTAGTGAACTGACCGTGTTTGTGCTTAAACAAATTAAAAAATGTTTGCATTTCATCCCAGACATAGCTGTCCAAAGTCTATGATGGATTGAGCAAAGGAAAATGCATCAGGGTTTTCATAATAAAAAATTATTCCCAGAAAGTCCACATATACTTTATTCATCCCATATTTCAAATTGATTTTCATTTTACCATTTAGGGTGCAGTTACTGGTAGTCCCATCTTTTAAAAAGTCAAATTTGCATTTAAATAGAAACTGTTTCAATCATTTAACATCCGAAAACCCGAACATTTTATTCATTCATTTTTTTTTCTATCTCTTTTCTGCCTTTTACTGTTGAAAAAAAGCTTGTGTGGTACTTTTCCATAATCATCATGAATTCTGAACTTCACTAAAGACTGTAAACTTCCTCTTCCTTATGTTACTCATTAAAATCCCATTGCTAATAGGCTAGGGAATAGGCCAAGTGCAGGTGAGGCTAAAGTAGGACAGAAGGAACTTTCTAGAGAACAAGTCATGGTAGCACAATATCTTCTTCATTTAGATCTGGAAAAGAAACCATTTTAATGAATGTAACTTATAAATAAATACAGTAACCTAACAGGAAAAAAAAGGCATTGCAAACAGTCCTCATACAAGTTGTAATTTTTTAAAAATATCAAAATAATAATTTCTGTTACCTAATACTAACTGTAACTATTTTATGGAAAAGTACAAATGTGTAAAAATATTTTGAAGATTGGTTTGATTTTTATTTATTCAAAATGAATCAAAGCCATTTATTCTTGGGAGAAGATAAAACCAAAGGTCAGTTTTATAAAAATTTAGTAATTAGCTCTGAACTTTCAAATTAAAAATTTGAAAACACAATGAAACACTTTCCTTATGTAAAGAAATGGAATTTTCCTAGTCAGCATATCTAGACATCTGTGTATCCCTTTTCATTCATTTGGGACACAATTTTCAACAGCTCAAGGACATCAAGAAGATCAAGAAATGGCTTTAGTTGACTTGATTGTAGTGTATTCATTCTGCCACAAAACTGCTTAGTGTTAATGACTGATTTATTCCTTGTAAGACAAACTATTTAAGATATTTATCTTTTTGCCCATTTACTGCCTTTGTACTCCTAAAACAAAACAAAAAAAATATTCACCTGGTAATATCATATAGACATTAAATGGTTAGAAGACATTTTAAAATAGTGGAGTTTTATTTTATTATGTGCCTGTGCTTTTTTGTTTTAAAGATTTTATTTATTTGAGAGAGAAAGAAAGAGATAGCAAAAGAAAACATGAACGGGGCGGGGAGGAGGAGAGGAAAAAGCAGGCTCCCCACTGAGCAAGGAGCCCAACTCAGGACTGGATCCCAGGACCCTGAGATCATGACCTAAGCCTAAGGCAGATGCTTCACTGACTGAGCTACCCAGGTGTCCCTCAGTGTGCCTGTGTTTTTAAATAATATATATCAGTTTTGTAAATTGTACTGTTGTCAAGATGCTCCTTGACAATGGATAGGTAGTCATCAACAAAAGGAAAGTTGCCATAGCCCACTTATTCATAAGACATGATAATTTTAGGGGGCTGCTGGGTGACTCAGTTGTTGAGAGTCTGCCTTTGCCTCAGGTCATGATTCCTAGGATCAAGTCCCTGTCAGGATCTCTGCTAGGCGGGGAGGCTGCTTCTCCCTCTCGCACCCCTCCGTTTGTGTTTCCTCTTCACTGTGACTCTGTCAAATAAATAAATAAAATCTTAAAAAGAATAAAAGACATGATACTTCTACAATGAGTATTATATCAATTATTTTTCCTGGTCTCTTTTGATTAGGGGTGTGTGTGTGTGTGTGTGTGTGTGTGTGTTTGCAACAAACAGTGCCACATATATCATTTTGTTATCTGATGACCGAGCTATTCCTTACTTTTTGAATAATGATAAAAATGTCAAAATAAGTAGACCTGAGTTATTTTTAAAAAGTAGTACTTTTTAAATCTTTGTTTTGTTTTGTTCTATTAATGGATTCCTATCTCTAGAGGTCCTCATTTTTATCGGGAAACTCAGGTTTATCATTAAAACTCACAGCTGCAACTGATTTGCCTCTACGGATGCTCACGTAACTGACTAAGGTCCAGAATGCACGTTTTCAGTGTTGCTCAGTCCTGTCAACTCAAGTGTCATCAAAACCGAGGACTGATGGCTGTGAGTTGCCTGGAGTCCCTTTTCCATCACGATGGCCAGATTTTAGGGCGAGAGTGGAGGTATGTGCTAGGTAGAAGTGAGGGAGACTGAACCACAAATACTTAGCATTACTTAAGTCAAAAAAGCCATTAGTATAGAGTTAGATGAGAAAGGACAGAAACCTACCTAGCTGTCGGGCAGCTCTCGCTGCTCCTTTGATGCATGACCATCATAGGCTACATCTGAAAGGCGGTAACCTTGAAAGGCTAAACACAAGGAACTCAGGAAAGTCCTTTATGTCACAGTGGAGGTGAATAAATTGAGGCAGATCAAGAATGATCTTAGTTCCTGCAGATGTTTGGTGAACTTACTTCTGCTTGGAGATTGTTCTGGAGATTTCTACTGCAGCCGAGACTGTAATAACTAGCAATTGTGCTACGCTTGCCCTCATGATTTTACTAACAGTCCACAGTCTCTATTTTACAGACTCTAGATGGATTTGTGGGAAGATAGATAGAATGACATACCCAAATGAAGAAAGCACTTTTAAATTTCATAACTGAATGGTGTGAATGTAATTTCTTGAATTATTTCAGTATTTCCCTCAGTGTCCTGAATTTTTTACCATGAAAGTTGTGGTATGTGACAAAAAGAAAATTTCCTTTGTAGTGGAGTTTTGATCTCTGTAATGAGTGTGCATGTGTGCATTTCTGATTACTGATGTGGTATCACTACATGAATGCCAAACATTACAGACTTTTTAAACTCTCAATTGCTGTAAACAGCTATACAAAGAGTTAAGGCAGTCCTGCTCTAGAGCAAGTTACTTACGAAGTAATAATGCTAAATCATGTGAATCAAATCTACAGACCAGGAGTGGAATGAAAAGACATCCAGCAAACTGAGTATGTCTAAACAAAAACCAAACAAACAAACAAAAAATTCTGCTGCTCTTGGGTTGATCTAAAAGATACTTATAATGAAAAACATGGACTCAGTTATAAATCCAAGGGATAGTACAATACCTAACTGCATTTTTCTATAGCATCCAGCTCTTTTTTTCCCAATGAACTTTAAATAATATTCATGTAGCCTCTAGCACCTCCTTTGTACATAGTGGGTATTCCCATAGTGTCTTCCCTATAATTACTTTATTATTTCTAGACTGTATCACCATAGACATGATTTTCCTTTCTTATCTTTCTCTTTAATATCACTTCTCCCTTGCTGCCAATCAATTTGATTTAGCTTTATTTTATAACCCCCTCAGCTATTATCTGTAAGAACTGAATATACACATCCATTCTTTTCATTTCCTCCAAAGGATTTCCTGCTCTTTTACCCTGTATATGGTAGATCTTTTTAGATCAAATTCTTCCTCCTGTAAGGACATATTTTAAAACGGTAGCAAGTTGTGTGTGTGTGTGTGTGTGTGTGTGTGTGTGAATGAAACCTACTTGTGTACACACACACACACACAATTGGGGTGTGTGTGTATATATATATGTAATGTATAATTATAACATATATATATAATATATAATATATAAATTTTATATATATATATATACACACACAAATATCCAGATTCCTAATTTCCCTTGCTCATCCACTCTTGATTTCTGAGATTGCAGAATTCCAAAGGAAAAAATGCTTTTTAAGTTTTTATTTTAAATTTTAAATTTGCATTTCAAAGCAAATCCAGTCCCTCTTGTGGCTCCTGTGTAAGTCCTTCTTTTGATCACACAAAATGGCTTGGCTAGTTCTGCTAGTCATGACATGATAGAAACTCATTCAAGTTAGTAAATCTAATTTTCTCTAGAAACCCCCCAGAGTCACACCGTGATTCTGACTCGATAGCTCCCCACACCTCTTTCTAAAAAAATATTATCATCAAGCCAGTGTGTCTGTGGTGCTGTCCCCTAGTCATTTGCTCTGTCGCTTTGTCACAGGTAGACAGGCCTAGTTCTGTAGATTTATGAATCTATCCCATTCAGATGTGTCCTCTCTTACCTCAAAGTGATCCAACCTCGATGTTTTAATTAATAATTTATATCAGAGTATGTCTTAGGTGGTCACCGACCCCACATTCCACACCTTTTTTTTCTTTCCCTTCGGGGCCTACAGAATTTCCACAGTAGTCTTGACAACCCTTTCTACTCCAGTTTTTTAGTTTTTCAGAAATTTTGTTGACTTTACCTCTTAGTTTCTTTTCTTTCTTCCCTTTGATATGCTAGGCCATTCAGGATAGCATACATATATCCCTTTTTCTCTGGTCATCATGCTTTAATTTCTTATCTCTTCCTGAAATTATTTACTGATGTTTCAAAGATCAAAGTATTCCTCTTTCTTTCGTCTTTGGATTTCCTCTTCAAGTTCATTTTTAAAAATTCTTTATTATTATTATTATTTATTAGAGAAGGGGCTATGGGCAGAGGGACAGGGAAAGAGAGAGAATCTTAAGCAGGCTCCACACCCAGTCCAGAGCCCGACACAGGGCTCAATCTCTGGACCCTGAAATCATAACCTGAGCCAAAATCAAAAGCCCCACAGTTAACCGAATGAGTCATCCAGGCACCCCATCAAGTTCATTTTTAATAAAGTGGTCAGTTGTATTGTCTTTAAGTTAGTTATGTTTAATCACGTCTCTGATCTCGAAAGTGAAAATATTTTGTCCTCTCTTGACGCTGGTCTGGTCACCAGTGAGAGTTGCAGAAATGAGAAATTCTCTGTAACAATTTGTACTTAGTTTTGTGTCAGCCATTGGAAAGGTTCAGCTGCTCTAGGAAATTCATGTCACCAAAACAAATGTTTTAATTTTAAAGCAAACATTTTGATTTTAAACATGATGCCAAAGAAAACATTTGGTAGCTCTAGGAAGCAACAGATTGAACTGAATTAATAAAATGAATTAGTAACTGGCAATTTTGGAGTGTGCCCTGTTGGAAGGATTCAGAGGATTTAGGACACTCACCTAATTTTTTACACTCAGACTACTCTACCGTTTGCGATCGAGTTCAGCTTTTGGACTTTCACATGCAAAATGGAAAACCTCTGTAAATTCTTTATTCAGTTAACAGAATCTTCACAGGCAGAGAATTTTGATTATATGTTCCTAATTATTGTTTGGGGACCAGATACATCTTTTAGGCTGCTGATTAATAACTAAAAGATTTTTCAAATCTCACCATATATTTTTATTGAGTCAAGGATAATCCTCTTTCTCATATTAAATTAGTTATTTTGTACCTCCTCACCACTGATTATTTCATATTAATATGACCAAAATATTATATCTGATATTGTAGTCTGAGCCTTTTTATAATATGAATGGCCTAGGACTAAGCAATTTCCAAATTTACAATACCATAATAAATAATATGTATATCTAACGTGTGTAGCTGATGCAGGGTCAAAAGTAAGAAATTACCAGTAGGATATGACTTTGATAATCTTGTTGCCTGTGACTCGGAACCTTTATTTTGAAGACACTACATGCACAGTCAGATTTTGCCAAACACTGATGTGAAAACACAATACTTAAGTGGAACAGAGGAATGACTAACTCATTGACCCAGATGTCCTTCAGCACTTGGCAGGCTGATGAATATAGTTGTTCCAGTTGGATGGGGTAGGAATCTCTGACTCTGAGGCCTTGAGGCCTAGCAAAAATCTTCAGAAGGAAAAAACTCATCAAAATGCTAGTCCCCAGGCACAGATGCACTTAAATTGGGTCCAAAGGTTGTTCAACAGAGCTCTTGGTTCATGTCTTAATCCACTGGTCTCAAGCCTGGGTGCAGTCTTGCTTGTTTCTACCTTGCCTCTCAGCTGCTCCCATCTCAGCAATAACTTTCAAAGCAAATTCCAAATTCCCTCTTGGTATAATTTTGGTATAATTTTCATCACATCTGCTTGTGAGTACCTACCTTTATTCATGGACTCCTGCAGCTTTCAGATTTATGCCTGTGGCTGTATGGGGGCAAGGCCGCATCTCTTGTCAGATTGCTTTGCATTGGAGATAGTCTTACCTTTGCATTTTTATAAGGCTTCTTTCAGGGTGTGCTGGCAGAGAGTGGTCAGTCAGTCTGGTTCTGGTTACTTGGTTGAAGATGTGTGTTTCATAGAGTGGTGCGCTTCTAAAAATATTTTGGTAGAAAATCAACCATTACAGCTGTGCTAGTCTAAAAGAGAGTTCCAGAGGCAGGTCCCCACATCAGAGGCTGAAATGGGGGCACTGAGCATAGATAGGCATAGGGATTGCATGACCAGCTAAACCATCGTCTAATTCCAGCCAATCCCAACATCTCAACTGAAACTCAACTATTATGGCCTTTTCAAAAGGAATTGGTATGACTATTTCATCATTATTGCTGTTTTTATTAAACAAAGAATAATTTTCTAATGAGGTCAAACATAGCTGTGATTCGCCTATAGCAATAAGAATCTTTCCTGCTCATATTCTTCTCAAGTACAGCTCACTCATACCATTTGGTACAAAAAGAATAAAAAAATATCAAGATATGGGAGGAGGAGACTAGCTAGTGTTGAAGGACACAAAAAAGTCAATTAAAATTATAGGAAAGGGGCATTGACCTAATTCATTTTTCCTTCATTATTAAATTATTTGGTTTCTTATTTGCTTCTTTGTTTTAACCCGCCTCTTTCCAGAAAGGATTTTAAAGAAAGGCATGATGGTTATAATCTTTTTTTTTTTTAAAGATTTATTTATTTATTTATTAGAGACAGAGACTGAGAATGAGAGGGGAGAAGGTCAGAGGGAGAAGCAGACTTCCCGCAGAGCCGGGAGTCCGATATGGGACTCGATCCTGGGACTCCAGGATCATGACCTGAGCCAAAGGCAGTCGCTCAACCAACTGAGCCACCCAGGCGCCCCATGATGGTTATAATCTAATCTGTATGTGATTCCTTGATGATTCTGAGCTGGGGGCTTGATGCTTCTCAGAAATGAGACCCTTTGGCCTGGGAAGGAAGACCCTTTGACATTGGACGTGGCTCCCACCAGACCCGCCCCAGATACTCATACTCTCCATCTCCGCTTAGCTTCCTAACATGGGAGAACATTGTGAGGCCTTTGTTGTAAAGACTAATTAAACAACACACGTAGAAAATTTGAACCTGGAAATATATGTTCTACACATGCAAAGCATTTTCAGGGAAGAGGGTATTTCTTCATATTCTCCAGGACTGAAAGGAGAGTGGAAATATGCTTGTCAGAAAGAGTAAAACTGCTATAAAAATTACAATGTTCAAACTGGACGAGGAATAGATTTCCATATTTATTGAGTAAGGGGAGAACAGACCTAGTAACGGAGAGAATACCAACTAGATGAAACGTGGCATCTGGGACAAGTAAATTAAAATGATTCCCAGCCCCAGGAAAAACCCACTAAAAACAACTGCTTTTTACTCTGTCTCATTACTGAGTGAGTCACCTCGGTATTGAAATGGCACAGAGTAATCGAAATGATATTTTACCTGTTGGTAAGGATTCATTCAAGCAAGTACGTACATCACTGAAGTACAAAATGCTAAGTATATTTTTCATGATGGAAACGACCAGCATATGAAGACTTGGGTCTAATCTCTTTCCTCCAATTCACTGTGTTTTTACAACATAAAAAGAACACATTTTTCTATTTTGGCGGTAGTCCCTTTTGAGTGTATTTCTAGCTTTATTGTTCAAATTATACATTTTCTAGGCATATGTGTTATCCAGCGGAGTGGAGAGATCTTGATAAACAGTACCTGTATATGTTATGTATTGGTTCAACTTGATAGAAATAATAAGTAATATTCATTGTGGCATTGAAATGAAACAAGATGATTCTCTCTTTTTTTTTACAATCTTTATTTTGCTTTTTAGGGCACTGTAGTTCAAGTATTGACAGTTCACTGTCTTAAGAGGAGAATCAGAAGAAATTTGGGACTCAGAAGCAGAAATTCAGAAAACTCATTTTGTCTTTGGGAAATTGAAATAGAAATTTTGTCTTTGGAGAATAAATCCCTAGCCTTTATATTAGGAAGGAAATACTTGTTGGTATTTAGTTTATAAAATACAAAGAAAATCACATTAGGGGATAAATTGGGATTTGCAATAAATGCTATACTCTTAGAGATGTATCTCCATTATTGTAGCAATTACTCCTCAAATGAATTGAAATAAAGTTAGTGGCAGATGCTAAGGACGATGATGATACTAGTGATGAGAGATTCAAAATTTAAATAAGCTTTGTGTATTAAGTTGGATCTGTATAAATAAAGGTGTGTACTGTGCCACCGAAGAGCTCATTCATAATCTAGGAGGACAGACAGTTGTATAAATAATTTGTTGACACGACGGACACAAAGCTGTAAGCTCATACAGCGCATGGAAGGGAGAGGGACATAGAAGAGGGACAAGAAGACTTGACTGCAGTGAGCAGAAAGTAAGAAGGACCTGTGAGTCTTGTAGTCTTTAGGGCAGGGGGCTACACCTCCTCCTTGGCCATGTTGGCTTCCGCTCTAGGGGTTTGGTTACCTGTAGGGAGATGAAAGCCATATCATAGGGGGAAGAATCCAACAGCTAGTTTCATGTCATCTCTGAAAGACTAGGAGACCTTTAGCACTTTTATTGGAGTATACATTTTAAGTTGGATGGCCTTGCTTTCCCATGCACCTTCTTAGCTCTGTAATCCAGTCCTACCACAAAACTCCATCCCTGGGGTGTACTGAGAGGGTAGGGAATTAGCAGTCATGCCAGAAAAAAATTCAGCATTTCAGACAGTAGGACTTTTCTCCTAGAGGGACTTAGAATTCCTAAGATAACTGGGGATTTAGTTTTTTTTTTTCTTTCTGTTTTTTTTTTTTTTAAGATTTTATTTATTTATTTGACACAGAGCGAGAGATCACAAGCAGGCAGAGAGGGAGGCAGAGAGAGAGGAGGAAGCAGGCTCCCCACTGAGGAGAGAGCCTGATGGGGGGCTCGATCCCAGGACCCTGAGATCATGGCCTGAGCTGAAGGCAGAGGCTTTAACCCACTGAGCCACCCAGGCGCCCCTAGCTTTTTTTTTCTTAAAAACAATAACAACAATAACACAACTTGGACTTTTTGGAAAGTTATAGTCTAAATATAGATCTATGACTTTACTGGGTCTTTTTCCTAAATGGAAATGTGTATGGTGAGTATGTGTGTGTGTGTTCTAGTCATTTCTTCATTATGCAGATTTGGGTGGATTCAGCTGAACACACACCAAAACACGAAGTGATTATGTCTCGGAGCCCTTCTCTTCTTGGGCACTCCATACACCTCAATTTAGATTCCACCAGAAATGCAGATTTCTCTATACTAAAGTCTCTACGTTACTAAAAAAATTCTAAGTTCACATAGATTTTCATAGAAGGACTGAAAAAGAAGGAATGTCATTTCCTGTTACCTGCTATCTTGCTTTCTGGCTGTTCTAGACTTGGCTCAAGTCTCTAGAAAACCCTGATAAATAGGGACAAAATATTTGGATCTGGGCACCTGGGTGGCTCAATTGCGTAAGCGTCTGCCTTCAGCTCAAGTCATGATCCCAGGGTCCTAGGATCAAGCTCTGCATTGGGCTCCCTGCTCAATGGGGAGTCTGCTTCTCCCTCTTCCCGTGTTTGTGCGCTCTCTCTCTCACTCCTCACTCTCTCTCTTTCTCTCAAATAAATAAATAAAATTTAAAAAAAAGGATATTGTGGATCTAGGTTACAATAGGCTGTGTTCAATTTTGGGAAGTGTTTTCCTTAGGTAGAACACTTCATAAGGTCTTTATTTTGACCATATGTTATTACACTACCATGGCACCTGGTCACACAGGTGAGTGGGGAATGCTGATCTCTATTCTAAAACATGGTAAGATGCTTTTCCCCTTAGGTCATCATGGAAGATTCTAGAATTTCCCACAGAAGATTCTAGAATTTCCCAGAAGAACTATTGCAAGTACATTGAGGATGCAAATTATACAAAAGGACAAAATTAATGGCTCAAGAGTAAAGGTCTAGGATTTTAGATTTAGAGGAATATATTCAGGCTAACCATCCCTCCCTGCCCTTAACTCTTTCTAGAGGCTTGAACATTGAGTGGCATGACTGAAATGAAATGCTCGGTCAGTCCCAGAACCCCATCTTGGTCTTATCCTTGGCTGTTACCACCGTAGTATTTTCATTTCCTCTCAGAAGAAACTCTGGCCACAACTTGTCTTCTATGCATTCATTATCTCTCTATGGATAGAGTTTTGGAGTTCCTGCACCTGCAGATGAGTGAGGTATTTTACCATCTGACCCAGTGATTCCCAGCCTGGACCTTGGAACAACCTGTGATTACTTGACAGGTTCCTTCTTCTGCCATTCCTGGTGGAACTTCATTAACATTCATCAAAGTCAGTGGGCTTCTTGAAGATGCTATAAGCCATAAATATACTTAGACCATGCACCCCCCTTTCCCCTGAATGAAATATATATCAATTAAAACAGTATATTTGCTATGAAGCTTTAAGGCAATGACCCTAGACCTCTCATATATAGAAATTTTTGAGCAGTCCTTGTAGGAAGTCCTTCACTGTTCCTTCAATCCCTAGAGCAAAAGAGGTGACTCCTCCTTGCCTAGGTTACAGGCTGTTGGCTGAGTTCCTGCTGTCTGTCATGGGGTTGCACCCCTAGTTGTCCACCACGTACAGAACAGAGGTGCCACACTGAGCCCACTGACCACAGAACCTTTCCTGACAAGGGTCTTATATTCTCCTGCTCTCCCTAGTCTCTCACTTCTTTTTTCCTGAGGTGTCTGAGGAGAACCTATTCTGATTTCCGTCACTGGAATCTTACCAAGGGAAAATATCCTACATATACAATAATAAAGTTAGCAAATAAACACAGTCCCAGATATAGAAAGACAATTTCTTTACATTTCTCTTGCTTTCATCTTCAAACTTTAATTTGTAAGTAAAGTAGAGAGTTGAGGTGAAAAGTGTTGAGCCAGTTTCACAGTGACAAGAATTATTTTTACTTGGCATCAGAAAAAAGTGGAGTAAAGCTTAATTCTAAAAACATAGCTTTTGCTTAACAAAGAGTCTTTTGTAATACCGATAAGTATGATCCATTGGGGTGTGAATGTTCTCTTTTGTGAGAGGAAGTGACCACTATTCTTTCTAGAAAGCTAATGGTAAATATTCTTCCATTAAGTCCAGAAGATGACAGAGTCTAAATCTGGCCATGAATCCATGCAGGAGAAAGGAATTTACTACCCAAAGCAAAAAATAATTTCAGGCACCTCAAATATGCACGGGATTTTCAAAGGAAAAATTCATTCTAGATGATTTGGAGAGGAATAGTTTGTATCCTACTGAAGCAGACAGACGTCCTGTGCCAATATAAGGAAGAGAAATATCTTCACCATATTCTGCTATTTCCATTTTTCGGAAACACTGAGCTAGCCTACCTGTAGGGAACATTCGTCTACATTGACTGCCCAAGACAAAAAAGGAAAAGCTGATGTGGCTGCCTCCTGGCTGTCAGTCAACCCTGAAGCAACTCACCCATCGGAATTCTTCTGGGGCTTCTGTTTTAACTTCCTTCTCGGTTGCAGCCTCTGCTTGTCACCCTTCGCCTTGCTTTGGTTCCATTTCAGAAAACAACTATTTTTACATGAACTACAAAGGTCCAGCCAGGAACACGTGCAGCGGAGACAGATAGCCTGCGGTTGCTCAGGGACTTCTCATTTTATCTCTGTGCAGACCCAGCACGGCCTGCCAGGTACAACTAGTGTAACGAGGGCTCCAGTGTCTCCATCCCTGCCGACGCTGAGATCCGTGCATCGATACTCGGGGCTGCTTGACAGCGCAGAGAGATTCTGTACATCATGCTGCTCCCATTGATTACAGTCTGAAAGAGCATTAACCCTCCTTACGGCCCCGAGATACACTTTCTCCACGTGTGTATGTTGGGAACATCAGTATGTTACCAGGGCTTTTGGGAGATTAATTTGCTGCTGGAGATAAAACTCACAAAACAAGGACATTCGGAGCAGATCTGATGATTGTCTAGCAGGTGTCTTTGGAACCATATTTAAAGTCATGAATCCCGTTTCTGTTTCATGTTACTAGCGCAGAGAGAAAAAGCCTCTTGGAGAAGATATACTTTTGAAGGAGAAGAGATCCCTTTTTAATTTTCATTTATTTTGGACAGTGACGACCCAGGGGGAACTCTCTCCTACATGTTAGCACTTGACTTTCCTGATATTTGACTATTCTAGAATGATGAGCATGAGGCCAGTACAAGAATTAGTGCCTTTGACCCAAAGATATACTTTTTAACTAGACATTGATGGTCTGAAAAGAGTGCTGAGGACAGAAACTGACCAGGTCCCTAGAAGCCATCAAGATAAAATCCTGAGTAGCAATCTGCCTCACACTCCCCATTTACTGTACTTTCTCATTTTAATTAATCTACTATATATATTTTGGGTTTCTATAGGTATTGTTGGGTTTTCTTAAATAGTCCTGTCACTTTGGACAATTAGACTTCCTCTAAAGCCTCAAGAAGAATATGATGCACTCTCTTTTCTGGCTTGAAGGCCAAAGCTTAATTTTCTTGTTAATTGTATCCTAAATGAACAATTCTCTTCAGCTTCATCAAACAGGATGATTTGGATGGCGTGATTGCAAACCATTTTTATCAGAATCAAAATTATGTTTGTCAGCACATTTTCGTGGTTGTCTTTACCCATCGTGGTATGGGACAGCACGGTAATGTCTTCTTACTCAAGTGGTAGGATGATGATGTCAGCTCCGGGACTCCATACCCAAGCCAGAGCCTTGCTGCACACTTCTGCCTCAGTTTCCCTCATGCAAAATTTCCTATGGTACTTGTGAAGCTTAGAAAAATTAATACAGGTGAAGCACTTGGAAAAATGTTGAATTTTGTTTTTTTTATTTTTTTAAAGATTTTTATTTATTTATTTGATCACAAGTAGGCAGAGAGGCAGGCAGAGAGAGAGGGGGAAGCAGGCTCCCTGCTGAGCAGAGAGCCCGGTGTGGGGCTTGATCCCAGGACCCTGAGATCATGACCTGAGCCGAAGGCAGAGGCTTTAACCCACTGAGCCACCCAGGCACCTCAAAAATGTTCAATTTTAGACACACTCAGTAAATGTTAGATGAAAACAAAATGAAAGCCTCTGGCACAGGATTGGTCTGTGAGGAGCTAAGAAGAAACAGAAAGTACCTTTTCTAATGGGTATTGACAAGGCATGCATTCAGCTTAACTTTGGTCCACACTTCAGGGGGTATGGGCATAAGACGGGAGGATGCCCGAGTGCCCAGGCGGGTGAGCACCTGCCTCACTGTGCTCAATCACAGGCACACCTGTTGATCCATATGAGAAGCTTTCAGTGAGGGAGCTGTGAAAAGATGTAGCTTCGACAACGGGCTACCATAGCGTGCACACCTCCTGCTTCTGCAGATCTCCCCTGGCCCAGCCCTCTGTCCCATCTTTGCTCTTCCACATTACTTCTGCATCACAGAATTATGGCATTGACCCTGGAAACTGACAGTGACTTCGCTATCCTCCAAAAGAGATTTGCCGAGGAAATCTCAAGAAAAAAAGAGAAGAGTGCTTCCTCCTCTATCTAAGTTTATTTTGCTTTCAAGTGACAGAAATCAATTCAGAATAGCTTAAGCAAAAAGGAAAATTGAGTAGGATACTGGACTTTTTCATGGAATCCAGGAATTGAAAAGCCAAGTTCAGAAGGACAGCAAGAACTCAAGCCCACCACCACAGCATGATTCAAAGCATGGACTCTAGACACAAACCCTGTTGGAATTTATATCCCAGGTTTTCCACTTGCTAGCTATGTGATCATGGGCCAGTTCTTTTTCCAGCTCCGTACCTCAGTTTCCACACCTGAAAAATGGAGATAATAATTAAAAGAGGTAGTATCTGAAAGGGCTTGGATGGTGGAGCACAGTAAGAATGGCATGAGGACTAGTTAAGTTAGAACTATGGGCATAGTTAAGTTAGAGCTACAGAGCTCTGCCATTGCTAGGACTTGGCATTGGGTGATGGTGTTGGGTGACTCAGCAACAGATATGACCAGCCTAGCCTGTGTCTGAGCACAATTTTGGATCAAGCCAGTGTGGTGGTCTTAAGGTGTAGATCAAGCTCCTCTGGGTCAACCTGTCTCCTTGGGCTAGAGTCAAAGGGTCTGGGCTTTGGTTAGGAGCCCACCAGCCATGATATGCTTTGTACTCTCCTGAGTTCAAAAGAAGGAGTAGGCAGGGAGCATTCCATTTGAAAATAGTTACCATGACAGTAGTCCCTGCTTATCCACAGTTTCACTTGTAGGAGTTACTCCTTCTGTCCAATTGTCAGAAGGTGAATCTAGCCTAACACTACATCATAATGCCTGTGTCACTCACGTCACTTCCTCTTATGACGTGGGGTTTCTGTCATCTCCCATCATCACTGTAAGAAGAAGGGTGAATAAGTACAGGACAGTAAGGTACTTTGAGAGAGAGAAGGGGACCACATTTGCATAATTTTCATTACAGCCTATCGTTATAGTTGTTCTAGTTTGTTATTACTTATTGTTGTTAGTCTCTTCCTGTGCCTCATTTATAAATTAAACTTCATCATAGCATATCTGTATAAGAAAAACATAGTACCTATAGGGTTGGGCAGTGTCTGTGGTTTCAAGCATCCATTGGGGGTCTTGGAATGGAACACCCTGGGGTTGGAGGGGGGAGGTGGGAGGATCGTAGAGACGAACACATTGCCAAATATAACTATTGGCAATATACTTATTTTTTTCTGTAGAAATACCAAGTTTCCTACAACTCTAATATTTGAAGAGCTTAATGAGATGCAAGTGAAATAGCATATGTTCTTTTGTTAACACCAAAGGAGAAACAATTACTCAAGCAGACATTTAACTCAAAATTAATGGGAACAAAACACTGGAGGCAAAATGTGTAAAGCTGTGAATATCTCTATCTCTATCTCTATCTATCTATATCTATCTATCTATCTATGCAGATACTGGTCACATCATTGCACAGAGGGCTGTTCCCTTTCCTCATGGATACCTAGCATCTTAGTATCCACTTGGTCTCTCAGGAGGCATCAGTTTATGCTGAGAAGGGCACTTTATAACACCATCCATTAGACTTAGCTAAAAAGAGTTTGTATTTTCTAAGGCTTCGTAATATTGAGTTGATCTCTCCTTTGCTCTCAGAGAACAACTTGATTTTTTCTGTCTGACACATAAGGAATCCGGTGACCCAGTGAGGAAAGAATGGACTTCCTTCCGGTCTCAGTGACATGTTGATGATTGGCTTCCCTCCTCCATGGCCCCGAGGTGCCTGCAAGGGCCCCACTCAGATGAAATGGGCACTGGGAATGCTGGTGAAGGGACTGAGTCATTTGCTGCTCAAACACGCTGTGTCATAACCTTGAACGTAACATTAGGGATTTTCTAAGGTCATTTAACTATACCCTGTTTCTGCCTTAGACACTCCCTTCAGAACCTAAGCCCCACAAGAAGCAAAATTCTTCTGGACTCAAAATATGCATAGACCTCTTGCTGCCAAGCAGTAACCTCATTACAGAGGCAATGGAATTCAGAGGGGAAGCTCTCCATTTGGGCTTCATTCACCCTCCCATGTTAACATCTGGGCCTTCCTTCACAGCAGGATGAAGTAGGAAAGAAGCCCAAAGGCTGTGGGGAGGTTAGGCAGTGCTTGACTGCTTCTCTTTTATTTATTCAGCTCTTTTTCTGCCTTAAGACATCTTTTCTTTCTGTACTCAAGGCAGAAAGTGAGTGTATCATTTATCGGCTAATAAGTCGTCTGACAAGATAGTCGCTTTGTACCTAATTGTTCAGTTTATTTATGTATTATTGATGAGCCCAGACTTGAACTCTGCCTCCCTTGGAGGCTGCTTGATAAATCTCGTGCTTCATCCTAAAACACTGAATTACCTGCTAGAACATAATACATGACATTGCTTATACTTTGTGTTCCTACAAAGCTCTGGATATACATTTCAATGTCTGTGTTTAACAGTAAGAAATAGAATAATTCAAATTGTTCTTTGAGTTTTGTTTTTTTTTTTTTAAAGTACAAAGCCTATTCATTAAATCACTTTCTGACTCTTGAGGCTTATACGATTTTCATTGCTTAGAGTTATTTTGAACTGCATGAACTAAATGCCAAACTATGATCTCCCTTGTGTTTCTGTGGTTTTCATTGTGACCAATGGAAGTGTGTCCCAGTAACTGAGATTGAGCACTGGGAATCTGTATTCTAGTTTTAAGTCCTGTGAGTTTTCGCTAGATTCCCCTGTTGAGAGCACAGCTCTGAAAAATTTCCTGCTCCTTGACAGCGTACACCCTCTGATTAGCAGAACACTGAGCACTTCCCTTAAGTGTCCTCTCTGTCCCGTGTTTTGCCATCAGTAAATTTAAGTGAGGACACTTAAATTCTGTATTTAAGAAGAGTAGTGAGGATTTTTAAATGAGCTGATTGAAGTGCATTGGAACTAGACCATGCCGTTGATTATTACAAAGATTGGGGTTTGAACCATCATCAGAGCCCTGAAATTACAGATCAACAGTGAGAATTTTTGTCCCTTGTAAGATTTATAACTAGATGACCTTTCTGCTCTCAGATCCCTCTACACTCACAAGAAGAAATGGAAGTGGTTTCATTTTTGTTTTTTTAAAAAGATTTTATTTATTTGTTTGTTTGTTTTGGTTGTTTGTTTATAGCAGGAGCAGGGGGAGGTGTGAGAGAAAGGACTCTCGATCCCATGACCCTGAGATCATGATCCAAGCAGAAATCAAGAGTTGGACACCCAACAGACAGCCACTCAGGCTCTCCAAAAAATGGAAGTTTTAAAAATAGGAGAGTTCCTTGAAAATTTGAAACAGGTCTATTCCCAATAAAGCATGAAGGGTAGAGAATCATTTCAAAAGGCACTAGTGAATTTTCACCAATTCGTGGAAAACAAGAAAAGACTGTATAGTCTGTTGACTATATACTATATATATATATAGTATATACTAATGTCTTTATTAAGCATTGTCATACTTGGTCATACTTTGTTCATTATGGGCTTTTTAGTTATTTTTTAAAATTGTGGTAATATATACATAACATGAAATTTACCATCATAATTGCTTTCAGATGTACAGTTTAGTAATGCTAAGTAGATTGACGTTGTTGCCCAGCTTACATCCAGAACTTTTTCATCTTCCTAAACTGAAACACTGCACCCATGAAACCTGTCTTCCTCCTTCCTATGTCCCCCTCCTCCCAGCCCCTGGAAACCACCATTCTACTTTCTGTTTCTATGAGTTTGGCTCTTTTAGACACCACATTAAGTGGAATCATGCAGTATTTATCTTTTCATCATGGGCACGTTTCACTTAACATTATGTCCTCGAGCTTCATCCATGTTGTAGCATGTATCAGAATTTCTTTTGTTTTAAGGTTGATTAATACTCCACTGTTTGTACCTACCACATTTTGTTGATCCATTCATCCACAGTTGAGATTTGGGGTGCTTTGACCTTTTGGCTCTTATGAACATTGCTGTTATTAACATGAGTTTATGAATATCTATTTGAGTCCCTGCTTTCAATTCTTTGGTATGTACCCAGAAATGGAATTGCTAGATAGTGTGTTGATTCTATGTTTCATTTTTTTTTTGAGGAGCCTCCATACTGTTTTCCATGGTGACTATACCATTTTACATTTTCACCAAGAGTGCACAAGGGCTCTAATATCTCCACGTTCTTGCCAATACTTGTTCCTTCTTTTTCTTTTCTCTGGTATAATAGCCATCTTAATGGGTGTGAAGTGGTATCCCCTCGTGGTTTTGATTTGCATTTTTCAAGTGATTAGTGATGTTGAGCATCTTTTTATGTGCTTACTGGTCATTTGTCTGTCTTGGGAGCAATGTCTACCCAAGTCCTTTGCCCATTTTTAACAGGGCTGTTTGTTTTTTGTCTTTTCTTTTTTTTTCTTTTTTCTTTTTTTAGAGCTGTAACAGTTCTTCATATATTCTAGATATTAAGCTCTTATCAGGCATATGATTTACAAATATTTTCTTTCATACTGTGGGCTGACTTTTACTCTAGTGATTATGTCCTCTACTGCATGGAAGTTTCTAATTTTGATATAATCCATTTTAGAGAGATTTTTTCATTGCCTGTGCTTTTGGTGTCATACCCAAGATCACTGCCAAATCCAATGTCATGAAGCTGTTCCTTGCCATCATGGGTTTTCTGCATTAATGTCTACTTAAAAAAAATATTGTGTTAAAATACCATTTGTCTTGACTACTCAGTTATTTAGCACTCCCTCAAGTCTTTGTCCTAAGGCAAAGTTGCCTCGCTGTAATACCAGCCCTGAATGTCAGGGACACATAGGGAATGAGCCAAGTCATTCATTTTCAGTGAAGGGAATTTTTCAACCAATGGGCCAAATTGCTTCCATGTGCACCTTGCACGCAGATCCTAGGGGAGAATTTCTGAACTATATTTACTGCATCTGATGTCAAATGTAGCATTGGGTTTTTTCAGCACGTTTTACAAAATCTCTACTGGAGAAAAGGGAAGTGATTATTTCACTAGAGAATAAGCTCAAAAGCATTCTGAACAAAGAAGAAAGGGACACCGAGAAAAATATTACCCAAATGGATTTGGCTTTCCAAGGTGAATCGCTTAACTATTTTTATCCATTTGACATTTACTTATGTGGTGTTCTACATATTTTGGTGATTGATTTTAACCATCAAACTCCATGTATGCAGGACTAGTGGTATCATGATTTCACTTTTACACATGAAGAACTTGGGGCTCAGAACGTTTGTCTACTTATTCAAAGTTTTGTGGCCTTTGAGAGGGAGAAAATAGATTTGAGCTTAGAAGCGTTCATGCTGTCTGTGCAAATGGTTTTCAAATTGTGGTTCCTGGACTGGCAGCATCAGTATCACCCGAGAATCTGTTAGACATGCAAATTCTCCTTTTCCTGACTTATTAACTCAAAAACTTGGTGGGGTGAGGGCAGTAGTCTGTGTTTTAACAAGTTCTTTAGGGAATTCTCTTCATGATATGTTTGGGAACCAACACTCTGTGTAACGATGTATATACAGTCACTGAACTAGACTCAGATCCTCAGCTTCTGTTCCCAAAAAGCTCGCAAGCTAGTGGATAAAGTAGGACACATGCACAAATGTTGCAGTCAGACTGATACTGATGTAAAAGAAAATACTAATGGGGTGTTTTCTGATTCAGAGGAGAAATATATATCACTCTGGTTTGAGGATCAGGGACGGCTCTCAGAGAAGGATGGTCAAATCTAGCAATTTGATGAGAAAGTATGATATTCTGAAGAGAGGAACTATGTGAATAAATGCAGCTGGGAGGGGAACGGTGAGCTCAGAGGGCCCATGGAGCAGATCAGTTTGGCAGTGGTTCCAGCTTCACTAAGCTGAGAGCAGATGGTAGAAAGCTTTGGATATCAGAATAGGAAGACTTCATTTTATTCAATTGGCAGTGAGAAGCCAGGGCATATTTTGAGCAGGGGAGAGAACTGTGTTTAAAGCTGCGATTTAAGAAATTATTCTCAGAATTACATGGGATGGGTTGCATGAAGAGAAACCCGGGTGATAGAAGATCAGTTAGAAGCTTATGGCAACTGTCTGGACACGAGGGGACAGAGCAGAGATTAGGATTAAAGTGGTGGATATAGGTATTCAGATCTGTCATCTGCAGGACTTGTTGGTATAAAAGGGAGAGAGAAGTACCCACAAGCAATTTAAATGATGAGATTCCATGACTAAGAAGCATGAGATAGGATATTAACAAAAATAGAGGAACAGCTTTAGAAGGAAGAAGAGTTGAGCCTTGAAGACAGTTAATGTGGGCTTCTGATGGGTTTCCTGGAGGAAGATGGCTGGTAGGGAATACAAATGAAAAGATGGACATAGGAAGAGAGGTCATTGCTGAAAAGATAGATGAGAATCAATAGATTGTCTATCAAAGAGAGCTCATTCCTGAGAAGAGGATTTGGGGAGCCATGCCCTTGGTGGCACTTGGGAGTAAGGAAAGTGGCGTGGGGCCAAGGAAGAGGCTTTTGGGGAGATCGGCATGAAAATCAAAGACAAAACTATTTGAGAGGAATGGACTGGTTGTCAGTTCTGAATGAGAGAAAGAGTACGAGAAACAGAGTGTCAGGAGTGAAGATGCTGGCACAAGAATTCTAAAGGTCAGGAGACAAGTGAATAAGTGATTAGAAAAGGCACACAGCAAGCATACCAGGTTATTTTGAGGTGCTTTGTGATAATGGAAAGGAGAGAGATAAATTAGTTACTTGAGGATGTAGCAGAGCATAGGGAAGAATCTTTGTTTGGGTTTTGGGATGTGCGTGTGTGTGTGTGTCTGTGTGTGTGTGTGCGTGTGTGTATAAAGAATCTGGGCCTTCGTGTAGGCAGAAAGGTGATAAAGGTGATAAAAATGAGACATCACTGACTGGACAATTTGCAAGAGGAGGATATAGTTGAGAGTACATGGGGAGGGCTCTCCCTGAGAAGGAAGGAAAAACATACCTCTGAAACCGAGAAGGAAAAAGAAAGAATTTGGTTTCAAACAAAAGCGTGGAGATGGAGAGAAGGAGAATCAGGCAGCTTCTCCAGGTAGATTTTTCTGTAGAGTAAGAGGCAAAGTCATCGTCATGGAGAAGTCATCAGGGAGTGAATATCTGAGGATCAGAAAAAAGCTTGGATTAGGCAAGGTGGGGAAATGGGATGGGAACTCAGTGAGAGCTTCTGCCTGCCTTCACTTTTTCATTTTTACTCCCTGCTGGTCGTCTTCATCAAAGAAACCTCATGCTCCTTAGGCAATGAATGTCATAATTGAAATATCTTGTGGATACTTCTATCTCCTTTGGATGCCAAGTCCTATAGATTTTAGATCTGAAATACCCATTCAATCCTAATCTTTGTCAGCTCTTGTCCAAACTGTTGCTATAGTCTTTTTTTTTAAGATTTATATATTTACTGGGGGGGGGGGGCGGGGAGCAGTATGGAGAGGGAGAGAGAAATTCAAGCAGGCTGGATCTCCTGACTCTGATATCAGACGTGAACCAAAACCAAGAGTCGGATGCTTAACTGACTGTGCCACCCAGGTGCCCCATGTTGCCATACTCATCTATCACCTTGGATTCTCTTAATGCAACCCACCCAATATAATTCTGAGAGTAATTTCTTAAATTGCAACTTTGAACATGGTTCTCTTCTGCCCCAAAAGAGGCTGAGCTAATTAGCACTTAAGTAGGACCAGGAAACACAACTCCTCAGCGGAATCCATCAGTTCCACTTCATGATAACTTCTAGTAACATCATGTTTGTTTTGAAGCAGGGACTAAGAAAGCAGGATAGTGTGATTTCACCAGGATTGGAGAAGTATAAGACAGGAACAGGGGGAAAAAGACAAACATGCCTACAGAAATAGGACAATAGAAAGAGCTTCCGTGAAAGGATAAGCCCTAAAACCCAATCTACATCTTCTTGGAGTCAATGGAATAAAGACTAGGAAGAAGTGGGTTATTAAAGGTAATAAGAAGAGGAAGATAGAGGACTCAGAAGTTAAAAAACGGAAGTGGAAGGGGAGGAAGTTCTAGTGAGAGCAAGAAACTTTATAACAATATCCACGGAGGTCTATTCTGTATGCTGACAAGTGTATGTTACTCCCAGTGCCTGACAGGAAGTTGAAGTCTAGTCATTAATTAAAACTGTAGTAACAACAACAAAAAAGTGAAGGTTATTTTGAAAAGATCGACAACAGGGATATTGAAACCGGGAAATGTAATGACTAGAAAAGAAGGAAAGCAAGAAGGTGTTCTAGAAACTAAAAGACAAGGATTAGGACAGAAAATGTGGGATGGACAGCTGATGTGGATTCAGGAAGAGAGGTTGCCAATGACAATTGAAGGAACCAGCTCTAATCTCTACTGTGAGATGAGGGAATGGGAAGCACTCTACACTGAAAAGGGGGAATAAGCTTCAAAGAAGATTCATGTTTTGTTGCTTTTTTTTTTTTTAAATTAAGGAACAGTGAGTAGACTTAAAAGGGGACATATCCAAACAGAGCCACATCAGAAGCTATGAGACCCTTGAGGGCAGGGAACGTATTATATTGGCCTTTTCCTCCCCTCTATGTTACAGAAATGTGCCTGGAGCATAGGGGTGGTAGCATAATAAATGCTGAATTAACGAGTGAATTAATGAAAAAAAAATGTAAATGACCAATGAGGTAAGGAGAGTGAGAAAGTCATACCTACAGTAGTGTTAAATTGTACTCAATTTTAAGAAACAGGGCTGCAGGAAACAGAAGGTTTAGGTGTGGGCTTGAGACACATTGCAAATAGAAGAGTAATTTTTAGGCTTTTTCAGATTTCCCCTCCCAGTGCTGGGCAGATGATTAATAGTGATTTGTGGCCTCCAGGAGGACAGGAGAAGAAGGAGCTCAAGAAGACAGAAAATGAGATGTTCTTCTCCCGTACTAAGAAGCAATTCATCCAATAGGATAGAAGAGGGGACAGGCTCTGGCTCCACTGGGCTTTCTCTTTCCTTCCCTCATGATTCTCAGTTCTTACCCTCAGACATTAGGTTCAGGAGCCTACAGCTATAGAGTTAATAAGGCTATACACTTTTTTTTTTAACCACTTTATTGTGGTATCATTTCTTACCATGAAATTCCCCCGTGCTAAATGGACAATTAAATGATTTTTATTAAATTTACAGAGCTGTGTGACCATCTACAAAATCCAGTTTTAGGACATTGTTATCATCCCTTAAAGATCCTTCATGGGTTTGACCAACCTTAGTGATGAATTTAATTTAAGGATAATAGTTACATTATCCAGTGCTTGCTATGATCTGAGCTCTATTTTATAACAGTTTATATGTACCATCTCATTTAATCCTCTCGGTGATCCATGAGACAGGCACCACTGTTTCTCCATTTTACAGATAGAAAAATGGAGGCAGTGGTCACATGTATAGTAAGAGGCAGAGCCAGCATTGAACTCAAAGCATATTGGCTCCAAAGCTGTTGATCTTAGCCACCATGCCATATTGCTTTTTAATATATACTGGCCATTTGAGAAGCCAGACAAAAATAGTCATAACTATGTTCTTTCTTTGTTTCATTTTACATCATCAGTATGGAGTGAGAAATTCAGCCTTAATGCAAAAATATCCATACATTTACATTCATTTCCCTTAAGTAGCTGATACTGGAAATATGAAAAATTATGAATAATTTTATATGAAACAGAATGAAGTTGGAGTCTTGGCAGTTATCTGGTTAACAAATTAGATCATCGAGATGGAAAAAAAAATCCTGTTTGGTGGTTTAAAATATCTGGTGTAGCTGTCCACATTCATCAAATTAATAGGATAATTGCCAATTCTCTACTCTATTTTGTTCTGTATCAACATAGCCTGAAACACAAAGGGAAGTTTTTGCCCAAATGATATAAATTTAGTCACTTGCAAACATTCCTGGTCACTAACCTAGAAAGGCTGTTGGGGATACTTGGAAATGTTCCCAGAAATTCAGTTTGAGGATAGAACAGCACAAGAAATATAATTGTGGTATTGCCTCTTTATGAAATCAACTACTGACATTTTAATCCATGTAAAAGCCTGTATCTACTTACAGATATTTCTGGAAAGATATCATGTCAAATGAGCAGAGCATTAAATAGGCATGTCATTTTCCATTAACCCTTCCCAAATGTTAATTTAAGAAAAATCCAATTAATACTCAGTGTGGTAAGGACTGCAAGTGGGAGCTTAGACTAGAGGCTTTATTTTTAGCAACAGCACTTTTGGGAGGTAGATAAAGGCAGCACTGGCTGAAAAGAATCCTCTTAACTCTAACTGTGTAGACAAAAAAAATTTTTTTAATGCCACCAGTATAGCTCTCTTTCTACTTGATATACTGTAGTGGTAAATATGTGTCATTATGCATTTGTCAAATGGAATACACGCCACCAAGAGTGAGCCCTAAAGTACACTATAGACTTTGGGTGGTAATGATGTGTCATTGGAGGTTCATTGATTGCAACAAATGTACCATTCTGGTGTGGGATGTCAATAGCAGGGCGTGAGGAGGGAGGGGTGTGGGGGGTGAGGGAGGTAGTGCACTGGTGGGGATGGGGAGTATATGAGGACTCTCTGTAGTTTAACCTCAATTTTTCTATGAACTTATAACTGATATAAAAAATAAAGCCTATAAATTTTAAAAAAATAAGCTCTTTGAAAAAAAAGTCTATTAATACATACTTTTCTATTTAGGAACAAATAGTTCTTAAAAACCTTAGGTAGTTTATTTTCACTAAGATTATCAAAGGATTTTGCAACCACATTTCTTGTCTTATTCATTAACATTACTCAACCAGTTTGAGAGGTGGGCTCCAGCAACACAGAGTGTTGACCATTTTCAAGGTGTGGAAGAGAACCCAGGCGAACTTTTCCGAGAGTTCTGCCTTATATAGATTTTGTTTTCTCTGAACACTTCTAATTTGCTGTGTCTTCTGATTCCACTAAAATTGAAGTGGACCTAGGCTCCACTTTCCCACTTCTAGTTATCCACTTTGTGAATCATCTGAAACCATCTAAAATCCCATAGCCTGGGGCACCTGGGTGGCTCAGTCCTTAAGCATCTGCCTTCAGGCCAGGTCCCGATCCCAGGGTCCTGGGATCGAGCCCCACATTGAGCTCCCCCCCTCTGTGGGAGGCCTGCTTCTCTCTCTCCCACTTCTCCTGCTTGTGTTCCCTCTGTCAAATAAATAAATAAATAAATAAATAACATCTTTAAAAAAATTAAAAAATAACACCTCATAGTCTCTCCTTAGCAGACCCACCTGTTCCTGAGACACTCCCCTTCATGTCCAACCACCACATTCTAAGTGAATGAAATTCAGAATGTTATTAAACCGATAAAGGCACTATTGGGGTGATAAGCATGCTGCCTAAAAAATAGGGAATACATTCCAAATTTAGAAGACTTATTAATTAATTTTAGATTAGTTGTTCTTGCTCTTATAGAAGATAATTTGGGGACAGGCTCCTCTATCGTAGAAAAATTGAAGAGATGGCTTTATAATTGCTTTATATTTGATTTATATTTGTTTAAAAATTTGAGGGGAGATAGGGTTTGGTTAAGAGTACATAGCCCAATATCATATATATGTATTACATATTCTATATTTGTCTTTCAAAGAACAATAGATAGGCCTTCTTGACATCTAGGAAGACTTTTCAAAAAATAGTGGGTGTTGTGAATTAGATATATCTGCTTCTTGTTTCTATAAAGAATGGTCCTTTTTAGACAGATTGATGTGTGGAAATACTCGTCTTAAGAACTGCATGAAACACAGTTGTGGAATTCCTATTTCATTTATAAAATTAATACTGCCATCTACTCAAATAGAATAGTAATGTCTTTAATGAAGACACAACATCTTGCAAACAAATAATTAGTTTTGTGCATGAAGGGATAAATAGAATCCCAATTAACAAATTGCTAATTTTTCTTAGAGCTCTCAGGTTTCAACCATGACAAGTAGCAGTTTTATGTGTAGTTTGAAGAATTAATTTCGTTTTTCTGTGGTTACCCAGAGTAATTGTAACTCCAAAGTATATATAATGCAGTGTGTGTTTATTTCAAATTAGTGGAGTTGTAGGCATGGGATGATGTTCTTTAATTCTTGGTTTTGAACAGCATGCCCAGAGCACCTGGAATAGGGCTGTTAGATTTCTAAGAGTTCGGTGATTTCATTGCATTAAACAAACTATTTGGGCCATATGTAAATTTTTTTAAGTAGACGATTTAATTGATGTAGGATTTGAGCTACCTTTATTACTTAAGTGAGTCATTTCATCGTTGATTTCATCTCTCATCTCAGTTTCTCATGAAAATGACCAAAACGTCAAATTCGACACATTTCAAACACCAGGGTTTCTCTGCAGCAACACTTCACATTGGGGCTGGATAATTCTTTTGTAAGGGGGCTGCTCTGTGCTTTGTAGGATGTACAGGGACATCCTGGCTCCTACCACTAGATGCTGGTAGTACTGCTTCAGTACTAACCCAAAATGGGGGTGGGGAGGTGTGGGGGGGGTTGGGAGTTGTGGGGGTGGGGCAAATCACCCCCAGCTGAGAAACACTTCCATAGAGGATGTGGGTTGCTTAGTACATCCAACATGATATTATTAAATAGGATGAGCAAAGCTAGGGCCAAGCCATCAAAAAAATATATATATATCAAAACAAAACTCAAATCCAGAAAGATCCAAGAAAATGCTAATGACTGTCTAAATAATGGAATTGCTTCAACTGTATGGTTGGTGTGTTTGGCACCACAGAATCCTTCTATTAAGTCAGCCTCATACCTTAAAGAATGTTGGACTGAAAATAGTCTTCAGTGACTGCTAATGGATGAAATAGAAAGAGGAGTTGTGGAGAAAATAACAGATGTATGAAGCCTCATAGGCTTTCCTAAAAATGCATATCCACAAGCCCTTTCCTTTTCAACAGTGTAAAAATGCAGTTTTCGAAAGTGCAGCTTTTGATCTGCATAAACGTAGGAATGTACGTGTTTTGAGAACTACATTAGCTTTTGGAACCGCTAATATAATTGTGTTGTTACAAATGCAGTTCATTGCCTGAAAATGGGATGCAGTGGGGGCATCTTAAAATATGGATTTTACATATTAGAAGCAAGATATTTTTCTGTCATGTGTCTAAAGACCTTTGTTGCCTGTATTATGTACAATGGGCAATATACACTATAATATAACTTTCTGAGGAAGGTCAAGTTAGCTCTGAAGAAAAGGCAACATTGTTCTTCTTTTAAAATAAAAATCCATCTTGGATAATTTGATCTTGCTCTAATGTTTAGTTTCCATTCTCTTCTGACTTCAATACATGTTTAAATTATTTGTTTCAAGTTGAATATCTTAAGTAACATTGAAGGATTTCTTAGTGACAAGACTCATTAGATATATTTTAAATATATACATTTTGCTCAGAACTATTCAGAAGGCATTTCAAAAAAAAAGTCCTGAGACCACTTAATCTAACATTAATATTAATTTACTTAATGGTTATAAAAATGCATTATTCCAGAATTTTTCATAGCAAATAGGAAATGTGCAAAAGGTTTTAATAATGTAAAGTTTCTTACAGAAAGTGAAATAATAGGTTACAGGCAGTAGAGATTACATAATTTCTTTGATGTGAGCATTATAAGGAACATTGACTGATTATTGAAACAGCCTAAGTATCTCGCTGAGTTATGTAACTGGTGAACCAGAACAGAAATTGTTATATAGCTCCATAAAATACAATGAGCGATTGTTATCTTGTGGGTAATTTAATGCTTAAAGCTAATAAGCTATGAAAAACAAAATGCTATAGGAGACCTATGTCATTCTATATCTTACTACTATATATTTAAGTATAACATTGCATTTTTTTTATGCCAGAATGGTCTGAAATCTTCATTTTATGACAATAAATTCACCTGAAGCAAGTTTAGAGAATGTGATATAATGTAGTTCACCATGACTGGGTAATAGTTTCTCTGTAAATTAAGAGAGGCATTCCGTTGTGCTATGCACTTTCAGACAACTTCTCCTAAAATTTTGTGTGCTGGTTTTTAATATTGCTCTTCTATATAATCTGAAATAACGTAAATGAAAACCAAATAAGTAACATCTCTGGAGAAAAATATTTTGCACACACACATAGTAAATAAATATGTACATATGTAAAGAACATGTGTGTATACACATATTTACAGGCCCATAGATACACACATGATGCTCCGTAAAGTTTTCATTTATTGGGTAATTACACTACTATTTTCTCTTGTCTACTCCATTGCTTTTATCTAATATTTAAGGTAGGACAGTGCACTTACAAGGATAGTGATTAAAAAATAATGTCTGCCTATCATTTTCTCTATTAAAGACCTGTTCACAGGTGAATTGAGGACATTGAGCCTGATTTTGCACTACTTTCTGCCTATCGATCTTTCTAACAAATGACAGAAGTAGTCCAATAAACTTACCAGAAGGCAGAATTACCATAGTTTCCAGAATGTAGCACATTTATATGTTTAGTGCTCTGTCATCATCAATACTTTGGTATATCTCATTCTGAATCTGAAATAATTGCACAAAGAACATATATAAGACCTGTTTGCTAAGAAGTGTCTGAAGGAGGCCTCCTATCAGAGTCTTCTCATTTCAAACCCACTGCATGATGGAATCTCTCCTATCTTCCATCCTATTCCGCCATGTATCCCAGGGAGCAAGAGGCCCTGAACTGCTCACAGACCACATGGGGAAAGGGGAGGAATGACTTGCATTCCATCTGCCAATCCGGTCGGCTTTTCATTAGCATGCTGGCATATTTGGAGATGATTCAGAGAGCAAAGTGTTCACCAAGCAGCCTGACGTCAGCGTGAAAAAAAATAAACGAGCTGGAGCTGGAGCCAGAGCCGCGTGGGCACAATCTGCTTACAGGAGCTGGCCTTGCCTCCTTGGTCCCATGAAGATGTTAGCGATTATCTAAGATCTCACAAAATGACCTTCTTTTCAAAAGATTCCACCCAGAGCGAGGGAAGAAAGTTTTTGGTCCCTGTAGTACCGGAAGGAAGGGAAAGCAAGAATGGGATCTGATTTGCAGAAGGTGTTGCCCGATGCCTCTGGGGGCACAGTTATTTTCATGGATAGAAATTGATTTGGAAAGGAAAGCACATGGAATAAACACTACTGCACAAGAACAGAATGGCGAGATAGCCGAGATGATTTTCGTTCCGGTGATGTTGCACTGAATGTATTTACTCATTCGTCATTGTCCTTTTGGAAATAGTATGGGCTTGGCCTATGTTTCGTGCTGGAGATAGAAAAATCAATAGAGAGGTCCCTGCCCTCAAAGAGTTCATGGTCCAGTGTAGGACAGAGGCCATGAAACAATGGCAATACAATGACATAGAAGCTTCAGGAAAGCACCAGATGCCATAGAGAACTTTGGTTGGTACCTAATCATTGGCCATTTAAGGGCAGGCTTACCTTCATGTAGGAAGAGACTTCTTGGCTGCAAAAATCCAAGTTTATGCCTTTTGTTCGGTTGGAATTGTTCAGTCCTTCCTTTCACATTCAGAATGTTCCAGGTTGGTTGTTCAACTCCCTGATCATCTCAACTACTGCCAGGAAAACAGGGAAAGGAGTAACAGGAAGTGGGATGTGGAAAGGTATTCCAAGCAGAGGCAGTGATAGAAAAAAGTAGAGGCAGAGATTTTTTGGACCATATGTAAAGTATTATGCAATGATGAACTATATAGGGTGACCTAAGATGCAGTCAAGGATGAGGTTAACGATATTTAACACTTGGCCTGGCACTGGCCTGGGGTCTTACAGAGTGGACAGCAGCCATGTACAAGGGGTAGAGGCATTCTCCTTATGTGTTTGAAACTAAGGAAATAGAAATTTACTTGAAAACCTGAGAGAGTAGTGAAGAATTTTAAGTAGTGAGGGGGAGAAGGAAGACTAGTGTAACCCACTGATCCTCATATCATCTAGGGTATCACGCAATTGAAAGGTAAGGGACTCACTTCGAGTATCTGTTAGACACAGGTGTGGTGCTGGGCACTTCTCCAGGGAGGCTGGCCTTCATGACAGTCCTACAACAGGGCCATGGATCCTCACAATGGCCACGTCTTCCCAAGTTCACAGCCACTGAATGGCAGAGAGCGGTCCGAAACTCCACCTTGGATCATTTGACCCTGTGGTTTTTGTAACATGCCTTCTGCCTCTGCTGATGGCTCTGGTTCGGTTAGCACTGACTCTGGAGGGAAGCGTGTTCTTATAGGAAATACCCATCATGGGTCAGTGGGTACTGTCACAGAAATAATAAAGTCTGCTGTCCTCATACTCCTGGAATTGGTTACGCTATTTGTTAATACTACATTTACACTGGGATTCCTAAAACTTGAATGCTGATTGAGACTTTTATTTGGCAAGGCTCTTGTTTCCCTTGAGCTGACCTGTTAGATACTTTCTGCCATCACACAGACTAGAGAGGCTCTAGAGAGGCTCTGCTCTACCTCTTCCAACTTACTCAATTCCTCAAGGCTCATCGTCCTTATTGATGAAGGACACGTGTACAGCCTGCCTCACAGGGTTATTGTAAGGATGAAAGGAGTAAATGTACATGTGTGCACCTGTTACACAAGAAGCAGAAAATTCATGTTAGCAGCTGTCGCTGAGACTGGGGCCAGCCATGCAGTAGGCGCAACATGAGATTTGGTCAATGACTGAATAAATAACTACCATATTTTTACCTGGGACTGTGTCAGTACCATTGAATTTTGAAAGTTTTTTTTTTTTTTTAAGATTTTATTTATTTATTTGAGAGAGAGAGAGAAAGAATGAATACAGAGGAAGGGCAGAGAGAGCGGAAGATTCAGACTCCTCACTGAGCAGGGAGCCCGACACAGGACACCATCCCAGCATCTTAGGATTCTAAGATCATGACCAGAGTCAAAGGCAGATGCTTAACCAACTGAGCCACCCAGGTGCCCCAGTACCATTGAATTTTAATGGACTGGCGAGATCAGGCTGGACGGCTTACCCCAGATCGTTCCATGTGGTGATCGTTTCTCTCAATTTTGCAACAAAAGAGCATCTTACGGTGCCATTCCAGAATATAAAACAAAGGAGACCAATCACTTCTCACCGTGCAGTATAAATAAGGCTTTGAGTAGAAGCACACATGCTGATTCTAGCATCAAGACTTGTAGTTTCAGCTCTGACATGTTTCTGGCAAGGGAGGATGAAGGATTGGGGAGAATGCTACCAAAAAAAAAATTCAAATGAGAGTGCAGGATGATCTAAGGGGAGTAGTTTGAAATACTATAAACATGAAGACAATAAAAGAAACTTTGGAATGAAAACTCTATAGACATATAATACATATGCCTTGGGAAGGGGGACATCTTCTGCACAAAGCCTTAAGCTAATGCAGAGAAAATTATGCCATAAGCTTCAGAAAAATGTGGATAAGTTGGCAGGGAAAGTCACATGAGATCACGGATTAAATATCAAAGGAGGTTATGCAAAAATGGATATAACTAAATAGTATTTGAAGATGTTAAAGAAAATTTTAAAAAGTATACTCCTTCTGATATAACTAATGGATTGAGTGACTTCCCAGGTTCCTCAAAGTGACAGATATACGGCAAATAGAGCTTTGCTTCCTTTCACAGTGGACAGACTCAGACTCAATAACCTGAAGGATTTAATCCGGTTTCTTAAAATGTCATTATGTTTCTATTTAGAAAACAGAAACTCTCTGGCATTTGAAAAAAATAAATGTCAAATACGATCTCGAAAAGAAAAAAAGAGTGGATATAAACTGAACATCTTATATTTCTAATTGGTCAAGTCTGCCCTGAAAATACCAGAATGTATTTCAACACCTGTCCTACCATTAGATTTTAATTACCGTAAGTCTATTCCTGTAACATCATTGTTATATTTAGATACAATGTTATTTTCTGAGTAATAATAATAGGGAAGTGAGAATCTCCATCTTAATAACTCTGTACCTTCCTATTTGTATTTTTATTTGGTACTACCACTTTTAATTTCAGAATTATTCAATAATTGTTTGTCCTCAAATCTTTTTTAAAAGTTTGTAACCCACTCAGTTGTCACCTAACCAGCCTATAAGTTCTCTGTTAATCTTTTTTATAAATCCATCGTGCAAGTCTCATAACCTTATCAATACTCTGATACTAGTCTCTTACATTCTCCTTGTTTTGAGAGAAACATTCTTTTGTTTTTCCCAGAAAGGAGCATGTTCTTCCAGACCAGACACGTGTAGAAAAATACTCTCACTTTTTTTCTGTGCGTGTCAAATTCTGAGAAATGCTCACCATGCTTAAGAAGGAATACTAGCAATAAGAGCCAGCCCCCCAAAAGTAATGACTTTCATACTTTTCATTCCACATCTATGTAGGATTAGGAACTGTGGTAAATGAGGTGAGAGCTGATATCATGTGGAAATAGTGAGCTTAGGTAAGGATTGCCAGCAAGTTTGAATGTACTTCTCAAATTGTTCCCTTACTGCAAGGATTCAGAAAAATTTGTCTAAAACATGACAAGTTAAAGGAATGTTCTGAACTGATCATTTGAAACAACTGAACTGATCATTTGAGTTTCAACTCAACAGTATATAAGTTTTACAGCTTTATGCTTTATAGAGATTCAGAAATTACTTTGGAATTCATTTCAAAAACAACGGTCCTACCTGGAATCAGAAATCATTCCTCCTGATTTTCTAATATCACACACCTTGTGGAGGGAGGCCTTTTAGTTAGAACCATGTGTGTTTTCAATTGGTTAAACTTATTTCCATTAGGCTCACCAGAATGAAGTTGGACTGATAGTTAAGCTTTTATCCCATACATTCGTTGCTTTCTTAAATAATGCATAATGAAAATGCATTGCTTTGTCTTGGAAGGTTGGGTTAATGAAGGTTTCTAGAAACTTGCATTTTTCTTTCGAATGGAATGGTGTTTTCACGATACAGGAAGATCTTTATTCTTCTATTTACTATTTCATATAAGTTTGTTTCTGTCTTTGCCCATGAATTGAAAATAGAATTAATGATTTTTAAAAAAGATTTTATTTTTGTGTAAGAGAGAGAGAGCACAATTCGGGGAGGGGCAGAGGGAGAAGAAGGCTCCTGACTGAGCAGGGAGCCTGACATGGGACTCGATCCCAGGACCCTGGGGTCATGACCTGAGTCAAAGGCAGATGCTTAACCAGCTGAGCCACCCAAGCACTCTAGAATTAATGATTCTAAAATAAAATATAATGAAAGCGGAATAAAGATGGGATCAGATTAGTGTGGCTCTGCCCCTAAGAGCACTGTCACTTATTGTGTATAAGTGCTACTTGTCCAGAATGCAGAGCCTGTGGTGAAAGCTCGCATGTTAATGCTGGGAGGAGAAGCCCAGGGAAACTCCGGTGAGGCAGAAAGGAAGTGAGACAAGAAGATGAGGAGATGGGGAGAGCAAACGGCGAGGCACATATTTCCAAGCTGTCAGAACTTCGCAACAAATCCCTCCTGGTTGCCAGGCATGAGGGACTTCTCAAAAGAGGTCCCAGGAATGCTCGGGTCAGTCCCCTCCCCTGGTTCCCCTTTCCTCCACACTCTCAGGACAGGTGGCTCAGCCCTTCTGCATGGGCTGTGGGGGAAAGCAGAACTTCTTTGGCTCCAGCCCACACGCAGAGCCACCCGATGGAAGCTGGTGTCAGGCTTGGGGCTCCTCAGTTTTGGTGGCAGCAGAAGCAGTCAGTATGGGGGCTTCAGGACTATGGGTGCCCTGTCAGCCAGTCCTGAAAGCAAAGTCAAAGCAGGCTGAGACGACTTGGGCTGGGGCACATGTGACTGCATCCCTTGCAGACAAACAAATTACCTCATTTGTGCCTCAGTTTTGTCATCTGTAAAATGGGGAGTAATAAGAGTCACCATATTACAAGATAATTAGAAAAACTAACTGCCTTAATACTTTTGATGTGATTCGAAAGTGTCTGCAAAGGTGAGAAAAAAATGGCTTGAATCATCATGGCATCACGATCTTAAGTACGGAGCCAATACTTAGAGTATACCAGTGTGGGTTTGAGTTACAAGTTTATGCATAGCATTATTATTATTGAAATTTTCAGTTCCCAAAACTAACCAAAGCAACATGATAGACAAGTCTTCTCCCAAATAAATCTATCACAAGGACAAAAATGAGATATAAGTTCAGTTTCAAAAAAAAAAAAAAAAAAGGCCAGATTCTAAGTTCTGGGCTCAGTATTTGAGTTGTGGGTCCACTATTCTCTCTCTCTCCCTTCCAGTGGCCACGCCTTCCCAGCAGCCTGGCTATGTCAGGATCCTATTTCTTCCCTATGCCCTTCACAATCGCCACAGAGTGTTTACCACTCAAGCTCAAGTGATGGGAGTCTGAGGGAAAGGGCTTTCTCTTTCTTCTTTCAGCTCTGTGTGCTCTCAGGTTGTAACCCGCATCCATTCAAAACCCCAACAGAGAAACTGCTTTCTTTGCTCAAGGTGTTGCTTGCCTGTGCTCGGCTCCTTCTCCTTGCCTTTCAGTGTGAGCCACACTGTTCCCGCCCTTGTGCTCAGAACCGGTAGCATTCAGCCTGGCTCTGTATGTAGGCATGTTACTTTAGACTCTCTTGCATCAACACAGTCAGCCTTGAAGCTGGAAGATAAATAAACACATATTCTCTCTCCCATGTCCCGGGACCCTGTTCCTTGAGAATGGGAGATTGGATAGTAAGTGTAGGAGATTGCCTTGCTCTGTTTTTATTGGCTGTGCGTGTGAACAGCACTGAGAGCTGTTGCCTATTATCACTCTTCCCAGTAGCTTTCAAAATGCTTTGCTTCAATGAAACAACAAAGGTCTTTGACTTCGCTGCCCCCAACTTCAGTTATTTCTTCTATTATTCAAAAAAGGGGTGGGGGAAGATGACTCATAATCTTATATTGAGCCAAGCAACCCCAAAATAGGTATTTTATTTTGAGGTGATTACCCTCGCTTTTGATTTATTATAATGCACCTTCTCAGAAATGTCAAATTAACTCCCTGCTATAAACATTTCTACTTTTAGCTTTTTTTAAAAAAATCAAAGTATCAAATATTCCTTCAGAAAACACTCAGAAATGTAAGGTTTTCCCTTTTATAGGTGATACAATGTGATATTGTTCAATGGATTCTGTGAGGTTCTCCACCACCCCCACCCAAGAGCAGTTTTCTGGGTTTCTTCTAATGGTTTCCCTAAAAAGATCCCATTTCCTGTACCAATGCCAGTGATGATTTATACTTCCCATTCTGCCTTTGATTTTTCTGGTTTGGGTGGTTTGGGTAGCCTAATACTGCCCACTTTTGCTCATCATTCACTAGGTTCAGACAGTGTTGGATGTCTGCTTTCAGTTTTTAAATAGAAGATATAATAACTACCTAGTTTGAAAAGCTCTTTGGGATTATGGGTTTGGTTAATATCCTCTAAAAACAATTTCAAAAAACTGTAGTAGAAGATTATAAATGACTTTTTATGTGATTGCCTCCCCTGGTGCTTTGAAATAAAAACACAATAAGGAGTCTAAAAGCACTTGGTCAGAAAGGCTAATCCTGAGTTGATGCCATTTACATTTAGATTTGAATAAGCCAGCCTCTTTATTCTTTCAAACTTTGCTTCAGGTTTTAAATTGAGAATACATGGAAATTAAAAGTCCTAGTATGCTTAGATACATTTTGGAAAGTTATAATGCCTGAATTCAGTTAACTTCTAAGAATATTAACAACAATGAACATGAGGAGTAAGGAAATGTATAGCTAATTTTAATAAAACAATTTTATTGTGACAATTTTTAATAATGTTCATCTAATATGTGGTCCCAGGTAAAGCAAAGCCTGGTCATTAATGTAATAAGGCGAATGCTGCCCCTTTAAGATTGTGGGGTGTGCATCTAGGCCATATAGAAATACAAAGAGTCATAGAGTCTGATCCCCCAGTTTTATGATTGATGGAGTATAAAAGAGCATGTCCTAGTGGCAAAGTCTTCTACTAGGAATCCAGACCTTGATTCTAGTCCCAGATAGACCACATGACCAATAAAAAGTCTGTTTCTCCAATCATAATGTGACAGGTCCAGATCAGAGACTTTCAGGGATCTTTCCAAGACCAAAAGTCTAGAGCTCTCTGCACAATAATTTCACTTCAAATGACATGTGCCCACTACACGGGGTGCAGTCTAAGAAGGGTGCATCCATGCAAGGCCTGCTGGAATCCCTGGAAGCAGCTCCTGGAAGGGGTGTGGGTGGGGGCAGCTGTGAATAGTACACCAATGACCTTAACCTGATGAGGTATGTGTGTGCAGAAAGCGTAGGGTCTAGGGGGAGGGGGTCTGGGATCACGGCCCAAGAGTTGGTCCAACCACAAGGAGAATGACCAGGCCTGTCCTGATACACATATGCATTTTCATTTGGCAACTCAAAATTCTTCAAAAAGAGGGCATATGCTCATTTATAGCCAGGTCTTTTGATTCTTGGCCAATCTATGTTTTTTAATTATATAAAAATCTTGAGGAAGAACTACAGCTAGCATTTAAGTAATGGTGTTCCAGCTATTTCTGTACATTCTTTTAAGGACTTCTGGTCCTAGAGTAACCAATTTTAATCTACTGTAAAACATTGAGCTGACCCCTTTCCAAAGCCTTCAAACCATTCTCTAAAAATTGAATTTTCTTTCTCTTCTCAAGTGATCACCTTCTCTAGGAGAGTGATCTATTTAACAAGCAAGTATTGCTTAATTTTTGTTAGCTAGACATTTCCTGAGGACAAACTATGTGCTGGCCCTAAGCTGCAGAGACACTAAAGATAACTCAGATGTGTAGTGTGTCTGGTAGCTCCCAGCTCAGTCCAGTTAGGCTCCCAATAACAAAATCCACTGGAACCACAGGGCTCCCTGGAGGACCCTAGAGGCTGGAGACAGCCTAGCCGTGACCAAGAGAAACCACAGGGTATAATAAAATACCAAAGGATGTAAGAGACATTTCAGCAAGTGAAAGGGAAGAAAGGCATTCTGGATGAAGAGCTGTGAATGTATGTGGGATGTACTGAGATGTGGTGAGTCCAGGGATTCTCACAGCAAAATCAACATGGCTTCTGTTCCCCTAGAAAAGCAGGCATAGCATGAAACAGATGTCATCCCTTCCTGTGTTTCTACATCGGAGGTCCTCTAGAAATAAGCTCTCAGATCTTCTTAGTTAGGGTTCACCAGAGAAACAGAACCAACAGGACATGTGACTTATTATAGGAAATTGTCTCATTTGATTGTGGAAGCTGAGAAATCCAAAATTATAGTGGAGAAGCTGGAAAGGAGAGCCCATGCTATTGTTTCACTTCAAAAGCTGGCAGGCTTAAGACCTAGGAAGAGCTGAGGTTTCAAGTCAAGTCCGAAAAGACTGTTTTTCCAGTTCAATTGGTCAGGTAGGAGGAGTTCCTTCTTACTCCTCAGGAGAGTCAGCCTTTTTGTGCCATTTACACCTTCAACTGATTAGATGAGGCCCATCCCCAATAGGGAGGGTGATCTTCTTTACTCATTCTACCAATTCAAATGTTAATTTCATCCAAACATACCCTCACAGACATACCCAGAATGATATTTAACTAAATATCTTGGCACCCTGTGGCCCAGTCAAGTTGACACAAAATAAACCATCGTCCTACCTTCTCTCAATACTTTAAGGCTTAATTATAAATAATCTGGAGATATTCCACTAGCCTGATTACTAAATTGGCAGCTCACTATGACTCTTGTTTTTTTGAAAACCTCACAATGCCGTAGAAATGCCAGACAGTATCTCGGTGTCAAGATATCACCAACACTCGCTTTGATAATTTATCGACACCGTTTTCAGAATTGATAGCTAACTCATCATTATAATTCAGAATCTATTTATATGTTCTGGTGGTAAAGTGCATGTCCTGTTAAGTCAGGCTGACTGCCTTTGAATGGCAGCTCTGTCCTGTAAGAGTTCTGTGAGCTTGAGCATCTAGCTTAAATCCTCTGTGCCTTTGTGTCTTCCTTGGTAAAATGTATGTAATAACCCCTAATGTAATAATAATCCCTAACTCCTGGTTGTTATGAAGATTAAATCAGTTAATACATATCAGCTAATACTTGGAAAGCTACAGGCAGGTGATGGGAACGTGGGACATGCTCCAAAAAATAGCTATTCTCATAGTCACATACCTTTTATTGTAAAATGCTGTTTCAGCCTTGGCTCAACGTTAGTTAAGCATTGGTACTTTTTGAGGAAAGAGTCCTTATCAAGAGCAGTAACATCGAATATGCTCAATTAACATACACTTTGGATAGACTCATACCAAAACTTCAAAGCCTTAGTTGGCTTGAGAACGACACCAGATTTAGAAAATGAGTTCGAGAAGATGAAATAGAAAGTAACACATTTATAGAATATGCATAGGCCGTGGAGTATTTGATCCACTCCACTACTTCTGTTCAGTCGAGTTTGTTATAGTCAGAGAAACTGTCCATATTTTAAATGGTTCTTTGGCATCTTAACATTAAAAACATTTGCAAACAAACCAATAGTGGCTGGGGGTGGAGGAAGGCTGAATGATGCTTTTTGTCAGGTTGTGAGTTCTTAGCAGTAACAGGTGGATTGGTTGGGGGTTAGCCTATCTTTGGGTTGAAGGCGTTCACCTGACTGATGGAAAAGCAACCTTGGGTAAGTCACTTGGACTCAGGACTCCTGAGCCAGATGACAAATCAACCAAATGTCTAGCTGGTCTTTTCTAAGTTTGCTATTTCTGACTTGTCCTAAGAATCCCATCATTCAATAAGTGATTTTGTATCTGTGTAGATAAATTTGTTCACAGAACCTTAAATACCTTTGCAGGCTGATGTGTGAGGAAACCCTTTGGTTCCTTGAACTTAACCTTGTGAGTGCTTCAGTGTCCTTGGGAAGGTCTGTCCTTATTTCTGTGAATTTTCAGGGCACCCACCTGCCAGAGGCTCCTGTTCAGAGACTTTGGGGTATCCCAGATTTCTACAACCCTCTATGTTAGCAGCTCATAGGTGGTGGAATGCAATGTCTATAACACCATTTTCTTTTTTGGGATGACATATAAATATGTCCATATTGCTGTGTAGTTGCACCTCCATCAATAACACTACTCTGTCTTGAAAAGTTATTTTTCAGATTTTCAAGTTCCTTTGTCTGAAATTAGTCTGGCAATGAAAGTATATTCAGAGTCAGCTCTTTGAAGCTGACTGTATTAGTCCACTTGATTATTTCCTAGGGGAAATTCTTCTTCGAACTAAAAAAAGGAATGGTTTGCCCATTTATCAAATGACTGAAGATAGCTGGGGATTAAGTCTGAATGGAATGATTACTGCTTTCGAAAACTCAAATAATGAAAAGCATGTTATTGTTGTTATGTCGCTGTTGCTTGAACTATCCAACGGTTCTGCCATTGTACCCCCTGAATCTCCTCCTCCCTTCCTGTTCCCGACTCTTAAATTTGTGTATGAATTTCTGTGCAGCCGTAATACCTACATGAATTCTGCATATCTGAAAAACTTTAGAGTGGAATGTTGAATCACGGAGCTTGTACATTTTTACTGGTATTCATGGTCATGATCACTCTTAGCCACAGTTGTAGTCCCACGTGCTCTTTGCAAATGTTATTATAAAGTTAAAAGTATTCATCGGAAGGCTATTGTGATGAAGCCAGTTTTAGCCTGTTTTAAAAGCTCTGCACTTTTTCACTTTGGAGAGCTAAACTCAGAACGCTTTGAACTGTGCCTTGGTGTATTTGTATAGTGTATTTAATACTTCATTACAACTGAACTGCAGTCCGTATACATGGTATGCAAAATGAGCCATTTTTGTTTTAAAACAGATTGCAGATGAAAGGAAACCATTCATTTCTTGCTTGCTTGCTGTAATTACTAGAGCACTAATTACTCCAAATCACTGACATCCAGGGTCAGGAAGGATGACAACAGAAACATCAAAGAAAAGATGGGGCTCACTTTGCTATGACAGATTTTCCGTATTCCCAACCACAGCATTTTTTTTTTATGGCTACTGTTTTCCAGTTTGATGGTGAAAACAGCAACAACAAACATGCACACAGTCAAGATTGCTGAATGTTTACTATTATTTCATTCGCAGTTTGACGGTGAGAACATGTATATGAGCATGACAGAGCCGAGCCAGGACTATGTGCCAGCCAGCCAGGTGGGTTAATTAATCTTCTCTGCCTTGTTTCAAATTGTAATTAAACAAATTCAAAGAGTTGCATTGCAAATGAGTAGCATTATCAGTAACTGCCGCAATCAGGAATAATCATAATTTATAAACAAAGCATTTAAGCCTTGTTTCCAGTTAATGAGATAGAGCTGATAAAACACCGGAGTTGGCATTTGTTGAAAGATACTACCCTGTTTCCTCTCCAGAATGGCAAGCAGCTGTTTTGCCAGCATGATCTTTCCTAAACAGTTGTTTTACCTTTAGGAAATAAAGTCTTTACAGGTGCAGGATATTTGTGCTTCTGACTAGAGACGAGTTAATCATTATAAGCTACACATGTCACAAATAGCTTTTATTATCAACTATTGGGGCAGTTTTCAATACAATGTTACATTTATAACCAAAGTCACATGGCCGGTGAGCACTATATGGCTGCCTTCAGAATCTACTGGGTGGGTAGCTTTCAAGGTAAAATGCGTGATATGATTGAAACCGTTCGTTCGAGAGCACGTCTGTATCCCTTTCCCAGGGAATGGTTGACAAGGTATTTAATCATGAGAAGTGACAACAAAAGTCCAATGTAAATGTAAATGGTTACATTTAGAAAAGTAAATTCTGGGCTATTTATTTTTAGATACTTAAGACCAGGCCCTTTAATCTGGTGAGGGCATTTAAAGCAAAACTGTAAGTGCCCTAAGATGCCAGCATACCATAATATGTAAGGACATTGTAAGCAAAAATAAACACATGGATAAGTGAAAGCGAGGGAGAGTTCACAGGAACATTTTGTAGAGTTGAACTTTTTTTTTTCTAGAATAGCAAAACCATGGCAGTTGGAAATTTTATGTAACGGTACCTATGGTGTAAACCCTAACACGGGAGTTTTCAATGCCTGCATAACCGCCCAGATAGATTTGATATGTTAACTGGGATGGGTGGGGGAACGGAGAACAAAATAAAACTTCTATTTTTCTTCATGGTGGTTGTCAGTGAATTAATCTAATGTATAGGTTAGGGGTGCACTTGGTGAAGCTTTGAAATTTCTCTAAGAACAAAATGTCTTGTGCTTAACTCAAAACAGAGGCAAGCCTGCCTCTCCATGAAGTTTGCATTTAGAAGTCATTACCATCACTGCCTTCTTTGGCAGACATTCTGCAAACCACACTATATTGTTCAGAAGAGAAGGTCATCATTAAGTTCAAAGATCCGGACTCCATTTCCTTCCATTCAACTGAGTTTATCACTTTCAGAATACGTTTGGAAGCCTGAGCTTTGCATTTACAATTCTGACTTCACTGAATTCATTCGGCTAAGTAGACTCCTAGATCCAGAGGTAGTTGTGAATAGGACTGTTTGATTAAAAAATGAAAAATGTTACTATTAATTTTCTTCTAACCATCAATCCCCAAACTGTACTGACAAGTTTAGTATTACTATTAGATTAAAGTAACCCAGTATCATCTCTTTGGTGCCTTTAGGGTTTTGAAGTGTAAGGGCTAATTGAATTTGTTTGAAACAGTAGAAACACAAACTCAATAAATGATTGCCGTTATAAAGCAGCTGGTCCCTTTCAGAGAATCATTATGTCCGTCTTAAAGACTTTTGGATAAAGGATTAGAAATTCAAAGCATATACATCATAACAACTTGGCTTCTTAGATTTTTAAATTCAAGTACAATGGATATGATTAAGCCCTGGACTAAAATCAAACAACTAACATTATTTCTTTTAATATGTCAATCAGGAATTACTAAGGATGTTTTAAATACCAGTGATGATTTATGAAAGAGTAAAGAGCCCCACATACTTTTTGGGCCTTGTAAAGATCTGACAGGTTTGTGTGCCAGAAGCAGGATATTTTTTAATAATGTAGCACATATGAAAATGTTTTTTGAATGTGCTTTTTTAAAAAATTAGACTAATGCAAGATAATACGTACTCTGGGGGAATAAACTTTGCAAATTACTTAAGTTGAATGGCCTTTGCTAAATTTTACGCTTAATGTTCCTTTTGTTTACTATAATACAGTGTGTTCAAAAATTCATTACCTGCTATTCTTTTAGGGAATTTTAATCAATTTACCCCTTTCGGCAACCATAAATAGGATTTTAGTCATCTTACAGGGAAAAAAAATAGTTTTCTTCCTTTTCCTACATAACATCAAACATCTGCATAGTTTAGTAATCCAAGACAACTTGCCTCATAGCGTCACTCAACAATTATAATTCCTGTTCAATTTTCAAATCAGTACATGCTTTGGGACTTACAGACTAAGTTGCTAAGTAGCAACATATGGTACACTACTGCTCCTGTGATGTTGCTGCAAGCAAACAGCATAATTCTAAACTTGAAATGATTTTTATAGAAAGCCAATGCTGGAATAGCTCCAGAAATGGAAGTACACTGTAAAAATTAATGATATTCTTTTAGACGGTCCCAAAGGGCTCTTTGGCACTATCTACTGCAAGTATTCTATTCCTCTTAAGCTAGTGTATACAGATCCTTAAAATTTTTTGCATATAATTTTGTAATTGATAGGCAGCTTTTAAAGTGAGTATACTACCTTATAATAGACCTGACAAATATGCAATAAAAACCCATGACATTTCCACTTCTCCCTGACTCCATTCTTAGAATATTGGCTCTTTTCACCTGTAATAACTCACTCTAGGTGTGCTAGAGCTAGGTCTAGCTAGCTCAGTACTTTTATTTTTTATTTTATTTTATTTTATTATTTTATTTTATTTATTTTATTTTATTTTATTTTATTTTATTTTATTTTATTTTATTTTATTTTATTTTATTTTATTTTATTTTATTTTATTTTTGAGAGAGAGTGTGTGCTGTGTGGGAGAGTAGGACAGAGGGAAAGGGAGAGAGAGAATCTTAAGCAGGCTCCATACCCAGGCTGGATCCTTATCTCACAACCCTAAGATCATTACCTGAGCCAAAATCAAAAGTTGGACGCCTAACTAACTGAGCCACTCAGACACCCCACTCAGTACTTTAATTTAAACACCATTTAACTTTTTTTTTTTTTACTCTGCACGGAATTTGAAGCATGTGATGCACGATTTCTTAGTGTGTTCCCAGACCCTGGTTAAGGGGGCCGGCCCATGTTGCTTGATACTTCATGAGCTTACAGATTCCCTCCTAAATAGTTTGTGGGAACATGCGAGGATGT
>CM052798.1:104230950-104310950 GCA_028533885.1 Nasua narica | reverse complement strand
CCATTCTTTCCCGGGATCCCACTTCTGGGTAACTGAAGGATGGGGATTTAATCTTCATCAAACTGAGGGAATTGCCTCCAAGTGTTCAAATTTTTTTTTTCTTCCATGTCCCAATCTTCAGCTCCTCTTCAGTGTAAATTTTCTTTCTAGCAAAGACCTTAGGAAGAGAGATGCTCCTCAAATATTCAGGGGTCATTTGCAATTGTTTCCTGGTTAAAGGTCCAAAAAGTAGGAATTGCCTATAAGAGTATGGTGAGTAGAAACAGGAACCCCTCTTTCTTTTTCATGGCCCCTTTGATTGAGGGAAGATCAAACCAAGAGTGTAGCCCATCTATTTAGTTCTCCTTCTCGACTGATCTGGCTTCTTTATGAAGAATATGAGTCTACATTCCCAACATTTACTGACTTCTATGCAACAGGCAAAAATGATAAGAATGGTCATAAACATATACAACATGCATTTTTAAGTGTACATATAAAATATGAATGTACAAAACTAGCCAGTGCTGAATGCTCAAGTCCATACTGGCTGCCTGAATATGATTTAGCAAAGAGAAGTTGACCATAAACAAAAATCAATTCAACACGGGTTTTTTTCTGAAAGAAAATATATTGAAACTTAAAGATCATAAATGTTTAAGATGGTATATTAAAACCCAATGCATTTTATTTAGTTATCATATATATAGAAATAAATCTGTAATTATGCTGTGGGTGTCCTCTCTGCCCAATGAGTTCTTGAAATAGAAGCAAATCATTGAACCTCTTTGGGCCTCATTTTCCTTATCTGTAGAGTGGAGACATAGTCTTCAAGGTCTTCTCTTGAGCAAGCATTGTGTGATTCCATTTGAGCATAAATATAGAACTCTAGAACGTTATACCAAGAAAAAAATGCATAAGGTTATTCATCACAATGCGGTTCATAGCAGAAAAATAAGAAACACCCTACCCGTTTGGTATTAGGGAACCAAGAGTTATAAATTATAGAACATGCACACCGGGATATAATGCACACCCATTTGAACAATAATGTCAATGATATTTATGGGTATGGAAAATTAATCATGATTCATTTTTAGTGATCAGATTAAATTACATGATGGAATAATAACAATAGTAAAAAATGATAATGCAGCTAATATTTACTGATTCCTTGTATGAGCCAGTATTTATTCAAATTACTTATATTATCTCATTTATCTCATTTAATCCTTATTACTTTGAATGAGTTGAATACAATTGTCATCCCTATTTTACAGATTTGGAAACTGAGACTTAGAGGGAGTAGGTACTCATACCTGCTAAGCGATCAACTGAGATTCACTTATAACAGTCCAGCTTCAAAATCAGAGCTCCATCATCTGACTTTTAAAATAAAACTCTGAAACAAAATAGCAAATGAAACTATAAAGAATCTAGAAAGATACACATGTTTTATTAGTGTTTTTTTTTTCCGAGTGAATAGACTAAGAGTGATTTCATAGATTTTTTTGGTTAACATGGATTATTTATAAAATAAAGCAAAAGCATATAGAACTGAATCTCAGAATATAGGAACTCAACGTGAGAATCAAAAGCCTTTGAAAAACTAAAACAATATAGCTGCATTTGTACATAAAAGTGTATGCCAAACAGTGAACTTTAACTGTTTTAATCACCCCTTTTGAACACTCAATAGGGAATGATACCTGTGCCAGAAGAACATCCTGGGCACCCCACTAGAGTTTCAGAAGTAGCTCCTGCCTCTCAATCTGCTTTTCCTAATCATTCGTGTGTGGGTTGTGGCTGTGGGGGAAGTATGTTATTAATTTCCCAGAAGTTTGTTTTTTCGTGTGTTTTGGGGGTTTTGTTTTTGTTTGTTTGTTTGTTTGTTTGTTTGTTTGTTTAGTCAAAGGGAAAGCCCATATGACAACATAAATTGTCTTCTAAAAATGCAGCTGGGAGGGGCACCTGGGTGGCTCTGACTCTTGATTTCGGCTCAGGTCATGATCTTGGGGTCAAGGGGTCAAGCCTCACCCTGGGCTGCTTGAGATTCTGTCTCTCCCTCTTCCACTCTCCTCTCTTGCACATATGCTCTCTCTCTCTCTTTGTACCTCAAATAAATAAATAAACCAATCCTGGCCTTACGAGGAGTCAATGTTAGACATTCACCAGGGTGGCCTCAAGTCAACCCTGTTTTCTGGTCTCATTCAGGCTTTGCACACTGGGTATTCAACTTATGAAATAAACACAATACAATAAAAATCAGTCTCATTGGGGATTGAGTTGGATTCAATATCCCAACGTTTGTTTTGGTCAGTGGGACCAATCTTGCCCTTGACATTTTCTTAGAAGATCTGACCTTGCTGTTGAACCTCCTTGGTACATTGTCCAGACTTGTTCATTTTCTGGTTTTGTGATCCTCCCTTGGTCACATACTGCATTTCTACAGAAGTGTCTGATATTCAGGCCCTGTTATCAGGGTAAATCTGCTTGTAACAATCCCTTCATCATCCTAGCTTCAAGTAATTCCACTTCCATTTACACTTGACACTTCAAACATGCACTTTATTGGGAGCCTAAGTTTTTATATATCTTCTAATTCACTTCCTTTATAACAAGCTACATCATATAGTTCTTTGCATCTCAAATCATACTTTGCAGGCTGCCTTACACGTAGTAGGTACATAGCAAATGCTTCTATGGTAGATGAAGTACTCATTGCCTTTTACTTAACATGGGGTACAAAAATTAATGAGCACAAATAAAATAAATGTTGTACATTCTACCAAAAAATTGCATTTTGATAACTGTTGCTTGAAAAATTAGTACATTGTGTGTTTTTAAATGAAGATGATTTATTGCTATTGTCTAACATGTGAAGAAAGACAAAAAAATTGTTTGCAGGATCATTGGCTTGAGCACATCAATGGCACTGTTGGACAATTCTTACTGAGTGTTAAGATGATTTATGTAACAGACCGAAGCTTTGCACAGTAATACATTATAGTCTCCAGCTATCAACCCTTGTGCATGCAGAGACAAAAGAATCTGAAAAATACCTACTTCGGAAGGTCTTCTCAAAAGAAATTGGAGATAATGTTGATGCTATTTAAACTCCTTTGAGAGAAATCACCATTACATGCCATGTCTTAACTTCTGAAAACAGATAGAGGAAGTTTATCATTTTTCTTTTTTTAAAACATTTTTTCTAATGAACTCTGCAGTTGGGTTTTGCTTTCCATTTAGTTATTTGAATCAGGCAACACGAATTTTCAATAGAAGATGAAACACATTTAAACATTGGTATTTTTCTACCCTGAAATTTCAGGAATTGTGTTAGAGATTAAAAATTAAGGCATTCCATATACATGGGATGACAGTGTTATTTATTTATCTTTTGAATAAAGAACTATATGAGAAACATATTTTATAATGTTATAACCATAGCCATATTTTCAGTGTATGTATGATTGCATGAAGCCATCACATAATTTAAAGATATGTACAAGATGATATCTTTTGAATTCTTCTGAGTTATGGGACTTCTTGTCACCAAAGATCGAGTGCTCTGTATAATGATTGCAATATGTGAACAGAGACCCACAAAGACAAGGCCCCTCTGGTGGAAAAACTAGATTTAAAAAAGAGAGGAATAGGAGAAGTCCAGAAGAGAGTTCCCATTATTTGTTCCCGGTCAGCATATATTCACATTCTATCTAGACAGTATGAAAACATGAATTCTCTGTAGTCAAGAGAAAACTCATTCTAATTAACATCCCAATTCCACATGCAATAAAGTCAAGTAAGAATAAAAAATGAGAACAGGCTGTAGCAAAAGGAAATATGGATTGCAGAAAGAGAAAATAATATAAACAGGATACCCAGGTCATGGAATATGTTAAGCAATATGATTAAAAAGGAATGTGAGTATATAATTAAACAGACAGGGGCATTGAGATCTTCCAGAAACCAGGTGAGAAGTTTCCTTTCCTGTGTCACTCAAATGGGGGTACTGGGAAGGTTCAGTGGGGGCAAGGACAATGGCCTTAGTCAAATGCCTGGAAAAGCTTCCAAAGAGATCAAATCAAAGGAGACTGGAAGGATCCTCTGTTACTTTCTTATAACCTAGTGTCTTGATTCAAGTCTCACATACAATCCACCTGATTGACAATTTCACCTCCTTGCCAAGAGTCTCCCAAGAAAGACAGCCTTTCTACAACACAAGGCATTTTGTTAGAAAGTGTAGCTTTTGTGGCAAATTTAGACACAAGTTCATTGACAATTTCTCTAGGTCAGTAGGAACCTAACTGTCAGGAGCCCGTCAGCCAGGGCTGCTGGTCTACCTGTGTGGTTCCCTGATAGTAAGAATTGTGGCCTTCTGCACATTTCCGTCATTATCCTCTGAGCTCTTCAGCAGCCTTTGCCTGTTCACTCTTGCCCATTATCATTTTATTCTTTCACTTCAAAAATGCAATTTCATTCCATTAAAATAAAGGCAAAACTTGATCTTAGCTATTTATGGGGGGCAATTAAATGAACACAATAGGTAAGAATGGGGCTGCACTCTGTTTCAGTATGAGTTTGAATCAATGGCAAATAAACTGAAATTCCTTTATAATGGTGTCTAAATCCCCTCCTATACTGTCTGTAGTTGTTTTTTTTCTTGGCCATGACCCAATCCATGGCATGTATAAACCTATTTAATAATAACCAGAGCTATGCTAAAGCTGTCATTTATCAAGAACTTTCTATCTAATCTTATTTTTTTTTTTTGCTTTCAATGCTCAAAAGAACCCCATGAAGCAGATTCTGAAACTGAGGCTCACAAAGAGTCAGAAACTTGCCTCAGAACCAACACTACTAAATGCTTCGGAGCACTTAGATTCAGTTCCTCTCTACTGGACTCCAGAGTCTCCATTCCTTCCAAGACACTGTTGGCCATTCTTATCAGTCACTGGAGGAATCATTAGGAGTACTCTCAACCAGTCCAAAAATCCATCCTTTTCTCATTACAGAAAGATGTAGCATTTTATAAGCTACATGTGCAAATACCAATGGTGAGATTTTAAGAAAATGACTTGAAATAGTCACTGACTTTACTATGTAGAACCATGAAAATACTCTCTTGAGGAAGATAATATTTTGAAATTACTACTTTAATGCTTCCAACAGTCTCCTGGTGGCCTTGAAAAGTTCATATGTATTGCAGAATTAGCCAAGTCTTGTGACAGGACAGCCCACTCCAGTCCACATTCCCTGACTCTTGGCTTCTGTTCCTGGTCTCACAGGGATGTCCAGAGCTTCCCACCCTAGAGTAGAGCTGTCCTATCCCAGCACCAGCAGTATGATGAGACTCTCCTGCATCTAGGACCAATGAGTACCTGAAGATCAGGGAGAGTCTGGTTAAGTAGCAATAATATAATTTTGAGTTCTTTGAATCATTTCGATCACGCAGACTGGCTACCGGTTAGAGCAAATAACTTTGCGTTCTTCTTTGTGTCCAATTTGCCTTTCATTAACACGATGAAGATCCAAGATAAAATTAAAAGTATTGGCTTAAATTTCATGCTGCATCCCTAAACACTTTTTTGTCTGTCAGTGTAGATAGTTACCATTGACTTTTATCATTCCCTGGGGAGAAGGCAAACTGTACAGCTCAGACTCCTGATAAGGTTCTCATCTCTAGGCAGGAGGGGTAAAAGGCACCATAAAGTGGGATAAGGAATAAGAGACCACCTTGCAAGTCCATAATCATTATCCTCCAGAATTCTACTCTGCGACCCAACCCTGTGGATCCTGAGAGGACCTGGAATTGACCTGGTGGTCTCTAATTCAGGGGAAGGAGGGAAGCAGAGTCCTATATCACAGGGAATATGCAAAGGTCTTAGAAAGGAATATTGGTCCCAAGACAGCAGAAGAATGAAAAATACTTGAAACTCATGGCCTTCCTGAGACTTAAGGGAAGAAAATAAGCCTAAGTCAGAAAAGGACCCTAAGTCAGTAGACAAGTATATTAGGTCCACTGTGTTGCCCAGAGATGGCCTTAAAAGAAGCCTCATCTCGTCACCAATGTCCTTGTTCCTGTGCTCAGCATACTTTCTCATCCCCTCCATGCTCCCATGTTACCAGCCAGGCATGTGGCATCACACCTGCCATTGCCAAGGGATCCTGATGTGGAGGTGAGGCTTCTTTGGTCCTTAGCTGATGTTCGACCTGCAGGGGGCTAGGTTCCAACAACCTCTGAGAACCCAGGGGCCCCAAAATCATCCTTACAAATCCTCTGGGTCCTTTGTGTCACTGTAGAATGGAAGTGCAAGCCATTTCAGAGGGACAGATCAACAACCAGGGAAGGACACCACATTACCCTGCCCCAGACTTTCTCAGGCTGCTTAAACCTTTGTATCTCTAACAGGATGTGTCTGACTTCCTGACATGCTGAGAGATTAGCATTATATACTGTTATCAGCTGACCAGTGCAAAGTCTTGGTACAGTGTATATTCAAGCCCTCAGAATAACAAGGCTATATTCACAAATTTCATGCCTTTAAAAAGTCATCATTCATTCATTCATGCCTTCATTCAGTAATTCATTTGTTAATCCATTCAACAAACATTGAATATGATTGTAACCGGGCAGCCTCCTAGGGAATAAGGAAAACACTGGATCATATCCTATTGTAATACTTCCCTCCCAAACTGTGATTTTCTCTAATAATATATATCTTACTATTGTTATGTCAAACTTATTAAGTTTTTCAAAATTAAAATAGAGATGTCAAGTCATAGAAATCAACATTGAGAAATTAGCTTATTCACTTCCACATTAGAAAAATAATTAGTAATTAGTCTGGCATTGGAATTTTTGTGAGTTTTGTGACATTTTGACACTCATACGATTATGATGATACTTTTATATGGCATCAATTACACTGTAATGGGCTCATGGCAAATAACCATATCGTGACTTCTAACATAAAGAACAGAAACTGCTAAGTAACCTTATGTTGTTAAAATTCCTGATCCACATAACTACTCATTACCATTTCAGTTGTGGAATCTGCGGTTTAGGTATATAAGTGCATGGATTAAATAACATTAATGTGTAATTACATGAAAATAAACCATGTAGCTTTGTTAAATTGCAGTGCAATTGTTATCACTCAGTGTAAAGTGATACCAATTAAACTCTCCTTTAAAACACCACAAATTAAGATTTAACTACTGAAGAAATGCTAGCGTGTAAAGTTATTGTATACCATGGATAGAATATTCCTGAGTATTTCCAGAGGCTTAATAGCATTTATAAAATTAAAAACATCTTTCTCCTTTATCCCTGGCATTAACTGTACCTTATTCAGGAAAGTTTCTAGCAGACACCATTAACTTCTTAAAAGAGATGTATCAACAACTTCAGCCTTTGAAATGTCAACACAAAGACAAATTATACATTCTTGTGCTCATACTGAGTAAATATTTTAGAGAGATAGGCATTGGGATGGAATTTGGGATAAGGAAAGACCTGAGACCAAAGCTAATGTTAATTCTTAAGTTTTGTTGGTCCAAGACCATTGGATATTGATGACTTTGTATCATTCATCCTAATAAAATAGAAGCAATTAAACTGCTTCTATGTCACAGCATGTGTCCATCCCTCATATATACTGTGGTTGAGTTTACCAGCTGAGTCAAAGTGACTTAAATTCTGAGTCTCGATTTTCTCTTCAGGAAAATGGGATAATGATAGCCACACACAGGATTATTGTTAAGGATTAAGTGACTCAAAGGATTTAATACAGCGCTTTTTACAAAACCAGAATTAATTCACATGCTTTGTCTCTCTCGCACCTCCCCACTTTGAATCTTTCTTGCTTCTTCTTATCAATACTTGTACCCCGAACTTATGGCTTACCTCTATAGACTCAAGGTCTACGATATACCAAGGAAATGAGAATTTCATCAAACTTAGGATTTTGACACCGACAACGACTGTATTTTTCAGACGAGAGATCTAAACTATAAACAGGAAAATTTGATACCCGATGATTGAACTTTTAGATCTGGTGATTTTGTTAGCAGAACTCTAGATATTTAAGAACGTTGATCTACAGAGATGAATCAAATATTTTTCTTCACTTACCCCCCCAACCCCCTGCCCAGTCTCTAACCCGCAAGCACCTCTACGTGACCAGGTCTCAATTCCAGATGTTCCCAGTAGCGCTTCATTTCATCATGTCTTCTGACAGCACCTAAACAAATAGATCAAAACTTGTACAACATTTAGCAAGTGCAACTTGAAGATTTTCTTTCTGTTAGACAAATAGACGCCATCTGGAAAAAATAACCCCAGGCACTTGGATGCAGGAACATGAAGCTTATTGGCTGAACACCCAATGAATACCTTACACTACTTTCTTTGGCTCCTACTCTCTGCCTGCTCATTTCAAATCTTGCACATTTCAGCCGGCTCTGTGCTGTTAGACAAGCAAGTCCCATTACCCATGCACTAAAATAGTAGGAAGGCATGCTTGAAAGATATTTGAAAGATAGTTTGCAAGAGGGATTGGAACCTAAATTGTTTCCTTTTTATTATAACAACTGCTCTATAAAGGACTGCTAAGTATTGCTATGTCTTGATCTTAATTGGGAACAATATTTTATTATCCGGTCCCTCCTCAAATTTTCAATGTTTACCACCTTCCGTTTTAAACAGGAGTGTCCTCATATAATCTTTCCTTCCTTTTTTTGCTCTCTCCCTTCCTTTTTTATCTAAAGCTACTTTCCAAAAGGAAAAGCCCCACATATGTTGTTATTTATTTTACTGATGGGCTTTTATTCCTCAATTAGTATTTTAACAATGTCAGTGTGATATTACCTTTCAAATTAGCTGAACGGAATCTAAATGGTCGCAATATTATTTAGCAGCTTTTAGAGGAAGATCAAATAAATGTGAATAGCCAGAAATCAAGAAAACAATCTTCATTTTATTTTGATGGCATACTCTTTGTGATAAAAATAGCTTTTGATGTTTTTTTCAAAGATCAAACTTTCTATGCAACCACACTTATGCAACATGCCTAAGTTACATCTTTACTAATTATTTTTCTTTTGTCAGTTGTAAGCATGCAGCTTTTCAAAACTCAAAAGCAATTGCCCCGGAATTTCTGGAATTCATTTTATTATGTCTCATGATTTGAGCAGTAGGGAGTCCTATGAAATATGTTTGATTAAACATGAATTTTATAAATTACCTTCCTTCCCCACAATTCCCATGAAAAAGGTATTCAGCTAGATTAAAACTCCGAAAAATTTTAATAGGACCTTTGAAATCTGTTTGAGTTCAGTTTCTTGGAAAAACAAAACCGCCTGATGGAAATACTCTTTATATAAGGAGTGGATATGCCTTTGAGGCAGCTTTCTTCCATGCATAATAGTGAAATGAGAGTAGGGTAATCTGTGTGTTTGAAATGTCTTTGCCAAATCCATAAGGCTGCTTGTAATAATATCTGAAGGGGTCGTGTGTATTTGTTCATGGTGATAAAGAAGAAGGGGGATGTAATTTGCAACAATATCCTTCTCTTTTCAGTCTTACCCTGGTCCAAGCCTGGAAAGTGAAGACTTCAACATTCCACCAATCACACCCCCTTCCCTCCCCGACCACTCTCTGGTACATGTGAATGAAGTCGAACCTGGTTACCACTCTCTGTGTCACCCAATGAACCATAATGGCCTGCTCCCATTTCATCCACAAAACATGGACCTACCTGAAATCACCGTCTCCAATTTGCTCGGACAGGATGGAGCCCTGCTTACTAACTCCATTTCTGTGGTAAGAATCTGCTTGCCGATTTGTGGTGGGGACTGAGAAATATAGTGAGGAGAGTAAGGTCAACTTTCACGGGAAAAGCTTTACATCGTAATAACACAGGATTCTGAAACTAGGCATATGTTTTTAGCTAGGGAAAATGTTCTCCATAAGTTCCTGAAGCAATTTTTCGTCTTCTGTTGAATTTAGGGTAAAATCAATTAATTACCTGTTTGATCACTCATACATTTTACCCAAAGTTCTAAACACTATTTGACACTGAAAGCCCTATTGTAAATTTGAAATGTCTTACTAGCTTTCAGATAAAAGGTTATCTTAAAAGGGACCACCTCTCATTTACTGCCAGATTTCTCACCACAAGGAAATCCTTCTGGCATCTTCTGAACAGGAACTGCTGTTCAACGGGATTTCTCCCCCATTTTCCACAGATTTATAAGATAGGAAAGCAAGAAAACCATCTTCATTTTTATTTCGGTGGTACAATTTTAGTGATCAAAGTTTATCTCCATTAAGGTGTTTCAATCTATTAGATCCATTGTCCCCATGAGCCTTCAAGTGTTCTGTACTTCTCAAAGTTAGTGGGAAGGTGGGTCATCCAGAAAAACTAGCAAAAATTAAATTTCCAGCCTCTACCCAGAAGTCCAGGGATCTGTATTTTTAACAAGCATCCCGTGTTTGAGAAACACTGACTTATGAAATCTTTCCTTCTGGTTTCCTTCTGGTGTCACCTAAAACCTTAGTAATTACTCTGTCTGTATTTCAAGTAGTGAAAAATAGTTTCCGCAATATATGGCCAAGGACAGAACTCTTTACCTTGTCATAAAACTCTCCCTGAGGTTAACAGTGACTTTTAATTAGCACTCTTTGTTTCCATTGTTCAATCACTTAACAGTACCTGTAACTTGATTGTCATTTTGGTAAGTCATTCAGTGCTGTCGTGCTCACAATGAACAAATTGATTAATTGCTCATCTTATATGGTTTCTGATAGGCAGCATTTGCATTATCACTAATCAAAAACACTTGAGGATTTATCTCTAACTTGAGTGGATTCACAAGAAGGTTTTCCTGTTAATCATGAATGTAAAGGGCAGGGAGGGGCGGGATGGGGAACGGGGTTGGGGAGGGCAGTCAAAAGAAACCCTGGAGTCACTTTTTGAGAATGAAGCCCAGAGCCTCATGCCATGATAGTGTCCAGATTCTCCTAAAAACTGGCAGCTAACTCAGTGGCCAAGAGAGAACTCATTCGCAACACTCACAGTGGCAGAAAACTATTGCCTAGATTTTTAATTTTACCTCTATAGATTAGTCTTAAGAGTATTAACTATGGCTTCATAAAATAAGACATGGGTTTTTAAACAAAGATGCTAAATTCATAAATCTGAATCATGCTGTACTTCAAAGTAGTCACCTTGAAAAGTCACATGTGCATTCCTCTTTGGGGCTCAGCCTCCAGACCCAATTCGTGAGTCAATGAAACATCCGAGTGATGCCTCTATAGGCACCACTTGTTTGCTAAGAAGACAAGGAAGAACACATACAGTGTATACACTACCAAATCAGTCCTCTAAGATTTCTCACAGAGTAAATGGAGCAGGGCCATAGAAAGGATAATGAGATATTCCATTCCATAGGTTAAGTCTCAAAACCCTTTTTTTCTTTATATAATTTGCCTTCTTAGCATTCTGAGGACCGTCTTGATATACCACTTGCTTGTTAAGAGATGCTTCTTCAGTGTAAATGTGTATACATACATTGTGTGCAACTTCAACATGTATGTATCGAGGATTTCCCCAGAGTTGTCAAAATGACAGTCACTCCATCCTTAAATGGCGTGCTCAGAAGTCGACCTAGTCACCGTGAAATGCACCATTTTCTAGGTCCTTCCTCCTAGAAAATGGTGTACTTTCTTCTTGCTCTATCTGGAACTTCTCCTCATCCAAATTTCTTTATGCTTTCCCCACCCAACCCAACATCAAAAACTGGACTTTAGGTATATTCCCTTCAATGTAGTATTTCCTTTGAAACTTTTAACACTGTGCAAAGCAGAGGGACCCTGCCTGACCTATGCTAGGGGGAGGAAGCTCTAATTTGCTGTTCCAGTTCTTGGCAAGACTTGTCTAGAAGGATTTTACATAGGATGGTGAGCCTTCCCCATACCTCCCAGACCACGTTCTGAGGTGGACATCCACTTTGCCTACTCCCAGTACTGACCCTACCATTTTATGCTGTTAGGTAAAAAGCTACTCTGACAAATAATCCACGTTTTGGTCAGGCTTTGGATGAGCTTTGGCACAGTTCAAGAGAACTTTCTGGGGTAATGTCTTTTCTGTTAGCCATGCTGCCAGATAGCAGTATTCATTCGTTATTGAGCACTTTAAATATGGATGGAGTGACTGAAGAACTAATTTTTATTTTATTATATTTGAATTATTCTACATTTAAGATAACTACATGTTCCTAGTGGCTCCTATATTGGACAGCATAGGTCTAGTTAATGTTGATTCTAACATTAAATCTATATGAAACCCATTTTTTAAGCCAATGTGGTCCTGGCGAAAGTAGTTTTGGAGATGAAATTTATTGTAGGAATCCTCTTTCAAGGCTGGGATCTCTGGCTGGAGTCTAGGAACTAGAGTTTGATATACTGTAAAGTTGCAATAGAAATCTAATAAAGTTGGCAGGGCCGACTCCATAGGAGTCTACTATTCCTTTGAGAAACAAGGAGCCTCTTTGACTCTTCTTTTGGAGTATCATGTGTCTATAATGCCATCCATCAGTGTGTACATTTTAAATGCTTACCTTAATCTAAATGTTTGAAAGTGCTCAAGTGATTGTTTTAAAAAAATAGTCAGTGTCCTTCAGAAGCTTGTAAATTATGGAGAAAACATAAATAGGTATGAAGTAATCAGAGTGAAGCAATTAGAGACCAGGAGAAATGTTAAACTCAGTGTTACTGGCCAATGAACCCAGTAGGAATTCCTAGTTGGAAGATGTTAGAGTAATCTGGCTTGGGTAGTCTATAAAACCTAGTGGAAAAAGCAGGGCTGCAGGCAGGGCCTGAAAGATGGTTTTGATTTGGACAAACAGAGAGGGAAAGAAAAGGCATATTAGAGAACATTTGCAAAGCAGGTTGGTTATTTTAAGTTGGAAGATTTGACCAAAGGTTTCAAAAACCAATGAAAGGACTATGGGCTTGATATGATGGATTTAAAGAAACCATTGGCTGTTTGCACTTGAGGCAAAAGCATTATGAAAGCAGTCAGAGGGAAATCCTTCTGGCATCTTCCTGGATGGATAGTGGTGGTAAGAAACTGGAGTTGTGGAAAGTCTGGGCAGCCAGTTGTCATAACCCAGGCAAGAGGTGTTGAGGAGATACACAGGACGGTGACAGTGAGAACAGAAAGGTGGGCTACTGAACTGTTTTCACATCATTCCCAGATACAAATGGATCTAAAGATGAACAATCTTTCATACAGCCATATATTTTACATTTTAAAAGCACTCTGGGGTTCTTTGCTTTGAAAGGAACTTTAAGACTATGGAACATTTTCTTCATGTTTCTTTGTAAAAACAGACTAAAACTCTGCCCTAAAAACTTTGTTCATGTGTAATGAGATCGCAGAGTTTAACAACCAAACTCTTGGTCAGTTTGCCAATTGTTGAAATATATTTGTGAAGAGGCACAATGCAGGTTGTCCATGCTCATATAGAAAAGGAAGTAATGACTACAGAAATCCAGATGTAAGAGCTGCTCGCCTAGAAATTATAGTGCTCTTTCCAAACCTTTCTTTCAAGTTTACCTACAATAATAAAAGCTAACACTTGTAGATTCTAAATAATAAACTTGCTGCAACTTTTATGTTTCTATGAACTACCCTAGGCAGATTTATGTATGGGATCAACCATATCCAACTGTATTTTCTAGAAGCTTTTCAATGGTATTAAACCCGAGCCTTTGCTGTTAGTGTGGTGCTCACATCTTGGTGTTAGTATCATCATGTGACGGAATTTCAGAATTTGAATGAATCAATGGGGAGGAAATATTTTAGTTCTCATTTAAGTATTATATATATCTTAGAGATGTTGTCATGTTTAATACAGATGTAATATTGTGTCACATATGTTATTTTTATATAATATAAATTATTATATATAACTATCATTTTTGTTATTTCATCTTAAAGATAAAGTTTCTTGTATATGCTTGTTCTTATCCCCAGTGGCAACATAAGTTATACAGTTTTACTGATTATAAGCATTTTTAACAAAATGTCTAATGTATTAGACATAAAAAAAGTTAGTTTGTAGTTAGAAATCAATGACTGAATAAGTATTATTATCTCAATTTCACAATTGGAAAATGGAGCTTCAGAGTGGTTAAGTGGCTTGCTCAGTGGCTAAGCTCTTAAATACCCCAACTTTTTTATCTGAAAAACAAGGATAAAAATAGTCCTTACCTCATGGGGTTAAATGAATGTTAAAGAATTGCTTAGACCAGTCGTTGGCACATAGGAAGCATTATGTAAGTTTGTTAAATGAATGGTAAAAGTGGGGTGCCTGGGTTGCTCAGTTAAGCATTTGATTCTTGGTTTCAGCTCAGGTCACGACCTCATACGTTGTAAGATGGAGCTGAGTCGGCTCCTGGATCAGCGAGGAGTCTGCTTGAGATTTTCTTTCTCCATCTCCCTCTGGAGCTCCCCACACACTCTTGCTCTTTCTCTCCTGTTCTCTTTCTAAAACAAACAAACAAATAAGCAAACAAACAAATAGGGGCGCCCAAGTGGCTTAGTCAGCTAGGTGTCCAACTCTTGATTTTAGCCCAGGTCATGGGATTGAGCCCCACATCAGGCTTTGTATTCAGCAGAAAATTGGCTTGTCCCTCTCTGCTCCTCCTCCAGCTCTCTCTCTCTCTTTAAAATAAATAAGCTCTCTCTCTCTCTAAAATAAATAAATAAATAGAATCTTTAAAAATAAATAAAATAAATCAATCTTTTAAAAAACGGAAAAAGCAAGCTTTTTCTTGACTCTTTTGGAGGAGTTAAAAATGCATGAGAGAGATTTGCCCAAAGAGTTATTTATACTTTGATCTTTAATCTTCTTCACATCTGTAGGGGGAAAAAAAGAGAGAACAATAAGCCTCCTATTCACTAAAAAAAGGCTTTTCCTTTTACTGAGTGTCCTTATATACCATTATCATTTAAACTAACGTCTTGGGGCCAGACCACCCCTCCAATCCTGCCACTGCCACTTACCAGCTTTGTCACACTGAGCAAATTACATAACCTTTTTGTGCCTCTGTTTTCTTATCTATAAAATGGGTTTAAAAAAAGACATTTAATCCTATAATGTGATCATTAAAGAAGTTACTATCAGTAAAGTAGTGCCCATCACACAGTAGGTACTACATATATTCAGTGGGAATCCCTTTCTGATAAAAAGGTCACCAGGGTAGAGTATCTAGATTGCTTTCTGAAATTTATCATAAACCTATATGGAGAGTGAAGCACACTTAGGGTGAAATTTCTTCCTCCCCAAGTTTCCAACATTTCCTTTTTGTATATTCTTGCTGGTGCCATTTTATATGTCAGTAGTCAGTTGGGACTCCCACAAGAAGTTTGATTCCTGGCACTTAAAAAAGGTTCCATTTTCTTAAAGTCCCTGTTTTCTAAGCCCGGTCTATAAAACAGGGTAGAATTTCTATTAGTATATACTGTCGAACAAGTGCCAATTAGTTCTGATTCTCCAGGTCCAAGTTAAACAGCTATTCATGACCCAATATTGCAAGAGTTCCATTTTTCTCCAAATTCCCTTGAGTTATTTTGATAGTGCGTAACTGACGAGCCTGAGCTTCTCAGAGAGGGGAATCTGGTTGGAAGAGCACTGGAACAAGAGTCTGGAAGGCCAGGGCCTGCCTTGGATAAGCTTGTTAAGCATAGGCAATTTACTGCACCCCATCTGTAACCAGCAGGGTTGGGCTAGATCAGGGGGTTCCAAATTAAGCTCATTGGAGCCAGAGGAAGGCGGGAATCAGCCAGAGTGGTGTTGCTGTTATTCATCTCACTTGTTCACATTTCCTATAAAAGTTTCCTTGCACAATGGCTTCTGTCTCTCGAGAAGATGGAAAACCACAGAACTGGTTGATCTCCGAGACCCAGGCCAGGACTAGCGTGTTCCTATCATTCATAGCTGTGATCTAGACTCATGACTCACCCAACTTTTCACTTCGCTCCCTTAGTAATTTTTCCTACCGTCACTTCGGCTTTCTTAGTGTTTTACCTGCCCCCCCCCCCACCACCACTGCCCTGGGCCTCATCGGTTATTAGATATTTGGAATCTATTGAACAGAACATTTCTTTAAGTGGAAAATGTTGTTCTGCCATTAAGAAGAAAATGATGTTGCTTGGTGAGACCGGACGGTGTTTTCATGTTGTTAAAAAGAAACTACAGAACCATTCTGGGAGAAAGAGAGAGTGAGAAAATATCTATATTAAGTATACACGGTTTAAGAAAAGTCTTTTGGTTCCTACAAAACTGAAATCAAGAGCCTCTTCTTTTTCTCTCTACTCTGGCACATTCACTGTGGGGTTTAATCATGGATGGGTAGAAGGGAAAATGCAACCTTGTATAAAGTCATCCAAACCTCACTGCCTGGCCTATATGTGGCCATTGCTTGTTCTTTGTGCAGTCAACAGAAGCTCTTTCATACAAAGAAAAACCGTGCAAAGTTTTAGAATGGCCTCACAGAAAGGAGTCATTTAGACCTAAGCTTTTTGTGGAGTGTGGTTCTTAATGACACATTATAGAAAATTGACAGTAAAAAAAAAAAAAAGCAACAAAGGAGATTTCAATTTCTTTGACTGCTTCAAATTTCCAGTTCTGGAGTTGCAAATGGAAAAAGATGTTAAAAGGCAAGGAAATGGGGGGTGAGGGGATGTGATTTCCCAAATGCCTTATTTTTCCAGGCAACAAAAGCAAGCATCATGTATATACTTAGATTTATTGTCATTTTCGGCGTTCAGTCATGCCACACTTTGCATTCAGAGGCCACCGTACAACTGTTTTGACAAGCATTCACTTCAGAAGGTTCTGGGCAGGACACGTGAACTGAAGCAGAGGTCCTCCTCTGGGTCTAGAGGGGGTGCAGTACATCAAGGAAGTGAGACTTATTTGAGCAGCATGAATTTCTAATATGTTGCCATTATGGAAAGGGCCACTGGCATATTGAATAATGTAGCTTTCAAAGCCAAGCAGAAAATGTGATTACAGGCAATTTGATTGCTGTTTTTAAAATAAATATTTTTGAAATCTTGAGATATTTTATTTCATGTAATGCATCAAGAATGTAACAGTGGACCAGAGCTAAATATCTTTCAGGACACGAAGGAGCTGATGATGTCAGCCCTATTTAGATATGAAATAATGAAAGCATTAGTTTAAAATGGAATGGATGTCATGGCAGTTTGTTTCTTTCTGTAAAAAACAGGGGAGAAAAAAGCAATAGAAAGAAATGATTTTGCCCATTTTGACAGAAGAAAAAAGACGAAGAATAATTATTAAGTATTATGCCACAATTCACAAAATGTTTTGCAATTACAGCCTGGTTTTGGTTGGCTTTTTTTTTTCCCACAAATTATCCTTTTTTGAATATTGCAGTACTGAGAACAACATATTCAACCACTTTAATGCTGTGAAGAAATGGGCTAGTTTTGTTCTTATTTTTGACCATATATAATAAAAATGTGCGGTTTGGGGTTTTGTTTTTTTAATGTCAAATTCCTAATAAGGCCAAAAATAAGTGTTGTTTGTGGTTAGTTGTTAAGCTCTACTTCAGCCCTTTCTTTGCTCAGAACAGATCACTTTGAATGTGGTATTGATATGGAGTTCAATGGACTCAGTATGTTAATGACAAGGGACTATCTTTTAGTGCTACAATAAAATATTATTCCAAACTGGAGTTCTCCTTAATAGTGTGGAGGAAAGGAGCCAATTTAAAAATAACACTTTTTCTCTCTTCTGCCAAGTAAGAAAACTCAAGATCGACTTTGTATATAGGGCTCGTTGTACTTTTTCCTCAGCCATAGAGTTCATATGGATGTGTGCCTCACCCATGCACGGAAGAAGTTAAAAGGCTATAAAACCAGTTATATAATATACAAACTCTGAGAGTTATTCAATCCAGCCTCTTAATTCCAGGCAGGAGTAAACCTAAACCATTTCAGATATGTGGTTTTCTAGCTAAGAGCCAAAATTCCACAATTTTTCTTGGGAGCTTGTTTGTGTTTAATTAACCTTGTAACAGTAAGTCAAATTGCAGTAAGAGATTTAGATTCCTTCCAGGAAGTTCCTTATTAAAGTTAAATGAAAATCTCTTACTACAATTTTCGTCTACTTTGTTCGCTTCAGATGTCTGAAGGCTTGGTGCACAGTTGATTTCAAGAGGTTGACATTTATGAAGTTGGGTTTGCAGGTGTGTTGTACCTAGCCCCAACAACCCCCATTCCTCTAACCTTTCCTCAAAGGTCATATTTTTCAACTTTAAAAATGAATTAACTTTCTTTCTTTTTTCCTTTTTTTTTTTTTTTTTAAATTTGAGATCTTAAGGCATGCTGACCACAATGGGAAGCATAGCTCCAGACAAGACCTGAGATTACAGATTAATTTCTGAATCTTTCAAAAAATTCTCTGCCCCCACCTGGACGTTTTTAGGATAGGCTCTTGAATAGCATCACTGATGCTGACATATTTAATTTTTGGCCCATCGATCACTCCCATGATGGGTTCCTTGCTACGCTGGGGTCTAGCCAGCAATTCCCCATCTTGTTTCTGTGTAACTCATTTCACATCCTAAAGGCAAACATCTGGAAAGGCCATGATGGTGCTTCTCATCAAGTCCTCTTTTTTTTCCTGGCTCAGTATCCATTATTTAAATACTCCTTAGCACACAAACAGAGGGAAGAAAAAAACAGTTATGTACTCACAGGAGTGTCCTCAGAGAAACAGACTCTAAGTAGGGCCACGAGTAAGACTCCTCAGACCCTGGTATGAGGTTTCAGTCACTGGCTATCCCCTCTAAATTGCTAATAAAATGTTCCCTGAAGTGTTGAGTGGGGAGTTTGGGAAAAGCAGCACGGAACCCAGAAGAAAGGCAGGTGGGTGCGGAGAGGATCCACAGCCAGGGAGGGGTCTGTCTGTAGGAATCACTAGCCGAGGGCTCCATCCCAGCATGTGCTTCCTGTTTGAGTCCCTCCTCCTGTCCTTTCTCATTGTTGGCTTCTCCTCATCATTTCGGGTATGGCAAATGTTCCACTCTCAGTCCCGCACCTGAAATCATAGCAATAACGCTTCACATATGAAGTCCTCACTATAAATCAGGCCCTAAACTGAGCACTTCCCACATAGCCTTCTAGCTCTCCCTTTCCTTTCCTTGCCTTTCCCCAACAATGCTTGGGACATGCCCTCCCCTGTGGAGAGAAAGACTACTTGTTCCCTCTGGCTCCACCCAGGGAGCTCTCTACAGATAAGAGGAGCTAGATACCTTGCCAGCTTACTTGGTTTCATTCCTCCACCTGGAAATTATTGGTAACAATATTATAAGTAGTGCACAGCACTTAGTAACACCTTGGTAACTCTTTCTGATCAAATGAATGAACTTATTTGTCCCCACTGGAGCAGGTAATATTTTCCCCAGAGAGGGACAGGACCATTATTTCTTTTTTATGCTGACACTTCTAAGCCATTGTTTAGTCTTCTAAAATAGTACAAATATTCCAGGTTTTTTTTTAAATTTAATGTTCCGTGTCATGGGGTCTAAATGTTCTAGCCCACTATAATAGTTCCAATATAGCTAAATGAATTTGAGCCCTAAATTTGCATCCAATCTTATAGGCTTAATACTTGAATCAATTTACTACTAATTATTCCTAACCTGTACAACTATTAAATTGATATATTTGACAATCAATGGCAGTGTATTAGTTGATCTTCCTTTTTAGGTGAATACTTTTATTTTCTGAGTAAGGCTATTTTTATGGAGAAAAATTATCAGGAAAATTACAAAGACTTCTAAAGAAATATATTTCTGCCTAGTCCCCAGAATCCTGGAGGCAAAAGAAGCAATGTGAACAGTTAATGTCTATTAAAGATTGGCCCATATGACCAGTAGGGTTTTTTTTTTTAATTATCATTACAAAACGATTCAGTCTTTGACTTGCCATTTGCTTGATTTGTGCGTTTTATTAACATTAAAATGTTTCATTAAAAAAATAAATAAAAATAAAATGTTCCATTATAAACCCATTTAGTCATAGAGTCATAGGAAAATGAGTCTAAAATGCTTTTCAGGAGAACAATGAGCCAGTATCATTTCAAGACACCACTTCCTTCATTATTCATTAACTATTCTTATCTAGAGCATACGGGAACATTTTAAGAGCAGGTTTTGGCTTTTTTCCGTTTCAGGTTTTTTTTCCAGTTTGAAAGTTGCAAGTTCTCTAATACAGACAGGCATTACCTATAGGAACATAGTATTTGTCTTTCTATATTAGCCATTTATAGACTTTGCCAGAAGCAAGACACACTCCCTTGGAGAAAAAGGTACTAGATGCTAGGGGATCTTTGACCATTTGTTACAGTCATTAAAATAGGAGATTTGACTTTCTTTTTTGACCATTTAAAATATCACAAATGTCATAATCACCCAGAGAACAGATCTTTTTTTTCCCTTCACCTAATGATATATTTAGCATTCCGATTAATCTATAATAACAAAATTGATAGTTGAACATCTTTGAATTTAATGGCATGTACAAATCCCCCAGGGAAATCTAAGTAACCATTCAACAGAAGGATTATTTAACTCCTTTTTGTAATTCAAGATAGCAATTCTGGTTTTGATAGGCATGGAACTTTATAAAAATTTGCTACCTTTGAAAAGTATTATCCTTTAACATTTACATTTTGCTTTTTTAAATCGAAGTCTTGATTATCTTTAATAAAAAATTGCTCAACCCCCAAAACACATTGCACTATTAAAACTTTTCATATTTTCGTATACATTGCATATTTAATCATGCTCTCTGCTAGCCAGCAGACATAAATAATGGCTTACCAAATGGAGACAGGATCATACTTCATACTTCATACATTGGGAAACTTGAAAATGCACTGAATGAAAAACAAGTCCTTCCTTGCTTTTTTAGACAGTAGATTCATAAGAATTATTCTAAAAACATTAAATCAGGAAGTTTCTGAAAAGACAAACAAAACCCTTAACAGGTTACAACATTTTCTTCCCATTGTGAGGTTACGCATATCTCATAGTGTTTGAACGATTAACAGGAGAAGGAGAAGAGTCAGAGTCGGACCCAACCATGTAGCTATTATTCACACACAGAGTAAAAGTGTGCTATTTGCATCGGTGCTTATGAATGTCTCTGGCTCCTCCATAAATCTATACAGTTATACATTCTTCTGTTGATTGTGTTTGGGCATCTGGGCCTCTCACCCACTTTGAGGGGATCAGTGGCCTTCTAAGGCCATTCTCCCATTGGGCAAGTACAAAGTGGGACCTTCCATTAACAGTACTGTTAACTGGGATATGTTCTTATTTATGGATTGTTACTGCTTTCCGAAAGCAGCCCCATTTCTAAAGATAGCAGCCCATGAGGCAAGCCTGTGTTTCCCAGCAAACATCAGACAGGGCATTTCCTGAAGCTATGCTTTGCTGTCTCATTTCACCCCCACTCATCACACGTGTGTGGAGGGTCTTCGTTGTGACTCGGTTCTGTAGGTGTTATGTATAGTGACTGTTCAGGAGCTGACAGTTGACTTGGGAGGATGAGGGTCACCTATATGACACATATCGAAAATTGGAGACCATGGAAGATCAAACTCTCAATGGTGGTCCCCTCCTTAAATTGTCCAGGGAGTGTGGTATACTCCCGCAGAACCCGACAAATGGCTTCCGAGTCCTGGGAAGTGGTATGAGTGCTTGGTCCGCTGATGGGTTCTGGGATGTGGCCGCCTGGACTTGACTCTGGCCCCTCACTGGCTGCGTGTGACTCTGAGCAAGTGACTTCACCTCTCTCTGCTTCATTCTCATCTGGTGGTGATGACTGATTGGGTCTATGCGTCTGAAGCCCTTGAGCTGTACCAGGCAGACAGTGTGCCTCATGTCAGCTAAGTTCCACGACCCTCCTCCTCAGAAGCCCCATAGCTGCTTGTCTGGGTTTTCCTTACACTGTCTGTGTTTCCACTTCTAGTTACTGGCGTCCATGTTCTATGTGACTTTCTAAGAACTACTATGCCAGCATTTATTGAGCCCCGACTAATGCCAGGCCTCAGGCACCATGTTTTGCAGTTTCCTCCATAATCTTCACAATCACACCAGGGAAGAGTGGTGTAATCCTTATTTTACCTGGGAAGGACTGAGGACACATAGGTAGGTCACACAGGTGCACAGGGAGTAGGTAGCGAGGTGGGCAGGCTAAGGGATTGTCACCTCTGCATTTCTGGTGAGTCAGGGCCTCAGTAACTTTGCACTGAAAGCTTTAATTGAAAGTCTTTTGTCCTCTCCCCCACCCATCCCACCCCCCACCTACAGAATGTGTTCTCATAAACCCTGATGAGCCATCACTGTCGACTCTAGCCTTGTCAGCCCAGGTAACATTCGCCATTCTGCCCTTTTTTTTTTTTTTTAACAAAATAAACTCACTCCATTTTTACATTGCTGAAATAATAATAATAACCCGAGAGAGGCAGTAGAGGAAAAGAGAGATCATATATAGCCCAGTGTAAAAAGGCTAGCCTTGGTGTTCTGGCTGGGTGAGTTTGACAAATCACTTGACCTCTCGGACTCTCCGTTTCCTTCACTGTAAAAGAAAAAAAAAAGTGGGAGGACAAGAATAATACTTACATCACCGTATGGTTGTGGGGATTATGTGAGATACAAAGTGAGCATTCCTCGCACCTAATAGTCTAAGTACATTAGACTACATCTAGTCATCATGTTGAATAAGTTAGAATTCCAGCTAATGAAATACGTTCACTTTTTGACAAAAACCCAATAATTTAAAGTCTAAACCCTTCTGCAAGGAAAATGGTGTTTCCTCCTCAGGTAGCAGCAGGCTTTGCTAATAGACTAGGATTCGTGCAGTTCTGCCTTGTGACCAGGAGCTGGGTTATCTGCCATTTGCTACAAATTCGTTATCAGCCAACCTCAAGATATTCATTCTTCTCCATCGTTAGTATAAAAATTCACTTCTAAAAGTACAAAGATATTTAAATTATTTTATAAATAAAAGGAGGAAAAATTCTGGGCAGTTTGCCAACAATAGCAGATCTGAAATTAGCTAGAAATGGTTCCTTCTCTTTACTAAATTCTGACTCTTTTTTTCTGATGTGTTCATATCAACTTGTCTCTTCAAAAAAATTTGAATATTCTGTATGACAGAGGATTGATAAAAGCCAAAGCAAGAGCAAATTGTGAATAAACCTCAACCAAGTTTTCTTCATTCCTGTCCGATAAGGATAAAATTACTGTAGCCAGAGTTACAAAAGCCTCTTCACAAGTTAAGTCTCAAATGAGCAGTGTGCTCAGATCCCCCCAAGAGCTCAGGGCTCTCCCCAACATACCCAAGTGACAGTGCTGGCCCATGAAGGAGGTTGGAGCTAGAGTATAAATTTCAAAGTTCTCCCCATCAATGCCTCCTTCTCCTCACCCAGCCTATGAAATATCCCAGGCCCTGAGAGCAGTGCTATGGACATCCTCTCATTGGGCCAGAAACCAGCTGCAAAGTTACCCTGCATACATATCACTCTCCAGGCTTCGTTATCTCAGAGGAGGAGCTGTAGGGTTTGAACATGTTCATACTTAGTGAGATGTTCATGGTGATTCATAATCTGAGCTAATTCACTTATCTGCATAGGATCTCCCAAACAGGGTTGAATCTAGGATGGGTCCGGCTTCTAGGGTAGTTAAAGGGACCAAGGTGCTTTTATGCACAACACAGCCAATCTTCACAGCAATGGGAAAGGAACACATTATCTTTTCCTATTTGGCATAGTCAATGCACAATTAAAATGGCATGTCAGGATTAGGTGATTAGAATATATACCATGTTTATACCTTCAAACATGACACAACAAAGTGCTGCTTCTTAGAGCACATGGTAATTGAAAAGATAAAGTGAAAATGCTGGTGCATTTTATTGGCATGATGGAAAGAATATTAAAATCAGAGCTGCCTGAGGGCAAAAATGACCTCCCATTATCCTGCAGTGCTTACCAAGATGCACACTTCTTAGCTGCAGGACCTATCATGGAGTACTTCATATCTTTCCCGTTTTGTAAAATGGAGGTACTGGTTGATATGTTGTGTTTCTTCTTATGGGACTAGATAAGACAATACAAGTAAGGCCATGATAGTTTCGAACCTACAATAAGTTATAAACAGGTGATAAGTGCCTGTTTCTCTTGGATACACCGTAATACTGGAATTTCCTTATTCTCCTGAGAGGTTTTATAAAACAATGAAATTTTTATACTGTATGTAACTGATATAACTTGCAAAGTAATACCTTCTTATCAGTAGTCATTTAAAATTTTGGCCTTTTTAAATTAAAACAAATTCTAATTCTCTGAGGCTTAAAAACATGATTTCTAAATGTAGAGTTTGGGTGTATCTTAAGTTCTGGTTTAAGTTGCCATTGAGAACTTTGGCATGAAAGGCAGAAGACATACAACTAGGCTGAGGGACATGATGGTGACTGTGAATGAGGGACCACCACAGGGAAGTCTGGAGGATGCCTCTTGCCAGTAATGGGCTCTACAGCAAGGAAGGGAAGGGTGTTACCGTGCCCCATAGGTCTTCACATCATTCTGTAATGATCCTATGACACAAAATTAAAAAAAGTGACAATGTTCCAAAAAAATACAAGCAAAGGACCCAGAAAGGAAATGACTACAATACACAGTTTCCTGTGGAGGTGAGAAAAAGAAGACATTTAGAATTAAATCTCCCTGGGCTATCTATCCAAATGTTGAGAAAAATATGTGACTAAAAAGAAAATATCAAATATTAATTGGAAGACAAGTGCACGTTACTCAGAATCGTGGATCACAAAAGGGTTTCCTCAGGCAACTTGATGACAATTTTAGATGCATAAAATAGTGGATTCTCCTTATTGCAGTTTACTGGATAAGCACCTCTGTGAATATAGGGCTACACTCTGCCTGAGAAAGAAAAATCTTGCCCAGCAGGCTCTTTCTTGGTCCCAGTTGTGAAGAAGATGCCACTCAGGCATAAAGTGTATAAGATGAGAAAGTGATGAGAGATATGTCCACGACAAATATTTTAACAAGGAATAAACCTGGTTATGGGTCCTTCACCTTGAGAATGTTGAAGGAGTGTTGAAGATAATAATCCTGCTGACAGTTATCAGGGAGTTTCATTTCAGACCCTCCCTACTTCTGCACAGTATAAAAATACAGAGGTGAGAACAATTCGAGTGCATAGTGTATAATTTGGAAATCCCTCCTTCCTACATGTATTGCAACTTCATACGTCAGTGGAAAAATCACAGAATAACAATACCACAAATGCATATTTTCCTAAAATAACAAGATGTTTAAGGCACAAATGTCTTCAAATACCTGCACCTTGTCATTCTGCATTCCATTTCCTATTTGTAGACAAAGCTCAAATTTCCACAGTACTAAGCATCTTTGCTTTTTGATTGTATTCTTTATCAGATGATTTTTACCTTGGAGCTTCATGGAATGAGAATTGAACCCTAAGTTTTCCTCTTTGTGGTGCATTCTTACACATAGACCTTGAGTCTTAGAATAATTGAAGAGTATTGGTGTCTATTCTATGTAGGATTACTATATAAATTTATTATTTAAACCAATACAGTTCTGAAAGTGAAGCAGTTAATTAATTATCATTAGGCCTCAAACCAGGACCGCCCTGAGGAAACTGGAATTTAGATTCCCAGAGCTATATGTGAGAGCATGATAATGGTGAGGAGGACGCAACAATTACATAGAAATAGTTCCTGCCCTCAAGTGTCTAGTAAAACAAATGAGATATGTACTCAAAAATTCATGCAACACTTGAAAGCATGGTACTTACTATAGCAGGCAAATAAAATGACACGAAGAACTAGGGCAAACTACCCAAGAGAAGTAGTGTTTGAACAAGATCACGAGAAATGATTCATTTTTGACAGGAAGAGGTGAGGAGGTTGTTTTTGGAGTGAAGGAGTTTCATGGAGTGTGTATTCATCTGAATTGAACCACCATCCATGCTGGGAGGCTCAACCCCAAAACCTGGAATTCTTCATTGGTTCATCTTTTCCCCTTGCTCCATACATCCATTATGAGCAAGTCTTGACTGAATTACCTTGAAAATATATTCTGATCCCACCCATGTAGTTTCTGTCTTCACTGCTCCCCGTCATGGTTCATAGTGTGGTCTCCTATTTGGATCATAGTCATGGTATCAGAGCTGACTTCCTCTTGGGACTCTCATCCTGCCATAATACATTCCGCACACAACACAGGGTCAGTGTGCTCTTTTTAGCCTGCATTAGATTGGCCACATTTCAGTGACTCCCAACTGCATGCATAATAGAAAAGAAAATGAGTTCCATATTTCTTAACATGACATTCAGGGCCCTTGCGAGATCTCTGACCTTGTGTTTTATGCTATTCCAACCCTAGCTGGGCTAAGTCACATTGGTTTTCGGTTACCCACCTCCCACCCAGTGACCTTCGCACCACTGGGAACACCTTTCCCTTGGGTCCTCACATTCAGTTCTCAGCTCAAATGTCACTTCCCTGAATGCTGGTCGAAAGTGGCACTGCCCCCAGCGCTCGCCTCTCATCACTTTGCCAGGTTTTATCAAATGAGCTAATGCCGTAAAACGCTCATGGTAAGAAATGAATAAAATAGTAGCGTTGTTACTGTGAATTATCTAGCTTATTTAACTCATTGATTATTTGCCTCCCACTGTCTTTCACTCTGTGAGAGGTAGAGATCTTGTCTATCTCATAGCTTCCATATCCCGCTCATCTAAGAAGAGATGTCACAGGACGGGCTCACTTGATAGTTGACAAGTGAATCCATATGTTTTCAGTTAAAGAAGTCCTTAAGAAATTGAAGACTCCTATCTTAATATAACAGGGATTCTACAGAAGCAGGTGGGAGAATTTAGTATGTGTATGTGTATGTATATGCAGACACACATAGACACGCGCATGCTTATTAATACATACATATGCACTCTGACTATAAATGTGCTAATTTATCATGATTCAAATATATTTTATGTTTTATCTTTGCCTTCTCTTGCCCCTTCCTCCCAACCTTCAGTCCTAGGAACCTCAAATTAGTAAAGCACTGAATCAGGACAATCCCAAAAGAGCATGCAGAAATGATTGAGACACCAGTGAGACTGATGTATAAGCTATAGTAATTATCCTATTATTAATTTACATTTATGTAGCTCCTTCACTCAGGAAGAGCTTAAACTAAGAACATGTACTGTTCCCAGCTCAAATGCTTTAGATGGTTTCAGGCCCAGCATGCTCAATCCAGCAGATAAGAGAAATTAGGGACTAAGAGAACGACATAGAATTATTCTTTCCTGGGCACCTCGCTGGCTTAGTCCGTTAAGCATCCAACTCTTGCTTCTGGCTCAGGTCATGATCTTGGAGTCATGAAATTGAACCCTGTTTCAGGCTCCACACTGGTCATGGAGCCTGCTTAAGATTCTTTCTCTCTCTCCCTCTCCCTCTTGCCCCTACCCCCTGCTAGCCTTCTCTCTCTCTCTCTCTCTCTCTCAAAAAAGGGGGGGGGTGTACCTGGATGGTTCAGTTGGTTAAGCTCAGTTGGTTAAGTATCTCAGGTCATGATCCTGGAGTTCCAGAATTAAGCCTGGCATTGGGCTCCCTGCTCAGCGGGGAGTGTGCTTCTCCCTCTGCCCCTTTCCCCTACTTGTATTCACTCTCTCTCTCTCAAAAATAAATAAGTAAAACATTTAAAAAAAGGAATTAATCCTCCTACCCCAAGGTATCTGATTATAGTCATCCAAAATGACAAAATCTGGGGGCGTGTAGATAACATAACATCATTATAATGAAAGCCTTGTGGTTGAATGGACTTAAAACATATTTTTGAAGTTATGAACATTAAAATAAAATATATCTAGTAAAATGGCTTTGAAAACTGAAAATATCTTCTTTCAGAGATTTAAATAGTCCAAGGTATATTTAGGAAATACTTTAAATGACCCAATTTTTAAAAACAATTAAAAAAGCTTCAGGTTAAAAAATTTTGATGCAGTGGGGCACCTGGGTGGCTCATTTAGTTAGGTATTCGACTCTTGATCTCAGCTCATCTTGATTTCAGGGTTGTGAGTTCAAGCCCTGTGTCAGAAAACAAGTTTTGATGCCATCTGGTAGATTGGCAAATAATTCGCATAAAGTAGTTACAAAATGAATAGAGAAGGTCAGAAGAGAGTTTAGAAACTTCTATTTCTTTTTTTTTTTAAGATTTTATGTATTTATTTGACAGAGAGAGAGAGATTACAAGTAGGCGAAGAGGCAGGCAGAGAGGGGGGAAGCAGGCTCCCTGCTGAGCAGAGAGCCCGATGTTGGGCTAGATCCCAGGACCCTTAGATCATGACCTGAGCCGAAGGCAGAGGCTTTAACCTACTGAGCCACCCAGGTACCCCTAAACTTTTCTTTTTCTTTCCTATTTCTGCATCCAGGGATCCAGTTAGAAAAGAAACACTTGTCGTGGAGTGAAATTAGCCCTCATTTTGGAGTAATTAGAGATACTGAGAGTGTTAAGTAAAAGAGTCTGGCAAATCACTTCACTTATCTGGGCTTAACACCAAATGTACTCTTACGTTCTTTCTGGTTATAACATTCTGCAACCATAGGTAACAATTTGGAAAATTGCCATATGGTTTTATATCTTAACAGAAAATTGTTTTTAAAATTTGGATACTATAAATTCCTATCTAGGTTAGAATATCAAACAGATATCCTGTTTGAAGTTGTTTCTGGACTTTCTGGTGACTTGGTTCTTATTTCATTCTTAGTATTAATGGATTAGTAATTGAATATAGTTTCCATATCTTAAAGACATGGTGGGAAATCAACTCCCTGGCTGAATTTCTTTTAACATTCTGCATGGCATGACCTTAAAGAGTGATACTTCATGGCTCTTATTTTCTTTCTTGACTCTTTGTCACCACACAAAGCTAGAGATGTCCTGATAAATGACTGGACAGTTAATGTAATAAATCAGCCCATGAGTTACGCATCATGAGTCATAGATGCATTTTTGTAGGGACCTTCACAATCTTATCTCAAAGAGATGATTAAGGAATTGGTAATATGAAATATTTAAAAAATATATATGTATATTTTTAGTCCTAACAAGCATATATTGAGGTCTTGTTCCTTGCCCAGAACTATTATAAATGCCAAGAAATTAATTTCTGATAGACGAGTTATTATTTCACTTACTATCTAGATTGGAGCTTCTTCACTTTGGTGCTATTGACATTTCGAGTTGGGGAGGGGAAATACTGTCCTTTGCATTGTGGAATGTTACTAGCTGCCCTGACCTCTACTCACGAGATGCCAGTAGAACCCTAAACCTTCTAGTTGTGGTAAATAAAACAATCTCCAAGACATCACCGAATGTCTTCTGCAGGGAAAAATGCTCCTGTCTGAGAACCATGCTGTAACTGGGTAACTTCTGTACATGTGGAATGGTCAGGGATTCGAGATTGGTGCAGGCTGTCTCTTAAGATATTGCAGAAACAAATGGGGATTCTACCTACTTGCAGTGTTGTTCTTTCAGGAACAATCATAGAATTGGAGATTTGAGCTGGAAATTCTGTGTATCACTAGGCAAGATCCTTCATGTTACAACTCAATAGTCAATTCTCAGAAATTTTTCAGGATTGCCCATGTTTATACAGCTACGAAAGGTAGGAATAGACCGACCTCTCCTGACTCTGTCTTCGGGTTCTTCCCATCAGACTTCATTGCTTCGGCATAAAGGAGGCATTGATATTGACAGCATGGTGCTTAGAACTATGACCTTCACCATTTTCCTTAGGTAACCATTTTGACAAACACCATTTACGCCAGTTTCTATGATTTAGTCAACTGCAGAATGAGGCTAGGTGGACGGCTTGTCATGTATAATTCTCTCCACCCCACTGAGCATACTTTCAGCTCTCTCTCTCCATTTCTTGTCATTCCAATAACCAGACCATGATTTATATTTTTCTCAACAAATGGCCAAGTAAAAGCCAACTTTGAGCCAAATCCAGTGATACTTAACTAAGTCCGAATTATCCCTCTTTGGCAAGCTTCTGGAAAGCCAACAATAAATATGTTCACACTTTTGAATAGATCTTTGTAAAACATCTTCATGAATTTAAGTATTGGTAGTAATAACAGTAGCAGTGAACATTTTTATTAAGTTTCTACTAGCTTCAATGCAGAATGCTACCCTTGTTAAAAAAAATTATGGAAATCAATGAGACACATACTAAAGAGGCAACACATTTATTAATCAAACTAAAGCAATAGTGAGAAGGTAACTTGACCATGATGCTGTCAGTAGAGCACTAGGAACATGGAGAAGAGAGGAGAAAATTAAAAGCAAGCATTAATCAGAGGACACTATACACAGGGCTCCATGCTAGGCTCTATGCAAACACTGTAATGTAGTCCAGTAATTCGATGGGCATTATTTCCTACATTTATAAGAAATAGTAGAGGGAACTATGCAAACAAAGGCACATATGAAAGAAAGCAAAGACAAACAGAACCATTCAATGTCATTGTAATATAAAATGGGTGAAGGGGGAAAATAGCACATAAGGTGAGAATATTTTGGACAATCCCTAGCAAAGACACAGATCTCGATAACGTTGCTTGAGTGGATATTGATGAAAGAATGCATGTTAGTCTGGATCCAGTTCATAGAGACCCTTGAATGAGAAGGAAGGCATTTGGGCTTGGTTTGTTAGTCTGTGAGAACAGATGGGGGATTTGTAACCAAAGCAGACATGACTGGAGTTGTACAGTCTGCCATTCTTCTCCTGAGTCACTCTGGGTTTCAACTATGGGTGGGGAGTTCTGCCATAACATTGAAGCATGACTGAGGGACATTGGGAAGGCTCAAGGTTGGCACAAGCATCACACTCATGCAGAGAAAAAGTAGGGTATGTTTATTTGATACAAAGAGAACCATGGTGATTAAAGAGAGAGAGAGAGAGAGAAGGTATGTGTTCCCATATCATGTGTTCCAGTGGGTCTAGAAAGCGAAGCTCATTCTTGAGCCCTGGTCTGTCTCAAAGTGAAGCTCACAGATGGACAGTGTCAGCATCACCTGGGTATTTGTTAAAAAGGTAAAGTCTTGGGCCCCACTCTATGCCTTCTGGAACTCCGGCAGCTGGGCCCACATATCTACTTGTCTTTTAGTAAGATCTCCAGGTGATTCTGTTGTATACTCAAGTTTGAAAACCACTGTTCTAGAGTAACTTAATTTGAAAGAAAGCAAGACTGTTCTTTCTCCCTAGATGGACAAAAAGAAAATTTAGACATCCTATCCTTAGAAAAAGAGGGCTAGGGAGAGGGAATCATTGCCTTAAAGAGATATACAAGGAATTATCTGCAGAGTTCGAATTAGTCTTAGTGTAAAACACAAATGATAACTAGTCAAATTAATTAATTCCTCTCTTTCCTAGGCCTGTGAGGGGCAAAACAATCTGTTTGGACACCTTATTTAAATCCATGAAAGGAATAAATTAAAATAGATTGCACTTTTTAAATTTCATAGGAATTCTTTTAAACCCGAGAAAAGTTATGATAGGATTTGTGGAGACAAACAATTGGAATAAAGTTTTGTAACCAGAAGGAATTATAACAAAGCCAAAGTCCATTTCAAAGATACTGTCTGGAACATCAAAATCCCATTATCATTGTAGCTCAAGCCTATGACTTCAGCTAGAGTGGTAGCAAGGGAGTTAAACTGAAAAGTAATTGAACTTGGGTATTATGTATTCTCCTTTTTTTTTTTTTTTCTGCTCCAAGATGACTTGATCATCTTCCACCCCAGTTCAGAATGATCAGCTTTGGCTCAGACCTGTCAACATTTAATCGGCACCAAACAATACATAACTTCCAACAGAGTCTCGTCTGTGGCATAATACTTGACGTAATTGCATGTTTTATGAATTCGGTCCTTAAGTTATTAAACTAGAGTAAATTTAGTGAGAAGAGAGATACATATCCTCAACATATATGTATATACATATATACCTACAAGTAAGAGAAATAGTATAAAATTAAAATAAAATTTAGAGTAGCACTAGAGGTTTCTGATTTTATTTATCTATTCCCATTCTTCTTCAAGTGCTGCCGTTGAAGTGTCTGGACATTGCTAATGATCCCTCCAGCTGCATGTCCAAGATATTAAATTAAATAACTACCCTAGTCCCAAAGTGAAAGTGACCCATTTAAAAATAGTCCCCGTTCAACACTTTCAAAGGGAACTGCTTAAAATGGGCCGTCCTGTATTAAACCATGAAATAAACTTCCAAGAGAACTTGGAAGACATCCAAGAGGTTGTGTAATTTGACAGTGGAAAGTAAAAAGACTACAAAATATTATAGGAATAATGCTTCTTTGAAAAAAAATGAGAACTGGGAAATGTTTTACAAAGCAATTAAATATAGAAATATTTTCCGGAAAAGATGTATCTTCCATTGTCCAAGACATGTGCTCTGTAGGTCCTCAGATCTCTAGCATCATTTGACCTTGATTGTGTTTATTTGCCACCATTCTTTGGATCTCCGTGATAAACACCAACAACAGCTTCCGACTGGAGCTAGGACTCGGGGTAGGGAATGCATACCGCTAAAGCAGAGGAATACAAAAAAGTCTCTACAAGGCCTATTTCTTTGTGCCTGGGAAAGAATTAATAGGACTATGCTCCTCAGGAAATAGGCCCTTTAAAAGGTGTTGTAAACTCCATTTTGATCAATCAAGTCATGCTTTTCAATGTAGTGGCTTTATAATATCAGAATTGTATTCCATGCTTAAGAGATAAGTTCCCACGTAATCTAATTCATATTGTCACAACTTCCGACAAAATGTGGGCCATCTATTAGATGTGGGAAAGTATCCATTGCATAGAAGGGCCAGTTGGACATTGAAATCTCATATCATTTCTGTTCACACAGGTTCCAGTATATCTACCTGCTCTTTGACAGGTTGCCCTTAAAATGTTAATCCTAGTAGTTCCCAAACATTTTACATTTTAATTTCCAAAATTTATTAAGTTCCTCCAACCTTACAACAGTTGGCCTTTCAAGATTCATTGATGAGAAAACCACATAACATCCGAAGGACTTGGTACTACTGTTACATGAATACGTGTTTTCTGAATTTGAAGAGTATCTGCTTAGACTTAGAAAACATTCATCAGCTACATCTTTTCATTTATATGGTTTGCGTGTGGACTTTCAGACCATTGCAGAGACTCCAAAAGGGTCCTAATTCAAATGTGGGTTTTATTGCCTGCATGTGTGGGGCACTGAAGGCGATTTAACATGATGCCGAAATGGTCTCTTAGGCTGGGGTCACGTTGTCCCACCTCCCCTACCATGGTACCTGCCAGAAACAGGATCTGCTCTCTGATAGACATTGTGGAGACTTGAGATCCAGAAGAGATTAGAGACATGTATGCGAACATGTATGCGAACAATCAAGAGCTCTTAATGTAGATTCCAATTCAGCACATCTGGAGTGGAGTTAGGGAGGTGAAGCCTGTGTTGCTTATGCACAGTCCACAATTTTAGGAGCAAGAAGAGCTATGAGGTCCAGCCAGAGTGCTTGGCAAGCAAAATGCATGGGGTGGGGTGCCACAATGAGCAGGTTTCAAAACTCCCCAGGTGATTTTAATGCACAGCCACAGTTGAAAACCACAGAGCTACAACTTTTGTGTGTTCCCTGAAAGTTGACAATCTCCAGACCTGCAAGTGCTTAAAAAGGCAAGGTACCCAATGGCATCCCACTAATGAGAAACTCTAGAGGACAAAATGATGAAAAAGGAGAAAAACACTGTAGGCAATTTTCAACGATATATACTTAAAAAATGTGCTTTGTATAAAGTAGAACTGTCTATGCCTTGAGGAGGCTGGTTAGCTGAAAGTAACTTTTCTGTGTGTATGTCTAGAAGTCCACATGCAAAGCAAGTTGTTATTGATTATACTAACCTGAAGTAGTCCGATGGTCTCTTCAAGAATATCATCGAAGCTGGGAAGGAGATAGAACAGGAGGAGGGTCCAATTTGGCCTCTTGTCCTCAACCATCCTCTGCACTGTCTTAGTGCCTAAAACCCACATTCTTGACCCTCCTTGAATGAATTCACTGCCTCTCTCATGACATTTTAGTTGAAGCCTATAATTATGAATTCTAGAATGGATAGCATATTAAACATTACCACCCACAAACACCTCAGCATAAATATATAGACCAAATAGATATCATAAATATATAGACCCCTGAGGGGGCCCTAGGTGATCAGGAAGTAACATATGTATGATTTGATGTACATTCAGTGTTTGGGACATTTCCATGGGGGTACATGGCAAAATGGATGACCCAGCAAGAATGAAGCCACTGAGTTCCTGGGAGGCAGGTGGGCAAGGGAGATAGAAGGGGGGTGAGGCAGTCTGAGATGCAAGGTGGTCTGAGGAGAAATCAGAGGAAAGACAGCCCTGTTAACCAGTCTCTTCCCTCATGGGTTCCAACCCCTTATTCCTACTTGTATCTGTAAAGGATCTATAGGCCTCAAATGTCAGAATATGATTATGGAAAAAGACTTTGATTTTCATTGCAGTAGACTGAAGGAATTTCATATCTAAGACAATCACAAACAGTGTTGCCAGAACAGTCAAAAACTGTGGGTGGGTTTTTTTTTTTTTCATCATCTCATGCCAGGAGAGAAAGGGACATAAGCAAATATTTTTATATTTTGAAAGGGATGTTTTATTTTATAACATCTTGAAGGAAAGAAAGCAAACAAGCCTGGTTAATGCCTTTTAAAAAGAGAATGTGTTTTTCCTAGTTAACGACAAAGATTTCACTGAGATGGAGAAAAAAAAAATGTAGCGTTTATAAAAATGTTGATGTAGATATAATTAGATCCATTTTAGGACCAAAAGTTTTATGCAGAAACTGACAGAAGGATACACAATAATTATAGTTTCCTGACAAGCTGAATAGAGTTTTCTTTTTTTATCTTATGGTTTTAGAAAACCAAACTGTAAATAAATATGCAGTTTGACAGATTGTAATTGCGATCAGCAAGGCGTCTTTTCATTTAATCAGATGGTGTTATTAAAATGGGGTTACAATTAAACATTTTATAATGTGACGTAGGACTCCATTAAAATTCTTCGGCAAACAGCAATTTACATCTGATGCTTAAGCATCCTCTTCTATTTGCAGAAATGTTATTGGCTGTGACCTTCCATGGGATGGGTCTCTGTTGCTATTTTTTATGTTTTCTTCATACTTTGATAAATTATACTGAGCAGCCACTTGCTTTTCCTTCTTGCATAAATGAAGGTATTGGCTTTCCATGTTCCTTTTAAATTGCTGTGACCCCTTACGGTACACGTGGTGGACCAAGCAGAAAGTTTGAAAAAGCATGTTTACTTGTCAGGGAATTCATTTTCTCTGTTTATATAAAAGCCATCCCCATCAACTTCAAATTAACATTGAACTTACAGTTAAATTTGTTTCAGGGAAAGATTAATAGGAAGCTTTTGCAAAGGGTAAATATCAGTTAATATTTTATATTCCCTGGAAAAGTACATCCTTAAACAAAGAATGGAAAGGTGTGAAATTGAATTTGACAGTAATTAAAAGGAAAATGGCCTTACAGTGCTGGTGGGGCAAAATTGTGGGAGGCTTAACTGTTCCTGCCCGGAGGCCTTAGCACGACTATGACAAAACATCGCCCAACCTTCATAAAGAACATTCAGAAATGTGACTAAACATTGCCATAGGATCAAAATTGGATGATTGAATAATGGAACATAATGGAAAGAGGAATCCAAATTGTAACTCTAGACTTCTGACAGTACACAGGGATAAAGCAAGCTGTGGGACACGTCATGATCTTGCACCTCGCAATCACTGAACATCTGTTCTCATACAAAGCCGGGGCAAAACTTGGGTTGACTTAGAGAATAAGAAGCAAATTCAGTGAAGCCTATGGGAGACCTTCTCAGCCTAATGTGGGCTGCAAAACGCCCACCTGGACATCTTACCCAGCCAAGAAGACAGAGTTTACTGCTACTGACCAGGGTGACTCTCTGATAGCCTAAGCATTGGGGGTATTTTGCATTTCAAAGTTTCAAATGGGAAACACTGCCTCTGTAAGCAAGATCTTTCAAGGAGAAAACTTTTCAGACAAGTAGTCATTTGACTAATAAATATAATTATTCCCCAGGGGAAGTGAAAATAATTTCAAATTAATGACTGATTATCTACTTTGGGGGTAATATAGACATTTCATTTCTCACCTGCTTGCTGCCTGACTTCTAGCTACTTGATTGGCTTCTTGCTTATCCCTAGGCATGGTTTAGCAGGGGAAGAAACTTCTGAAAGTCCTACCTGTCCATTCTTTTCAAGCTGTGAAGTGGATGTCCAGTCAACTCATTCCTCATTGTGCAGATGAGGAAGCCCCAGTTCTGGGGTGGGTGGGGGAGAAGGGGGTTACATGTTTATACAGTTACTTCATGGAAAACCAAGAACCAGGGCCAGAGGCTGACTCTAAGCCTTGTTCTCTTCGCTTATAAGAAGCTCTCTCTGTTCATTCAGATATCGTTATTTTATTTTTCTTTACTCCTCGATAAATAATTTCTTGAGCTCCTATAATATGGCAGGCATGTTGAAATCCTAACGAACTTGTGGAAACTTTGAGTATAAGTCAAGGTCTGTCAATGCAGTGGGGGGGGACAGAAAAGGTAACTGGGAAGGTCGTAACCAAAGTTGGACCTCTGCTGCCACTGCCTAAGAGTTTAAGAATAAAAGGAAGTGATCATTGCAGGGGAGCTATTCTCTATGAGCCTGCCAGGAAACTTGGTCGTAGAGCTGGTCTTTTAGTTTCACTAGAACACCAGCAAATGCTTTCCAGAGATTGCCAGAGCTCAACCACAGGTAGAAAATGTTCTCTCATCCCCACCAGGCTATGGAAATGGAATGAAATAAATGTAAAAGTGCCAGAAAACCCCTAAATAATCTCATATCAGATATTGATTGTGCCCCCTAGTTGGAACCAGGCTCTGAGATTTAATAGTACATCTTCAGTAAATAAAATATACGTATACATATCTATGGAAATATATATATATAGTCTACAGTCATGCTGTTTACAATCTCACAGGACAGATAGGAAGTACGCCTACCAAAAAATTCCCACATTTGACAAGGTAAAAGCAATTTGCAAGTTGTTATTGTGTAGAATTTTGTAGCATCCAGAATTTTAGCGTCTTTCTGAGCAAAATCATTCCAATTGATGTATTTGAATTTTTTTTTTCCATTGGGGCACCCAGTACATCCTTTATAAAACATGACCTAAGCACTGTTCCCTAAATATATAATCTTCCTTAATTGCTAAAATAAAGTTTTGGTATTACCTATATGGTATTTTTTTGTCTGTTTGCTTACCCAACCTCTCTAAGCAGAAATAAGAAAATCCATTTTTATTAGAAATATGTATGGGGTGCCTGGATGGCTCAGTGGGTTAAAGCCTCTGCCTTTGGCTCAGATCATAATCTCAGGTCCTGGGATAGAGCCCCGCATCTTGCTCTCTGCTCAGCAAGGAGCCTGCTTCCCCCTCTCCCTCTGCCTGCCTCTCTGACTACTTGTGATCTCTTTCTCTCTGTCAAATAAATAAGTAAAATCTAAAAAAAAAGAAATATGTATAAAACACAGCAACACAGTGAACAAGATCCCTGGGTAATTGGACAAGAGTTTGGGGTTAAGAGTTATGGATCTAATATCATTTGTGCGACTTTGAGCCACCCATTAATTAAATATCTCAAGTCTGCACATTAGGCCCTGGATGTATGTTAACTCATTAGCAATGCAATTTTCTCTTGTGAAGGAAGGATGCAAGAGTAGGTGATCCTTGAGGTCGCTTCCTATTCAAAAATTCTGTATTTACCATGTACCTCAATTTAGTGATACTTTTAGTAATGTAAATATTAGCCAATATTCAAAAAGATCCCTTATTAAACTTGGAAAGCAAAGATGAATATTCTTGGAATTGAGGGAAAACTCATCTGAGTCCAATCCTAAATACCATTGGGGGTAAAAATGCAGCAGCTGTTTAGCAGTGCGGAGAAAAGCTATATCTGAATTTTGGATTAGAAGTGAAAAATACCTTATCCAGTTGAAACTACAGAGGGAATTTAGATAGGATGTAATTACGCACTTGGAATTTGTCCAGGAGCTTTTGACTAACCCGCCTTCTTCTACAAGAAGTACATTTACCATGGGATCTTTATTGATGGCGTATGATCAAGATCCTCCATTTTAACATCTCATCTAAGACAAGAGTCCACTACACATTTCTAATATAGTAAATTCCCCTAATATCACAACAGCACCGATGCCTACCAAATCATGTCTTCCCTCTGGGGTCTCTAGTATCACCCTGACTTAATTCTGGAATTCTTAATTTCTGTGATCAGTGCCTGGATGGACTATATGAATCCTATTTGCTCAGTCCGTGCTTTCCAGGAAAGCTTCATTTCAAAGACATATTTTTTCAAAGGTAAACAGTATTTTTTTAAATTAAGAACAGCTATTTCCATTTCTATGCAGTTGGTGAGAGCAGAGGGTAGTACAAGGTCATTTTAACTCTTTGTCACAGGAGTGCCACCAAGAACTAGGAGAGCTGGCATTATTCTAAGCAAGAGCACACTGAGTAGGGTTAATGAAAAGATGGCGGGAGTTTCAAACACTAACAAAGGATATTGCACATGATCTGGGGGCATCAGGATGGAATGAGGAAGAAACAAAGAGCCACATATTACCAAGTGATTCATGCAACTATTGAGAGAAAAAAGACTTTTAAAATAATCCAACTGACCAGAGGACAGAAAGATTTATATCCCCTTTTTGACCAAATAACATGATCACCCAGCTTATCTTTCCAGACAAGTTTCCTGATGCAAAAGGAAACCTAAAGTGATACCCAGCTTCTAGATTTGGGGAAGCCTCCAGACTTGACCTTGCCTTCTCAGCCTAGGCTTCGTCCCACATTCGGTGCTTCTCCCCACAAACACCCATTTTCTGAAGATTCTGATTCAGTAAGTCTGGGTGGGCCAACTGACTCTCTTAGAGAAAACCCCTACCACTCCCACCTTGTAAGAACCACTGGTTTGAGTCCACATGGAGATGATGGATTGAATTGTTCATTTTTCACTCATGCATGAAGATAGAGGAATGGTCATTCTTTTTCAATCCGGATATTGAAGGTGACCAGTAAGTAAAAGCAATAAGGGTTAGAAGTGGTATCTGTTAGAAAAAAGCTGTTATTTTTACATCGAAAGGAATATATACCTCATGTGAAGTAGAAAAGAGGAAAAAAAAGCAGACTCATTCTAATGATTAGTGACCCGAGGTTAGACCTTAGATCTGTTTATTAAAATGCAATAAGATGAATCTATTGTAAAAATACAGAAGTGAGTTACCAGTACTGAAAAAAATAAAATAATGATTAGAAACCAGTGTACTATACAATAAATATAACTACATTAATATATAATACCTTTTCCATTTGACAACTGATGGGAAAAGTGTCCATGGTATGTATACTCCCAATCCAGTTCAGTCAGTCTCGGTCACATGAATAATGCCAGCGTATGTATAGTGGTTTATGAAGTTGGCCTGGATTGCTTTAAAGCCTGCAGTGTATTCTATCTATTGTATTTTTACATTTCTACTTGTTTGTCCCACATATTTATAAACCGTCCTGATCAAGCTTGAACCGGCTTGATTACTTTTGATTTGTGCTGTAAGATTTCTTCATTCTTCCTGGAAATTTCAAGACATTTTACTCTAAACCTATTCTTTCTTCCTTTAGATTTATTTACTACCTTTAGAAGTAGAAAAGTCCAATTTCAATCATGTTTGAAATAACTCATTTTAGACAAGTACGTGCTGCTCTGCTTACAAAACATATATGAGTGGAATATGCAATTACTACAAGTCAGTTTCCTGCCACAGAAACATTTCAGCATTATAGCATTACAGAAATAGAATGACATGCATAATGAAAGATTTCAAGATTCACCCAAGGCATTTATTCTCTTCACCTTAATGTTCTCAGCAGTAGCAGAGTATCCATTAAAAGGTACTATGAATTATGGTTGCCTAGCAACGAGAAGGAGCTTGTAACAGCACCAAAGAATGAAATGGCTGGTTGATAAAATGAATTTTCTCTGAGCATTAGCCTGTTGAAACTGCCTTTTCTTGTGGAACATAAAGTGCATTTATTTGTCTCATGCATTTTTTATTAGAAAATTATTTGAGTTCCAGGGACTTGAATCGTTTTGCTACAGGAGATATTTGATTTTAATGTGTTGTACTAAAATAAGTAATAAAAGACACTTTCTTCAAAGCAAAGTCACCAAACAATCCTATGTGGATTTTTGAAGGGAGAAATAAAATATTTGATAAGCTATTCCATTACTGGTTTCTAATTAAGAATGGCCTTAGATAGAACTCAGAATTCCACTGATGCTGTGAAAAGTATAAGGTTAAAATAGTGGATTCTTCTTGGTTGTATGAACTGTAGAAATATTCTGTTGACAGTGAAATGCAAGAGAAGAATGGATTTTTTAAATCTTACTCGTGGCTATTTCTTTCTAAAAATTTATTTCAACAAAGGCCCAAATATTTACCCAAAACACTACCCAATAATATATGATCTTTGATTTAATTTGCCTAATTTTACTGTTTTGAACATCTTCATCTGAGTGTGCTGTCCTCTTGGAGAAATACATATATTTCACTGTCATGATTGGCTCTCCTTATTTGTAATGATTAAATTATGGTCTATGTACCCTTGCCTTATAGATTTCTTGCCCCAAGAAATACACTCAGATGACATGAGTAGATGGTGTTGGCAGCTACCAAAAGTATATATTTAAAATTGTTATGTTGTGTGAGCATTTTTTCAACTTAAAGTAAGTCAGATCTTCCACTTAGGTTCGTAGAAACTATAAACAACCAAATATTGAGAAATCAGTTATAGACAGCTTAAAGCAAAAATTATTAAAATGAGAGTTAATATACTCAGTTTTGATTTTCTTCTGGCTACTCATTTTCTACATTTCTAGATGATCATTGTGTATAGATCTAGAATATTGCATATACCATATTTATCTAGCTGAGCAAAATATAGTATCATGTATTCATCTACTCATGTATGCATGGAAATTGTATCACTAAATGCCAAGCATTACATTTTAATAGCCTTTTTATATAATATATTGCTTCTGACTGTTCAGTACATGATTCATTTTTATGATAACATAATCTCTGTTTGAAAAAAAGAGTTATGTTGGACCAATGTTTATTCCACTGGGTGAATAGTAGATACTTCTTTGTCCTTAAGTATCTATTCAATTCAAGCCTGGCCCAGAGCAAGACAGTTACAAGAGGGAGGGTCAAATGGAAATGTTATTGATCACTGTAAATGGAAAGAATTTTATACAGAATAATTACCCAGACAGATAGCAACAAAAAGACCATCTTTTAAAATGACCGTCTTGGCGCAATCTTTATTCTGCCTCAAAAAGAGCATTGGAAATGCATTTGTTGAAACTGATCAGCATAAGCAAAGGAGTTTGTGATTTCAGTTAATAATACTCACTGTTCTCTCCTGAGCCTGAATTTTCCAACTGATAGCCTGAGATCTTCACTTCAGTATGAGTGTTTAGCTTATCTTTTATTGTTCTTTTGGCTAAAATTAAGATAGTAGTATTTCCTCTTTGTGAATCCCATAACTGACCCAGTTTTCTCATTTTCAAGGAGACGTTTGCATTGGGCACTCAACACAATTGTGTGTGAGACTCAGTTACCATTCGGCTTGAGTGAGTGTCAAAGCACTTATCAAAAGAAAAAAAATTATATCTTTTTAAAAGACTGGTGTCTAAGGCCCAGATTCTGACCAAAAAATGAAAAACGAGAGTGTCTACCTACATTGATCATTGGCGGTTTTCCTAAAATGATTGTCTGGGAGGGCATGATGATTCTCCCTGGTTGAGAATGAGAAGCTTGTACTCTTGTTAACCAGTTAGTGGGAGGTGGGAAAATAAAGGTGAGAAATGATGGTGTTAGCCTGAATCTGACAACTCTTTACTGCTCACAAGGAACTTTCCTTCACACAAGCTCATTAGATTCTCCCACAACCCCTGTAATATAAGCAGGACAGGAACTATATTAGAAAAGGCAGAGTTGACTGCAAACCAGACCTGGAGTGATAAGACCAGTGTTCAGAGCAGGGCTGCCCCCTGACTCTGTCCCATTAGCCACAATACTGGACTTCTCAGAGCCTTGATTTGCTTGAAAAGGAGTCATATTGCTTCCTCAGAGATTACTTTGTGAAACCACCTAGCATGTAATAAATACTAAATAAATGAGAATAGAACCTGGATCTCAATAATCAATGTGCAACATACAAGATGCAACCGACTTTCCGAGGTCAAACAGCTACAGAGATAGGGATGTGATTGGAAACCTCTGAACCTTGCTGGGTGTGCTGGCGGGTTGCACCCCTATGGTTTCCACTATAAAAGAATCACGTGAAAAAACTGGATTTGGAGGGTAAGGGACAACCTGGACCAAGGCAAAGTAGTGAACACTCATGATTCTGTCATCACTGGCATGAGCCCAAAGAGAAACCTTTCTCTTGGGCCATTGCTTGCCCCTTCTGAAAATTTCTGGCACGATGCTCAGCCACTAGATCACAAAGAATTCATGCTTAAAAATAATATATGAGTTGTTTTCCAAAATCAGAAATTTTGTGGAATAAATTTTGCTTTGATTTTTAATGAATTAACGGTTGCCTTCCCAGAGTTAATTATAACTTATTGAGACTAAAATATATGTTTTTCAACCTAACTGAAGATAAAAGAATACAGCATTAGGAAGTGAGAGTCTTTTTTTTGAAGGTGTATATGAATAATCAAACATATGAATAAATCAGATATTAATCACTGCTAATATTTTGCAAAGGTATAAATTAAAATTCCAGAGAGAGCTTGACTGATTTGACTAACAATGAGTCTAATACAGCAGAATCCCACTCGAACATAAAACTCTTACACTCATAATAATCCTATGTAGTTATTGAGAGAACCAAATTGAAACTCTTTCTGATGTTTACATAGAATTATAAGGTACATTCTGTATGTGTTTACCATGTGCTTACTAGCTAAAGGATTTTTAATGGAGAAAGATACCTGAGAATATTTTTATGTTTGCATCAAATTTATTCTTAAGATGCTATGATATTGCTGTAGTTTAGAACCCTATATTAGTTTATCTTGTGAGTATGGGAAACCAATATTAAATTCAAAATAAATATTTCAACACAAAAATCTTTAACTTAAAAATGTTTTCTCCATAAAAGCAAAAGGGAGCTAGCCAATCTTTTGATGGATTGTCAAGCCACTGGTAGAATAAAAAAAAAAAATTGTAGAAATACCCAGGGTAAGAGGGCAAACAGGGCTTATCATTCATGAAAATTACATTCATGGTTCAACCACAATTGTTACTGACTCATGTATGTAGGATGTGTTAAAAAAAAAAAAAGACTTCTATTTAAATGAAATCCCATTTCTACAGCCATCTATGAAAAAGTGGCAGAATCTAACATTTTAGTCTTGGAATGACTAGAGCCTCATGAATATTCCATCACTGACAGTTGCCAGGATCTTCAAATAAGCAACAACAGAAGGTCAAAAAGAAGCAGAGAACATATTACTGAGTTTTAGTTGATGGTACAGTTTGATTTCGAGTGATAAATTTTCCCATACAATGGGTTCTTATCATGCCTGTGGTTGACATGCATATGATATATAGCTGATGCCCTCTTGAATGTTTTCTAAAGCCACTGTCCACACAGAGTATTGTTTTTCTGACATGTTAATTAATTATATAGTGTCCAGGAATTCTACTACCTAATTCCTGAATTCTGCCATCCAGATAGAAAAGTCATAGCAAGAGTAATTTGAATGTTAATTTAAAATAAATAAATAGGTCTACAGAGTGTGATATAAGTGACAATTAGTGAAAAGGGTGATTATAATCTAGGAAAAGCAGGACAACTTCGTGTCATCAAATTTTGCTTCTAGAACTTTCTGTCTCCAGAAAGATATTTTATAACCTTGGATATAAATGCCCTGATTTTTTGATCCCCCAGTAATACAAAAAGACTGTTAACTATTATTAGGAATATGTTTTATAAATACCTCCAGGGTATAAAAATTACAAAATTCCAATTCTAGCATAGGAAGGGAAATGTGACAATCTAACAAATAAAAGACCAAATATCTTATTTCCCGTTCTGCTATTTGAGACAATACAAGTCTTGTTCGTAATCCAGGCAATGTGAATTGCAGTAATAAATCTCAACATTTCTTTGTGTGTGATGCAGAAGAGTGAGTAAGCAAATAATGGGCTTCTTGCCTATTCTTATGCAAGTTGTCATGTGGTCCATGCTGGGTAATAGTACTAAGCTCAGCCTATTATACAGACAGAAGTACCAAAACAGCAGCAGTAAAGGTCAAAAAGGATTTTTTTTTAATATTGGGAAAAGATGATGTTCTGAAAGCCAGCTCAAAGAATGGATGCCCATTACCAGAGGCTCAGTAACAGAGCCACTGACCCCATGGTTGGGTGTGACATCCCTTGCCATGTTGCTTGTGGACCCAGGGCTCTGTCCCTCAAGCCTCCTTGTGAGCAGGCCATGTGGCCTGACTAGTCCTTCTGTATCATGCCAGACAGGTTCTACCCAACATTTGACATTACCAAACACAGGAAGCAAAGAAATGTAGGGAATCAAAGTTACATAAATTTCAGAATTCTTAGAATCTCACTAATATTGTCCCCTCTCAAAAAAAAAAAAAAAAAGAATAAAAAAGAAGGACTAGAAGGTCTAACATTTATTGAGTGCTCCTTCAAATCCCTCTTGAGGATAATCAGGGTGTATAACAAATCACTCTTTTTTAAAAAAAAAAAAAGATTTTATTTATTTATTTGACAGAGAGAGAGGGAGAGAGGGAGTGCAAGCAGGGGGAGTAGGAGAAGGGAAGCGGGCTCCCCACTGAGCAGTAAGCCCAATATGGGGCTCTATGTTGGGCTCGATCAATTCCAGAACTCTGGGATCATGACCTGAGCCAAGGGCAGAAGCTTCACTGACTGAGCCACCCAGATGCTCCAACAAATCACTCTAAGCAAATCATCCACTATGGGTCAGGTTCTGCCCTGGAAGCTGTTACAGATGCATTAGGATACTTAATCTTTACAGCATCCGTCTTGAGGTAGGTATTATACTCCTTATTTCTGTAGACAGAGAAACTAAGGCCCAAAGGACCGAAATAGAGCAAAAACTGAAACCCCATCTGCCTCTCCAGTGGTCTTTCCAGAACAGTCCCAACCATAATAATTTGCTGTGTTATGAAGAAAAAGGGAAATTATGACCTCTTCCCACCTCCGATGATTGTCAAATGAAAGTCTGTGACTGTGGCCTGGAGAGGGAAGTGGCTTCTCATCATTTTCAAGTCGAGCAAAAAAGCAGTCAAATCAGGTTTTGGTTTAGACACACAAAGAAACCAGCACTTAACTATAAGGCTACAACCTAGTCTTTTTTTTTTTTTTCCTTTTAAGATTTTACTTATTTATTTGAGAGAGACAGAGCATGAGGGGGTGAAGAAGAGGGGAGAGAGAGAAGCAGGCTTCCCCCACTAAGCAGGAATCTTGATGCGGGGCTCCATTGCAGGACACCGCAGTCACTACCTGAACAGAAAGCAGATGCTTAACTGACTGAGCCACCCAGGCGCCCCATAGCCGGTCTGAGCACTAACGTTGGACTCACTGAATCACTAGTGTGCTACAGGACTTTTACCTCTCCCAGGTTCTTTCCGAATCTGCTGCAAAACTTTCTGTGTGTTTGATTTTTATATTCTTTTTAATACATTTACACAAAATTAGATAATACAATATTTTATATACTTATATATTTATTTATGCATACATAAACATACACATAAGGAACCATATAATCTTTTTGTTTATGGAGACAGACCCTCCAAGTTTTTTTTTTTTAAGTTTCCAAAGATCAATCATATTTTTAAAATAGAAGGAAGATTCAACTAGAATCTCATAAGATTGCAAGTAGTCAGAGCCCTGAAATAACCAGAATTGTGGATAATATACATATTAGGAAAGATAAATGATTAGTAAATAAACCAAAATGACTTATTCTTTTAAGAATGCATCATCAGGGGCGCCTGGGTGGCTCAGTGGGTTAAAGCCTCTGCCTTCAGCTCAGGTCATGATCCCAGGGTCCTGGGATCGAGCCCCGCATCGGGCTCTCTGCTCAGTGGGGAGCCTGCTTCCTCCTCTCTCTCTGCCTGCCTCTCTGCCTACTTGTGATCTCTCTCTCTCTCTCTGTGTCAAATAAATAAATAAAATCTTTAAAAAAAAAAAGAATGCATCATCATATAAAAACGGATGTTACTTTAGGTCATTCTTTTACTCTTTGAAATTAACATCAATAAAAAGGGGTACACCCCAGATGTGAAGTAGAGCACCTGTTTAAAGCTCGACTCAATATCTTAATTCCCTTTAGATGATATTCAGCTTCCCAGACCCTTTATTTACTAATCTGCAAAGTGGGAATGCTAGAAAGTCCGTCACTGAGCTGTTTTGAGAACCAAATGGCACAATATTTCTAAAGTACCTATCTGCTAGATCACTGTGTTCCAATGTAGCAAGGTTGGCAATCAAGGAAGTTTCCCTGAATCCAAATGTGACTGGCTTGTAGTAAAGTCTTCACCTCTCAAAGCAATTTTGAATTACAACCATCGTACTACTACTTCAAAGCATATGAATGCAATTTAGGATGGTTTTTAACACAATTCAAAACAAAGGAGGCATTCTGGCAAATTGAGTTTTCAATAAAGCTAAAAGAGCAATCCATTTTACTCTTGCAAAGATGATTTATATTCAGCTAAAAAGTGATCTTTATTCTTATCTTACATAAAAATAGTACGTCTAGTTTGTAAAGAGAAAGTTAATGTTTTCCCATCTGCTAACTGGGAGAGCTCTCATTTTTACCTGTTGACTAAGAGGCAGGACATATTTTGAATTCTCTGCTTCATGCAGCTATACTAAAAAAAAAAAAAAATTAAGTATAAATTCCTATAACTTTTACATTTGCACTTTAAACAATTTTAAGATAGAGCCCAATGTTCAGTTGTCTCTTAAAGTGTTTGAAAGCTTTTGTTACTTTCTGCCAAGTAAAACAGACTTAGTCTTATGAAGATAATTGCATTGGATGTGTGGCAAATTAAAGAAAGAATTTATATAAACATCCACTAAAAATAGTTATGTGGTGGATTTTAAAATTATATTTTCTGTTTTGAAAAGACTTTGAAAAGGCTATTTCTAGGAAGTATGATCCATGTTACTTAGGTACTACTACAACTGTGAATAGGCATTATTGGGAATGAGCACTAATTTTAGAAAATAGACCAAGATAGATAGTACCTCAGGGCACCTGGGTGGCTCAGTCAGTGAAGCATCTGCCTTCGGCTCAGGTCATGATCCCAGGGTTCTAGGTTCGAGGCCCCATGTTGGACTCTCTGCTCAGCGGGGAGTCTGCTTCTCTCTCTCCCTGGGCTCCACTCGACTCATACTTTCTCTCTCAAATAAATAAAATCTTTAAAAAAAAATAGATAATGCCTTTGAAGGGAAAAAAGAAACATTTTCTTCTAGCCAGCCAGGATTAGAATGAAATTGTTGAGAACTCAGTTTTTCCCAGCATTTACAGCTGTGTGTGTGTGTGTGTGTGTGTGTGTGTGTGTGTGTGTAATTTGGGGCAATTTGAAGGATAAGTCATGATTCCCATGTAAAATTATAACTTTACAAAATTACTATAGACACAAAGCAGTTAGATTTCTGGGATAAGTAGCAATCTGAGCAAAATAAATAAAGCAATATAGTAGACTAATATAATGACAATTTATTGCACTTATACTTTTATTTGACCTGAAGTATATGGTGTTGGACTAACAAATTCATCCGCTTCTAGATATCTCTAAGATGAAGTAATTGCATAGTTTGGTAACATTTTATATTGTTGATTACATCTTTGCTATTATAATCTTCAGTCCCCACAATTGCTCTGACTGTCCTGAGCAACAGGGAGCCCCATTTTATACCTAAGTAAATTAGGGGGCTGGGAGATGAGGTGGCTTGCCTAAGGTCATACAGAATTAATGCAGAAATGAGGCTAAAAAACAATGAGAAGCTGATTCCCAATAGAGTGCTTCTTCCAAGACCACCTCTTGGGAGCAATACAGTCCATACATTTAGGCAGGAACTGACATGCGCAGGCTGCATCTGAATACAATTTAATCAGCATCTTTTGCATATCTCTCCATTAATTCAGTACTTTAAATCCTGCAAAGCACAGTTTTTGTAGCCATGTGACACCTTTCAGGGAGCCCAAAGCCATATGCATTCCTTTTTTATCTGTTTCAGATACAGGATAGGTAACATCCTTCATGCAACTATAACCCAAATGGGTTTCAATCTAATATCAGGGCAGTTCCAGTTAATGTTCGTTCATTTTAACCATTCAGTGCAATAGACTTAAAGCCACCAGGAAAATCAGTTTTGTTGTAAGAGCAGAGAAAAAGAATGCCTCTTGTTAACCCTTCCCTCCATCTCCTTACAGCTGCATCATTCAGAACTTTATACATCCTGAAACTTAATTCATCATTGTGTAGATGCCTTCCTTTGCACTAAGGCATTCCATAAAATGTAGAAGCGCTGAGCTTCAAAATGTTAGACCACATAATGGCTTTCTTCATCAAGGAGCATCTCTGATATGTAAGAAGTGTTGCAAAGCCATTATAACAACAGTAAATTGTGGACATTTCTGAAAAGCTTAATGAGGAAGCTCTTTAGAAACAGTACCCACCCCAGAATGGGGCTTGTTTTTCCCTCCTTGCACCGTTTCGGTTTTCTTGTCTGATTCTATCTATGGCATGATGTGATGATGTGCTTTGGAATAGGTCCTGGGTGGCAGAAACTGGATGATAGCATGAGAGAGCCACATGTATGGATAAAAATGATAGATAGCCATCGCGCTCTCTGGAATGCTATTTGCCAGAAACAGAGACTAGACCCTTCCTTGGCCAAGTCGGATAAAGCAGATAAGCACAATGCAAGTCTTACATGCAAAAAGAAAAGCTGCTCCTGTATTTCAAATCATGTTCAAATTCAGGCCCTCAAGTCTCTGTAAGGTTCCAGCTTCTCACTTCAACAGTGGAGCTTAAGGTAAACATAGCTGTCTAGGAAAAACTCTTTTGTCTTCCCTCTTTCCTATGTTTCCTGACCTCTGAGAGACTCTGTTTTTACTACTTCTTTTCCTATGTGGACAACAGGGTGGGGTGATCAGGAGTGAGGGTAGCAGACTGCTTGGGTGGGAACCCCCTCACCGTCCACCACTGTGCAAGGCAGTCAAGTTTCCACTGCTCCCCTTGCCTTGATTTTCTCAAAATTACAACGAGTCAGGACTGAATATAAAAAGCACACAGCCTGACATCTTATTCCTCTTGTTATCCTTCTGTCTGATTTCTGAGGAAGAAGCCTTTCTCTCTTAGTTTATTTGCTGGGTTTTTTTTTTTTAAGATTAATTTCTAAATGTCAGTTTCATTTCTATATGTCCACTATATCTCATGAAAGCCCAGGCAGTGGGAGGGGACAGCATGTCTAATGGGAGGCTCAACCCTCCATCCAGTAATTCTTTGTTTTTAAATAATGAGTCTTTCAGGGCTGACCTCTTTCTACCTCCAAATATGTCTCCCATTTTCTTAAAAGGTAATTAATTACTTTTAATTAATTAATTAATCATTTAATCAACTAATTCCTAAAGATGCTCTTCATTCAATATTTGTCCACTGCTCCAACCGTTCTTCACCACCCTGTATCTCAAAGGTGGCCTGTATTTCTCCTTCTCTGAACCACTAAAGACCTTCGATCTCATGTGTCTCCTGTTGTAACCCCAGTTTACTCACCTGTAAAGTGCAAGGAAGGGAAAAGAGGAAGGGTTTGTTCAAGAGAACAGACACATTGATCTCTTAGGTCTTGTCCTGTTTGGATGTGATTCTGTGACTCCCTGAGTTTGCCACACCCTTCTCCCTTGCCAGTCAGTGTGAAGTGTGAACACCCCCCAAGGTTCTGCTTGTCTGTCTGCATTCCTGTGATCTCAACCAGCCCCACAGTTTCCACACGTTATTTAAGGGACTGACACATCTGTGTCTCCCACACGACTCTCATTTTCAACCTCTAATTCCATGACTTCAGATGCCTTGTGAACACCCCTCCAGGGTTTTCTGCTAGCACCTCAAATTTACCAGTTTCCTCACTACACCGAGTTCCTCCTCCTAGCTTCACCCAAACTACCACTGTTCTCCTGGTGACTGAGATCGGAAAACTTGCTATCATCGTTTTCCACTCACAGGTCTCCAAAGGCTATTTCTATCTCTACAGTGTCTCTCACATTATTATACTTCCTGCACATTTCAGGTATCAGCACCCCCCCAATGTAGGAAACTCAGAACTATTCCAAGCAAGAGAAAGTGAGAGATGGTCTTTTGTTTGGTGTAATGTTCTTAAGGTCCTAAGGCAGTTCTTCTCCCTCTATTCCTATGCTCAAATTCACAGAATAATTCTTTTACAACATGGTTTTATTGTGCCATTCCAATGCTCAGAAATATTTGATGGATTTCCCATCACCCATTAAATAAAAGACGCACTCCTTGGGCAGAGCAGCCACTATATGTTATGTTTTCCTTATATAATGGTGACCCTATCCTCCCTACAGTTATGTGCCATGGGGGCCTTGTCTTCCCTATGGTCTTCTATTGACCATTACCCACCTCCTATTATTTTTCAGCTTGTTCCCTATATATCCAAAAAGTCAAACACTGTTGTTTTTTGAATGCCTCCCTTACTTTTCTGCCCACCTGCAATTAATTTTACTTGGAATATTCTACTCTCTTGATCACTGCTTTCTAAAATTCTATCCATCCTTCCAAATTCAGTTCAAAATGCTCCCAAGTGACTGTCATCTCTTTTCTACTTCTATATTCTCATAATACAGTGGACCCCTCCAATGGCTTTCTACCACATTCTGCCTTAAATTGTTGATATGTGTCTCTGAACCTCTAATATTCTATGTAAACTCTGAATATGACTAGATTCCTCTTTGAATTTTTCCCAGTGTAGTGTGTTGACCAGATTTTGTACTCTGTACAAAAAAAAACTTTGTAAATCACATCTTTGTACATAACTCTCTTACGTATTGAACAAATTGGTGTATTATCAAATATATCTTATTTTTAATAAAATCCCCCAAAGTGATTATAAAATGGGTATAAAATGTTTTATAAAATGTACAAGATAATTATACCTCACTTCTCTGACTTTCTACTAACATAATTTTTTAAAAATATTTTTCTATTTTCACACCCAACCTTTGGTGAATAATACATATCCATCTGGGAAAGTGTGAGTCATATGTCATAACATATATAGCCTCCAAGCTTTTTAAGTTGGAAGCCTTGTTTTTTTTCATGTTGTTAAGAGATCATTTTAGTCATAGTTTGAATTTTGAACTTTTGGCAACTAATAAGTACCTTTGGTTGGTTTTGAAAAACACGTGTAACAATATTAATTAAAGTGAACATAAGACATCCCAGCATTGACATTCTGCTTTGACAGTTCTTTTGAATATAGCAATTCACTTCTGATCCATGACTGCCATTAGATAAGCTCCCTTTTAAAAAGGAAAATCTTATTTCAAAATATCTACGAGAGACTTTCTGTTGCTGAAGGTTTTTTTTTAATAGCATAAATTGTCTCTTTCTTTGTACTGCTATTAACTTTCTTTTAAATCTAATTGTTTGAATTAGTAATAGAGTCACATGATTTAAAGCCAGGAAGTACCCCCTCCTTGTCCCCCAGCTTCCCATTTCTGCTCTACCACTGAAACAGGTCACTGCTGACATTGTTTCTTCTGTTCTTCAGAGTGTATAGATTCTTCTTCCAGCTCCCTCTCTTATTTTTACAAAAGAAGACTCTGCTCTCTTATCACTTGGAGATCTTCCATATGAGTTCTTCATTCTTTTGTAACTTGGCATAATGTTCCACGGTGTAGATCCTTCATAATTCAATTAACAAATCTATTGAAAGGTATTTTGTTTCAGTTTTTTGCAATTGTGAATAATGCTGCAGTAAAGAGCCGTGCATAAATACTTTGTACGAATGCAAGTGTAATGGAATTTCTGGATAAGAAATGGGTATGCATGTGTAATTTTCATAAATATGCCAAACTCTGCTTTCTATGTGTTGTAGCAATTTACACTATCATTATCTAGATATGGGAGTGTCTACTTTCCCTGGCTTTGTCAAATTTTTGTATTTCAGTCAATCTGATAAATGAAAAAAAATCTAAGTATATTTTTTCCTATAATTAAGTGCCATTCATATTTCCATTTTTCAATTATAGTCAGTTAGAATTTATCCTGACTTGGGCTAGGAGGTATGGATACAATTTAGTTTTTCTCATTTGGGTTACCAATTATCTCAATATCATGTATGGAGCAAAGAAATCACCTTTAATTCAGTAGGTTGAGATACCCCTTCTGTTACCCGGTAAATTCATGTAGGTAGTTGAGTCAACTTCCAGAGTTTCCATTATAGTCTTTTGCTTCTTGTACTGAAATTCTATTGTGATTTCTCTAGTATTTCAATATATTTTAGTATCTATTACTGTTGATCCTTCTTCATTGCTATTTCTGGCTATTTTTGTTAATTTTTCTACTTTCACTATTGGTTACCTTGTCCAACCCCATAAAACAAAACAAAAAAATCCCAATAGTCTTTTATTAGTATCACACTATATTTAGAAACTAACTTATAGAAATGATAGAGTCCTTTTCTTCTGTAACATTGCATGTATTTCCATTTCTTCAAGTCTTCTTTTGTGATCCTCAGTAGTGTTTTAAGGTTTTATTCTTATATATCTTACACATTTTTACTTAATTTATTACTATTACTAGGTATATTTCATGCCATTACTGTAGTGGGATTTTTTCTTTTATTATACTTTATATCTGATTGTACACTTTCTAAAACAAATTAAAATATCAGAACCTATGAAATATAGCCAATGCTGTGTTCATAGGAAAATTATTAGCCATAAATACTTCCGTCAGTAAGTATATAAAATGTATTAAAATGAAATAAATAGGTTAGATTTAAAATATAAGTAGGTTAGAAAAGGAAAAACAAAATAAATGTATGGAAAGCAAATGAAAGGTATTAATAAGAGAAGAAAATAGCAAGTTAGGAAACAAAAAGAGTAGAACTGAGAAATAAAATAAAAATCCAGGTTTTTGAAAAGATAAATAAATAGATTGGTTCAAGAAAAGAGTAAAGCACAAAATATGTAATTAGCACAGAATCCTAAAGAGGATTGAGAGAATTGTAAGACACTGCTTTGTTCATTTCTTTGTAAGCTCGAAAAATCTGGAAAAATATAATTTATGAAAAACTGATCACAGAAACAGATAGAAAATCAAACAGATTGATATCAAAACAGATTGAAATCAAAAGAAGAAAATGAGAAAGTTGTTGCCCTTCTCAATAAAAATAGCAACATGTCTAGATCACAGATATTTAAAGCTATTAAAATCTGTTCCAAAGCATCAGGGGAGACAAAGGAAAATTGCAACTTTTTTATAGAAATGATTACAATATTGATACCAAAACTTGACAGCAATTACAGATATACAAATTAAAAAAAAAACCTAGAGACCAACTTCCCTAATTAATATCAACACAAAAGACTAACTAAAATATTAAACAGAAATCAGGACTTTGATGTATCTGACCAAGTGAGGTTTATACCAGGAATGCAAGAGTGACTCAATATTAGGTAATGAATTAATTTCACATAAATTACATAAGTCCATAGGAGTATTTTACATACGGTATTTTACAGTATTTTACAAAATTCAACACCCATTCTTGATTTTTACAACTTGATAAAATAGAATTCAGTGGATACTTTCCTAGATGGGATGCATATATCTCAGCATAAAAATCATGCTCAAGTTAATAGGGGGAACACTAGAATCAGTTCCACTATATTAAAAAAATACGATAAGATCGCCCCCTAAAAAACTACTTTTTTTTTTACTTTTCTTTAAATTTTTTATTAACATATAATGTATTATTTGCCCCAGGGTACATGTCTGTGAATCATCAGGCTTACACATTTCACAGCATTTGCCATAGCACATACCCTCCCCAATGTCCATAACCCTACCCCCCCACCTCCCAGCCCCCCTTAGTCTGTTTCATGAGTTTAGGAGTCTCTTATGTAAAACAACTACTTTTAACACATTGAAAGTCCCAACCAATATGACAACAAAAGATGTATTAAAGATATAGACACTGGGGAAAAACTAGGTAAAACTGTCTTCACTAGCAGATGATTTTGTTGTATACTTGGAAAATCTATTGTAAACCTATTTCAAGCAATAAGGGGATTCAAATACAAATGTAATAAATAAATACTTTTCATATGTAATTGTAATTCTTAACATTCATTTGAAGAATACGTTTTTATTGTCCTGTCAGTTGAGCCTCAAAAGTAATCACTTTTAACTGCCGCACTTGTAGATCTTTATTTGACCACAGGCAGAATCTGGGATCTCTTTGTCATTGATCTTGACTTCACACTTTTCATTTAGGAAGAAAGCCCCTTCAGAAACATAGGTGTGCAGTCCACGTGTAGCCCTGATTGTATCTCACCAAATAAGGAATCATTTCCCCTGATGGTGGCTGTGGTGTCAATATTTTCAAGTACTATCCTTTACAGCAGAATATAGTAAATTTAGGAAACAGTTGGATAAAATAACTAGAATTAGTTGCGTTTTTAAATTAAACTAATGGCATTCATGTCTGCTATAGCTTTCCCTAATACCTGGTGCTTTCGTGAGTGAGAGCATTAAGAACATAAGCTGTGTGTGGATGACAGGCTTGAAATTCCAGCCTCGTGTTCAATGAAGGCTATTGGAGTCCATTTGAGAATGTCTAGATGGAAGCATACCCAAGCAAGAAGTTTGCTCTGTTTTCGCCTTGACGATAGCAAGTAACTGGTAGAATGAACTTTGGGACAGTCATCAGCAATAAATCGTACCATGTGTACCAGTGCGTGAAAGCACTGAAACCTCCTAGTGTGGTTATATTTAACATCACTGTCTCAAGAGTATGTTGTAAATAAAGCCATGATTTGATATCCTTAAAAAAAATCCAGATTTTTACAAGTGTCCTATGCTAGATAATCACTTAAAGTTTGAGGACATATGTGCATTAATGGAGAGCAGCCAAATTGTACGGGGTCTATATTAGAAGATCTTTTGCTGAACCATAGACCTTGGAGACTGAATATAGGAATTAACTTCAGATAATCCCCACAGCAAATACACCAAACCTATCCTGTAGTACTCCAGGGCAGGGTAGCTCTCGGTAACCATGGGCTTGGGCTGTCTCCATCATCAAGTTCCAATAATAAATCATGGAAACAGCCAAGGCCAGGTGATAAGTGAACCTGAGTTGAAAAATCATTTGGGGGTCATGATGGGCATGCTGGCATTTTTTTTTTCACGAATGTAATAAAACTCTTCAAATAAATTGTTATTCCCATCCAAACAGCCTCGTTTTGTGAGAACAAGTTCAACAGCCACTGTGACTGAAAATAGGTGATCCAGCAATAGACGAAATTTCACAGAGTTTATTTGGAAATAAACACACTTGTATCAGTTGTGTAGCCAGAGGTAGCAACAGATAGTTTCCAACAGGACTAGTGTAATCAAGGAAAATGATTTGGTAAGGGACTCATTGAAAAGGGATAGTCATAGCCCTGCAATTACTCATTTTGCTGTTTCTCAAATAAACACAGGAATGATAGAAGATATAATAACTTATTCCATGAAGTCTACACCCAAGCTAAACAAATAGACGTCATCCAGAACCCATTTCTCACGCTGAAGTACCCTTCCTATCAGAAAGCTCTTCTTATTTTAGGAAAAAAGATTAATAATGTTTTAACTTGGATTTCTTCCTCCTCTTTCTCTGGAGGACAAAGAGTATCTGTAATTACAACTAACTCTTTTTTTTTTTAAAGATTTTATTTATTTATTTGACAGAGAGAGAACACAAGCAGGCAGAGAAGCAGGCAGAGACAGAGAGGGGAGCAGGCTCCCTGCTGAGCAAGGAGCCAGATGTGGGACTCCATCCCAGGACGCTGGGATCATGACCCGAGCCAAAGGCAGCTGCTTAACCAACTGAGCCATCCAGGCGTCCCACAACTAACTCTTTTGACATCATTATAGGAATAGTAAAGACACCTTGTTACACATGGTTGGAAATAAACATTTCCGCCAATATTTAACGTTGAATTACTTCCTTACCATGTTAGCTGATAATGTTTAATGTTTGAGAAGATATTTATTGTGCATATTAGTATGCAGGAAAATCATCTTAAGGGAGTAGTTCCAACTAGAAATGCTCTAAGCATTATTTGGTAAAGCTACAAGAAACTTAATTAAGAAGGGTCACAACGAACCTTTGTAGACTAAATGAAGAAACAAAATTAAGCCTTAAGCCTTTGTAAGACAGTCATAATTCAAGGCAGGACTAAGGCTCTGCCGAATTAAAAGTTGGTTTTTAAACAAACATAAAACAGCCAGAGTTAGAGTGGGTTTTATGGTGTTGTTGTTTTGGTGTCTAATTACTCTAAGCCATCCTGATTTTGTTGGAAGCACCAGAGAGCCTTCTTAGGCCTACCAAGCTCTTTGACAGTCTATTGTAATGCATTTCAACCCACTTATAAATCATTTTGCAGAGACTAATGATTTATTACTGCTGTAATGAACTTCACAGGCATCAATACATTAGTATCCACTTTGAAAAGAAACATGTCAGGTCCCATTGGAATGATGATCAGTTTACTATTATTATTAATGACCCTGATCAGCTCTTTGGATCTATGAATAACCTTTTTAGATGCCAGAGGTCTTCCATTTGGGGAGAAAATCAATGCATATGTAAAATAAAAGTATAAGCTTTTTTTTTTCCAATCTCTTCATCAATGCCAGCGATTGTTAGGTTAAAGCTTCAAAATTATTTTAAAATCTACCTAATTCAATCCCATTAAAATACTGGTGAATACATCTTTAAAGGACATTGTCATTCCAATTGCTTGTCTCTATGTTACTAAATTATGGTGTTTTCTTTCTTTCTGCTGGAAGCCTCAGCTGGACCCCAGTGGTTTGACTAAAATAGAAATTACCATGTTAGAGCCTTTTTTTTTAAATGTTCAGTGATGTCAGACATTTGACCTGTGAGGCTTTTAAAACTGACCTTGTTGCTTCTTTTCATTCATTAAACTACAACCTTTGCTCCCTTGTCATAAAAGATAAATGAAGATTCACACAATCTTTGTTTAAGAGAAGATTTATTGTTTACATTAATGTAGATTAAGTGGAAAGATACCAATTATTTTTCAAGTCAATCAGATGTCTTCTTTGAGGTTTCAATTTATGGCCTGTTTCTCATTATTATAATTTCCATATACTCACTGGAAGTTTTTCAGAAAGTAACATACAAATGAACAATTTTCATGGAAATCCTACATTCCATATTTTGTCTCAACCAGATAAGAAAATTTTCAAATATGCTTTTTGATAAGTGATTAAAATTGGGTTTTTAATGGTAATTTTCATTCTACAAGGTTGTCACAATGATTAATTTCCATATAGGATTAAAGCTTTGGGGAAAATTTTGAAATCAGGGTGATTATTTATACAGTTAGTAGAGAACAGCTTTAAGAAGAGAAGCAATATGAAGAAGTTTCCATACAGTAAAACTTCCTATATATTTTAATCATTGGCCACACAAAAAATACAATAGTGAAATAAATTATTTTTAATGTAAGAATTTTTAAGTTTTAATAGGCCACACAGAGTGGACAGAGTGGAATATGATAGAATTTTGTAATTGTTTGATCTGAAAGGAAACACTTGGTTCCTATCATCAAAGTACTTTATTGGTGAGAAAAATGGAGGCCAAAGAGTTTAAGGCATGGCTTCTTGTCAGGAGATTACAACCCCCTGGTGACCTTGAAATGTGGTATACATGTCAACCCGCCTATGGGGACTTCAGATGGGCAACTTAAACTCTGTGGTTGTTGTCACCCTGGAGCCTAGCACCGTGCCTGGCTCAGCATAGGGTAGCTGAGAAGACAGAATGAATAGAAAAACAGACCAGGCAGTTTCCCACATATGACCTTAAAGCCTCTTCTACTTCTTTGCCTCTCATTTAAACATCTTACCTTTATCCTCGGGTTTACCTTTATGATGGCTTTATTCAGAAATGGATTTTTGTTGACTTACAGAGTAGAATCTCCAATTTGGATATTTCTCTCATGAATTCTAGATCCTGTTAGCAAATAAAGCTTGCATGGGACACTGAAGAATTTTAGAGTTTTGGGGGACATAGTCCACTTAACCTTCTCTCTGTTGCAACAATATGGCCTACATCTCCTTCCCGTGTTTGTCAAGCTTGTACATTAACATTTCCAGGGAAGGAAGCTGATTCTTTGCGTGGCAGTCCATCCCAATACCACACAGTCTGTTATTAAAAGGTTTTTTTTGTGTTGAGTTTGAACTTAGCCTTTTCAAATTTTTTTCAAAAAATATAGCGACATTTGCTGAATATTCTTAGATGAAATGGGTCAGTTTTCTAGTGAAATTGGTCTGATTGCATAGACATAGAAACCTTCAAAGACCTAGAACGTTGCGGAGCAAAGCAGGGGCCAGCCTCAGTGTAACTCATCTTGTCAAGCTCTCTGGAGTAAGCCAGAGCTACTGTGAAATCAAAGTCACAGCAAGGCAATTTTGACTATGAAGGGATAGTTCTCAAACACCATTTGAAGCTGTTTCTTTCCCTATTGTTGTCCAGTGTGATGGTAGCTACAAAGTGAAAGCAATGCAAAGCAAGGCACAGAATGGGTAGCAAGTCCAGGGAATTAAATTTCAAACAAAGGGTATGAGTTAAGACCTTCTTATTCCATATGTAATGCCATCATAATGACAGTGGGTAACGGTAATGTGAAGCTGGGGAACAGAAGCAGTTTTCTCTTCTTGTCACAGTCCACCGGACATGTACTGCATTGTGAAGTGGCTACCAGAGTGGGACAGCTGAATTTAGGTACAGTTTCTCAATTTTGTGTCCCTCGGGCCAATTACTGCACCTCTCTGAGTATGGATTTCCACCTCTGAAAGAAAAGTCACTATCATGCCTTCCCTATCCACCCTACAGAGCAGTTTAAAGATAGAGAAGATGCATAATCAAATAGGTTGATACTGACCACAGACTCTTAGCTGGTCTTAATGTCATGAATCGGCCTACCTGCCATTTTTTCTGAACTAGTCTGTGAGCTCTTAGCTTCCAAGTCAGTGGTTCTCAGGTGTCCGTGCAAGGATGGGTGCTTGTGAGCCCTCAGGTTCTTACTGCTCCTCTCAAAAATAGGGAAAACCTATGAGATGCTTTTCATGAAGCAAAATTTATCCTCTTCAGAGGAAAACTCATTATTCAGAAACCCAGTTTCATTAATGTTAACACATCGTTTCTTTTATGAAGGGGTGATAGCAAGAGAGTAATTGTATTTGCAATGTACTCATTAATCAAGCATTAAAAGTTAGTAAATCTTGGTGATTTCCATCACTTTGAAGACATTTTGTTGGTGGTGACATCTTAAAGTTTGGGGATCTGTGTCCTCCAGCTTTATAATTCAACTCCCCCAACCCCGGGCTCTAACACAATGCCTTCTGTGTAAGAGACCACAATAATTATTCATTGAATAAATTCATCAATTGGTAATACCTTTCCTTTAGAGGATAGCTGGTGGAGAAGTCACATTTTAGGATAGCCCTCATAGATACCTTCAATATATGCAAGTGACCTGGTAAAAAGTAGCTCTCATACCCAATAGATACAGTTGCTTCCTGGCAAGTGATGCTGTATCAGAGCATAAATAACTTAAGACGAATAACATGGAAATGTTATTTGTAATAAGATTCAAGGCCGATCTTAGGTACAGGCAAGTATGCTTTCTCCTCATGGTTTGCAATGTGCTTTCTCACCATCCCACCCACAACCTTATTTCTCTCATTTTGCTTCGGCGTGTCTCGCTTTTAGAGTCTTATTCTAGCAGACAGAGGGAATGCCTGCATTTCCTGTTATTTAACAACCCATCTAGAAAAAAATAATCATAATAACTCACCCAAAATCCACTAAGAGTTTATTCATCTGTCACCCTTTTGGTCTGTTCTCATCAGTCTTCCCTCCAAATATAAAAATAAAGTCTTCAGTGTATTAAAACTCTTCAGTTAATAGTTGTAATAATAGTCTCCACCCTTCGTTGACACAGTATTGAATTCTCACAGCTCTGTGAGACTGGGTTTTCTTATCCGCCATTTTACTTTTGAGGCACTCAAGCTTGGAGATGTTAAGTAACCGGCCTGTACCTTTTCCTTTTGGTCCTTTCCTTCCTTTGCAATGCCATCATTGACCTTGCTCTCCCAGGACTCTGACTTCTGAGCAGACAGAAGTGACTGGCACACTTCTGTCTTTCCTGCTCTCTTCAGGGCAGCCTGCACCTGCCTTTACACAGCTCCAGGCCCCAAGAACAATTCATTCTAGACCAGTCACTGTGTAAGCTGCTCTAGTTCTCTTCAGAAGTGAATTTCCTGAAAGACCAGTCTTTCTTTTTTAATGTTCCAAGATATATCTGAACAGTTTTAAAGGACACTGGAGATAATAAAACATAAATTTATTCAGTGCTGTTTCTTAAGAAAGAGTTGAGAGAGAGAAATGTTAGAGGTAGGTTGCCCCAGTGCCTAGATGACATACTATGTGTGGGTAGTACTAGAGAAAATATTTTTTTAATTCTTAACAATCAAATAACTGAGATATGTATCCTGAGATTCGTCATAAAAAGTTGACCCAATAAAGCCTAATTTGTTTTGTAATTTGGTCAGCTACAAGCCTACAGTTTTGTGTGGCTTTATTTTATTTTGTTTTTAAGAAATGCTTTGCTTAGGGCACCTGGGTGGCTCAGTTGGCTAAGCACTGCCCTCTCAGGTCATGATCCTGGAGTTCCGGGATGGAGTCCCTCATCGGGCTTCCAGCTCCTTGGGGGAGTCTGCTTCTCTCTCTGCCCTTCTCTCCTCTCATGCTCTCTCTCACTTTCTCTCTCTCTCTCAAATAAATAAAGAGAATCTTAAAAAAAAAAAAAGAAATGCTTTGTTTGGTAGAAGCCAGTCCCTTCATTTTTGCAGGGAACATAATGTGGCATTTCCTGAAGGACTAATCAACCACAATGAAGAATTTATTAGATAGCTAGATTACATGGTTGATCACTCTTGGGGCATATATTTTTTTTCATTTATAGTAAAGTGTATTTGTTTGATGTAATAACGATGACTAAAAATAGTTGTTTCACACAGTCTCCAGTTCACAAAATTAGGTAATTCCTTTTAGTCTTTAAGTGAAAATTAGAAAGATTTCCTTGAAATGTGGTAATACTCGTTTGGAGAAAATTAATTTTTATTCTGTTGGGAGAACATCTGACTTTTACTTAAAATTCTGAAAGACTGGAGTGCAATTTCTAAATTATATGCACTAATTGACATTTCATTTTAGCCACGATGGCAAAACTATCTAAAATAAATTACCATAGAAACATAGAAATTCTTAGTTATCATGCCAATAGTCTAGTATGATTTCTGTACCAAATATCAAAGCATCATAGATTCTATAGAATTCTAATTGGAGGCCTTTGCACATGAATGTAGCTCTTAATGGAAATGAGATTTTATTCATTTTCCTTCTGTTGCATTTACCCAAACACAATTCTTCTGTGAGGATCTGTCTACTGGCAAAGAATATAATATTCTCAACAAATGCCTTTATAAAGGCTTATTTCCTTTTCAACCCTGAAAGCAGGAAGCTATAGAAGGGCACCAGGAATGTTCCAAGACTCAAAAACGGACAGAAAAATAGAATTTTTATCAAAGACAAACCAAGCTGACTGTGTTAGGCCAAGAACACATTGCTCTGGTGTCACTGCTATGAAATAGAATTTGATTGATGATTTCTCTATTTTCAAATGACACAGTTTATCCCAACATCCATCTAAGGATTAAGTCATTCTTTCAGAGCAAATTTTAAAAGAAATATGGGTAGGCAAATGCTGGGAAATGTATGGCATGTATATGTATAGCAAATGCTGTGAAATGTGTAAGCCTGATGATTCACAGACATGTACCCTAGGGCAAATAATACATTATATGTTAATAAAATAAATAAATAAATAAATAAATAAATAAATAAATAAATAAATAAATAAATAAATAAAATATGAGTAAACCCACCAATGGTAAGCATGACTGTGAAGAAAGATGATGGACCTAAATTGCTAACCATTTCTTTGACTTGCAAAAGATTGTACTTGGGATTTTAAGAGAGGTTGTTAGACTATCTTCTCTGAAGAATGATGTTTGCCCTTGGCCATCTGTGGTTCTCTCAGTTCTTCTGATGATAAGAGGAAAGTAGTGAGGCCAAAGGAAATTCTCAATTTTCTCTTTTCCTCTAAGAACCAGCTGACTTTAAGTCATTACCTGGTTCCCCCTTCCTATAAAGAGGGGGAAAGCATTGTTGGTGTAGATGGTATAAACCTGGAAGTCGATGGCACTGCTAGTGGTGAATTTCATATCCGAATTCTTCTGAAATCTAAGAGCAAGTCTGTGTGCACTGTGGTTGCTGGCAACCTTTGCATACCTGACATGTCAGCATCTGATTCTCTGAAATACTACTCCTTGCCCCCCACATGCCCCCTGCTTTGGAAATAGAGTCAGGATAACCTAAGGTAGGACCTTTGCTATTTTCCTGACCCTGAGCAATCAAAACAAAATATCTAGAGCAGGCAAAATCAATGGGCGAGTTTTGCAGCATTTTTTTTTTAACGTGTAGAGTTTCCCCACATATTCATCGACTTCTGCAATGAAACAGAGACCGTTAACAGGGATTAAGAAGTGTTTGATAGACCCACACGTTTTACTACACAGCACAACTTCATATTTGCTTTGGATGACAGACATATGTTTTCTTTCTGCCGGAAGAGACTGTTTGTTTTGTGAAGTACAAGTTAAGAGAGACAGAATCTAACCTTGAGGATGTTCCTTCAGATCCTTGATTACATATATCTTTGGTGGCGGGAGCTTTATTGGATTATGTTCAGTGCTGTGATTCCTCTAACCGTGTGTGCAAACAGCAGGCAAAGTTGGAGTTATTAAAAAGACTTGTTGAGTCTCTGTTTCCCCAGATTGGGAAAGTGAATATATTTACTCAAATCTGGGGCTACCAGTGCAGAATTAATAAAGTTTAGAGACAATTGTCAACCACATAGTCCCTTAAGTCCTATAGTAACTAGCTACCCTAGTGCTTTTCTGGTCTAGTTTGATGCCCTGTCTTTAAGCACCAATGACAACTTTGATAAAGCTAACTTAAAGCTGTTCATTCATTCTTTTGTAATTTATGCAATAAGCAGAACTACAGTCTCCAAAGAGGAAAACTTCAAGAGTCACATAGTCATGCCCCTATATTTTAAAGAACAAAAACTGAAGCTTAGAGATGAGTTGTGTTTGCTAAATGTGGCTAACCTAGAGCAGCATCCGTAACTTCTGATCCTTCCCGAACTTTCGCCAGGGCATGAGCCATACCCTCTGCTGTTTTTAATGTATAAAGACCATGTCAAGATCTTTTATGTTTTTACAGAGGAATTATTTGAAAATTGTATATAATGCTGGCATAAACTATCCACACGCATCATTGTAGTAATTAATGAAAAGAAAGACACGTGGGATGTCTTCTCGTAATGAGAAACAGTTGTGAAATTTGGCTTTGGCTCTGACTTCTTTTGTCAACTGAGATCACAGAAACTGGGGCATAAATCATTCTATAAATGCAATCCTTCAGTCAAAATACAATCTCCATAAATATTTCAGTAGCATTTGTGATGCTTTTAATTCTACATCATTTCGCTTTAGTTCACTTCAAAGTTAAATTATTAATGTGCCTCTTCCCAAAAGTTCAAAATGTAATATACTGAAGAGACTTTACTAATTGGAATTCAGAACAGTCTCTGCATGTCTGAAGGTATATTGTTCATGTTTATTTGCATTTGCAGGAGAAAAATAGAACTGGCGAGGCCAAGTTGTAACTATTTCCTTCCACTGCCCAGCAGTGTTGGGCATGAATCATTGTGGAATGAAAATGCTCAAAAGTGAGATTTTATTCCAGCCTTTCCAGAGTCCTTCTTTTCTGCTCTTAGACCCCTTGTGCTACCCACTAGCCACACATGGCTGGGGGTCTGTATCTTTTTTGCCCCATGGAAAAGGACCCCTGTCCTACTCTCCTGAGCAAAATCGCATTTGCTCAGTGAAACTGATCCCATTAACTCTAAGAGGAAAGTAATCAGATTAAAGGAATTCAAACAGAGATATGAATGATCGTGGTGGCTTCATGTATTTACAGCTGCCACATTTCCTCCCCCACCCATTTGAAAAAAGGAAAGTACTAACGTAAACAAGTGATTCTCTAAAGATGCATTTTACCGAAGCTAGTCTGAGTCTGGGAAACTTGTATAGACCAACTTAAATCATAACGCATTCTGTTCTGCTCACCAATATGCAATATTGGCCTATTTAACAACTTTGTTCTCATGATGAAATTCAGACTGATATATACGTATATACACACACATACAATTTCTATCATATATTGTTAAATAAATATCTGTATTTTCATTTGGGAGTACTTAGCTTCTCCTAAACACATCAACAGCAGAATCTTTTCTTTTAAAAAAAAAAAAAAAACATAAAAAAAAACCCTGTACATTACCATGTGTATTTTGTGGACATGTTTCAGTGTAGGAAATATCTGTCTCTTTAACTAGTTCATTAATTAAATATTATGACCTGACAGAAAAATGAGGCATTCTTGGAAACTTTATTAACTATTTCGAGTTAAGCATACAAAGGAAAAAATAATCTGGGAGAATATGAGAGCTAGGTCTGCCTGTCTTTAAGCACCAATGACAACTTTGATAAAGCTAACTTAAAGCTGTTCATTCATTCTTTTGTAATTTATGCAATATGCAGAACTACAGTCTCCCAAGAGGAAAACTTTAAGTTAAGTAAAGTTAAGTAAAAAAGTAAGTTAAGTTAAGTAAAAAAGTAAGTTAAGTTAAGTAAAACATAGTCGTGCCCCTATATTTTAAAGAACAAAAACTGAAGCTTAGAGATGAGTTGTGTTTGCTAACTGTGGCTAACCTAGAACAGCATCCGTAACTTCTTATCCTTCCCGAACTTTCACCAGGGCATGAGCCATACCCTCTGCTCTGCCTTTTTCTCTCCTTGGATACAAAACCGACTGCCAAAGAATCTCACCAAAAATATTAAAGATATTTAACCAGAAGGCTTTGGGTTTAAATTACTCTAATGTACAACGGTGAGATTATAAATTGTGGACTTTATTTTTTTTAAGATTTATTTATGTATTTGAGAGAAAGTACAGCAGGAAGGCACAGAGGGAGAGAGAGAATCTCAGAGAGACTCCACACTGAGTGGGGAACCCAACACAGAACTCAATCTCACAACCCTGGGATATGACCTGAGCTTAAATCAAGAGTTGGACATTTAACTGACTGAGCCACCCAGGTGCCCCAAGTTGTGGACCTTTAAATTTATTAGTGCTCTAATTTTGTTTGTCTTACCATTCTAAAAGAAAATCCCTTTTCTGAGTCTACACTATCATGGAGACTGTGCTTAAAAAAAAAATCACTGACCTCAGAACATCATCTTTGAAAAACTTTATGGTGGAGAGAACGTGCAGAATATTGAGTTACTCTGTACTCATGCATTCCTCTCTTCGTAGACGATCTACATATCTTCACCCCCAAGGTCTTCAAGTGGCTTCAGAAGAGTTTCTAAGGCAGATACATTTTTTATTCTGCAGAATCTATAACATGCATGCTTGCTGCCCATGTTAAGAAATACTATCTCTGTTTAAAATAAGTAAGTAAATAAATAAATAAATAAATATCTCCTTAATGGGCTTTCTGTGTGTGGTGCAGAAGCAGTGACAGAAATCACCAGCAGAAAGTTCTTGCACTTAGTCCTAAACATTAAAAAGTACTATTGAAAGGAACTATAAACTGTGATTTGTATTCAAAAGGCCTTCTTTGTGCTCACTGGCTCCTGGGATGAATGAAATTCAGGAATCCTCCTCTTGAACAGTTAGATAGAGATTCAGAGTCGAAAGATAACAACACAATATACAGAGTTCTTGGTGGTAACAGAGAGTCCAACCTTCCATTGTTGGACATGCTGCATACTTTTATATCCTTTGCAACTTTCTTTTCTGCTCCTAAACATTCTCAGTGGCATCATATCTGTGCTGTAAATACAAGTAAATAAAAATTAATTTTGCCTTCAACATTTTGCAATATTTTTTGCAATTTTTAGACATCCTTCTTTGGGGATTGAATCTAATACAAATAGACTTTCTTCTCTCAATAAATAGTACATGATTCTCATTCTTGGCTCTGGCTTTCTAATCTTGTCTCAGAAATGCCTCAAATAGGTGAATCTAGAAACCAGCATTACTTTAGTGCTCACAAAGTCTTTAAGAAGCGAAAATGTTCTTGGGAACACATATATTCCTACCACCATCTACCCACGCACACTCAAAACACCATTCACACTTTTCCTTCTCCAAAACAAAATAAAAATTCCATCATTCTGAAAAGGTACTCCTGTATTTCTGTGAAAATGAAAAAATTTCCCTTAAGAAAGTTCTAGTACCAAAGTTTTAAAAATCAACCAGGGAAAACAAAAACATGGATAAACTCATTAATATACTTCCAGCACTTAGAAAACCTGTAGAATGTATGCCAGGCACACACGGATGAAGTCCTTCACAGTAGATTCAGTAGTCAGGTAAAAAGAATACTCTTGAAGTTGTTCACCTTCAGTGTGATTGATGATAGGGCCCACATCCTGTAACACTTGGCCAACAATAGATCTTCATCTACCATGGTGAGAAAAGCTTCCTGGCATTCATGTTATGTATTCTTTTCAGAGTCACTCAAGAAATTTCTGGTTTCTGCCCTTAAACAGATTGTGGAGGAGAAATAGCCAATATTCATGGAAACTCTCAGCAACTAGGCAGCTCAATAGAGTCTCCCTCAAGAGCAAAGGACAGGGGAGCCTGGGTGGCTCAGTCAGTTAAGTGTCTGCCTTCAGCTCAGGTCATGATTCCAGGGTCCTGGGATCAAGTCCCACATTGGGCACTCTGTTCAGCAGGGAGCCTGCTTCTCCCTCTGCCCCTCACCCTGCTCTCTTGCTCTCTCCCTCTCTTTCTCTCTCAAATAAATAAAATCTTTTTTTAAAAAAAGATTTTTTTGACTATATGATGGTACAAAAGCAATACATATCCAGTAGAAATTATACTTGGAACTTTGAGTTTGAATCACTTCCCAGGCTAGTGATATGTAGTACAATCCTCCCTCGTGATGCTAGGCAGGGGCAGTGGCCACAGTCACATGATTGTAATGGTCAGGCACCCTTACAACCATTCTGTTTTTCATTTGCAGTACAGTATTCAATAAATTACATAAGGTATTCAACACATTATTTGAAAATAGGCTTTGTGTTAGATGATCTTGCCCAACCGTGGGCTACTGTAAGTGTTTGGAGCACCTTTAAGGTAGGCTAGGCTAGGCTGTGACATTTGGTAAGTTGGGGGTTAAATGGATTTTTGACTTAAGTTTTATTGGGATATAACCCCTTTGTCAGTCGAAGAAGATCTGTACTAGTATACAGTATTTTACTAGTATCTTCCACAGATGTTTAGTGGAAGTTTAGCACCTTATTTTTGAACGCTCCCAACAAATGCCAGCACAGTGAGCACTTGGTGGGTGAGGAGGTTGACAAAATTCCAGTGCTAACATTTTCAGCCTCACTGTGATTCATGCATGTGAGATTGTAATCTGCAGAGAACTTCTTTCTACATCTAACTAAGATTTTGAGAAGGTAGTAGAAAGATCAGGACATAGTAGTTTCTTGGCCAAAAGAGCAGATGCGCAAATAAATACCCATTCATTTTGGGGGAGGACCAACATTCTTTCAGTGTTTGGGCCTGTGATCGCAGCCCTGTGTGCAGTTTGTAGTTATGAACCACGGCCGTAAAACTCTGTCTATGCCTATTTTCTCTTTCGGTTTCTTTAAAATGGTGCAAGAAGTTAAAGATTCTTATGAGACAACCTGAAGGAAGATTTTTTATACATGCTTACAATATTTTTATAATCTTTAACAGTATCATTCTATCATAATTAGGCAGCAAGTTTTTAAATAGCATATCTTTATTCAGTCTTTCCAGAGCATTAAATTTGATTTATACAGAAACAATTCTCTTTGCATGCATGCAGATTTAATCAGTTTGTATGTTATTTGAATAAATGTTGCAATTGCATTAATAAGTTTGATGGCATAAACAGGTTTGGGAACTGATATGCCTGATTCTTGGTTAGCATATAGCTTAGCTACTAGCAATAAAACTGGGCCAGCTTAAAAATTATTTTTTTAGAGAAAATTTAAATTTACCAGGTAATTGTAAAGATAGTACAAAGGGTCCCTACATGCCCCAGATCTAGTTGCCCCTCTTATTTACATCTTACATGAGTATGGTACACTTGTCACATATAATGACCTCATACTGATACATGAGTCTTATCTAAAGCCCATACTTTATTTAGATACCCTCAGCTTTTCCCAAAAGTCTCCTTTCTGTCCCAGGATACCATCCAGGATAGCACATTGCATTTCATTTATCATATCTCCTTAGGCTTCTCTTGGGCTGTGGCAATTTCTCCGATTTTCCTTGTTTTTGACAACTTTGACAGTTTTAGGAAGTCCTGTCAGTTATTTTGTAGAATGTCTCTTGACCAGGATTCATCTGATGTTTTTTTCATGATTACATTGGAATAATATGGTTCCAGAAGGAAAACCATAAAGTACCATGCTCATCAGATCATGCCAAGGGTTCATATTGTCTATATTACTTATCATGGTTGATGGTAACCTTGCTCATGGGTCTGAAGTAGGGTTTGTCAGGTCTCTGCACTATAGAGATACTGGTTTTTTTTTTTTTTTTAATTCTCCCTTACCATATTGCATTATTTGCAAGAAAGTAATTATGTACAACCCATATTTAAGGAGTGGGGAGTTATGATCCCCAGCCTTGAAGGTGAGTAACTACCTAAATTATTTGAAATTCTTCTGCATTGGAAACTTGTCTCTTCTCTCCCATTTATTTATTTTTTTATTTACCCATTAATTTACTTTTTTCATTATGGATCCATGGGACTTTATTTTTATATGTTGGGTTATAATCTAATACTATTTTATCTATCCATTTATCTATCTATCTGTCTATTATCTCAAATTGTTCCAGCGTGGCTATTGGGAGCTCTTTCAGTTGGCTTCTGTATCCCTCTAACAAATACTCATGACTATGTGTGTGTCTGTGTATCCGTGTATGTGTTGTTTGTTTTTTTATTTTGAACACTTTCTTATTTTCTGTCACTACAAAAATACTGTTGGATCGTCTATATTTTCTGTTCCTGTCCTAGAACCAGCCCTTTCTCCATGGGGCCCTAGTTCCTTCTATTAGAGAATGGTATCAGAAACTCAGATTTGGGCACTCGCTATGCTCACAGCTACTGGGTTTTCACTGCTCCCAGGACCTCTCAGCTAACAGAGCAGGGGTCTCTATGCATGAATATTAACCTGTATTTATATACACATCTATAAAGGTTTGTATATGTAGTCATCTGTGTCTAGTAAGCTAAATAGTACTTCATACTGGTGTCTTCAACTCCAATCCATTGCCACAAAGCCTTCTGCCCTTGCTTATCTGTAACCTCCCATAATAGTGAGAAGTCTGGCCCCACTGACCACTCCATTTACTTTACTGTCCCATTCCAGGTACCACGTATACCAGTATCAGAATTGGTAACCCATACTCCTGTGGGAAATAACTTTATCAACTAGGATACAATGCCAACACAGTTCCTTTTGCCTTTTGTCTGTTAGACTACTCATGTCCAAAGTTACCTAGGTCAGCAACTTCTCACCCATCTCCTTATTTAGATTGTTTCATTTATTTGCAATAAATGAAGATTCTTTTGTCATATTCTTCATTCCATCCTGGGATTCCCCAAGTCTCCTAAATATTTTTTAATTTGCATGGATGAAGATTTACTTTGTGTGCCCTAAAGTTCTGTAGGTTTTGGCAATTGCTTAATGTCTTATACCCACCATTACAATATCATACAGAATAGTTTCACTGCCCTAAAATATCCCTTTTGTTTTAACTATTTAATCACCTCTTCTTCTTGAACACCTGATCATCATGTTTATGATCTATCTAGCTTTGCCTTTTCCAGAATGTTATATAATTGAAAATACAGTGGCTTCTTTCACTTAACAATATACATTTAAGATTCATTTATGTTTTTTCATGGCTTTTACATCATTTCTTTTTATCACTGAAAAATATTCCCTTGTATGGATATACCAGATTTTATTTATCCATTCACCTACTGAAGTATTTTTTGGTGACTATGAACAAATCTACTACAAATATTTGTGTGCCTCTTCTTGGGAGGGGACATAAGTTTTCATATCAATTGAGTAATTAACTAAGAGTGTGATCACTTAATTGTTTGGTAAGACAATGCTAATTTTGTAAGAAACTGTCAAAATGTCTTCCAAAGTAACTGTACCATTTTCCATTCCCTCTATACTGAAAGAAACATCTCATACATTTTTTTTCTTTTGCATATGTATGTCTAATTGTTCCAGCATCATTTGTTGAAAAGATTTTATTTCTCCATTGAATTGCCTTTGCTCTTTTGCCAAGGATCAATAACTATATTTGTATGGATCTATTTCTGGGCTATCTATTCTGTTTCATTGATCCATGTGTCTATTGTTTTGCCAATACCATTCTATCTTCATTACTGTAGCTCAATGGTAAGTCTTGAAATCAGGCAGCATGAGTCCTCCAACTTTATTCTTCTTCAGTATTCTGTTGGCTTTTCTAGGTCCTTTGTTTTCCATATAAGCTTCTTATATCTATGAAGTGTTCTTAAATCTATGAAATGGCTTGCTGAGATTTGATTGGGATTATGTTGGATCTATAGACCAAGTTGAGAGGAGCTGACATCTTAACAATATTGAGTCTTTCAATCCTTGAACACAGAATGTCTTTCCTTTTATTTAATACTTCATTGATTTTTTTCTTCAGTGTTCACAGTTTTCTGTATGTAGATCCTGTATATGTTTTGTTACATTTATGCCTAAATATCTCATTCTTAGAATGCTCTTGTAAGTTGTTTTTCCTAAGTTTCAAATTCCAACTTTTCACTGCTCATATATAGGAAAGCATCAAATCCTTCATACTTACTTCACTTGCGTATTATTTTGAAGAGGTTTGTTGTTGTTGTTGTTGTTGTTGTTGTTTAATCTTTGGGATTTTCTTCATAGACAATAATGTCACCTGCAAGTTGAGACAGTTTTCTTTTTTCCTGAGCTATGTAGTCCTTTATTTCCTTTTATTCTCCTATTGCATTAGTTGAACTTTCAGTATAACATTAAATAAGAGTGGTGAAAAGGGATATCTTTGCTTTGTTTCCAATTATAAGGAGAAAATACACAATTTTTCACCATCGAATATGATGTTAGCTGAAAGGTCTTCAAAGATTTTAAATGGGGCCCCTGGGTGGCGCAGTTGGTTGAGCGACTGCCTTCAGCTCAGGTCATGATCCTGGAGTCCCGGGATCGAGTCCCGGGATCGAGTCCCACATCGGGCTCCCAGCTCCATGGGGAGTCCGCTTCTCACTCTGACCTTCTCCCTTCTCATGCTCTCTCTCATTCTCTCTCTTTCCTAGTAAATAAATAAATAAAATCTTTAAAAAAAAAAAAGATTTTAAATGAAGTTAAGTTCCTTCCTATTCCTAATTTGCTAAAGGTGTTTTTTTTTTAATCATTAATGGGTTTAGATTTTGTCACATGCCTTTTCTGCATCTATTGATATGATCATATGATTTTTCTCTTCTAGCCTGTTTATTTCATTGAATATTCTTGACATATAGGGTAAATTTAAGGTGCAAAATGTGTTACTTTTTAATATATTATATATTATAATATAATTGTCATTGTAGTGATATTTATCATAACACATAATTATAGTACAATATTGCCAATATTCATTAAACTGTGCATTTGATTACTGTGGCTTCTTTACTACTTGATACAAGTTTGTACCTTTAACATCAATTTTTATTTGCACCCCCCTTTTTTTAGCCTGGAGATGTGTTGGATTATGTGGATAGATTTCTAATGTTAAGCTAACTTTCATACTTAGAATAAATTCTACTTGTTTGTGGTATATAATTATTGTTTACATCATCAGATTTAACTTATAAATATTTTATTGAAGTTTTTACATTTTTCTTTATGAGAATTACTGGTCCGTAGTTTTCTTGTAGGATTTTTAATCTATATAGGTATTAGGAAATTTGGGCTCTTGTAACATGGGTTAGGAAGTGTTTCCTCTGTTTCTGGAGATATTATGGAGAATTGGTACGATTTCTTCCACAAATGCTTGTTAGAAACTACATGAACCTGGTGATCCTTTTCAGAACATTGTAAATTATTGGTTAATTTATCTAATAGGTATAAGATTATTTGGGTTATCTACTTTTCTTTGTATGAGTTTTGGTAGCTTTTGAATCCCAAGGAGTTGTTCTATTTCATCTAAATTGTTAAATTTGTGAGCCTAGAGTTTTCCATATAATTATTTTATTATCCTTTTAATGTGTTTGGCATCAGTAGGGATGACTTCTTTTCCATATCTGATATTGTAATTAGTATCCTCAATTTTTTTTGTTAGTTAGCCTGTCCAGTGGTTTATCAATTTTATTGATTTCTCAAAGAACCAGCTTTTGACTTTGTTGATTTTTTTTCTATTGCTTCTGTGTTGTCAATTTCATCTTTAATTTTTATTCTTTCTTCTCCTAGGTTTAGGCTCAAATTGCTTTTCCTTCTCTGATTTCTTAAGATAAAATGCTTAGGTTATTAATATTAGATCTTTCTTCTTATCTAAAAAATGCATTTAATGATATGTTTCCATCTACACACTGCTTTTGCTGTATTTCACAAATTTTATTGTTATAGTTTTATTTTCATTGAGTTCTTTAAGTTTTTAGTATATTCAGAAATTCTTAATACTAATCTTTAAATATCTTAGAAGGATTTTACCCTAGAATTTGAAAATTTTTGAAGACCACAAGTTATGGTTTTATTCTCACCTTACCCAGCAAGTTCTGTCATGTCTGGTGGATGAAGGCCCCTCCATTCTTGATCCTCTATTAATTAATAATCACCTAGAACTTATAAGAAATAACTTCCTCATCATACTACCCACAGAAAAGCCAGTCAAAGTGGACCATTGTCAGTTGGTAATCTTGTACCATAATCTCCTGGCATGAAAACTAGCATGAAAATCCACAAACAATAGGCAAAACTCTCTGGGAGAGCTTGGAGCTCTACCAAATGGTTCTGTGTTCAATTGCTACGGCATAATTCTCTCTGAGCCCGGTTCTTTAGTGTGTCTGAGTTTGGCACTGAGAACAGAACAGTAAAAACAAACAAACAAACAGGCAAGGGACCCTGTCCTCAGAATTTGGATTCTGCTCAAGGAAGTCAAATAATCCTGAAATACACTGAGTGGGACACACTGGCACCATCTGGGAGCTGTTAGAAATGTTGAATCCCAGTCCCTTCCCAAGACTTCCTAAAACAGAGTCACATTTTAAAAAGATCCCAGTGGTGGTGGTGGCGGGGGGCGGGGGGGAACCTGGGTGGCTCAGTGGGTTATAGCCTCTGCCTTTGGTTCGGGTCATAGTCTCAGAGTTCTGGGATGGAACCCCACATCAGGTTCTTTGCTAAGCTGGGAGCCTGCTTCCTCTCTCTCTCTCTCTCTCTCTCTGCCTGCCTCTCTGCCTGCTTGTGATCTCTCTGTCAAATAAATAAATAAAATCTTTAAAAAAAAATAAAAAGTTCCCTGGTGGAGTCATGTTCATGTTAAAGTTTGCAGAGCCATACCCTAGATAATGGTATAGGTGATCATGCTGCGAAAAAGATTCTTGGCTTGGGAAGGATAGATCTACTCTTATAGGCTTATCAGGGCAAATCTCTCTGAGGAGTTTCCCTTGAGAGACTGAAGGGTAGAGCCTTGTTCATCCGGACCCCTCTCCCTTTAGTCCTCTAGTCCTAACCACCCCTCTGGTCCTCACCACCCCATTCCCCTGTTGCTCCCCCTGCTCTCCACTCCATCAAATCCAGGCCAACCCCTGCTTTCGTGTCCCACGCAGTGAGCATCCAAGGAAGGTTCTGGTAGGGGGAGGCAAGAAACATAAGCCCCCCAAAAGTTATCTCCCCAACTGTTTCATTTAAAAGGGAAAACATTAAAATATAAGTATTTATTGTCTTCAACTAAAATACTCCTGGCCTGTGAAAGGGGAAATAAAACACAATACACTTTTTTAAATAGGTTCTGACTTCTGTCTTTTCCAAGAGCTCTTTTTTCTTTAGAAAATAAATTGTCATTGAAAAATTCTATTAGCTTCTATAAATGTAGATGTAGAAAAATGATCAGATGGTTTCAAATTTAAAAACTGCAGGGTAGATATTCTTTCTTGCTTCCTTGTAATAGGCTCTAAACTTCAATGATGCAAGTTTTTCTCTCTTCCTTCAGTTGATCAATGTAATTGAGATTTTTCCCATTTATTGGAGCTATCATCTTGTGGTCATATAATTATGCCAGAGATATTAAATATGTTTTAGACACAAAATTGTAAATACAGTGTAGAAGAACCATGAAATTATTTCCATATCATTAAACTACATTTTATCCATGAAAAAAGTGCACTTTTCATAACTTACAAGAAATATCTTGCCTTCAGTGGCACCTATATGTGGTATTCTTAACAACCCCTTGATTTGAAATTGCTATCTGGGTTATTTTATTATCGGGGAAAAAAGAACAGCAGAGTTGCAAATATTGCTCTATCTATCTATCTATCTATAACTGACCAGTGAGTAAGATCCTAATTATACTCACAATTACCGTTGTGTCAATTAACACTTTTTCTGGATGCAGGGTATCATTTTGGGAAAAAATGCACCTAAGTTAAGCTTCTTCCCTGGCATTGCATCAGAAAAGAACAGAAAGAATAAAAGTTGATGTGTCCAAAAGCAAATTCTGATACAACAACTGTTCTTATCAGTAACTTTGTCGCAATAAATTCTCATGCTAAATAATTTTTATTCTGATGGTATTGAAATGTTTGGGGTTCATGAGCTTAGCAATTAAGCCAGTCCTACAAAAATACATCCTATCCAAGTCCAGAAATTTGCTCCTTTTGGTCTTTCCTTTTGAACCAAAGCTTGGTGAGTATGTCAGTTAGTATAGCTTCTCATACAACAAACTCTATATAACTATATGCCAGTAAAAACTTTTATGATATGGGCTTTTATTGTTTAAATAGCTCTGTTAGTATACAGATTTAGCCTCAAAATAGGCTTCTAGGCTTTATCTGAAGTGATGGTAGTCCTTTTTTCTCGCTAAAATATGTCAATGCTATTACTAAAATTTAGGAAATAAAATAATAAAATAATAAATTGAACATCACTTCTAATTTAAAAAAATATCCCCCAGCAGATTAACATCTTTCTTAACAGGAATCCAACCAAACAAACTTCTCAGCTAACTATCACTTAGTTTATTTTACTTTTCTTTTTGCACATAGCCCTTTAAAGATCAGAAATACTCTCACTGGGATTGCCTGGGTGGTATAGTCCGTTAAGGTTCCGACTCTTGATTTCTGCTCAGGTCATGATTTCAGGGTTGGGAGATCGAGCCCTGGCTCGGGCTCCATGATCAGCGAGTCGGCTTCAGTTTCTCTCTCCCTCTGCCCCTCCAGCTCCTGCTCTTTCTCTCTCTCTAATAAATACATAAATCTTTACCAAAAAAAAAGAAAGAAAAAGAAGAAAGAAAGAAAGAAAGAAAGAAAGAAAGAAAGAAAGAAAGAAAGAAAGAAAGAAAGAAATGTATTCACTAGAAAGAGGTATGTGCACAGATCAGTGAACAATAAGTCCATATTCCACAGCCACAAACTGGCAAAATGATTATTGAGAAAAAAAATTTATGCTCTTGAAATCCTTCAAGATTCATGATAAAAGGATATTTAGTCCATTTCATTTAGAATCAGGTGTTTAACTGGGGCAGAAAAGTGGGCAAAAGCGTTCTAGAACAGTTTTCAGCAAGAATTAAAACAAAACAAAATACCAAGACACTAAATTAAATTTAAATTAAAAAAGACACCCGCTTTCCTGGGAATTTTTAGACATTTTACTGACATTATGTTACCCAGATTATGGGCATGAATATTAAGAGCTACTTCTAACTTAATTGAATTCTTATTCTAAGATAGCCTTCCTGTCAGGACAGGGCCCACATTAGAATTATTATAATCTAACACGATTCATCACTCTCCTGTGGATGAACCATTTGTAGACTAAAGTCTAGAAGGCGCCCCCTACTGTGCTTTAAGTCAATGGCTTCCCAGAGGCCCAGCCATCCACTTCTTCAGGGAGAACAAGTAGGAGAGACACCACTTAATGATTAAGCAGGTGGAAAAAGTTCTCTTCATCAAAAATTGAATGTAATGTGCAGAAAGATCTTCTTTTCCGTTAAAAGTTCCTGATACCAGCCCTTATAAACCCATCAAGCATCCATTTAGTCTTTTACTGTGAGAGGGAAAGGAAACATATTTTTAGGCAAATCATGTCCACTCAGCGTTCATTCCTCACAGCCCATCTGTCTTATACTCCTTGTACTTTTCCTTTTTGTCTCAGAGAGTTGTGAAGCACTCACATAATTGATCCAGGAGCCCAGCCTAGACCACAGAAAGGCTTGAGTCTTCTCACCTCCCTTGCAGCGTGCTTTGTTTTTCTTTTTCCTTCTGGATAACATCCATCACCAACAGGTGAATGGCACTGATTGACAAGTGGGGCAAATATCAAGAAAAGTTTTGATCAAAATGTTTGAGTCAGTTGTTCTATGAAAGCTTAGTTTATGTGGCAATATTGGTAGTTAATGAAAGGAATGTTGCAGAGATCCCTCCAAATGAATATGTTGTTATGCCCGTAATTGTTTTTCAGGACGCAGTGTAAAAACCCAAGTTATTTTTGAAACTGTAGGCCCATATTTATGGCTTGATAAAATGGTCTTTCTGCTAATGTAACATCAAATGTTAGTGTGTTTTATGGGCTTCTTTCAGTTAGAACAACTTGATACTTTAGAATATTTTGACAGGTAGTCTTGGAACTATAAAGTCTCTAGCAATCCTAAAACTTAACAGTGAAAACATTGGACACTCAAATTGCTAATTCCTAAGCAGAAATCAAACTATCAAATGACTCTGAGTCACAGTTTTTTTTTTTAAAAAAAATATGATTTGATTATGTACTGAATGGTTAAGGTTTACTTAAGTGGAAAAGCCATATAATGATTTTATTTTTGCTTGGTTTTTTCACAGTCTCTTAGACAAATCATCACTTTTATGAAACTATAGCAAATAGAGTTGGCCATCCCAAAAATCAAACGATGTATCTTTAGTGTTCATCATATTGCCTTCTGAGTTCAATTCTCGTTTATTTCCACTTTTCAAATGTCTTCCTATTTAAGAAGCATTTTTTTTTTATTGAAGTAGAGTTGACACATAATGTCTCTTTAGCTTCAGGGGTACAACAGAGTGATTGGACAAGTCTATATGTTATGCTGTGCTTACCACAAGCGTAGCTGCCATCTGTCACCACGCAATGCCAAAACAGTACCACTGATTGTATTCCCTGTGCTGTGCTTTTCACCCTCTAACCTCCCCCAGATGTACTCATTCCATAACTGGAATCCTATAGCTGCACTCCCTTCACCGTTTACCATTCTGCCTATCCACCCCACTTCTGGCCACCATCAGATTGTTCTGTTTTTATCTGTCTATTTCTGCCTTTGTTTGCTTGTTTTGTTTAAGAAGCATCCTTAGTTCTCTGCGATGCTCACAGCAGTTTCTATCATTGCAGACGGACTCCTTATTGCAACATTATTTGCACATTTCAGTCCCATAGGAAATCACACTTCCTCCTCTGCAAGTCTATATAGCAGTGTGTTTTGGGTTATGGCAATGACTCCCCACCCAACCTGTATTACTGTATGTCTCCCTGTCCCTTCAGTTCTTCAATCATAGGGACAGTCTAATCTGCCATTATTTCCCCGTATGACCTATCATAGTATCAGGCATAAAGCAAGTGTTCAGTAACACATTTCTAACTGAATTTCCTGCCCAGAGTATCAGCACTTTAAAGTCAGTCATTCTAGGTTCTAGCTGCATCTTCCCCAGCAAGCTCTTCCAGCTATCCTTTGTTAAAAAGTACATCTAAAAATATCAGTTCACATACTAGATCAATAGTAGAGGTGCCATGGTTATGATACAGACTTGGAGGTCAGCAGCTTGTAACGAATTCCAGCTGGTCCACTTACTGAATAGCTGAAAGCTCCCCTCACTGAATCTTTGGTCCTTCATGGGTGTGATGGTCTTACCTGGTTATTGCGAGGGTTAAACAAGGTTCTGTGCTTATTGTACCAAGGAGGACCAGTAAGTCGTAGATATTATTCATAAAAGAATTTAAGACCACAATTACCGGAAAGAAGAGTACAGCATGAACAGGGAACCAAAAGAAAGAGAGGAGGTATTTGTCCATGAAGGGAATGCTTAGTCTCTAAGATGAGAGGCTTAAAGAGAAGGATAGATTGAAACCTAAAAAGGAAGAAAAGCAAGATCCCAGTGCACTCAAGGAAAAAAGAAGTCTCCCAATATTCCTCCTGCTTATTCTTCCAGTATCACACACAGCGGGGCGCACCTTACCACATCCTGGTTGATACCAAGTTTATCAACTTTTCCATTAAAGTCAAACTTAACTTAGTACAGTCAATGAAGGACTACTTAGGAGCTAACCGTATCTTGTATGACTTGTATAACTGACTGTAATGGCTGAAATTGATAAATCAGGGCAAAAGGATTGAGGTGCTCTAAGAATTGCCAAGGATCCAAGATTTGAACAATTATCATGCACACACAAAGGAATCTATGCAAACGACTACTTAGTATAAAGAGTAAGTCAGCATAAGTGTTACATTTATGGGGGCAGCTGACTGAGACTTTAAACAAAGAATGGGAAGATACCCAGAGTTCTCATCATTTCTAACCACAGATACAACACTGAGCAGATGCCAGATGATTATGGAACCCGTAGGTTCTAATTCTTATAAGAGAGTTCTGCCTTCCTTTACCGACTTTTTCTGTTGCCAGTTCATATAGCGATATGCTATAGCATGAATCATTCCAATGACCTATTTGCTCTGTTGTGAGCTGAGTATAGATAAAT
>CM052798.1:104197811-104230850 GCA_028533885.1 Nasua narica | reverse complement strand
GTCCATCAACAGATGAATGGATAAAGAAGATGTGGTATATATATTCAATGGAATACTATGCAGCCATCAAGAGAAACGAAATCTTGCCATTTGCAATGACGTGGATGGTACTAGAGGGTATTACGCTAAGCAAAATAAGCCAGTCAGAGAAAGACAATTATCACATGATCGCTCTGATATGAAGAATGTAAGAGGCAGGGCAGGGGGTTATGGGGGGGTGGGGAAGAGAAATGAAACAAGATGGGATGGGGAAGGAGACAAACCATAAGAGACTCCTAAACTCACGAAACAAACTAGGGGTTGCTGGGAGGTGGGGGGCGGTAGGGATATGGACATTGGGGAGGGTATGTGCTATGGCAAATGCTGTGAAATGTGTAAGCCTGATGATTCACAGACATGTACCCTGGGGTAAATAATACATTATATGTTAATAAAAAATTTAAAAAAAAGATTTTATTTATTTGAGAGAGATAGAGAGGGAGAAAGGAAGAGAGCACAAACAGGGAGAGCAGCAGAGTGAGAGGAGGAGGAAGGCTCCTCACTGAACAGGGATCCCAACGTGGGGCTCAATCCCAAGACCCTGGGATAATGACCTGAGCCAAAATCAGATGCCTAACCGACTGAGCCACTCAGGTGCCCCAATACACTCACTTTTTGATGTTGTTTTGAAATTTGTATTTTGTATCATTTTAAATTTTGTTGCATCTTTTTATAAATCAAATGACCGCTCACATAAAACAACAACAACAACAACAGCCCACAATTACCGAAGACTAGCACTGAGCAGTTGAGACTAATTGGTGATGTGGGCAGTACCTGCCTGTCAGGTATAGACCATTTCAAATCAATTGCACTAAATGTAATTTCCTGGAAAAATAGATATAAGATGTGAAAGGTATTTCTGCTATTTTTTATAACTGATACCTAAATTTATGCCATCATCACACAGGGTTATAATCATGAAGAATTATGGTCCATTTTAACTCTTTATACCATAATTATCTAATTTCAACATATATTTTATAGATGTTAAACCTGTAAATGATTGATAATTCAAAATGTTAGCATTAGTGCTTTAAAATTAGTCACTATTAAAACGTAATTATTACTTGAGTGGGTCTATGTTAGTGGACATTGAAAGATCAAAAAATTGAAGATATTTGTCCAAATTAAAATTAGAACATGTAGCTCATATGTTCTAAATGAACATGTTTGCTTCTCCAATAATAATTTCATTATCACCAACTTACAGGATAGAGTTTTAATTATGAACTCTATATCAGTAGAAGCCATGTATTTGGGATTAAAAACCCACTGCTTTAACTAGTCTAGTTAAAGACTGTGGCTTGATACATTCTGGGCTCCAACTTTTATAAAAACCAGAGAACACTTCTAATAACACTTTTCTAATTTCATGGTTCAATGCACAGTCAGTAAAGATTTAAATAATTCAGAAAGAAAGCCTATTCTCTTTCTTTATTAGAAGTTTGAGTCAGGCAAATTCTTTGACATTTAATAGGTTTTTAACCCTTTTAATAAATTTTTATAATGAAATTTATTGGCAGTTGTTTTAGAGAAAGGGTTATTATATTAGCATGAATAGCAGTCACTAGTTTTTATGATTAGTTTTGAGACCTTGACCTTATATAACTCAAAGTGTATAAAAGCATAAATGAGTAATGTTAATATTAACTAAATTAGGTATACCCAGAAATATAGAGAGTGTATATAATGATATTCATCCCATTATCTAACATGCTATAAAATTTTGGCAGACAAATATTTGAATTTTTTAATTGTTTTAAAGGAGCTTAAGGTCACTTACAGATTCAGACACTTTAAAGGAACTGAAAGACATTGTAATTTTCCTAGACTGATTTTACTAAATTATTAGTATTATACTCAATAGGAAAGGATTTCCAGCCTTTTCCTATCTTGGTTTCATGCTATTTTAATGTTTTATAATACATTATTAAAAGGATTATTGAAAGATTTCCATAATAAAATACTAATTTAAAATTGTACTTTCCTTAAAGTCCCCAATAACTTGGGAACATACAAATATTCTGCATTGGAAAGCTATCAGGCCCAAGAAGAATACAAGGTTTTAATTTTGCTTCTTGAGATGTACTTTTAAGTGAATGTCATGTGTATCTAATGATTTAAGAGCCTCTAAATGAACTCAAATGTCACTTTCTGAACTGATGTTAAGAAGTCAATATTCCACTTGACATCTCCATTTTTACTAGCATCCCATTAACATTGCAGTGGAAAGTATGAAATTCAGTTAAATTTTCAGGTTTAAATATAGTGTAAAGAACCATTTCAGCTGACGTGTAATGTTATAAATATCCAGAGCTAGTTCTCATAGATAAACCACAACTCCCATAGGGCATGTCTTGTAGCATTTCCCAATTTTCTTATCACCTATCTTTCCAACCCATTCTTTTTGTTTCAATGCACACAATCCTTTGAAAATATTCTGAAATTAAGGTACATTATTCAGTCCCTTCTTTGGGCACATCAAAGCAGAGATATGAGCAGTGAGCAGACATTAGCATGTTTGAGTACAATTTAATATCTAATATAAGATTATAGTCCCATGAACAAAGTACTGCCTGCACTTTGTAGTGCAGATGCAAAAGGCATGATTTCTACAAATCATTTCTACAAATTCACTGACTCTAATCATAGGTAAACCCAGAGTCACTCACAGACTCCTGTTAACAGAGGTATACAATTTTGTAGGAACTGCTAATTCAGGTATTTTCGGAACCAGAGGGTTGACCAGATGGTCTCCCAAACCCTTTCAGATAAGACAGAGCTTTTAGTCTGCCTTTACATCCTGCCATTAATTGGAATTACAAGAGATGCTCTTTGTCAATTAAGAGTCAAGCTTGCTTGCTGTACATTTGCATGTTTGTCTTATTTGAGCCAGGCAGAGGAGTCCTTTGAAGGGCACACTGGAGCACAAAGTCAGCGTGGTAATACTGACATTGATAGTGTAACAGTAACAGTAGGAGATAAATCGTGTTGGCCTGAAGCAATCAGACATGGATGCCTCAATTTGAGTGGAAAACATCTTTCCAACTGCGTGTCACTATACCCCATAACCTTCTGGCCATTGTTACAATCCAAAGGAGGGGTTATCTGTACAAAGTTGATGACAGAGAATAGTATACAATGACCAAGAATATCTTTTTATGTATTTAAATTTTTTTGAACTTTGTATCTACCAGTTAGACTATTAGCTATGATCAGGGAGCCATTAACATCCGGGTTATAAGTTCAACCTTTATCTGGGCTATTGACTTTCTCACAGTGTGAAACCCTATGCTCTATGACTTAAGCTGCCCAGTTTCTCCCAGAAAAGGTCTCCACAGATGCAAGGATATGGCTACCAGAATGCTTGGTCACAATTCTGTCAGTGGCTCACCAAGAACTAGAACTAGTCAAGGAAAGTGACTCCAGATGCTAACAAAAGATAAACATCCACATCTTTCACAAGAAGTGACCCAGGTGACCAAAAACCACAAAAATAACTTTTACATTTGCCAGAACATCTTCATAGTGTTTGTCTTCATCCATCCATGCTTAAGCAAGCATTTAAGGTTAGTACATTTCTCTCATTTTCGTCTCCCTACAACATATCACTATCAAACAAACCACATCTAATATTTATCTTATTGTCTTAGCCCCTCCCTGCCCTTGGAAGTGAGCTGTGTAAGGACAGAGATTTCACTCAGTGTGTTTGCTCACTGTTGTTCATGTTCTACCTAGAGCAGTACCTGGCACAAAGTAGGCACTCAATAAATATTTGTTGTTGAAAAATTGTTATCCCTAATTCAGAAGTAGAAAATTAGGGCCAATTAAAAGCAAGACAACTTGTTAGATTCAGAATCAGTCTGATGATGTCACAGAGTTTTCTTCACTACAAAACACCACCTCTTATCTAGAAAAAGGAAGGAAAAGAAATTCTTAAAAATTGGTGTAAAATTGCTTGTTTGGTTGTTTATAAGAATGAATCAACATACCCACACATGAGGGTATTCAGATGCCTTCTATATCTAGGGGATGTGACAGAAGTAGAAGTCAAGTTTGGACTTGGAAAAGACACTGAGGACATTGAGAAGTTGGGGGTCCTTCTTCCCTCTGTGGTTTTTTGCTCCCAGGTTTCATTCCTGGGAAAGCATACAAAATTTTTATTAGTTAAATTAAAAATAAAATTTTTTGCCATGACTTTTAAAACCCTCAATGATGTTTTCTTCTAACACATCAAATCTCTTGAGTAATGAGGGTCTCATTCATGGAAGGGGCCACAGTGAGGGAGAGACACCCCCAGTTTGTTGGAGGAGGATGGTGAGGTATTATGGAAGCTCCTATTGGGATAACCATTTGTTTTTTGAAGTAGTTTTAATCTTTCCCAACAATGGTGGTTCTAGAGAGTGCCATGTCTTTCCATTTGGCAAATATCTATTGAATTGTACCCCAGAGCTCTTGCTTTCCTGTGATAATTAGTTTTATAATTACTATTTATCCTAACTAAATGACAAATATCCCATTTTAGTGTATTGTATTTATTTATTCATGTTGCCTTTTGGAAGGAAACTAAATTCAATCAAATTATTCTGACCCATTATTGAGGATAAAAATATATTTTCATAAAAAATGACCAATCTTTCTTTTGAACCTCACTTTTTCCTAATCTTTGAAACTATAGCATGTGCTTTGCATAGATATATTTTCCAGATTTCCCCTCTTTTGATATTATCAGTCTTCAATGTCAGAAATCTAATAGCAAAAATGTTGAAGTTTATTTAAAATACACGTTTTTAAATAATGAACAAAACACACAAGGAGATTACCTATAAACGATTTCTTTGATTTGTTTGGACAACAAATAATTTAGCTCTCTCTTGGAAATGCACTTAGGAAAATAATAAATGAAATTTGATTATTAAATTTACCCACACATTCATTCTGGTGTATACATTTACATATTAATTGAATCCCTGGCAAAAATATGTAATCAAATTGGGGACTTAAATAATATCAACATTTACATTCTTCTCATAGGCTCTTGGAGTGCATTATTCCTAAGAAAAATGAGAACTGTTTAGTCTTCTTCCTGGCCTGATTAATCATGTAAGGCTGGATGGGTTACTGAGAGCAGGCTCAGAAGTTTCTCTTTAGATGCTAAGAACAGTATGTGTTTGATAGTGTCTATAAAAGGGGCCGAGAGTAAGCACTTGTCATAGCCTAAGTCAGCAGGGTCCCCTCACAGCCCTGGGGAAAGTGCTCTGCAGCAAAGGGTGTCAAAGGCTGATAGAAAGGGGTAAATGGAAGAGCTTCATAGATTCCTCACGTTCTCTTGTTCCTGCTGCAACTGGCACGCTTCCAAGCCTTGCCAGCAAAGACCACAGAAAGCAGCAGCTGGTAAGCCACATTAGCAAATAAGGCCTCGGGGCTCCCCATGTTCCAGGCTCTGTTCACCAACTGCTATTCACTCAAACAGCTGGATCAGAGCAGAGAGAGCCAAGACGTCATTAGGGTTTTATGTGTACAACTGTTTTGATATGGATTGTCTGCTAGAGGCAGAGATAATGATAGCTTTCAAGGCTCGTGTGTTGGACTGGGAAGTGACGCTGACATTTGAAAGGAGAAAACAGACTCCAGAAGGATCGGGAAACACACACAGTTTTAAACACTGAGACTCGGACCTTCATTTGTTCTGGTGCTGTTCAAGTGTACCATTTGAACACCATTTTGTCACTTACACAACTGATGTTGCAGCCAGTGTTTTGTATTGGGGGTTTCGGTAGTTGAGTAATGCCAAAATACTACTCATTTTTAAAAATAATCTGCAATGAGTTACCTGGATTGCTGGGTTGTTTTTTTTTTCCTTTTCAAAGAAAAGTCAAGAAGAAAGTGCAAACACATGTTGAAATACTATCAGATAGTATACGTGAGGATTCTCACTTGAGCTTTGTCCTCAACCTGGAACTCTTAATGCTGTAGGTGATTGGGCAAGGAGAGGAAGGAACATGGTATGGATCTCAAGCTATGGACTACCTTGCAGGTCAGGAGGGAGAATTCATGATATCTGCTTTGGCTTCCTAATTGATTTTAACCGAGCTTTTGCTTTCCATTAATCGAAAGAGATTTTGAAGGAACACAATGGAAATCTTCTCTTCATCATTGCAATCTTCCTCCATGACTTTCACTGACATTTTTTGGCTCCTGTGGTTATTAAACAATATCAGGAAATAGCTCTGATGTTAAAAAAAAAAGAGGGGGGGAGTCTAGCACTCCTTTTTCAATGGAGTCAGTTTCTCCAGGGGGAAGATACATATTAAGTAAGAGCCAACAATACCAAGGACTTTTAGCCAAGAAAAAATGAAGTTCATCGGGTTTGAAATAAACAAAACAAGAAATAAACACATTAGAAAGTATATTTGAGACACTTGAGTCTGAGAATTTGGCCAATGTAGCTCCCAAAATATCAAAGGATTTATAATCCTGTTTATGGGAAGCCAGTGTCCTGAATTTTCATCGTACCTGGCCTAAACATCTCTTCATTGTAACTCAAGAAACAGATGTTAAGTACCGATGATATGCCATGATCAGTGCTAGATACTAGGGCTGCAGTGGCAAACAAAAGAGATTCTATCCTGGCCCTTTTGCGTTTATAATCTATTAAGGTATATCAGTTAAGATTGGGTTTAACTATATATAAAAGAAAACTCAAAATGACAGTGACTCTAAAAAAGATAGAAACTTACTTTCTTTTCATGTTAAAGACTCCCAGAGTAAGTAGATTCCCAGGGTTGGAAGCTTTGTAATAATCATACACTTAAGCACCTTTTTCCTTGTGCTTTCAATGTCCTAAAGGTTATGCTTCTGGGTTCAAGACATTCCCCCCTACCCTAGCTCTAGTGACCACACCCACATATTTACCAACAGGAAAAAACAATGGACCATGAGCCTTTTCCTTTAAGGGGATTTCATGGAAGTACCACACAACACTTTCACTTACATTTGAGTAACCAAAACATGGTCATGTGGCCTGGACAGAGCTGTGGAGGAAGCTAGGAAATGCTCTATGGTGGCTACCCTCTTGGCTGGACAGCTAAATACTGGAAGCCTGTCTCTCAAGACAAAAGTAGAGTGTCAGAGGTTTCTGCCACAAAGGAGACAGACATTATTCAAATTTTCGTTTTGTCTTGTGATTAATGTTAGATAAAGTTTCACTGGAAAAAAGAAAACTCATCAAACTGGTTAGTGGGTTTATACTGGTAGTATTCATTTCTTCACTTACATACTGACTCAGTAAATATGTTTTAATACTTGGAATGCCTATTTAATTAAAAGAGATCTGAGGAGGGATTGAAAAATGCATTAGTCATATTAATGAAGATTACTGTCTAGAAGGTAGAGACATATTAGACTAAGAAATTTACAAGTGGTGGCCATAAAAAAGTACACACAAAATGCTTGGGCAGTTCGGAGTAAGAAGAGTCTGGAAGCATTGTAGATGAGGTGACTTTTGAACTTGACTTTAGAATATGTTTAGGAAAAAAATATATATGTTTAGGGTTTAGATATATGAATATGGTAATAGCATTGTGGAATTGTGACAAAGGCACAAATATGTAGAGCATATTTCATTATAACTTTGATCTTTGTCGATGGAGAGATCTGAGATAATTTAAGCTCTCCTATCCTCAACAAATTTATACAAAGCAGCCATTTCCATAGGGCTGCCTCAAAAGGGAATAATAAGTCTCAATAGATAAAAGTACTGAACAAACCACAAATCACTGAGCAAAGTTTGGTTTTTTTAACTCCTCTTAAAATTTTTCTGACAGCAAATGCTGAAAGAGCAACATGGCCAAAGACTCTTGTTCAAGGGAAAGAGACATAGGCAAAGAGTAGCAATTAATTGGGTTTGGTTGAACAGTAAAGGTGTGAAGGACAGTCCTAGGGAACAAGGCTTATTTGAAACCTTTCATGGCATGCTGAAGAGTTTAGATTTAATTTGGTAAGGAGATATCATTGGGAAGATTTTGAGCCTGTGAGTTATGAAGATTAATTCTGCAGTACTCTCCATGATGAATGTGAAGAGATTCTTTATAGTTAAGTAGCCACTGCAAGTGAAGAGATAATGAAGGCTTGAAATACGTGAATGAATGTGGAAATGAAAAGAAGGGCAATGGAAGAGTTATTTTAGAGTAGATTCAGTGGAACTCACAAGAGTTTGATAGTAAAGGGAAGAATTAAAAACTAAGAGAACATTTTAAGTAGAGGTGACAGGGAGGATAAAGGTGTCATCAACAAAAACTGGACAAAACAGGTTTGAGAAAGGAAATGGGTGGAAGAAAGGTGACTCAAGCAGAATGTTAGGAAATAATTTAAGGGTGGAAAGTTGTAGGAAGAAAAGTCAATGAAGGGCTTGAGAAGAATCAAAGAGAAGAGCAGTTGTTAGTAAGCATGCCTTAAGTGAATTATTCGCAATAAGTTAAAAATACTGGAAAGTAACAGGAAATAGTATTTGGGGAGTTGAAGTTTTGTATTTCGCATTAAGACTGAAGTCAGTCAGTATTTTTATAGAAGGAAACTGGTAATCGAAACATTTGCTTACCTTCATGAGCTAACTAATTAATCTTATTTTTCAGTAATGAAACTCCATCCAGTTTAATTTTCCCCATATTATACATTATACATTTAATTTTCCCCATATTATACATAAAACTGATTTCTATGAGAGCAAAGTAAAATGGAAACAATCCTAATTGAAGATGAGTGTTAATATCTGACATTCCTAAGTGTATCTGAGTGCTGAAGCAATGACTATGCTCTCCAATTTGTGCTTGTCACCCTCTACACAGGAAAATTATTCTTTGGTTGAGTGTTAAAACTGCTGTCTGCCTCACCTAATATCATGGTGATATAGATATTTTTGAACTAATGATGAGTTTGTTGAGAAAGAGGTACCCTGTTGAGTACTTCATTGTCTTTACCCAAACTGATTCTTTACACTACTTTGGTGATGCCTGCCTTCTTCTACCAGTAAACCAAAGGTGAGAATATAAATTTTAGTACTCAGAGTACTAATTAACATGAGAAAACAAGTAGGAAGATGTCAAAATGGTGGAGGAGCTATAGATTTCATAATCTATAAAATGAGATTATAGGCTTTGAAGACCTTTGGTTGTAGTCATACATCTGGAAAATCTGTATGTAAGTCAATTTAAAAATCATCCTCAGCAAAATCATGTGAAAACCACAATATGTCTGAAAGAACGAGAAGCAATGGGCTTTAATCAGGTAGGTTACAAACTATCATGCTCAGAACTTATATGAAGGAGAAATAAAATTATCAATTAGTGAGGCACCTGGGTGGCTCAGTCAGTTAAGCATCTGTCTTTAGCTGAGGTCAGGCTCCAGGGGTCCTGGAATTGAGCCCTGTGTTGGGTTCCCTGCTCAGTGGTGAGTCTGCTTCTCCTTCTGTCCCTCCCCTAAATAATAAATAATAAATAAATAAATAAACAATTAAATAAATAAATAAATGTCAATTAATTAAATACTTTTGGAAAGATCATTTTTATAAGGTAGGATTTTGCTAGTAAACATTTTAAATTGACAGGGCTATTAAAATGTGTCCTCTTACAGACAGGTGTGTTTGAACATGTACATGAGTGGTCTGTTTGGTGCAGGGTTGGGAGAGGGAATGGCCCTATATAGTGCAGTGCCCATTATGAACATCCATGATTCTGCATCCACAGTAAGAGAGATGTTTCAGATGCTGAGAGTCTAAGAAAAAACACAACAAGACTTCAGACATTAGAAAGACAGGAAGTAATGCGTCTTCTGTGCACTTTGAAAAGCTGGCCCTGATTTTTATGATACCCTCTGTCAATGGCACAACTTTCAGGGTATCTGTTGGATCTAGTATTATTTCATAAGGAAGATCACATTATAGAAATTACATGAACACCTGAGAAGGGGAAAAAGATACTATTTTAGTAAATGTGAGTGGAAACCACACGAACAGGCTACATAAAAATCAGTTTGAGTGGGCAACATTTGATAAGGTAGTTTTGATCATCTTTAACCATGAATCTCTCCACAGACATGTAAAACATTAAGTCAGCTGCTAATATAGTAGGCAGCATCAAAGTGTGGAATTGAGAAATGTAGATTTCAACTCCCACTCTATGGTTTGGGAAAGTCACCTAACCTCTCTGGGCTTTATTCATTCACTCATTCATTCATAATTATTTCTCTTTTTTTGTAATTATTTCTGTATTCCTTCGACAGACAGGCAACAAGCTTGTGCTTGCCCCTAGGGTTTCTCTTCCAGAGACTGAGAAGGGATCCCTAAACTTCCTTGCAACTCTACTGTGTATCAGTGAACAGTAATAACTGCTTGTTGAGGGACTTCATAGACAAGAGAACTAACTACTTTTGGAGGATTGGAGGAATAGAGTTTGAATTATGGGGAAAAAAATGTTGATTTGTACCAGGACAGCAGCAGGGACAAAACCATGGGGCTGGCCTAAGCCTTCACCAAGAGGAGCTAGAGTTTAGGATGATGCATAGAACAAAGTCGGAGGATGAAGCAAGACCAAGAGCTAGAAAGGTCGAAAGGATGATACTGACTAATTAGACCTCATGGTGGAGACAGTAAACCAAACACAGAGAACACAGGCAGACATCTCCTCCATCCCACCTTCAGTTTCGGATTGATCTAACTAGATTGGTAAAATGACTAGGCAGCATTGGTAGAAAATTATTTTATTACCAAAAGAAAAAAGAGTCTATGACTAAGTAACTTAATTGACCTTTACAGTATTTCTTTGTCGTGGGAACATTTGCAGACAGGCAATTACAGGGCATTCTGACACCATGTGGGATTTTTTTTTTCATTGAAACAGAGAAAGATAACATTATTAAATTTTTTTCAGTTCTGGAATGTAACTAACCGTACACCTCTTCACTGCCCTTCTTTTTTTTTCTATTTTTTTCTTTTTCTCTCTCCTATTTTATAATCTTCTACCCGCATGATCTCCCCAACACACCTCAGAATGAAAGAACTAAGCCACTTCTACAAACACCGCAAAATACTCATTAGTTTAAGTTTGCAAATGTCAGAGAAACATTAAGTGAAATTCACCATACTCCTCTTATACAACACATTTGACCTCTAGATACGTTAAGAGCTTCATCCTCCAATGCTTTTAATTCTAATCCTTGCAGAGACAAAATTCATTGCTTGAATTACAAGAGTGAGTCTCATTAAGGCTAAAAAGCAGTGACCCAGATAGCATAATGGATTAATATGATGACCTTGTAACTTCAGAGCTTACTTTCAAATCTGACGGTACAGTCAAATCATTTCAATAGTCAATTAATCAATTGGCTAATACTGGCCTGTAGTGTTCTTAGTTTGGAAGTCAATAGATCATTTTAGCCAATACCTACATAGCCTACATAGAATTAAACTAAGAATCATAATACATTTAACTCACAAAACCTTTCTTAAGTGATCATTATGAAAGAAACAGGGTTTCATGAATTGCTATAATGCTATAATCACTAATAATTATATAATTTTGACACTCTAATAAGCATCAGTGTTTTGAAACTTATGCCATAAATATCGAATAATGATATATGTTTGCATTCTATTCATAAAGAAAGACTGTAAACATAGTCAGGTATTGAGTAATGAAATGTGATTTTGAATGAATTCTCACTATTCTATTCTTTTAGTAACAGTGCCTTTAGAGTGATCTATACCATTAGGGTTATTCTATTCTGAGAAGAGGTTGGAAGTTGAGGTGGAAATAGGGATAGTTCAGCAGGACATGCTACAGAATTTTCAAAGTCTAAGGAATTAAAAAAAATTTTTCCAGAAATATGTGAAAAACTATTCCTATCTTTGTTTTTGGTAGATGCAAGATATACGGAATCCGGAAGGAACTCAATATGGCTCCCATCCCCAGATGGCAGCGATGAGACCAAGGGGTCAGCCTGCCGACATCAGGCAGCAGCCAGGAATGATGCAGCATGGCCAGCTGACCACCATCAACCAGTCACAGCTAAGTGCTCAGCTTGGCTTGAATATGGGAGGAAGCAGTGTCCCCCACAACTCGCCATCTCCACCCGGAAGCAAGTCTGCAACTCCGTCCCCATCTAGTTCAGTGCATGAAGATGAAGGCGATGATACTGCTAAGGTATGACTAGGTTATTTTGGGGACCTATAGGAAATGCTTGTTGCCTGAAAGGAGTATTCTTTAGCACTTTCCTTGATCAGTGATAGGTGCAAGTTTATAGCATCCAAATGAGAAACATTGGTGGAGGACATACTTTTTTAATGAAATGTGAGGTTACAAACTGAATAGATTAAATCACTTACTTTTCCAACTACATTTTTAAGTCCCTCATAAATCCTTTAAATATAGGTATATTAAGCATGAAAGTAGATGTCACCCACAAAATGTAGGGTCTGTATAGTGTGTAGGGAGAATAAGTCTTATAGGGCTCAACATCCAAAATTAAACTTAATTCACCACTCATTCGAAAAAATCTATTTCAATTTAACAATTTTATTTTAAAAAGGCAGCCTCTCAGGGGATACAGTGATGGCTCTGTGTATGTGTGCCTGTGTGTGTGTGTGTGAGAGAGAGAGAGAAAGAGAGAGAGAGAGAAATGGTCTAATGAAACTTTTGAGATTATCCAACCCAACCATTTCATACTGAGCGTGAGGAAGGTAAGGACCAAGGATATTCTATGACTCCCTTCCATAAGCAAAAGCCTGGGTGTTTCTTTGTTTACTTTTTGTTGACCCCTTGCCAACATAGCTATCTGTCTATCTCTCTGTGTTACATTAAATTATCTGTATAGGAAGATGGGTTTTAATTGTCCTTAGATTGGAAAATTAGCTATAGAAGGTTTTAGTTCTTTAAAATATCCCAGGCAGCTTTTTTTAAATGACTGCACCAAAACCACCAAAATAATCTTTTTTGTCAGTCAAGCATCTTCCAGTGAGAAAAGACCCTTGTGCCCATTTACCATGAGAAACACTCACATCTACTTGAGTATTTCCTATTTCTCCCCTCTGTTCCTTTAATCTTACTAATGACTTATCACTTGTGTCAGCCCTTTGTTTTCTTTTGACTTTTGCAAGAATTTTGTTTTAGGGGAATTACTCTGTCAACATGCTACCAAAAGCAACGCCGTGGGAATCTGACCTATTTGGTTAATTTTCAATATCGCCACTAATTTTTTTTTTTTAGCACCACTAATTTTTTTAAGATACAGATAAATAGTGACTCAGATTTCTTGAGCCTGATGACAAAGACAAGGCTGCTGCATTGACTATATTTTATTATTTTTAGTATTCTTATGATCTGGCATTTGGGGCCTTGATCCTAAAAAAACTACTCCTTCTAGGGCTAGCTAATCCTGAGAGAGAGAATATAACTCCCCTGTCAGCACACTTTTGATAAACAAAAAACCAGTCCAGAGCCCATACCGTGTCATCTCCTTAACAAGCTCACAGCAAGCCAATATATTCTCACTGCCCTAAGTCACCCCAGGACCTGGTACCAGACAACTAGGAACTACCCTGGTAGCCCATAGCCCACTGAAACTGTTCAAACTATAGCCAATCCTTAACTTATTCAGCATACCTATCCTACCTCACCCATTCCTTCCCACCAAAAAACCCAATAAAGTTTCTGGAGGGTGCTTTCATGCTCTGTCCTCTCTCTGTGTCTGCCTCCTAAGCCATCCTGAATGCTAGGCTGTGCCTTCCATTTCTAGTTATATAAATAATATAATATGTAATAATTATAATAATATAATAAGTAATATAAACTTCTTCCTTCATGACAGTCATTTCTTTATCACTATCTTAACCACCCCTGATTAGAACAAATCCTGGCTACATTTTAGAAGAGCTCCTCAATCTCATCGACCATGCTGGTTCTCTCTGCCTTAGCAAGGTTTTCCCTGTTGGTCAGTGAACAAGTCTCTCATGAATTAAGGTAAAAAGGCAGGAGAATAATTGATATTACATAAATAATTTACTGGGCTAGTGATGGCCTGACCTTTAGCTGATCATTTAGAGGGTAAGATAATTCTCTTAAGAGGGTGCCTGAGTGGCTCAGTTGGTTAAGTGACTGCCTTTGGCTCTGGTCATGATCCTGAAGTCCCAGGATCAAGTCCCACATTGGGTTCCCTGCACAGCGGGGAGTCTGCTTCTCCCTCTGACCCTCTCCCCTCTCATGCTCTCTCTCTCTCATTCTCTCTCTCTCAAATAAATAAATAAAATATTTTTAAAAAGATAATTTTCTTAAGAAAATGTGTATTATTCTAATGGAATCTAACAGTCAATGAGTACCAGGACCTAAATGTGAACAGCAAGAATTTGTTTGTGGCCAGTAATTTTGATATTGGGTTATGCATGGATAACTCAGGTTAATTTCCCAAACATAAACAATATGTACTCTATTGCAAGGGAAAAAAATCATTTTCTGCCTATAGTAAAGATCAGTTTGTGCATCTGGATTATATCTTTATCAGTATTCAGTGCTGACATTTCAGGAAATTAATGCAAAATTAGCATCTTCTGACAGTAAATTCTGTGCAGGATTGTCTTACTTACAATAGCATTTTCCACACTCTTCAACTTATATGATGAGAAGACTGAGTAGAAACCAGAACTTCACATAATTAACATTCACAGATTCTGCCATTTCCTCTTGCCCCATAAGGTCCACATCTTGTAATTTTGCTGAAGCATGAATTTGTATGTTAGAAGGTTCCAGGCTGGTGTGAAACTTTGCCACTATGTATCCTATACAATCACTGAACATCCACATCATAAAATAATTTATAGCTCATCGTTAATGATTATACAAATGCTGTAGAGTAGAACTTATATTCTATAGTGTTATATTCTTGAATTGGCCATGTGTGAAGGCTAAGGGATGGATTTCTCAAGAATGCCCTCATTAAAATGGCTTTCTGTCTATATAGACATTCTCAAGTTCAAGTTCATATTTAGTGTAAGTGTATTTTCCATCTCAAAAAAATCTACTTTCCCACTCCAGCTCTGCACACTGTTCTTCACCTTCTCTCCAATCCAAAATTGGATTACCCATTTATTCAGCTTATATTTATTAAATGGCTAAAAAACAAAACAAAACCCTGATGAAAATGCCTAAGCATTTTTCATCACAGTAAAAGATTAAGCTGGAATTTTCCCCTTTATATGTGAGCAGGATTTATGTGGAATGTTGTACTACCACTGCTCCAGTTAAATGTGAAAGAGCATTAAGTCAATAAGATCACTTAAATCATTCCTAACAGGAGAACGAAAAAAGAATATTTAGTCTCATACCAGAAAAAAAAGCTTTTAAAACTTCCCTCTTCACACTTTGAGCTCTTGTAAGCAATTACATATTAAATACAGTTTATCTAATTGAACAATTAAAAGAAATAAGTTTGTTTTGACAGAGAGAAATAGTGTAAATACATCAGTAAAATAAATTATCACCTTATAAACACTTCCATGGTTCTCATTGCTCTGGAGCTGTGTTGACAGCCTAAAGTCATAAACTAGACATACAGTAAAACATCAAAGAAATATAAACTTGGGTAGCTTGTGGTTCTAGGCCTGTAATCCAGGACTTTTAATACAACAGACACTGTAAGACACTCAAAGTATCTGGCAACAGAAGTATATTTTTAGCACAGCGTTCCATTCGGAAAATTATGGGCTAAGAATCAAGTATCCTTAAGTTTTTTACAGGTCCTTTGTAAATGGCGTATAGCCAGACTATCTTTACTTTTAAATGAAACTGGCTTTATTTATATTCGTCTAATTATTAAAATATTTGGCTTTATTTCTCCATTTAAGTCTGTTGCTTTTCATTTGTCCCACATTTTCTGTTTCTTTTTCTCTTTACCTTCTTTTTTTCTCTACCTTCTTTAAGATTGTTCTTGTTTTTCTCCTCATAATTTTCCATGGTAAGATTGGAAATTTTATCCTTTCTCTTCATTTTAGTAGCTACCTCTGATGCACAAATGCGTGAAATTCTAACACTGATCAATATCTTCATTCTTCTTACATTACTTAACTCCCAACACCTCCCTTCCAAATTGTACTGGAGTAATTATTGTTGTTGTTTTAATCATAATTTAATTAAATGATGTAATTTAATAAACCCCATGAAAAATGATTTCGATTATTTTTACATCCTTTTTTCCCTTTAGATTTTTTTTTAGTATTTAGTATTTTCTTCCATCTGACATCATTTTCCCTTATGCCTTTAAATTTTTCTTGCACAAGGATTTATTGGGAACATGATTGCCTTAAAAAGTGCTCTCACTGTGTATGGAATCTTAGACTGATACTGATTCTCTTCTATCCTAGTGAAGATATTCTATTACTTCATGACATCCTGATTTACATTATTTCTTTTGAGAATTCTACTGCCTCACTGTTTTTTCTTTAAAAGCAATCTGTCTTTATTCTCTGACTAGTTTTAAGATCTTCTCTTGCCTTTGGTACCTGCAGCTTCTTTGTGATGTGTGTGGGTCTTTAAATGTATTGTGAATTTAGTATTTCTATTCTACATCAGTTCCAGGAAATTTTCAGCCATTCCTATTTTTCAAATATTGACTCTACCCCATCCTTGCTCCCTTGTCATTCTGTAATTCTGATAAGACATATGCTAGACTTATCTTTCCTATTTTCTTGCCCCTTCGTATTATATTCTGATTAATTTAATTATGTCAATTTCTCACTCCATAATTCTCTTCATCTAGATATGATTAGAAAATAAAGCTGATCTCGTGAGTTTTTCATTGCAATATTTCTAGTTTTATTTGGTTCTTTCTCAAATCCATTTGTGCTGCCTTTTAAGTTGTTTGTTCTTTCCCCATGTATCTCATCTTTTTGTTCCTTTGACGATCTGCTAATTCCAACACATTAAGCCTTTTGAGGTCTGTTTCTATCATCTATAGTTGCTGCTGGCACTTGGTTTTGATGCCATATTCCATTTTGCTTTTTGGCTTTTAGTATAAGAGCTGATGCTCATTAGAATTTCATGAGGATTCTATCAGATGTGATCCAAGGGAGGGATTCTTCTAAGGATGATTTTGCTTTTGGCATTTGCTTCTACCAAGCATCTTGGACCATTACAATCTAGAACCTCTCCTGGCTTGATGTTTTTCAGATCACCCAAGTTGTATGTATTCAGGGTATCATTCCTCAACAAACTCTGGTTTCTGTTGGTGAATTATCACAAAAGATAATTTCCACTCAGCACTCAGTGTTTTCCTTGCAGGGTCTGAGAGGGTGCTTACAGGGGGAGTTGTTCTATCCCAGCATGGCGCTGAGAGTCTAATTCTTTTCTATTCTGGCTTTGATGGGAACCCTCCTGTTAAGCACCCCACTTTCGGTCAGCCATGAGCTTTGTCTTCTATCTACTGTGCCTTTGACTCAATTTTACCAGGCTCAGCAACTATCTTTAAAATGAAAGCTATCTTCAGTACTCTGCTTACTCCTCTGAGTTCCTGCTTTCGTTTACTTTTTGCTTTTAAGTTTCTTACTAATCTGCTAGTTCATCAATGCATGTGCTTCACCATGCTGGACAGAAAGAGGATTGTTTCTGTTTTTGTTTTGTTTTCTCAAAGCAAATAGGATAAGTCACTAGAGCAACAATTAAATAAGCTTTTAGAAAAGTGCTTTTTATTTACCACAGTTCTGAAAGCAAGAAGATTCCTGAATAAACTAAAAATGATAAGCAGACAGGTTTCTACAAACACTAAGTGAAGTCAAGCAATCTTGGAACCAAATGTCAAATCACTTTATCTAGCAATAGGACAAAAATTGAGACTGCAAAGTCAGGGATTTTCCACCCTGAGCTGTGTTTGTTATGCAATTGTTCAACACTTCACATAATATAATAGAATATGTATGATACTTTTAAAGAATTTCTTAGACCCCAGCCATTGAAAAATACATACTCCTTGTTTATTAAAACTAAAGTATCCCATTGGTTAAGGTTGAGCCTAACGAACTAGTTCTGCGGGAAAATAATAAAATTCAGTCAAACAGCCAGTTAGTACCTGATTCTAAATAGTTGTTCCTAAAATCCATTCAGTAACTAAATCATACTAAGAGAAAGTACTTTCAAGGTATATATGTTCTTAGATGATTCGTGCCCTAGATAATTGAGCACACTTCATTAATTCATGGAATAAAATAAAGTGAGGTTAAACATAAGCACCTGGCATTTTATTCCACAGGACCCTGTGCCAGCCTTCTTGTGCATTCCCTTGATCCAAAAGAATAAGAAGTAAACATATTGCCCTAGACAGGCAAATTTGGAAAAAACCAAGTGAATTCAACAAAATCAATAAATATAACTAAGAGGTATATGTGATTATAATCAACTCTGTCCCTCACTTTAAGGTAATTTTTCTGGACAGTAGCTTAAATTTCTTAGCCTTATATAAGGCCACTGAGTATCTTTGCTAAATTCATCCTAAAATAATACTCAGCTATGTTTGGCAGAATCAGGGATCCTTAAAAATGAATTTGCTTTATAAACAGTGATAAAGATTCATGCTTGTGAATCATTTCAAAAGTAAGGCATTTCATAAACTTTTTTTTATAATTGATGTTTTGAGTCACTGAATGTACTGTTATTATTAATGATAATAATAAACCTGATTGCAAAATGAAAGAAGTATTACAGCCTTGCTGATTTCACAGTAACTAGATGACTTACTTTCCATGCTTATTTGAATTTATTCTCATAAGGGGATTTTAGACAGCATAGTGTAGAAAGGAAAGAGAGAATGTATTTAAGTAGAGCAAAAATTTTTCACTTACAGCAACAGCACCATCACAAAAAGTGCTATGATATGCCCTGTTTCTATGGCGAAGATTTTATAATATTTACTTTATATGATAAGAGTTATAAGTGGAGTTCTGTGTTGTTTGTTCAGCCTATTATGCAGATGGTGCTTGATTAAAATCTATTTTAAACTATAGCGATTACTGCAGCATCATGTGCATTAAACAGCTCTCCCAGCTCCATTAAAGGCTTTGGGACCACGGCAGTTTATTTTAAATATGCTTATAGACGTTTCTAACTTCTCCAGGGACGTTTCAATATCAGTGATTCTCTTTCCTTGAGAGTCTTAACTCCTGTGCTCTGTATTCTTAAGAAGTATTATCCAAGCAACAGTGTTACTGCACGCTTTTTTAAAGTGAAAAATTATTGTTTTCTTGTGATAAATAAGTTAAATACATCACTATAATTAAGCAATACGACATGACAGGAGTGGATTACCAGAAGACTAAGGACACCTCTAGGGATTTTAGAAATAAATCGATGTCTCCAAGTCAGTTGCACGAGGCCGATGCATCTGTGTAAAGATGATGGGAGAGTAATATTTATTTATGCATTTGTGTATGTCTTTATTTATTCATTAATGTTTTAATTGAATGTGAAATAAATCTGTAGGTGATCAGAATGACAAGCAGGGCCTCAACTTAGGCATGTTCATAGGTGTTAAGATTGTCAAAGGTCCTTTCTCTCATAATTCTGTGCCTTTGCCCAGTGCTGTGGGACACAGCAGGGGACATGTGTGTTGATCCACTGCCTGCGAGACCCAACCCCAAAGCTGGGAGAAAAGAAAGATGAATGGCACCCGGTCCTTACTTTCAAGGCGCTTATCATCATGGGGAGTTTCTATTTTGGCGTTAGATGGTTTCTTCTCTATTCTAAAGACTGTCATGTTGGGATCCAGTTGAACTCTCCAGGCTTAGAACCCTGGTGACTTCAGAAACCCTGTAGCCTAAAAAATGCCCAATGCACAGTGATGTACTGTCCAATAGACTTACCACTGGGCCTGCCTGACTGTGTACATTTAAATTTAACTAACTACAATTGAATAAATAAAAAATAAACTCTATCAAGTGTGGCTCTCTAGCCACATGTGGCTAGCGGCTCCCCTTTCAGATGCACAGAGAATATTTCCATCTTTCCAGAAAATTCTATGAGTCAATGCTACTCTAGATTCTAGAAGTCAGGGCCTCTTAGAAAATGAGAATGTAGAATGATAAGCTTTCATCCATCTATGTAGGAATTCAGGATCCTGACAATCCTCAAAATTAAGGTTCAGGGACCTATTACAAATCCATTTAGCTAATTTTTCCACCATAATCATATCCATCACTGTGTCCATCCCAAATAGCTCATGGTCAGAAAAGCCAGGTATCTTTCAAAATGTAGTCTGTTACTGGCATGTAAGTGAATCCAAATTAAAATATTTTTTTCTTCAAGGAGACTTTGCATTTGAGCAATGACCGCGTGTTTTTCAAAATTGCGATGAAACTATCTCTAGAAAGTGAGCCTTACAAATCCCCAGCTCATTACACAGAATCTAAAATAATGGCTTAGAGCTCCTGAATGGCTCTTTTGGTTAAGCGTCTGCCTTCCGCTCAGGTCGTGACCCCAGCGTCCTGGGATCGAGCCCGACATTGGGGGTCCCTGCTCAGCTGAGAGCCTGCTTCTTCCTCTTCCTCCACCTGCCGCTCTGCCTACTTGTGCTATCTCTCTGTCAAATACATAAATAAAATCTTAATAAAATAAAATAAAATAACAGCTCATTTCTGTACTCTCAGAATCACAAGAAAAATGCAAAATAAAGAATAAGATCTCCACACATCAGGAGGTCCCTGGGGTGGACACCCTTAAACTTCACATAGCACTGCTCAGCTACTTGGATGCATTGGATAACAAGCCACAATAGGAAATTTTCATTCCACTATATTGCAGCCTAAAAGCAAAGATGATGTGTACACCCAATAAGTCTTTATACAAAGAACACAGAGAAATATAATAAATGATTCCTTTGAAAACACATTTTATTTTCTTAAAAAAATAGAGATCTTTCATACATTGTTTTTGGTTTTGCTTTTTCTTCTCTGTCAGCTGGGATGAAAGGGTGTTAGTTTAAATCACAGTTCCGTTCCATAAGGATAATTCTATAAGTGGCTTGAATAGCATGATCCAAGAATATAGCTCTAGTGATCTCCTTTAATTTCTCAGTGAAAGGCAGTGAATCTTGAGACATGAATATTTTGGGTGTATCTTTGAGTGGCAGATAATAGAGGTTAGCATGAGTATTTAAAAGGAAGGTGTATCAGGGCACCTGGGTAGCTTAGTCAGTTAAGCATCTGCCTTCAGATCAAGTCCTGATCCCAAAGCCCTGGGCTTGAGCCCCTTCTCCCCAGCTTGTGCTCTCTTGTTCTGTCTCTCAAATAAATAAATAAAATCTTTTAAAAAATACTAAATAAATAAATACATGCATACATAAAAGGAAGACTATAGATATGCTCTTGTTTTGAGGTATAGTGAAGACAAAGCAGATGAAATGCTATGAGACTGGCTAGCAGAGTGGCCTTGATGGGGGTCAAAACCCCACCTTCAGTGTAGGGCCACTCAGCAACACAATCAGGTAGATAGTTGAAGCCCCCAAGTTACACCTTATAGTGCATAAATGATATCTCCCAAGCCTTGAAAATGGAAGGAAGAACTCATGAAATGCTTGTTTCTACTAAACAAAACATGGAGGTTGAGCAAGACTACATCTGGCTAACCTTACAGGACAGGTCAGGAAAGAGGGAAAGTTTCCAGACAACAAAATGGATTGGTTGCCCAGAATTGTTTAGAGTTTCCAACAGGGTTGGCATACATTACTTCAACATGATAATTTGTGGTTTCAATACACTTGATAAAATGTCTCACTGGTTCTCACAAGTCATCCTGCCTCCTTGGATCATCTGTAGAGAGTAGGGCCATGTTGTCAGATACCAGAGGGCAGTCCTCCTTTCTGTTACAACACAGCATCACACACTCAGCAGATCTAAAACTTGGCACCTTCCCATCCACATAACAACTTAAAAAGAAAAGCAGCATGAAGATCAGTGATCCAAAGACAATTTTGGACAGTGGAGGCAGGAAATTATTTATAAAATTTGGGGAAATGTTTTAATAAATATGTTTACATTGAATCATGGGATATTTACTTCTGTGGTTGACATTTGATTATTTTCCAAAAAGACTGATGTAATCTATACTCATAGAGGTTTGGATATGTCAGTTGGCTAATTTCTTAATTGAAATTTAAAATAAGTCCAGGTAAAAAATAATAAAATAAAATAAAAGAGTCCAGGTGATATTCCACATGGAGAAGCATTCATTTTCCTACATTTTGTTCCCTATTTCTAAGTATTTCCAATCCTTGATGCAATATGACCTCTAATATCATATTCACTCTGTTTTTAATATTATTCATTTTGGGTTTTGTTGACTCCTTTCTGTTTTTCTTTTTAATAAATATTTTATTCTTAGGAATATAGGAGCAGTCATGTTTACAAAACTTGAATCTTATAAAAAATACAAAGAAGAAAATCATAAAGACTCAGTATAACCCAGAGATACTACTGTTAACATGTCAAATTCAAAAAATTTTAGAAAGTTTCTGTTTTATTTCTTACCACATACTTGCATATTGTCTTAAAGTTCTCAAGAAAATTAGTTTGGTTTAATTTCCAATAACAGAAACCATTTATGCTTTGATTCATTCATTCTTTAAGTTATGTTATTATTTTACATTATAATTTTTATTACTATCATAACAAATGTTAAACACTTACAATGTGTCAGGAACCATGAGAAGTGCTAGTGAGCAAAATCACATGGGGACCTGCCCTAAAGATGCTTATGCTCTAGGGTGGGAGAAGATCTAACATATAAATTATTATATAATTAATTACAGGTCTGATATGTACTATCAAAGAGATACAAGTGAGTCACACAAACCTGACTGAGTTTGAGATACTTTAGACTAGCAAATACAATTGTCAAATAGCCGTTATTTCAATGCATTCAAAATTCAGGGGAAAAATGAGTTTGACAGTCATCCACCCACAAAAGATAATGGAAACCCTGCGTACCTATGAGATCACCTAAGTACAAACTCACAAGAGAAGACAGTCTACAGCAAAAGACATCAGGAAGGCTACAGTTGAATGGGTGGGTGGAGAAGGATGAGCAAAGAGATGATTCTGGAAACAGAGAGGCCAGCAAGGTGGTAGTAAGAGCCAGAGATGGTGATGTCAGGATGCCCTTGGAAGAGAGAGTGTTCACAGAGAGAAATCAAGTAAGGGGAAGACGGAAAAGTCCATTGAGGTTAGCAAAGTGGCTCTTGGGGATTTATTAGAGCTAAGTGATGGGGAAGGCACCCTGAGGTGAGTTTCAGAGACTGCTTACAGCAAGCATGGGCAACCACTTGAAGGAGTTTTGTTGCGAAGAGAGGAAAGAAAGAAAGATATGGCTGTGTGTGGCCAATAGAAGCACAGAGAAAATTCACTTTTTTGTTTGTTTTGTCTCTCAAATATTTAAATACCAGTCAGGACCCTAGAATTGAGGATGTGTCTGAGGCCAGTGTCTCCTATTCATAAGCATTTTGATTAATTAATGTAAAGGCTGGGCATCCAGATATTATTTAGAAGTTTCTAGGGAATTATAATGGGTAGCCATATTTGAGAGCTGCTGTTCCAGGTCATACATGCCTACATGTTTAGTTTAGAGCTAACACCAGTTTGCCCAGTAGCAACTCAGTCCCAAAATGCTAAACCTCTCACAGATTTCCATGGAGACCAATGATTTCCCAGGATCTCCCCTCAGATCCATCCTGAGGAAGTTATCTTCTAAAGTTACTCTTCCTTAGTTTGCCAGGTTCAAAGCATCCTGTCCCCATGGGGGAGTGTTTGATCTCCTTCAGTAGACAATTTCAAAATGATCTTCTTTTAATTATCTTTCTCACTAAAAACAAAGCCCAAGAATTCATGTAGCTTTTTTTTTCTGTCTCTACTTGGTTCTTGGAGCATATTTTTTAAACTATGACCACATGGGTTCACAAATTAATATAAAGGTCATTTCTTTCTATTCACTCAATGGATGTTTTTGAGTTTCTACCATGTCATAATTAACGCTGGACTATCATTTTAAAGTTTTAAACAACGACAAATATATACCATCTCAGTAATCACAAAATGGCACTGACCTGGTTTGCAGAGAAAATGGAGGCCCAAAGAAATTATACCATTTGCCCAACATTGACAGAGCTAAAAGAGAGTAAAGGAGGGACATGAATCTAGATCCTCTGGTGCCATATCCACTGGCTATCATGCTGGCTCTCCATTGCTGACAGCTGCTTTACACAAACTACTCTGCCTGGCAGTTTGTCCAGATAAAGTATATATTGTTTGTACGTATGCAGAGAGCAAAAAAGCAATAGCTGCGGAAAGTGAAGGTATGGTACCTTACTTGATCATGGCAGCATCCTCAGTAGATTGCACACATGCACATTTATCCTGGGAGCCCCAAGAAGAGACGATCCCAACAGACTCAGCACTATCTGCTACTCAAGTAGATTCACAGAATTGTAGAAATAGAGAGAAATCCTAACCAAAATCTCTCATTCTATACAGGTGAAGTGACATCACATATAATTAGTTATTACCAAAGGTAATATTCAAATGTAGATGTCTTCAAGACATTCAGCATGTCTTTTCCCACTTGCATCAAAATAACCATTAAAAGCAACCAAATATTCATCTTTGAGGACAATGGAGAAAATAGACTCAATTTTTAAACTGAGTATAAAGCTTTTCTAGAAATGTCCAGGATCTGGACCCTTGTTTCCAGAGATGTGCTTTCCAATTTGGGCGCCACTAGCCATGTAACTATTTAAATTTCAAGCAGTTAATATGAGATAAAACTAAATTTTGCTCCTTATTTATTCTAGCCACATTTTAAGTGCTCATTAGTTACATGTGGCAAGTGGCTACCATTTAGAATAATGCAGATTATAGAACTTTACCCTCATGGCAGAAAGTTCCACTGGGCAGCACTGATCTCCCTAGATTATGCCGGTCACTAAGCTATGAGCATTGCTAGATTTTCCCAATACCATTCTATAGGCCTTATATGCAACATCAAAAGCCATTCAACTTTATTATTGGACATGTCACCCACCATGGTTTTAAAATCATAGTTAGGAAGAAAAGGAAAAACTCCCCCAGAAGAAAACAAGTTAGATTGTTCACACAATAGGGGGAATCTGCTGTTGTCACAGTTACAATGCTGCTTGTCATTCAGCAATCGCAGAGAGGAAAATGAAAAGTTGACAGATGAGGGATAATATTTAGTGGTATAATTATATTATAAAAAGAACCAATAATACTATGTTAAAGTTATGTAAATGAGGCTGAAAGGAGGATAAATATGAAAACCACAGGAAATATGAAGTTAGTTTTTCATGAAAAACAGCACCGACAAAACTAAGTGCCCCCCAGAAATGTCTGGATTCCTGTGATGAGTGTGAGCGAGTATATCTGTGTAAGCCTCAAGGAGAGCAATACAATGTATTGCCAAATTTTCTCAGTTCCTCTGTAATTCTAATTTCATGTTTATTTCAGATCAACGGTGGAGAGAAGCGACCTGCCTCTGACATGGGGAAAAAGCCAAAAACCCCCAAAAAGAAGAAGAAGAAGGACCCCAATGAGCCCCAGAAGCCTGTGTCTGCCTATGCGTTGTTCTTTCGTGATACTCAGGCTGCCATCAAGGGCCAAAATCCAAATGCTACCTTTGGTGAAGTCTCCAAAATTGTGGCTTCAATGTGGGATGGCTTAGGAGAAGAGCAAAAACAGGTAAGAGAGAATGCATAGTGGAGTGGGAGTCAACGTGCTTTAAGAATGCATATGCACTCTTAAAAAAAATGGCTTTTGAGGACTTTAGGTGAATTTTTCAGATGCCAGAACTAAGACTGAGAATGTCCCCCATCAGAACCAGACTTGGGAGACTTTCACATCATTTTATACTCCTTTATTGCTCCTTCATAAATAGCCTGTTGGTTTCCTTTGTTTCAAGGCTTATATACTGTAGTTACTTTTGGAAGGACTTTGACATGCCCCAGCCAGGATGACATCATTCCTTAATGTTACCAATGTGATCGTAAAGACTAAAAAAAAGGAATACTGAAAGTATTTTGAAAACTGTCCACACCTCTCTTTAGCACTTACTATTTGCCCTTTGGTCATCAAAACCCTCTTTGCTCTTTGTTAAATGAACCTCAGTTTAAGGGTTTCTACCCTTAGCCATTCCCTAAAGACCACCGGAGCATGTTATTCAATCCCACATATACCATATTTCTAGACTGTGTTAAATGGGACCAGATGCCTGGTTATTTTCTTCTGATGTGGATTGCCATAATATGAAGACCATGCTTAGAGGAGCCACGTGGAACATTCTGCATCTCAGCCACGGCAGAAATAGCCCAGAAGGTCTTGAGGAGGATGGGAATCATGGAGAGAGAGCCAAGAGTTCAATACATAGATGTAGCCCACCTCATCAAGAAGCAATATTAATCTCACATTTCTAAAACCAGGACTGCATTGCCATTTTCACCATCTGGAATTTCATTGTCAAGAAGAAAAAAAAAATAGACAAGCATCATCATTAAATTATGGTCATTGAAACAATTACCTAGATGCAGCTTTAATTACTGCAAGTGGTAATAATGATGAATTAGTCTCACAGCTGATTCTTGATAGAGACTTTGACCTTTCCTCATCAGGTCCAGGGATATAGGTAAGAAACAGAAAATCTCAAAGCTATATACATAGAAGTACCTATATACCTAATATCGATCAACATCTAAATGTATACAGTTTCTTCTTCTTTCAAGAACACTTTCCCATGATTTTGCTCATTTGATCTACTGAATATCCATAGATACTTTTATCTAAATTTTGTAGATTATGAAATAGAGCCTGGTAGTCAACTTTAGTCATGTAGTCATTCAACGAGTGTTTGTTGAGCATTTTCTATGTACCCCGGGCACTGTTATAGTCACTGTATATCTAGCAGAGAACAAAACAGACTCCCTCACTTTGTGAGGATTTGTCTAAGATTACTTGGGCTGCTACATGGAATTACTGTGACTAGAACTTAGCATGCTGCAAAACCAGTTATGGTGGAAATGGTAGAACCAGTTGCTAAGGAACATAAAACCCAAACCCCCACCCCAGTTCTCCGAAAGCCTTCTTTTCTGTAAGCCAAAGCTACCTTTGACAGTCTGAAATCTCTACACATTTTCTTACGTCCCTTTCAAGATTGCCAGCCCAGAGATGGTTTCTTAGGAAGGCACAGGCCTGCCATGCGGAGCCCCATTTTGCGAGAATCATCCTCCAGGACAGAAAACACACTACTGAAACATTTTCTGTGCACTCAATGAAAACATTCATCTCACTGGTAATAGAGTAGTTGACATTGTGTTTTGTGATTCTATTAAAAACCTAATACAGTTGCTTTGGGATTTTAGAGCTGATTTCTATCCTACTACAGATCAATTTGCTCTCATACTCCCAAAACTGAGATGTGGTTCCCAGTTGATGCTGGACATTCATGGTGGGATTCTACAGTGACTTCACTCTTCCACTCAGCAGAGCATTGCTGAATGAGAAACTGCATGTAGACCAGGAATCCAAACCCTATCCCTGTTCCAGATTTCATAACCATAATGCCTCCCAGTTCTATCCTCAATGCCACACCCCAAGACATACCCATCCCCTCTCTCTACTTTGATCATCCCTGGGTGTATTCTTAGACAACTGGCTTCAATACTATAAACTCTTTTGCTTGGTGAGATAAAATTTCCCAGAGGAGACATTCAGAAAGTGATTTCTCTCCCTAGGGGTTATGTGCAACAAGTCGTGTTCATCAAAGGTCCATGATTCCCCTCTGAGGACTCAGCCCTCCCTTCTAGCCAAGACTCAGCAGCTAAGCTGGGTGTGTTGTTCCAAGGCTCAAATGTGCTCCTTTAGCTTCTACTTTTTCGACAGTTTTCTTCCACAAATCATCAGTAGCCTGTGCTATCACTCGTCTGACTCCCCTTTCCACCACCCTGACCCCAGATACCTTTGCCCAATTATTTCCCACATTCACTAGAGAAGCTCCTGTGGTTTTAAGGTCAGTGGTTTAAAAGGAAGAGGTGTACAAAGGCCTTCCTTAGCCCAGGATCAGTTCTTCACATTATCGACGTTAAAAGTCAGTGTCTACACCCATGTCTCTGGTGGAAAAGAATAATATTCATATGATGAAAGTCGGGTAGCTCCTCGAGGCAGCAAATATAAAGCTGCAGGTTGTTCCCACTAATTCTATTATAATAAGGCCGTTTATTTTTATTACAGCAAGAGGAGAAACATTAAGATAATATTCTGCATTCTTTTTGCGTGACCATATAAAGTATTTACAGACCCAGGGAAAATGAGATTCACTATTCTCAACTGTCATGTTAAAAAGGGAAATCACTCCCATTCTCCCATAATGCCTTTCAAATTGGGGCCGACCCTTTCTAATGCAGAGAGGATCATAGTTACGATGTAACATTTAAGGATTTCTAATTGTACACATGTGATGACAAACGTTTTTCTCTTTCTCTTGTGCGTTTTATTTCCAATTTAGTAAGTAACTCTAATGAATCTACCGTTAGGTTCTCCTTTAACAGAAATAGTTAGAGTTTGGGGGAATAATTTGTTTTACAAACGAAGGATGAAATTCTCCAATAGTTGGCCTGTAGAATTCACTGGCTATTACAAAGCAGTTTCGTGATCAGAATCCAGGTGTTAAAAAGTTATGCCAAGATTGTTTGGGGAAATACTTAATAAACATAACCATCTTTTTCTTTTATTAAAACAAATTGATATTTTAAAAACGGAGCACTGTTACCAAAGCAAGGTATTGGGAGCAGGGTGAGTCAACCCTGAGGTGGCTTGTCCCCATTTTATGCTCTTTTAACTTAGCAGGGGTTCAGCCTAGGTCATCGTTCCCTCTTACAGGATGATCTTGCTTACTAAAGGCGGTGAGGCTGAAGAGTACACGAATAATATGGTCTGTTACACGCAGAGGATGCAAGCCCATCCCGGGGACAAGCAGAGAGAGGGTCAAATGAATGAAATCAGACACTGTGCTTTCAAAAGGGAGCTTACCGCATCCGATGGGCCATAGTTCTGCTGCTCCATGGCAGTGTTTCTCCCACAGTTTGCAAGAATTACCAGCAAAATGAACATACCTGCCTAGAATGCACATTTGGGCATCAAGAGAATTTTAGCAAAATATCCCATTGTGTTATGATGGTATATTACCACCTGTTCTTTCCCTTTATGTTGACTCATTGTGCCAACATAATACAGTATCTCCGTTTAGAACTTAAATTAATTGTATTTTACCCTCCTTTAATATTCAAATTTGGGAGTGCACCTCCTGCTATGTATTTCTAAAGGAATGTTGCTGGAGCAGATTAGAGGCAGACCATTAAGCTCCAAAATTTAGGCATGTTACGAGAGCCCCACGTGATGTCATGGGCATTGTGTAGGCAGCTGGCTTGGGCAGAAGCTAGGATTTCATGTGCCGTGATTGTTCAAAAAATCCTGTTGTCATAACAGCCCCCAATTATGAACAGCTACAAACATAAACACAAACCGAGGAAAATGGACAAAATTATTGATGATTTATTAGGGGCTCCAAAAATTACAATATTTAAGGAAAAACAGCTATTAGTGAGATTACAATTGAATGTTTTCTTGACAGCCAGAGGGTATATGACTAATAGAGCTGCTGTATGTTTATATCACATGCTTCCTCATTGTGGAAGATAGGCGGGAATGAGAAGCCACTGCAGAAGGGCAAAGCTTTATTTTCAGAATCCATGGTGAGTGAGCAACTGTATGTACTTGGGTTTCTGTGAAGAATCTCTCAAAGAAGAAAAATCAAAAGGAGGCTGAAAGAAGCAGTAAAAATCCTCCAGGAACACAAAACTTCCCTTAGGAACCATTCCTTACCAAAGCCACAGATCGAACTTCGCGCATTGGAGATCTCCCCATTTTAATACTTTGGAAGGTGGTGCTAAATCTGGAAGGGAAGGAGGATTATGTTTGGGATTTCCAACCAGAGGTTTAAATGTTAATGAATCATAAGACAATGGAGAGCCCATGGCAGAAGCATACTAAGTCGTTCTGAAGGCACCAGATGGAGAAAGGGAAATAAAATATAAGTATTGCTGTGATGTTGGTCTTTGCTACTTATCTTTCACTGACTGAAACCTACAGAGAGTGGAAAATAATAACTTAACAATATCACACCCTTTATATTAGGCTCCTTGGAGTTTCAGCAACCCTCAGCATCTTTTTTTTTTTTTTTAAGAGATTTCAGCTAAATTTCTTGTCTATCCCTGTTATTTCTGAATTCTCTGATTCTGGTCACCAAAGTATAAGATCTAGGTCCACAGTGAAAATAGAGAACAAATCCAGCCCTACTAAATTAAAGAGTCAGTCCAGCTTTGAAGCTGAAGGGATTGGTCCAAGGAACTAGAAGAGGGTTCTTGGGTCCTTTTTAGCCACGGAAAGGCAGCTCTTAAGTGGAAAAGGAAAGTCACCTTAAATCAGAACCAGATGTAAATTACTAAATGAACCTTAAGTTCCTAATTGGAGACACAGTCAGGCTGTAATACATTTAGCAAATTACAAACAAAATGTTCTTGTTTACATTACATTAAATGGCTTTAAAGCTTCAGCCAAAGAGCTAAATAAACATGCTGTTATGCTAAAAATGGAGTGGAAGGCCTGTTTGGAGTTTGAGTATATTCAGGAGAAACCGCAGCCCACGGCGCCCGGGGAGTATATTTTTGTAAACGTTCGTCCTGTCGTGCATGGAAGAGGAGAGTAGATTTACCTCCAGAACGAGCCTAATGAGCAGATCTCACTTGCAGGGAAACTGTTTGAATACTGTAACATATGCCTTCTTTCAGGATGCATAATTCATATCCAAGGGTATTAGCCATAGCAGTTCAGCTCAATAGCAACACCTCATTATTTTATCCCTCAGTATTTATTCCTATGTTTGACGCCTCATGAAATTACTGTTAATGTGTTTATATAAGGGCAGATCTGACACAAGTGGCAAGAATGTAATTTCCTACTCATTCTTTCCTGCTGCTGTGTCCTCTTCCCTTGGTAGAAGTGGCAAGTGTAAATAGTTAATTTGCTTCAATTATGAGCCTGTCCTGCTAAATTAGAAGCAGCAGGGATATGAAGAGCCAGAATTATACTTATGAGGCAGCTGACAAATCCTCTGAGCCCACGGAATCAAATCATTTACTCCTCATTGGTGCTCAAACACCCACCGGAGAGGTGCTGCTGGGGGTTTTTCCCCCCTTATCTTCCGAGCAAATTTGGATTTTACGTCAACAATACTCAAGGTTAACTGAAGCCATGCTGCACTGTAACATTCACACATGTGTTTATCTTAGCCGTTTCCTTATAAACAGTACCCATGTTTCCTTTTTTTTCCCCCAACCAGGAGTAAAAAATGTGAAACAATTGTTCACGTTTAAACTGTAGGATATAAGAGAAGTTTAATCTAAAAATGTGCAACTGAGCAATTAATTTTATTTTTTTATTTTTTAAGATTTTATTTATTTATTTGACAGAGAGGAGAGAGATCACAAGTAGGCAGAGAGGCAGGCAGAGAGAGGGGAAAGCAGGCTTCCCGCTGAGCAGAGAGCCCAATGCGGGGCTCGATCCTAGGACCCTGAGATCATGACCTGAGCCAAAGGCAGAGGCTTTAACCCACTGAGCCACCCAGGTGGCCCTGAGCAATTAATTTTAATAATTTTCTTAGAGGAAAGGGTGAGCCTATTTTAGATCTAAAACGCAAGTAGGGACATGTCCATATCGTGGGCACGTAACGGGATTATTGCCTGAGGCATAAACCCAGGTCAGACACGTGTAGAAAAATGCCAGCCTCGTATACAGTGCAAACAGACATTTCCTTGGAATTTCCATGACATTGATGGAGAGAGAATTTGAAGAAAATATTCCTCATGCCAGTTGTGCTTTATGTATTACTGGTGGAAATATTTGGAGTGGGTATGTTGTATATCTATCTAATGCTCTATTTCCATTGATGTGCATTTTAACATAGAAGACACAATTCAGAACTTTATCGTGAGCACTCATCCTAGTACAGAAGGAGAAGTGTGGCACTAGACACTGCACACTCGCTCACACGTATTTCCTGAGCATGTAATACGTATGTACCAAGCACGGCCCTGTTTGCTGGGACTTCATCTGTAGAAGGTCCTGGTGGGTGTCGCATCAAGTGGAATTCTCCTGCCGCTAGGAAGAGCCATCAAATGGACGAAGGTGGATCTAGGATACCAGATCAATTTGGTTCACCGCATAGTTTGGTTGTATTTGTTGCAGGATATTGGGTAAAATAACTATCTATGCTAGTCTGTGTTTTCTTATCTGTAAAATGAGAGAACTGATAACCACTGCAACCTTCTCATTGAAAGAATAAAGACTATAGATAGAGATAGAACCTGACACAAAAAATGCATGCAACAGAGGCATGTTTTTTTTTCCCAAATATGTTTACTTTATTTTTTCAGTGTTACAAGATCGATTGTTCATGCATCACCCCCAGTGCTCCATGCAATACGTGCCCTTCTCAATACCCACCACCACGCTTGCCCAACCCCCATCCCCTCCCCTCCAAACCCCTCAGTTTGTTGCTCAGAGTCCACAGTCTCTCCGATTTCCCCCCATTCACCCTTCCCTTCCTTCTCACAATGCCCTCCATGATTTTCTTTATGCTCCACACGTAAGTGAGACCATAAGATAATTGCCTCTCTCCACTTGACTTATTTCACTCCACATAATCTCTTATAGTCCTGCCCATGTTGATACAAAAGTTGGATATTCATCTTTTCTGATGGAGGCATAATATTCCATTGTATAGATGGACCACATCTTCCTTATCCACTCATCTGTTGAAGGGCATTTTGGTTCTTTCCACAGTTTGGCGATTGTGGCCA
>CM052798.1:104134828-104197711 GCA_028533885.1 Nasua narica | reverse complement strand
TGTTGTTTACTATCTTGTTGATTTTCGCCATTCTAACTGGTATAAGGTGGTATCTCGGTGTGGTTTTGATTTGAATCTCTCTGATGGCTAAAGATGATGAACATTTTTTCATGTGTCTGTTAGCCATTTGTATGTCTTCTTTGGAGAAGTGTCTGTTCATGTCTTCTGCCCATTTTTTGATGTGATTATCTGTTTTGTGAGTGTTGAGTTTGAGGAGTTCTTTATAGATCTGAGATATCAGACCTTTGTCTGCAGTGTCATTTGCGAATATCTTCTTCCATTCTGTGGGTTACCTGTTTGTTTTGTTGACTGTTTCCTTCACCGTGCAGAAGCTTTTTATCTTGATGAAGTCCCAAAAGTTCATTTTCGCTTTTGTTTCCTTTGCCTTTGGAGACATGTCCTGAAAGAAGTTGCTGTGGCTAATGTCATAGAGGTTACTGCCTATGTTCTTCTCTAGGGTTTTGATAGATTCCTGCCTCACGTTGAGGTCTTTATCCATTTCGAGTTTATCTTTGTGTATGGTGTAAGAGAATGGTCAAGTTTCATTCTTCTTCATATAGCTGTCCAGTTTTCCCAGCACCATTTATTGAAGAGACTGTCTTTTTTACACTGGATATTTTTTCCTGTTTTGTCAAAGATTATTTGACCATAGAGTTGTGGGTCCATCTCTGGGCTCTCTATTCTGTTCCACTGGTCTATGTGTCTGTTTTTGTAACAGAGGCATGTTTTTAATCCCTATTTGATTCTGTAACTTCAGTTCCTCACATCACAGCAGGCACACAGTACGCACTCAATATATTGTTAAGTGTGGTTGTATGATAGCAACATGTATATTTCATAGCCATGTTTTCAGACAAAGAGCTTGCCTGTACTTCCGTAAGCAGGTCATTCCGTTATTGTGTCAATCATTTGGGGGGATCAGATGGTCAGCAAAAGAATTGATGGCAAGATTTTTGTCACATCATATAATATTTTCAGTCCTCTGAATACCACTTTATAAATGTCTTTGAGTTCTGGAATGCTTAAGAAAACGCTGAGCAAGTTACACATGATGGAAATTTAACCACATTTAAGTACTAAGTTCTATATAAAATACAGATGCACTTGCTCTAGCTGTCCTAAATAATAGCAGCATTGAAAGAAGCTGCAAATGTTAATTTCTAAAGGATACAGCAGGGAATTGTGATTAAATTATTATTTCTTATACATAACTACTTCTAAACATTTTCTATAAATATTAACTTGTAGTGGGGACAAAAAAAAAACCCTACATTTGAAAGTCAACCAAAAGGAAAAATGCCTTTTAGATTTTTTATAGTGTTTGAATAGAATACAGAATTGGAAGAATTATACTTTTTTTTCTTATTATTACTGCAACGGCTTGGTGGAAATAAACTACGACTACAGAGATTAACTAAGGGCCAGAGCAGAAAAGAAGGAAGGAAGAAGGAATTAAATAGTATTTATAAAATTTTCCTTTTTTGTACAAGTTAGATGGATTGTTTGTTTGGGGCAGAAAAGGAAATTGACAGATTATATTGGACTTTTTTTCTGTTTGAGTTTATCATATTCATTGATATTGAACTGCTGACTTTAATTAGGGATTAACAGCCTACAAAAACATGTGTCCATGCTGGTATATAGTGCATTTACAAAATGATTCAGTGAATCGATAGATTATATGAACAGGCTTTGGATTCTCTAGAATTGCTATTTGATGTCGATCTATGTATGTTTTAGATTAGCCATTATATATGTTTTAGTTTAAGCACTAAGATCCAGTCCTTAGATAGGATATGGTAGCTTTCTTAGAATAACAAACCACAGCATATAACTAAGTTAAGACAGGATGAATTCAAAAGTGTTTGGATGAGCTGGGGAAAATGATAAATGATGTATTATGATTTTTAAATCCTCATCTGGCCAACTTTGCACTTTATTTCAAACAGCTGTAGACCATTTGGAAGCCATTTTGTAGCTTGGCCAAGTACTAATATTTACTGTATGAACCACATATCTTTAAAATATTTGTCTTTCCCTGAGAGAGAGAGGGAGAGAGAGAGAGACTGTTTCTTTCCCAAACTTAACTTTGACATAAATCAGACCCATCCTCCCAGGTTAGAAGGTTTGATCATTGCAAGCTTGTTCCTAGCCAAACACCGTCAGCGTCGTCTTCGGTTTCTGCAATTGGGAGACTTTCTCCATCCATGAATAGAGGCTTTGAAACATTTTTGAGGAACTCTTTACTGATGAATTTTAAATAACTGTTCTAAAGTCAGGGTTTCCCACTTCACCTCTCTGTGGAATTCTTACATGGTCTTATCACTCTCTCATACATTGAGTGCTCTCTTCGGACATAGCCATCAACTGTGGAATTCAGAAAGCATCCATGTACAATTTTAGACTGTAGCTTGAGAAAGACATACCAGGGTGTATAATACTGGAGCCATTAGGTAGTTCTCAAAGGTGAAGGTTCTGTAAATTACCATCTGGAAAACCAACTCAGATTTTAATTTCACTCTGGCCTACTACCCTTTAACCGCAATTACAGAAATATACCTCCTGAAATGACCTCCCTTTGACTCCTCCTTCTGAACATCTACAGCTATGCAGGAAAAAGCGGACCCATCAATCCACGTAATATAACATGATGAGTTTACTCTTTTCTAAAGTGTTATGTAGGCACTTTTTTGATGATCCCCCATAGCCAATCATCAATAGGCAATAGGGAGCCATTTCTAGAAAACAGGGCACTCTGAATGCTAGTCAGGTATCCTGTAACAACATTGATCCCAGAGTGAAACCAGGGGGCACATATCCAGCCCGAAACATATTGAGTTAGCCACCTTTCTCCAATGGTTGTTAATCAACAAATTTCAGGAAAGTTAACACTTTGCGTGATGTTAACTCCTGGGAGCCCAGCAAAGGCACAGCTCTGTAGTAACACCGTTGCTGTTTCAGTGGAAACCAAATGCAAGGAAGATGGCAGATGCTCTAATCAGGCCATCTGACAAAATCATCTTATCTACAGCTACTTAGAAAATGATGCTTTAGTCAACAGTATAGACCAAAGACTGTTATTTTTGCCTTTGGAAGTTAAATGAACCCTCTTTGGCTGACTGAGGATCACCTGGAGTAGCGTATTAATAAAAACATGTTAAAAATGTTTTGAGTATACAAATGTGTATTACCATCGAAGACATATTTACTAAATATTTGCTGCCAAGTCCTGAATAGCATCTCTGGTTGTGTGGGAAGAAGACCCTCTCAAAGACAGTTTTTAAGGTATTAAAAGTAAATGTAAACATTGTCTGCCTAAAATCATTAATTCTAAACCATGTCTTAGAGAAGAGGTTGAAGAGAAAACTATAAATAGCAATTTGTTTCTCAAGAAAAAAAAATCAATAAAAAGCAGGAGAGCTCTGTGTTTCCAACTATGGCTGAACCAAAGCATATACTCTACACACAGACCATACCAATGAAAGGCATTTGTTGTAGGCTGGCATTTATTTGTTTTCCGAAAAAAGAATCTGAATTTGACTTCCAATGATTAGCTCAGTGAATTCAGAATGCTCTTGTACTTGAACCAAGGAATTTAATGGCTTTTTACTAACAAACTTCTTTTAAGTTTCTTTGGCTTTATATTTAGTAAAGATGACACAATGGTTATATGATAATATTGCATGAATTTGTAATTGTCTTATGGTGATTGCCTTTTATTTTACCAAAATATAGAAGTCTAAACTGAAGACCTCCCAACAGGAAAACAATTAGCACATTCATTTCATAGGGTCTTTTATAATTTTGTTGACAAGGTTAGTCATTTGTTTACCTTAAGTGAAATGTTCTGCTTTAATTAATATATTCATGAGTAAATACTCTCTCTTGTATCTTGAATTTTTCAATTGAAGACCAGGCTCAGCAAACCACCTTTGGCATTAGAAGCTGTAAATTGACCTCTGCTGCCGAGTTGGGCAGATATTTGGTCTTCAGACAAAATTTATATTTAACGACTCTGACTAATTCTAAAGCCACTTTTCAATACTGATCTGTCTGTTTTGGAGCTCAGCATTACAAAATATTAGCCAAGCCTCATTCCCTGCTATAAAATTCAAGATGTGGGGAATTTAAAATAGGTCTATTGATGAAAATACATTTCCATTTACACAGTAAATGGTGAAAAATATTTTACTCTTTAGGGCTGATTTCAAAAGATTGCCAAAAACAGACTCGAAAGCCTTGAAAGAATCAATGTAATGGCAGCCGACAACCATGTGTATTCCCTTTGCTAATCTTTCATTTTCGACTCTAATGACTCCTTTCTGTTTAACTTAGCGATGTGACCTTTAGCATACCAGCAAGTCATTTTTCAGTACTTTTGCTCCATTTAGGATGATTTTACTTTTATTTTCAAGATGATTCCCTCTGAAAGATGAAAAGCTTCTGTAAAATGTAATTCATTTCAGAACATCTGTACCTCTTCACAATGAGGTGTCCACAGATCCATGTCATTCAATGTCTTCGTTGGAAAGGGCATGACCAGAGCAGGCTACCCGGCATGGCACGCATGCCTGCCGTCCTTGGCCACTCAGCATCCCCGTTCCACTCCCCAAATGTGTCTTTAACCACCATAGCCGATTCCTGAGCCTTTGAAAATGGAACTTCAAGGCTCAAAAGGTTAACACAGTGATGAACCTGCAAACTTTGTAACTGTTCTCTTTGATTTACTTTTCGTGCATAATTGGTCATCTTTGAATTCCGTCCTTGTTTTTATATTTAGCATGGACCATATATACCAAGATTTTAATGCACTGTAGGATTATCTGCCCATTATATAAATATGAATGGCTTCTTTACCCACTTGTGGTTTCCCTGGGAACCTTCGTCAATAGTATTTTTCTAAGCCAACTACCTCTAATCTCAAAGTAACCCAGATAAATCCTTTCATATGCTTAATGTAAATGGAAAATTTTACTATTGTTAATCTTCTTCTTATCTAGTCTATTGCCCTACCTCTTAGAAATCTGTTTCCATAAGCAAACATAATCTTTGGGGAGATATATATTATTATACGATATAATTGCTTGTGTGTGTGTGTGTGTGTGTGTGTGAGTGTGCGTGCATGCACACAATTATCATTCTGCATTGTACTTCTCTGGAAACAAAAGCAGATGTACTTTCTAATCTAAGATTCTTTGTTGTTGTTGTTATAGGTCTATAAAAAGAAAACCGAGGCTGCAAAGAAGGAGTACCTGAAGCAACTAGCAGCATACAGAGCCAGCCTTGTATCCAAGGTAACATGCAACTGTGTGGTACTGGGATGGAGTGTGGGCATCTTATTGGAGCCTACAATGGTCATTTAAAAGCATAAAAGATCACTTTAGCATTTTTGCACTATCTTTGTTGAAAAAGAAAAAGTAAATCCTAAGCAGAGCTCTACACTGTGGAAATATTTATTCATATCTGAAGTCCAGAGTGGCATCCTCTGGGGCCTTCTGTGAAATATCGTCCACCTGTAGATGATTGGTTTTGTGGGTTAGTACAGCACATTCTTAATCCTGAGCCAACTTTCTATTTCTCCATATCCCTCCTTAAATTGCCCCCGGCCCTATTCCCCATCCCATTGGCCTTTAGCTGAGGAAAAGCCAAATGACTGGAATTCGAGCCTCATTATGGCAGCATTAGGACGTAAGCCTGCCCCCACCCGGCTGAAAAAAATCACTGCATTTTGTTTGAAGTGAAAACACCACTTGAAAATATCTTAGGCTTTAGAATATCTTAAACACTAGTCCTTTCTGTGATAAATACTCAAGAGTTGACTCTCTTTGGATTCAGATTATTAAAGATATAGTTCCCTTTATAGATTGCTCAGGGAGGTGACCTCAGAGAGACAGAGCTGAAGCTTTAAGTACTTGACAGGGTGTCCTATCAAGTCCAAATTTGACCATTCTTGGCTCTGAGTGGCTTTGGGCTCTGGACTTCATTCCATTCACCCACAAAAACTGTTCCCTCTTTCATCGACAAATACTCATTCCCCTTCCAACTACCATAAAGTAATTCTATAAATAAGTTTCCTGTCAGGGAAAATATGCACTGAATATATTGATGCAGAAAACAAAAGAACACAAAATACAAATGCATAAGAAATGTCATTTCACTATTGCTCTAATGAAACTTTATATTCCACTTCTAAATGACATGGTGGGGAAAATTACAATTTATTATTTAACCTTAGAATTTCCAACTCTCTTGTACTGTCTAACTAGGGATCTCACTTTCTGGTTTATCTCACTCCTTTGGAAAATATTTTTATTTTCTGCTGATACCACCTCCCATTCTGTATATTTACAGAATTCACAGAATGTGTGTGAAATTTTAATAAAAAATGAGGTACAAAATATTAGATCCAACAGCAAAACAAACAAACTAACAGAATTACAAATTATTAGATCCATCCAGCCATTGGGCTAAATAGCCATGTTGATATTATTTAGATTAATATGCCCCAAATGTAAGAGGGATTTTTTTTAAAAATAAGTTCTTATTTCCTTTAAGATAAGTTTCTTTTTGAGCATTTTAAATAGAAGTTGAGTCAGAACGTTTTCCATAGGAGAAAATCAATACTTAAAGTCTCAATCCCAATACAAAGCACTGTGGTAATGTTATGCAGATTGCCAGAATGTTATAATACTGACTAAGCCTTTACTTTCAAAACGAGTGTCCTCAGATTTGCTCTTCACTGCAACTTTTCCTACTGTTCATTCTCAGAGTTGCAACCCTCAGTATACGGCAATTTATATAAATGCTGTGAATTGCCATTTCTACATTTAAAAAACCAAGCACTTTTTTTAAAGCTTACTCTAGCTTTTTTTTTTCCTTTGGCAGTAGGAATTTTGCTGGAACTGTTGAATGTCTATTTATGTACAACTATCTGTTGTTTGTATACAAATTGAAGGAAAATTACAAATGCCCTCTCCAGGTTAGAAAAATGACCCTCTGATGTTGTACGTGAGTGGATATTTGCAGTGTAACTTTATAGGCACGTACAGAACATTTACCCAGCTACCTTCCCATTGTTCACAGACACTTACATAAAAAATCCATTTCTTTTCCATTTTAAATAGTGACGAGGAAAATAATAACCATTCATATTCACACATACACTTCTTCAATGTTATAGGTTTTTTGTATATTATACATTATTTCCTGGCTCTGAAGGATCTAAAGGTATAATCCTAAAATGTGACATGACAGTAATAGTCATAATTCTTGGTAACCACGGTACACCAGCCAAGCTCTGTTTTCCTCCATTCACTCATGCGTGTATTCATTTGGCAAATTTCCCTGAGCATGTGGTTTGTGCGGAGCCCTGTGCCAGGGTCAGAGGACACCATGGAGAATAGGCAGATATGATCCCTGGAGAATAAGCAGATATCCCTCTGGAATTTAAGAAGTTTTCCCTTTTGTCAGGAATACCAAGAGTGAAAATGTAAACTAATAAATGACCAAGAGCTTTGAGAATCTAAGCATTCTGAAGGAAATAAAGAACGGGATCTGATAGAGTGGTCTGAAAAAGTCCTCTTTGAAGAAGTAACCTTAGTCAGAACTGAGAGCCAAAGGAAGACAAGGAGCTTGCAAGACCCAGAGGGAGCCTTGGGAGGAGCCAACCAGGCCACAGTCAGCAAGTGCGAAGCCTCCAGAGACAGAAACATCTCCTTGAAGTCAGAGGTCAACATGGCTGGAACTGAGTGAAGAGAGGGAACATGGTTTGAGGTGAAGCTGGGAAGATGGGCAGGGGTTAAATCACCGAGACCTTGCAGGATACTGGAAGGAGCTGGATTTTATTCTTAGTACAGGGGGAAGCCACTGAATGGGTTTCAGTAGAGAATGGATACTTGGATTTATATTTTATTTTATTTTTTTTAGATTTTATTTTATTTATTTGAGAGAGAGAGAGAGAGTGGGGAAAGGGACAGTGGGGAAGAGAGAGGGACAAGCAGACCCCACACTGAGCACAGAGCCCAGAGGGGCTCAATCTCACAACTCTGAGACCATGAGTTGAGCAGAAACCAAGAGTCGGATGCTCAACCAACTGAGGCACCCAGACGCCGAGGGTTTATATTTTTTAAAAGATCAGTTTATGTAAATGAGTTCCTTCCATCCCCCACCTTATCCCACAAAGTAAGCTTAATTACAAACATTCCACTAAAGAGGAAAAATACCACATAGGTAACAAGTGCCTGAGCCGAGAGCTGACCTACAGCATCCTCCATCCTTGTGCTGGGCCTTGCTGTCATGGGTCCTAATAGTGTGCTTGACCAGTTTCCTTAAAACACCTCCTGCCCCACAAGTCTTGATAGACCATTGATGTTCTCACTTCCAAGGTCATTGTTGTCAATGAGATATTGTATTAACCAAAGAACCATGTCTCTTTTCATAAGATCCCTTGGGCAAATTTTATTTACTCCTCCAGGGCTAAATATTTTGGTATGCGTTCTCTCTGAGATGCACTCACTTCACCAAATAGGGCTCTGCTTCCCTAGACCAATAGCTCTTCCCCTCGCTAATCGGCAGCCATGTAAGTCTGCAACTTCTTGAGGCTTCCACCCTGGGCCACTGAAGACTCCATTCTAAAATTAGCCGCGTCTTACCGAACCTAACCAAAAACAGGAATAGCCAGTGAACATTGGCTCCCCCTTTGAAACTGAGTCGTAGGATTAGCAATGCTCCTCTCAGTGAGTGACAGTCCTGCTTAAATGTACTCTCTACCACCGAATCCAGCATATTAATTAACATGACTCCAGGTCTGAATAAAATGGATGTCTACCAAAAATAAAAACACTCAGTCATAGTAAATAAATATATTCTAACCTTCATACTTCAAAATGACAACACTGACAGATTCTCGGCAAGATACATTTTTCCAATAATAACAAATACAAATGGTATCTTGCTATCGAGGAGTTTGTGCATCACACACTGTGTGCGGAATCTTCCATGTATTCCTGCTCATCATTAACAACCCCGCAAAATAAGATTTAGCCCAATTTCTAGATGGTTTGTAAGCAGAGAGATTAAGTGATTTGCCCACAGAAATGAGAGGCCGGCAGTGTCAGGGCTCGAACTCTGCCTTCTTGTTCAAAAGCTTATAGGCTTTTTCTATCCTAAGTGATTGTCAAATATTTGTATCTCTAGAACTACAACAAAACTGTAGTTATCCCCCAATAAATTGCATGCCAACTCTTAGGTATTAGACAGCTAAAATAAAGCTGCCCTGACTTAATGGGGGTAGGCAGCAGAGTAGACATGTAGAGGCTTCCGGATCTCGCGCCACCTCACTCCCTACCCTCACACTACCAGGAACTGGCCAGAGACCCTCAGAGGAATCTGGACCCTGCGGAGTGTTTGGGAAACACATGCTTTTCCGGCGGTGCAGGCATGTCCCCTGGTCCCCCGGAGCCAGAGACAGACCCAGCCAGCAGAGGCCATCCTGCTGTGCACACACATTGGAATTGAAGGACCTGTGAATAGGAGCATAGAGGATTGCAAATACAACGCAGGTCAGACCCCAGAATAATTTACTCAACTTTGGGCTCTATCATTTAAAGGGGGAAATTGAAGAAATTTCAGAAGAAAAGTCATAAAAGGACTGAAAGGTAAATGGCAGTAAGATAGTAGCTGAGAAGAGAGAATTTGAAATTCCTAAGCCTGAAAAACAAAGACAGGCATGTTCAAGCCCATGACAGGCTTTAGCCCCAGGACTGTGATTACCTGTGCTCCATTTTCTCTGACTCTAGAACCGGAAAAAGATGCCATTTCAAACAGGAGGAATTTGATCTGAGCAGGGCATTATTAAACTCTTGAATTGGCTGGGTACACAACTTCTTTCCATAGAGAAATTTAAAAGCAGGAAGCAAAGGTTTATAAATAAGGATTGGAGAAGATCTCTAAGGCAGAGGGTATCAAGGAAAAATCTATTAAAAGGCCTTTAAAATGCCACCAGCAATTATCTGTGGCCCATCTCTGAGAACGCCTCTGATCTCATCTAAAGTGCTACCAGTATCACACCGAGAGAGTCTCAGAGGGCAGCAAAGTCCACAGGCCCTGAGAGCAGATGGATCTGGGTTCAAATTTCAGGATTCTCTCTTCCTAACTTCCATTTCTTCATGCAAATTATTGAGCTGCTTGAAGTCTCAACTTTCTCATCTGTTAAACAGAGAAGACGATACGACCTACATCCTAGAGTTTCCATGAGAGTAAAATAAAAAAAATACTATATAACTCCATAATGGATCCCCTAAACAGGAAGCACTTAATAAATACCAGCTATTTATTATTATATTATTATTACTGTTATTACTATGATTATCATCAGCTTTATTCTTCATGTTGTTGGTAAGTGTGCAGAATTTGTGCGTGATAGAAAATTTAACTGGCTCATATTTTCAATTTGTCTGTAAGGCTGCTTTGATATAAAGGAATTTTAAAAGTGACATTAAAAGAAGAAAAACTTGCTTCATGGATACATCCTTTTAGGAAGATGAGAAATTATCTAGGTATTAAAAAAACTCATCTACAGAGCTTTCCTCATTGAAATGGTCTTTATGAGCCATTGGTCAGGGGAGAGTAAGAGTAGTCCGAGGACCAGGAACATATACTATTATGAAGGCTAGAGCTCCCTGGCTTGAACACTCTATTTAAGGTGATTTTCGGTTAGGCCATTAAGTAAAGCTTAAGGATATATAGTTTTTCCATAGACTCAGGAATTCCTAGACCTGAGTCTAAATTATTATGTTGAAAATAATGTATAACTTTAAACTAGCTTCATTTTACCACATACACCAGAATTTATATTCCCAAAATGAGTGTTGCATTCAAAGTAGTCACTTTGGGAGGCTACAAACTTACTGTATTATTGCTCCCAGAATTCAAAAGATTTTTGAAACTCCTCTTTCAGAACTGCAGTCAGGAAAAGTTTATGAGCCACATTAGCAAATCAATCTTGTTACATTGTTTTCACACCTCATTCTTCTCCCCAAACATCACCCAGATCTAACCCACAGACCTGGCTTCCAGGGATGATTAGCTGTTTCCAAAAATCAAATTCACCACCAAAAGACAAAGAGTTGTCTGAGGATATGTAAAACAGTGTCCCCCAGGCTCTGAAGAGAATTCCAGTAGGGAAATTCCCAAATATTCCAAGTAAAAGCAGCATTAATGAAATATTCATACAGCTTATTAGGAGGACCAACCTCAGAGGGTGCCTGGGTTGCTCAGTCAGTTAAACATCCTATTCTCAATTTTGGTTCAGGTCCTGATATCAGGTCATGGGATTGAGTCTCTAGTTGGGCTCTGCACTTAGCTGGGAGTCTGCTGAAGATTCTCTCTTTGCCCCTCCCCCCACCTCTGAAAATAAATTAATAAAGCTTTAAAAAAATAAGAAAATGCCAACCTGGAAGGAGATAACATTTGAATGAATATGTTCTGGTATATTAAATAACAGTGATCAGAGTCTGACTTTAAGGACACACATCAGAGAAGAGATTGTTTCTACCTTGAGCTGGGGTGTCAGAATGTACAGGGGACAATGGAAGCTTTGTATAAAAATGCACAGTGGGGGACAGTATTGAATCACATCAGGAAGGTTCTCTGTTGCCATGACCGATAGTAAAGAACCACAACATTTAGTTCAATGGAAGGACAATAAACTCAAAAGATTTCTTTTGTTTGAAATAACTTATAGAATTCATGCCATGGAGAGCTATTGAGACAAATACTGGGTCTGAATTTGAAAATGGGCTGGATTATTTTATGACTGTTAACATAAAATTTGTAGCTCCGAAAGCCCAGATCGTGATTTAAAGATAATAAAATCTCATGCTTCAGGGTAGAAGTTAATCACCTGCAAGGACCAGAAAGAATTTCCCTTTCAGAAGTAACAACGCACAGTTGAGTAGGTGCATAAATTTTGTTTAATTTCCAGTGCATCAAGTATTGGTCAGTGCTGAAAACAAGAATCAAATTAGATGGACTATTAATCGGATTTGGTTCAACAACTCCTATATTGTTGCTTCCACTGAGTTTTATGTCTTGTGTTTATACTTTGCTATTTTAAATAACAATTGCTTTGTCAGTTTCTCATTTTTATAGCACTTATCATCCCAGAATGGGGGCATTTATACACTATGCACTATTGTCTGCTTTATACAAAGTAAGTGGGATTGAAACTATCGCAGATAACCAACACCATGGTTAATCAGAAGTATCTTAAGGTTTATAGAGTTGTGTCTCTTGTGGAAGATTCTACTGAGAAGACCCAAAAGGTCTCTATTCACACACACACACGCACACACACACACACACACACACACACACACATTCATTTTGCTGATAGAAAACATCTTTCAGAATCAGTGGTCTAAAAGCAAATAAAACTCACTGAGAAACTAATAGCAAAAACACATTCCTCCCATGAAAATGCCAGATTCATGGGAAGATTTTCAGTTGTGTATACAGTGGTAAAATCATATTTGCCAGGTGGCCTACCCAAAACACACACCACTAAAGAAAAGTGGTTAGTGTGTTTAAAAATAGAAGCAAATTTAAATTACTTAGTTTGTATGAGAGAACAGTTTTAATTTATGAATGGTAGTATAGAGAGCTTCATAAACAATCTAATTGATTTGTAAAATTGTAGCTTTGCGTTCAAAGTTTAATTAGAAGAAAGTGACGGAGTAGATTAAATTTATGATTTCTTCATATTCCCATTTAATCAGATTATGAATTCATGGTACTTTGCTATGGAAAATGAACTTATTCTACCTATCTTCCAAAGCAATAAAATAGCTCTATAATTAATAGACAGTTTGTTGTATTAGTCTGATTAAGAATTAATTAGAAGTAAAGCTAGAAGCAGGTTTTTTGCCATCTCAGCATGCAGGTGAAACACAGTAAGCCTCCTTGTGGCCCGCCATCTACCCCAGATCCAGTGGAGAGTAAAGGGCAGGGTACTTAATCATAATTTCTGAGAAACCATAATTTCTCATAACTTCCGGAAAGGTATGGCTCATGCTGACACAAAGAAGAGAATGGGAGAGACCAAGTCTGATATTCTGTGGGTTTTCAAAGATTTCGGCTCTTTCCTCACCCTTTCGGAGAAGGAATGGCATATCTTGTCAGGAGTTGCAGCAAGGGGAACAGTGACAGCATGGAATTTTGTTCAAGAACAGTCATTCAACAAACGTGTTTGTGTTCTCTATGTCCTGTCACTGTGCCAGATGCCTGTGACACAGAGATTCAGCTTCCTACCATAACGGAGATCCTTTCCTTGATGATGCAGGACATTGTCATAGAGATGACAGGGAGAGCACCTATACTGGCCTGCCTTTTGTGTATAGGCACATGACGAGACACTGGACATGTTACCCATCTTATCACATTCAAATATTGGAAAGTAAAGGGAAAACATGTAACTGCCCCCAAAGTCTTCCTCCCTCTGTATTAAAAATTATGTCTCGAGAACTATCGAACTCATCATTTTTTGGAGATCTATTTAATTTGTTTGCCGAAAGTCTTTCTAGGGATTAAAATTTAGTACTATTTCAAAATAAGTTTAGCATTAGAGATCTTTACATGCCTTAGTGTGGAGAATATAAATGACAAACAAATGGCTGGATAGACAAAATGTTTTGTGTATTTACCATGAGAAAACAGTCTTCACAAGGTTGGCAAAAAGTATCTCTAATTAGGTTGGTATCTATTTTTATGTACCTATGTCTCTATATCTCCATCTCTGAAATGATATATCATCTCTCCCTATGGTGGAAGGCATGCTATTATTCAAAAGGTGGAATTCAGGAGAATTTGGTTCCTCGTTTATTTTGAATTCACCATTGAAGAAAACCATTACCATGTACATACCTTAGCTCTTCTAGGCTGTAAGTGGGAAGCCACCAGCTTCCTAATTCCTTCCAGAAATTCTCTCATTGTCCTCAGCCTAGAATATGAAATTCACTATGCAGATAGTTTTCTAGGAAACACGGAACTATAGATTAGTGCAATATTACACCTGGATTGTGTAATTTAAGTGTGCCTTTTGTGGCAACAATAATTAGCTTATTTCAGGCTAAAAATGACTATTTAAATGGAAGTGTAGTTCTATTTGCCATTTGAAATATGTATGTGTAACTTATTAGTTCTTCTGAACCAGTGTTTTCTGTTGAAGACAATTCTCACTAAATGACCCATTGAGAGAAGGTTTCTGTGGCTCTCTGTTGGAGATTCACAACTCAACAGTAGCATCCTGAAGGCTCCCAGAAGGCACTGGCTTGTTTCCCTACACATTTCATCCTGCAACCTTGTTTTTTTAAGACATGTATTTTTTCCACAAATCACGCTCCCCCATACAGCTTGGAACTGTGTGTGTCGGGGGCTAAAGTGGTTGTCGTCCCTAGAAAGGTTTGCCAGAAGTGGCTGTAGGCCCCCAGAGCCGGCCCGGCTGCTGGCCAAGAGTCTGGACTCACCAGGATTAGGCATTTCTATTCTACATGTAGCCTAAGTCTATTTCCGAGGTTGTTCAATTGGACAAATATCTTTATTTAATTACATGTCTGTAGTTCCCAGGATGATTGTATGATTATGTCTGAGCAACATGTCATACGCATCTATGTGCATTTTGTTTATGTGCAAACACACAGTTTAGGTCATCTATCTATACTCTATAGATCCCATGTTATTTCTTGACGAGGTGATGATTGGCTAGAGAAATCAAAATGCGCACATTTTCCCATCTATGTATTTCAGAGGGCTGATAGTATGGGCGATGTGAGTGATTTTTCTTCTGTTTAAATTAAAAACATCTATAAAGCAAGAAATAAAGATGCACTCATGTGTATTAAATTTTATAGATACCTATCTAGTGTAATAGTTGTGTTCCTACAGGGAGTTGAAGCAGTATGTGACTAAGTAAGAAATTAGCCCTTCTGCGGCAGGCTAAGGAGGGGGAGGAAAACACAATGAGACCACTTTCCTGAATGACTTCACGACACAGACACACAATAAACACATAATCTTCTTGGCATATAGGGAATGATTTTTGAAGCATATCATTGCAGTACATGTTATACTGATGTAGAGCTAGTCACTGTTTACATAGCCTGAATTAACCCATTTGACCTTTTCCTGGAATTGTTCACTACCCTGCACATCAACAATAAGAATTTTTAAGTAGATGCAAAAAAACAAAAAAATCTACTTAAGTTTCTTGTTTTTTTTTAGTTAAAAGCACCTTTTAAGTCCTGCATTTTGCCAAGCTTCTTTCTTCTAAAGCCATCCCTTGAAAATGTGTGTGAACAATTTCTGACATTTTTAATATTCATATAGGAGACAGGGAGTCTGAATGTCGGTTCCTATTTCATAAGGCACCATCAATATGGACACAGAGATAAATATTATAAGGAGAGGGTTCTTCAGAGGGGCTCAAATTCTTTGGGTATACCTTGCTGTACACTCAACCTGGTGAATTCAAAGCCTCCCAGGACCCCAGTTTTCCATGGTTTGGTATATTTTCACAGATGCAGTTGTGTCCTTTCTCTACAGAGAAAATGTGGGGCTGGTCGTTCGTTTACCTACCTTTCTTGAGTCTGCACATAGACGCACCATGGTTCTCATTGTGGTTGTCATTTCATTTTCCTACACTACTGAAGAAATACGAGTTCCATTGCTAGTAGTGTTATCGGCTGACTTATGAAATGAAGTTCCCGTGTTGTGTTTCAGGTCATACTGTGGATGACCAGTGTCCCTAATGTTCCAGCCCATTGATGATGCTGTGTGTCACGGGAGGGTTTCAGAAAGACCCTGCTACACTGACACTAATAAGAGCTCATTTGACTAAAAAACGGAATAAGCATGATATCAAGGTTCCAGAATAAGGATATTTGCATCCTCGAGACACTGTTTTGACAAGCAACTTTTCTTCTCCAGAAGGATATGGTAGCATGTTCCTTCCCCACATGGTTTCACTTCTCCCCTTTTGTTTTGTCAGCCTCCCCCTTTCAGCAAAAGTAGGAGGTAGGCCCTTGCCCTGGAAGAAACCCTTCGGGGTTAATTCTTGGTTCTTTTCATCTCCCACTGCTAGGTCTAGTTTTTAAGTCAATGAAAAGATTATTAAGAAATGGCCTTATGAAGGTATAAGAAAATTAGGGCAAAATTATATTAATTTATGATGGAGTCAAAAATTTCTAAGAGAGATTATTTTTATCCAGTTCATAATGGGGGACAATTCATCACCAACTTCTTTAAAAAATCAAGATGAGTTCTATGGTTACTTAGAAGCTATATTAATGTGGTTTTATGTGACTTCAGAAAGGTATTTTAGAACTCCTTTTCTCATATTCATTTCCATCAACCAGCTTTGTTTTCTTTGTGCAAATATCTGGGCCAAGGCTCCTTAAGACTATAAAAAGGAAACATAAAAAAATGAGACATACAATCAATAGAGGAACTCCAGAATTGAATTACTTTCAAAGTGAGCCCTACTTGTATTTCCTATCAGGGCACTGATGACATCCATCCCTCCCCCCTCCACCCATTTTGTTCCTGGTGTGCACGATGAGAAAAGTCCCCAAGTTGCAGCTTGCATTGAGGCAAAGAAAAAGAAAATATCATTGGAGATTGTTTTAGAGTTCACAAAGAGGCAGAATTAGCTCAGTCTTGCATAAATTGCATTCCAAGTAATGGTGGTGGAGTTCTTAGACTAGAGTCAAGAAGAGTAACAGGTGTTGATTCCCGCAGAAGTTCCAGAGCACGCTTACCCAGCATCTTGCTGATAGATATCAACACCCCATGTGTCTGTCTCTGAACTCTGCCCCTGTTTGTTTCTTCAACAGAGCTACAGTGAACCTGTTGATGTGAAGACATCTCAACCCCCTCAGCTGATCAACTCAAAGCCGTCAGTGTTCCATGGGCCCAGCCAGGCCCACTCGGCTCTGTACCTAAGTTCCCACTACCACCAACAACCAGGAATGAATCCTCACCTAACTGCCATGCATCCCAGTCTCCCCAGGAGCATAGCCCCCAAGCCGAATAACCAAATGCCAGTGACTGTCTCCATAGCAAACATGGCCGTGTCCCCCCCTCCTCCCCTCCAGATCAGTCCACCTCTTCACCAGCATCTCAACATGCAGCAGCACCCACCACTCGCCATGCAGCAGCCCCTTGGGAACCAGCTCCCCATGCAGGTCCAGTCTGCCTTACACTCACCTCCCATGCAGCAGGTACGTGCTGGCACTCTGGACTCTTCTTCTGAAGTGTGCGGTGTGGATGGGTGGGGAAGAGGAGAAGGGAGGGGGGAGGGGGGTCCTTGTCATCCAGCAAAAGGTGGGGGGACGTGTGTGTTCTGCTCCATTTAATGGACAGAAAGTCATCTGCTTTCTGAAAAATAATAATTTACAGGTGGTGAGTTTAGGCAGCATTATAAGATGATGACAATGGATCTCTGCTTCTTTTCCTGATCACTTGCTGGCCTGTTGCCATGTTTCTAGAAATCACATTCCTAATCACCCTCCCTGTTTTCTGCTCCTTGAGTAAAGTACATTTGTAGTGTTGAGATGCCAACTCCTGCTAAAGACCTCTTTGGGACTGAGGGTCTACATTAAAATATATATATATATATATATATATATATATATATATATATATATATATATATATAGTTTGGAAAGCCTTGATTGGTGTGCCTGTTGAGGCCAATAAATGCCACAAAATAAAATCAGACCCATTGTTTTTTGATATTCAGAAATATCAAATTGGTACAACCTTTAAAGTACCAAGAAATGAAAATGTTAACTGAAGTTTTGTTTAAAAATGGATATATGGCTTCTGCACAAATCAGAAAACACAAAGTTTGGAAGCTTCTCTGCCCACTCCTCAATTATTGAAACGATTTGTGTGTGATCTTAGCTTAATTTTTCTTTGAAGTCAAATTTTTCTTTAGGATTTGATGTTATTTTAAAATATTAAAAGGAGCAAATGGTATAAATGAAACTTAAGGTAAAGCCATCAAGAATCCTGAAAACTTGCTTTAAAAACATAAATCAAGCTAAAAACTACAAATCGTATCAAATTCATCTATCACTTTTATAATCCAACTACTCTACTGTTCCCAGAGCTATAAATAAATATGCAAACACAGGTTCCTATTGAGCTCATATCTAGCCCTCTGTGGAATTGAGTCTATAGTTGGACCAGCGTGGGATGGAGAAGAGGCGGAAAAAAAGAGTCAAATATACTACCCTCAAATTTATTTTTTTAAGATTTTATTTATTTATTTTGAGAGACAGAAAGAGTGAGCATGAGTGGAGGATTAGGGGGAGAGGCAGAGGAAGAAGGAGAATCTCAAACAGACTCCCTACTGAGTGTGGAGCCCAACACCGGGCTCTATCTCGAGACCCTGTGAGATCATGACCTGAGCCTAAATCAAGAGTCAGTCGCTTAACGAACTGAGCCACCCAAGTGCCCTCCAAATTTATTTTTATTATAATTGTAGGCAAGATTTCTGAGAGCTGACAATAGCAAACCTTAATATATTACCTTCTGTTTAATTTCAGAAAATTCATAGTGTAGTAATTAGCATTATCTTCATTTTACAAGCAAAGAAACTCAAGCTTGGTAGAGTTAAGTGATATGCCCATAAGGTTGGTGCTGGAATTCAAAACCCAGTTCTGTTCAGAAATCAGAGCCTGGATTCTTAAATACTAGACCTGCCGCCTCTCACCCTTAATCATTCTTATAGATTATTACCAGTTTTGTATTAGAAAACCTGTGTCTCCCAAGAATTTGGAGGGTCTTTAAATCTTAGTTAGTTCTAAGATTAAAATGATTATAGAGAGCAAATGGACCTAAGTCTCTTTGCTGAAGCCTTCCCTGGTCCCTAAGCTAAAAATTTTGATAAAGCCATGATGTCTCACGTCTCACTTACCCAAGCTAGCTGTTGATTCACTAGGGAAGAAGACTGGGGAAAAGTCAACTTCTACCATCATGCCTGGTCCACAGTGGTGTCTGTGATAGCAGGTGACATTCATAGGGTCAAATTTCTGCTCTTTCTGTCAGACATCACTCATAATAAAAGGGACGCTCTTGGGTGTCCTTGCATGTGAATGAACCAGTAATGTCTGTGTAAAGAATAAATAGTTTGAGGAGTTTTTGTAAAGAATGAATAGTTTGAGGAACACAACCTTGCATTGTTGGATAACTCCAGCCTAAAGTGCTGCCTGGCTGAGCTCCCATGTTCTGCTTTCAATGCTCTAGCTCGAGTCTGTGTCTTCCCAGACAAGAGAATAATAGAGAAGGCATAGTCCTCTCCACCTAGTTGAGGGCTAGAGCTCTGTCTAGAGAGGACACTGTTTTCTAACTAATCCGCTCAGAGATGGTTCCTTTTTCTAATTATACAAACACCGTGGATGAGCTAGCCGTGATCCTGAGTAGTTTTCAAACATTTCAGAATTACATAAGGCCACATGTGAAAACTCAAGAGATTTGTCTTTCTGTAGAGAATCGGAACTGAATAGGAAAAAATAGAACAGATTACACTGAACACGTTATTCATCAATCTTTAAGTCAGTTCTATTAGTGTATCTCAAAAAGTGTTCTTACTGAGATGGTAGGACCTGATTTCAATTTACATTAATAATAGAAGACAAAATGGCATGAACCCCAAATAGTCTTAAATAGCTAAAAGACTACAGTGACTAACATCACTTTTAACAATGCCTGGATCATGGTGGGTGAAGTAAAATAATTGTTGAATGAACAAATGAACCAACAAGCCATTTTAAAAATGAATAACAAAAGTGTTTAAAAACTAGAAGAAAGTATAGGTTAGTTTATAGAATCTCAATTCTCTGGAAGTTTTTTTTTTATTGCATTTATTCAAAAAAGATTAATTAAATCCCTAATGTGTGCCAGGCACTGTCTAGGCTCTGGAAATTGAATGATAAATGAGAACAGGTAATAAGGCCTCTGTCCCCATGCAGCTCACATCAGAGTTGAGGAGCAGTGGTGGTGTAGTGGTGGTAATATGATAAACAGATTAATTAGTAAGATCCTGTGGGGGGAGAAAAAATGAACAGGAATTCAAAGTGCAGAATGTGTGGAGAAATAGCAGAGCCTTCAGCTATAATGGATAAAGAAGGCCCCTATCAAGGGCTGGCATGGACACATGAAGGCTGACAAGAGGAAGCAGCCTATATGAATCAGAAGGTGGGGCAAGGGGGGCCCTGGGTGGCTCAGGGTGACAAGGTGGGTTAAGCGTCTTCCCTAGGCCCAGGTCATGATCCCAGGGTCCTGAGATCAAGTCCCACGTCAGGCTCACTGCTCAGCAGGGAGTCTGCTTCTCCTCTCCCTCTCCCTACTCCTGCTTTCTCTCTCATTTTCTCTCTTTCTCAAATAAATAAATGAAGTGAAATAAAATTCTTATTAAAAAAAATTTAGGGGCACCTGGGTGGCTCAGTTGTTAAGTATCTGCCTTCAGCTCAGGTCATGATCCCAGGGTCCTGGGATCGAGCCCCACATTGGGCTCCCTGTTTGGCGGGAGGCCTACTTCTCCCTCTCCCACTCCCCCTGCTTGTGTTCTCTCTCTCTCGCTGTCTCTCTCTCTGTCAATTAAATAATCAAAATCTTAAAAAAAAAAAGTGTCCGTCATGGTTGTACCTTAGGGGTGGGACTGTGGGGAATTTAAAAAAAAAAAAAATGTTCTTAAAAAAAAAAAAATTTAAAAAGGAAGTTGGCAGAGTAAGTGGGAAAAACCAGCAGAGGCCAGAAACAGAGAAAAGAGGCTCCAGGCTGGAAGGACCCATTTCGGGGGGAGTGTGGCTGGTCTGGGATCTGGGAAGGAGGCCAGTGGGGAATATGGTGCAGTAGGGGAAGAGGATGGGGAATGAGGTCAGGGTCACAGGCAGGTCATTGGAGTAGAATCGTCAGGTTAAGGGGACTGGCAGCCCCAACAAGTTGATAATCCTAAAATCAGGATCAAAAAGTCCATCAACCATGATGTCAGTCAATTTAGTAAAATCACAAGTCTGTCAGGGCCAAAGTTCAAGTTCTCAAAGTTTGTGTTCAGCCCGTGGCTGTAGAACCAGGTTGTTGGTGAAATTCAACCTGTCTGATGCACCATCCAAACCACCTTTATCCTGAAGACATTTGCTTCCTGGGCTGGGGGCCATGTTCACATACCCAAACACGAAGAAAAGAAAAAGCAAGAAAGAGAATGCAAGTTACTAGCTACTGTATTTTTTAAATAATCTCATTTTTCAGTATTATGTTACCTATTTTCTTATCCTTCTGAAAAATGAATATATCCTACAAAAATGATTGTATAGTCCACCAGGAATAATAATTTCATTTTTTTCTAGAATAATATTTTATACACCAAACACACAGAGCTGCTTTTATTTTTTTTAGTCCAGTTTTCTTCCTTTTTTTTTTCTGCTTGCTATATTGTCGAATGAGGTCATGAGAAAAAAATCATTAATATCTGTCAACTTCCTTTATAACCTTAAGAAAAAATCTTTGTATGATATCACACAGACAGATTTTCAATTTCCTTGTGTAATAAACAGCTGCTTTAGGATTTGGGTGTAATTTAAAGGTTTAAAAAAATCACATTGAGATTGATGAATAAATCAGTTGTGAAGACAAAAACATTGATGCCTGTTGAAAATACCTCTCCAGACAGGCAGGAAATGAAATTAGTTCCCAGTAAAGTGTGGATATGAGGATCACTGTTTGGTTGCGCTACAGGCTTTTTAGGTCTTGCTATGTGGCACAACAAAAATGCTAAGGCTACAGAAATCTAATTAAAGAGCAAATGTCCCTTCTGACATCAAATCAATCTTTATCACGTTTTCTATTTTTATTTCAATCTGGCACCAGAAAATGAAATTTAAAATTCCAGGCATGCTACAAAACAGTTGGTGATTTTTCTCTTGAGCATTAAGATGCAAAATATTCAGCCTGGTTTAATTAGACCGCTAAGCAAACATGTTCCAAAAATGTATATCATCATTGTTGTTTCATATTTATATCAATAATCAAAACGTGCTTAGCTCTAGGTTCAACCTCCACACCTCTTTACTAGTGTTAGAAGAGTATTGCATTTTCCAAATCAAAAGCAAATTAAACAATGTTACTTCAGGCTTTGCTTGTATTTTTTTTGATCCTTGGTTGTTTGGATGTTAACTGATCTTAAATTAGGCATTGAAGTTGGCTGAATTTTAAATCTTTGAACTGTGTAGATGACACATCATTTTGGTTTTTTACACTGAAGTTACTCAGTTAATCTTAAACTAATAGTTCAAAGATTAGTGTTCTCCTGATAGTCTCTCACCCAGCCTTGACAAGGAACCATTTTCATTGGATGGGAAAAAAGCAATGATGGTTTCTGTTGTTGATTGTGTAGGGTTGGGTGGAAGGGAGTTGTTTTATTTTTGTTTTTTTCTCTCTCCTATGTTGTCATGCCTTCAACTAACTCAAGATATTTCCAACTATATTTTTTGACACTTGTTTACTTTTAGGTTATGTTTTGTCCATCGTGCAAAAATCCAATATGGAGACCTTCACATTAAAATGACAGGAAAGCCCCTGGCATTTACACATTTATACACCCTCATGCCTTCCCAACAGCAGTCTGTTAAATTTTATTCACCGGAAGAAATGATTTATTGAGCCACTACTACAGGCTAGGCCCTGAGAATATCCAGTAAGCAAAGCAAACACTCTCTGGTCTCCAGTCCCCATGGCCAGAGCCCTTATGACAGGGGGAAAAATTGAAGTCAACACAAGGCTCCTCTCTCTAGGAGCTTTGTCCTGCTCTTTGCCCAGTATCACCCAAGACACAAAGGAAAGAAGTCAAGGAAGCTGGATGAAAAGCCTATAAAGACAGTATTATGGGAGAGCTCAATCGGTTGAGCTTCCAACTTTTGATCTCGACTAGGGTCTTGATCTCAGTGTCGAGAGTTCGAGCCCTGCATTGGGCTCGACACTGGGTGTGGAGCCTACTTAAGGAAAAAAAAAGACAACATTATAGGACCATAACAAAATGAATACATTTCATCAAAGCCAGTGGGACTTCCTGTGTGACAGAGATACAGCATGGTCTCGTCAAAGAAAGGAAATCAGCCTGGAAAGGACTGGAGAACCAAGCATCCAGTTATATGTCTTATTTTCCACTTTGCTCTTTTAGAAAATGTTTATAGCTTGAGCTGCAGGTGTTGTCTACACAAATATACTTATTTTCCTCAAACCAGTTGTAAAATGAGGAAATACTCTTAATCCTTTTAGTTCATGTGAGGTCAAATAGCCAGGCTGGCTAAATTCTCTACTTTTTGGTGATGTGTTTCTAAGCATTCATCCACAGTTTTGGTGGGAGTTAGTGTGGACATTGGCTTGCAGTCTTTATCACTGGAATGGAAAATAAATTAATATCTTAAAGCCAAAATGAAGAATGGAAGACATTTGATAATAGGTATCTTTGAGTGTTTACCCAAGGGACCCTGAAACACAAATCAAAGTCTAAGGAAGTATCCTTAGTTAAAAATTAATCTTCTGATCATTCTGCTGAGTTAAAACAAAAACAGAAGCAAAAACAGTAAAAACTCAATATTATACTTTCCAAAGCTACCCACAAGTAAATAGGTAATGGCTCATTTTTAAGTCTTTTGATTTTTCTATGGTTAAAAACCATGTATGAAATCCACAGCAGAAAGAGACAACCACGAGATTAATTAAGTCGCTTTTTTGGTCATTTCTAGCAAAGCTTGCTTATGCTGCTCTTGAATTCACCAGATAAGCTAAAAATAAATCTTTTAAATCTTTATAAATATATAAAGTTATATATATAAATTATATACTAAAAGTATATAATACTTTTATATTATAAGAGTATACTTCTATAATATAAAAGTATAATGCTTTTTGTTTGTCAGATATGGCTATATACTTCAGAGAGTCTGTCCTTGAATTTTTAATAGCTTTGCAAGGATTAAAAGTCAACACTCCACCATACCAGTGTATTAGAGGAATCTTCCTAAAGTCTGATTATTATTTGCCAGTTAATAGACTTTTCAATTAAAAAATATTTGCTCTATCTTACACTTTTCCTTCTCTGTGTTTTCCGGTGGCAAGTTGCTTTGAATCTCCTTCCTTCTATTAGTCCCACAACTGTTAAAAAGCTTTGGTTGAAATTTTTTAGCTGAGAAAGAAGTACAAATAAAAGAAGAAGCAGATGGTCCCTTTGTGATTGAATGAAGAAAACGGGTTTCGAGAACAATATGTGAATAGGTGTAGTCTAATAAAACACTCAGCCACCTGCTGCCTGAATCCTTCAAAAAAGATTCTGTTGCATATTCTAGGGATTAACTATTAATGTATCCTTAGGTTTGATAGAAAACATAAACTGAGGGGTTAGGTCCTTTTCCCTTTGTTCTGATTGAGTCGGCTTCTCCATATTTTAAGTTGTTTCTCTATTCAGTTTATCTGCTCAAGAATATATAAAATAAAAATTTTTTTACGCATGTTTCAATGAAGGAAAGGTAGAAAAATAGGGTCGTGCACACATCTCTTTTACCTTTGTTTTAAGTTTTCTGGGCCCTCAGGATATATTTTCCCTTGCAGAGACACAAGCGAGAAGTCATGAGTGTGTTTGCAAACAATGGATAAATATTTAGGGGCTTTTCTTCCTAAAAAAGCACTTTGATCCTTATTTGTGAATTTGCTTTCTTTTTCAGGGATTTACTCTTCAACCCGACTATCAGACTATAATCAATCCTACATCCACAGCTGCACAAGTGGTAACCCAAGCAATGGAGTATGTACGTTCTGGGTGCAGAAACCCTCCCGCCCAGCCGGTAGACTGGAATAACGACTACTGTAGTAGTGGGTAAGCGGCGGGTCATCGCCACCTGCTGGTGGACAGCTCTCATAGCATGCTTGCCTTGCCCTGCTCCCTAGGAGCTGGAAAGATCCCGTCTTTTCTCCCTGCTTTCTAAAAGATCATTTGGAACGGTTTCATGTTCATGAAAGCAGAAGACAGCAGTGCAGAAATTTTTAAGCAGTTCTAGTCATTCCAAGAATGAACAAATGCCTTTAGATCCCCGTTCGATGTACTTGGGCCCTGTCCCAGGGCACCGCTCCATCCCTCAAGCTAGAACAAACAGACCTAGGACCCCCGTGGTCACCTGTAACATCAGTCTTGTAACAAGGCATTGTTTGTTTTCTCTTAACACAGGGGCATGCAGAGGGACAAAGCACTGTACCTTACCTGAAAGTCTGAACACCTCTTCTTTCCACTGAGGAATTCAGGGAAGTCTTTTCACCGTGGATTGCTTTGTATAGCCAAAGCAGTTCTCCATTTTATTAGAAAAATACAAGTTGCTAAGCACTTAGGACCATTTGAGCTTGTGGGTCACCCACTCTGGAAGAAATAGTCATGCTTCTTTATTATTTTTTTAATCCCTTATGGACATTGTTTTTCTTCTTCCCTGAAGGAAATTTGGACCATTCAGATTTTATGTTGGTTTTTTGCTGTGAAGTGCTGCGCTTTAGTAACTGCCTTAGCGACTGTAGATGTCTCGGATCAAAGTCCTGGATTTTCCATTGGTTTTCATAATGGGTGTTTATATGAAACTACTAAAGACTTTTTAAATGGCTTGATGTAGCAATCATAGCAAGTTTGTAAATAGCATCTATGTCACACTCTCCTAGAGTATAAAATGTGAATGTTTTTGTAGCTAAATTGTAATTTGAAACTGGCTCATTCCAGTTTATTGATTTCACAATAGGGGTTAAATTGGCAAACATTCATATTTTTACTTCATTTTTAAAACAACTGACTAATAGTTCTATATTTTCAAAATATTTGAGAAAGAAAAAAATGTATTCCCAAATGATTTTCATTTAAAAACAAAATTGGCTTTGTCTCATTCACCAGACAAAAAGAAACTAGTGTTAAGGGAAGCGCAAACACATTTATTTTGTACTGCAGAAAAATTGCTTTTTTGTATCACTTTTTGTGTAATGGTTAGTAAATGTCATTTAAGTCCTTTTATGTATAAAACTGCCAAATGCTTACCTGGTATTTTATTAGATGCAGAAACAGATTGGAAACAGCTAAATTATAACCTTTACATATGGCTCTGTATTATTGTTTCTTCATACTGTGTCTGTATTTAATCTTTTTTTATGGAACCTGTTGCGCCTATTTATGAAATAATAAATATAGGTGTTTGTAAGTAAATTTGTTAGTATTCGAAAGAGCTTTCTTTGATGTTTTAACTTTTGCTGGCAAAAAAATTCACGCTTGGTGTGAATACTTTATTATTTAGTTTTTACAGTGACATGAATAAAGCCAAACCTACTTTTCATTTAGCAGCAAATTAAAGTAACCAATCCTTTATTTCTACATTTCTTTGATTGATGCAAACAAAAAACTGATACTGAAGAACTCTCTTTCTTCGTACAATATAACAGAGAATTGCCCTAAAAAGTCACACAAGCTCCAAGACTAAACAGATGGGTTCTCTATCTGAAAAGGGTTGCTTCTTGGTTCTCAGCTGGTTTTAGTCAATCCTGTAAATTCCCTTCCTCCAAAAAAAAAGAAAGAAAGAAAAAAAAAAGCCATTGAAGTCGAATCAATTAAAATTCCTCAAGCTGCATGCTTTTCACAAAATCCAGAAAACATTTAGGAATTAAAGCAGGGTGGGTAGGACAGGAAGATGTACTGTTCAAGAACATGTCTCCAAGTGAAAGGTGAGTAACCAGACAGAAAATAAAAGGGGGAGGGGGAAGCATTCCAAATTTGAATTTGAAAGCTATTGATAGAAATTGAGATTCTTGCTGTCTTTTGTGCCTCTACAAACCACTTCTCTTTCCAGAATTCCAAAGCTTCCAAGAGAATTCTGAGGGTATTAGAGATTTGCTAGGGAATCAAAAGCATTGAGAATCTGGCTGAAGGTTTGCATAGCTTTTATATCAAAAAGAGCTAGCAAATCACTCCCCTACAGGGGATTTCATAAAGAAAGCTAGTCTGGTTGGAAATCAAGAGGATGGCTGATGTCTCTTTCATGGAATGTGTGAAATAAACTTAGCAATTTAACTAAATACAAATATATGCATTGTGTAATCCAGTCAGAATTAAAAAGACAAAAGGTATGCTTGCTTTGGAATGATTTTAGGCATTGTACAACCTTGAATCACTTGAGCATGTAATAACTAATAAATAATGCAGATCCAATGTGATTATTAAAATGACTGTAGCTGAGAGCTCTAATTTTCCTGTCTTGAAACTGTATAAGAACTCATGTGATTAAGTTCACAGTTTATTGTTTGTCTGTTTAGTATTTTAGAAATATACCAGCACTACTAATTACCTAATGTCTTTTATTTATTATATTATGATAAAGTAAAATTTTCACTTGCATTAAGTCTAAACTGAGGAGGTAATTACCGGGATGAGAACAACCAGCTTTGACTTTGACAGGCAGTTTGTACAGGGAAGTACCATGTTGTTTACAGCTTTTCTAGAGCAGGTGTGCAACCAGGGTAGAGAGAGTATTAAAACTCAATACCAAAAAAAAAAAAAAGTAAATAAAAGAAAAGACATCATAAATAAAAATTATGACCATACGTGACCATATTCTATTTGGATGTCCATCAGTCTCTAAAGGAAAGACCCAGTCTAAGGACAAATCCCAAGGAAGTTTCCTGGCAGGAGTCATGAAGCACAGGAGGGATTAATGCCTGCCACGGCCACAGATGTTTTTTCTGGAAGCACCAAGAATGTCCTCTTATCAACCTGAGCTCTAAGACTGTGAGCTGTTGCTTGAGAAACCTCCCTCTCAGGGGAAGCCGGCATCCAGCCTGGCCACAGTAGCTTGTAGCTTGTAACTGGAAGGAACAGTGATGGGGGACGCTGGGTTCCCTGCTATGGCACCCCGCAGGATTCCCAGATTTCGGAAAAAGTCATTCCGGGAAATTCAGCAATAAGGCTGCACATTTAGTAACTTCATCAACATACCAAAGTCAAACTTAAAATCAATTAGAAGAGAAAAGAAAAGAAAAGGAAAAAAAAAACCATCCCAGTGGTGCAAAGAGGGTTGTGTGTATAACATACACAAGAAAGAATAATTCAAAATCCCAATTCCCATTCAAATGTGAATGAGTGGACAATGGAAAACTGGTCAAGCAATGACTTCTGGTTAATCAAATTCTTGAATGTAGCTGAGAAACAAAGTTGGTCTCTGTGATTTTTTTCACCTGTTGCCTTAAAGGAACAGAATCTGTTGGAAATGGGGCAGGAGTGGCCCACAGAGAGTGATGGCTCCAGGGAACGGTGTGTCCCGGCTTGGATTCATCACTAAGACATTTTTTTATTCATAAATTCAAAATTAAAAAAATAAACACATTGACAGCCAGTTTCCTTTTTACGTGGACCTCTTCTTGCCCTTTGCCAAAGAGTTGCCCTGCTCATTTGAAAGGCAAATTGATGGAGTCATAGGAAGTTGCCCATATTTGACCCTACAAAAAATTGCCCATATTTACCTACAAAAAACGGCAGTTTCGTATGGTTCCACCTAATGTGTTTTGGAACCAAAGATGATGGCCTTTGGGCTATAACATTAGATACAATTTCACATGGAATTAGAAGTTCTTTACAAAGTCCTAGGGGGAAGTACTCAAAGAAGTAATCAGTTTTGTTTGTTTGCAAGGTATCTCACTTCAAATCAGTCACAGACAGCTACATTAAATTAAGAATATTTTAAATTACCAGATTCCAGTAAATCCCAAATAAACATCCTAATGTTTTTGTTACACACAGATGTTCTCTTAATGTTTATTTGTTGAGAGGGGATTTGAGCTTCTCTTTCTCATTTCATTCATAACTCTTAAGGTAATAGTAGAAAAACAGAAATTCAACTCTTTTGCTGATGACTGACCACTGAAATAGTGGCAAGGCAAGATAATATAATTCACATGATTAGTTTAACCCCCAAATGCTATTGCACTGAGTCACCTGATGGGTGAATTCGTGAGTCAGTCACCCCACAGGACAAATTTCTCTTTGTTTTTCTTAAATAGAATAATTTCTTAACTTCCAGAATGTCATTAGCACATAGTAGGTGCATAATAAATGCAATGATATGTAGAAAGATAAGCGAAACATCATGGGTTATCCTCAGAAGGAATTGTGTGATGTTTATGTGATGATTTAAAAGCTCTTTAAATATAGAAAGGAATTAGATACTGCAGACAAGCATTAGGAGTGATGAAGAATGAAAAATTTCCATTAAAAGCTAAGCTTACCAAAAGATAACAAAGAATTTCAAAATGAGTTGTGCCTTTAGTTCTTTTTTTTTTTTTTTTGTGGGGGGGGGGTCCTGTTTCTGAACAAGAGTTTCTAGTTGCAAAAGTAAAAGATAGAATACACACTAGTCACATCAAGAAAACAAGAAGCAAAGGAGAAAAAAGGTGCTAGACAAGTAGGAGTGTTGAGTGCAGGAGAGAAATTTCAGGAGATAAGTGTATGGAATGCTAAATTAAAACATCGATGAACAGTATGCTGATTTTTTTTTTTCTGATTGCCAAGTGCTAGTATTACTTGATGAAATAAATAAAAGATCATGCTTCCTGGACTCTGCCTAAGTTATGCTAGGCTAAGAAGAAATGGTCCTAGCTTTTAAGACTCCCAAAAGATTTAAAACCAGGTGCCATCATGGAAAAGCCCTCCCTAACAGAAAAATTTCCAAATCTTAACACAAGACTATTGCTTGGAGAAAGGTCACAGGGCTGAGACTGGAGTGGGCCAGGTGGGTGTGGGAGGGCTTCCTGAAGACACCAGTCACAAGGGAAGAAGGCCAGGAGGGAGAGAGACCTCTGAACCAACCTGCACATACCTTGCAATCCATGTGCATACAGAGATGTTAGACTTTGCCTTCTCATTTCTTAGTTAATATTTTGTCGTGTGCACCCAGAACCAGATTATACCACCGAGGTAAGACATAAAGACAACGTTCTTGTTCTGGGACCTGGAGACCACAGAAGACAATGGCATGTTACATTTCTGCCCTGGTCACAGTTGTGCCTCATTAAAGGAGCCCACCAGCACAAACCCTGTGACAGTCATGATTTCACATTGTGTCGACAACTTGCTAGCAAAGACATTTGACAATGAAATTTCATTCACACGGACCTGAGGCTGGAAAAAAAAGGAATAGTGCCCAAAAGACAAAATGGAAAGACTTACCATACTACAGAAGAAAAAACAAATCCTTCTAAAGGGAGACTACCAACCCAACTACAGTATTTTAAAGGCTGCAGCGTCCCTGTTTGACAATTGTGTGTTTACAATAAGCCTACGCATAATTGCTCTGATGGGCTGTCAGGGAAAAGATTAATTTGGCAAAGATTAGTATTGACTTGCTGTTTATTAAGGCTTTTAAACAGCTGTATCTGGCAGCATTCCTGTAAGTGCCTGTCATATCGGAAAATCAGCCTCACACCCTAGTGCTCGCCAGCTGTTACTAAACAATCTTCTACCACTTTGAATGTCTTTCTCCAGGCCAAACAGCAAGAGCAAACTATTGCCAAATTAGCCCTTTTCTCCTCCTGTCACTTTTTTTTTTTTTTGAGGTGGGGGTGGGGAGCTTCTGAATGCTGAAATGTCAGCTCGTGGCCGATGGCTTAGCTGATAAGAGGTGCCGGAAGTCAGTAGGTGGTTTGGGTGCTAGATGAATACATTCCCCACATAGAGAGTGGTAGTGCTGTTAGTCACCTCACACAGACAACAAAACCACAGCTTGCAACTGTTACAAGGCCAAAGGTTTTAAAGACAGTTAGAAAGTGGCGATCCAAGGTTTGAAGCCATCAGATTTCCAGAACTAATGTTTTGTGTCCTCAGATCAGCATTTGCCCTATGGGCCGTAGTGCTGGGAAGAGAGTCCACGTTGGAATTCTGAGGGCAAGTTCAAGAGCAACCGTTAATCTTGCTCATAGGGACCGAGGTTTCTCCCTAGCCCTCCGAAAGAGGACAAGTTACTCGGTAAACCATGCACCTTGCGTTTTGATTCAGTGGAAACCTGTAGGATAAGGCAGGTCTGGACGTTTTGAAGTCTGTGAAAGAAAGGGCAGATTGAGTTTGGTACTGGAGTAAGACCTAGCAGCTTCAAATCCAAGTGCGGTCATAAAGGCAATGGAAAGAATGGCATTCCAATGGAGTTAAACATCCGACTATAAAGGCCCCAGTGTTATGGGGAAAGGCACATTAGTCTTTCTAACAGGACTGCTTTTTCGAGCATTAATCTCACCCTGTTTGAGTCACATCAGGCTGGAATAAGTTGTCACAGCAGATGCAGAAGGACAGTGTCATCTCACAACTCTTGCTGGCATTTTGTTATTGTGTGCAGTAGCAGGGAGGGGAGGGGAGGGAACTGACCAAGGGGCCAAGCTTTCTGGATAACCATTTAAAGCAAGTGTCTGTCTATGTCTAACCTCCAAATAATATTGTTTGGAAGTCTAGGGTATGGATGCAGGCTGATGCTTAACACTAGGATTGGGGTCACATCTCGTGAAACTCAAAGGTATAGACAAATGAACCCTACTGCTCGGTCCTGACAGTAGGCCATTCCCCCACCGACAACCAAGAATTCTCTTCCTGATTCTTTCTGAACACCATGCTGGTGGGTGAAAGGTAGATGAGATGGAATACTAATTCAGCACTACCAATTAGGGAAATAGAGTGACTCGCTATTGAGAGCAAAAGGCAAGATATGTGTTTCACTGAGCTCCGCTGAACCCCATGAGTGGGGTCACAGCTGAGAGCTTTCACTCCTGATCCTATGGATGGCCGGACTATGGACAAAGGAAAATCCAGAGTGCAGAATTTACTTAAAAATTAATCTGCTGTAAATCCTAAAATAGCCCTAGACTCATGGGGCCATTTTCCAGGGCAAGAGCTATGGCTGGAGGAGGCTACCCACTGAGAAATTAGGCTGAAGGTTGGATTATGCAGAAATGCACACTCTCGACTTGATTGGGTGGTAGACAGACCTTACTCAAAAGGAGCAGCTCCATCACTCTAGTCAAAGCATACCTGTTGCTAATTCAGTTAAATTCAGAGAAAACAGCACCAACCGTCTATTCCAAAAAAAAAATTTAATATTATTTTTAATAGAATTCGAGAAAGGCCAGGATGGAGTGGGGGAGAATCATGTCAGTGGATTCTCACCAGGTTTTCCAGAACATTTGGCAAACTTTTTCTTCAGAGGTTTATAGGTCTGATTGCCTTCCACTGGCTGTAATTCTTTGATTATTCATAGGAGTAGAAGAGGGGAAGGAATAAACTGTTTTCAGGACTCACTGTGGTGACACAAACACCAAAGAGAACAGTGAATGAAAGGAAGCTATCTCCATGGCACGTGGTCCGTGGATAAAAGTCCTTCCAGAAACTTCTCATTATTAGTGTGAGGTTCAAATACGCAGAAATTGTGCCGTATGAAAGTAGCATGTACCAATACCCATTGTCAGGTCTATCTTTGATCTCGTTCTATTCAGTTTCCCAAGCCTGGATAAAACCGGTCAGAATTCATCTGTCCAGAAAGTATAACCAATTCTGGGGAGTATTTTTGTATCTTGTTTTGTTTGTGTTTTACATCAAGGTCGACCCACAGAAACCTAACTCTGGTCTTCGGTAGAGCTTCATACAAGAAGAAAAAAAAGAATAGTATATTTAAATGAAACTGTGATTTCCGGGTAGTATTACAAAATACACATATCTCCAAAACCATTCTAGCTGTTGGGTTGGGTCACTTTTAACACCTGGTTTCAAGATGTGGTTTCAGCAGACCAACATAATAGGAGTGACAGTCCTTTATGACACCAACGTCCCCTGGGGTAGCTCTAGATTGGAGTTTCTTCTCTCTCTTCTCCCTCTCTTCCCTTCTCTTACAGGGAAAAGAATCTGCTACTTTATATAACTGATCAGTTTCTCGAAAACGATTCCCGCCTTGCGTTTCCAGAACATTCACCTTCAGCACATGGACAGCTGGGGGAGCCAGATTGCCTGTAGCCAGCACAAATTGGCTCCATTGTCACTTTGCTGATCACTTTGTTAATTCTCAGATAAATGGAGAGCGACTCCATTTTCTCTCCTCCCCCTCTTCTCTCTAATGCAGAGCAATCAAAGTCTCTGAGGACTTCTCTATCTGACTTCCCATTTCACACCACAGATGGTTCAGATAAAAACTATTAGTTTCATTTATTCAAACAGCTTCATTTCACCAAAATGAGCGTATTTTTAGCATTTTGCCCAAAGGTTTGTTTCCCCGGTTTTTTGTAGATGTAAAGGAGTTTGGCTGATGTCTCAGGCTTCTATCATCAACTTTTCTGTACCCCTGAGTCCTCCCACAGCTCTTGGACTGGAACAGATTTGAGGAGTCCTCTAAGAGGCAATTTACTGTTTTAAAAGTGGTGCTACAGTGCATTTACAAATTTGATCTTGTCTCAAAGCCTTTGAGTGTTTGCCTTTTTCCATGAGGTTACTTGTGATCATTTCCATTGGAGCACAAGTACTGTATATGCCTGCTGAACATGGTGATGCCAGCTCTTTATCTTGGTTGTATCTCAATGGCATTACTCTGGAGGATATTTTCATTTGGACAACCCATCATCCAAAAAAATAAAACCCTCTTCAGAATACATATTCAACAAGAGGAACTACAAATACGCAAGTTCAAAAGTTAATCCTCTTTTGGTTGTTGCACAGAAAGATATAAACTGCTTGATAGGTGTTACCTATGTTCGTTCTCTGGGCTCAGGCAGGAATTTTTAAAAATTGTCTGCTGTTACTTTAGGATTAAAATGGCAGGTGGAGGAGCGTGTGGGTAGCTCAGTCTGTTAAGTTTGTGACTCTTGATTTTGGCTCAGGAAATGATCTCAGGGTCCCTAAGATAGAGCCCTGCGTTGGTCTCCCATGCTCAGCAGGGAGTCTGTTTGAGATTCTCTCTCTCTCTCTCTTCCTCTGTCCCTTTCCACCACACTTGCACTCACTCTCTTTTTCTCTCTCTCAAATAAATAGATAAATAAATAAATCTTTAAAGTAAGATAAAATAAAATAAAATGGCAGGTGGAAATATGTATATTATGTAATATGTAATGCATGACATGTGATATATGACCTATTAAATATATATCCATCTGCCATTTTGATCCTTAAATAATAGCAGACAATTTGCTTAAATTGTTGTCTTAAAAATATTATAGATTTATATATATAATAATCTACTCTGGTACATACAGATTATATAATCTATTCTATATATAGATTATGTATATAAAATATTATAATAATAATCTCTAGTGTATATAGATTGTAAATATAATAATCTACTCTAGTATATATAAGTTACATATATAATAATCTACTCTAGTATATATGGATTATTATATATAATCTGTGGTATATATAGGTTCTATATATATAATAATCCATTCTAGGATATATAGATTATATATAATAATCTACTCTAATGACTCATAACTAGAATTATACAGTGATGTGAAAACTAGATTAATTTGTCATAACATAGCTTGTATAAACTAACCAACTTGGTTTCCAGCTCCAATTTCCCCCATTGCCCCCTATATTCCTTACTTCTTTGGGGATATTTCTGTTTATCCCAGAAGGATCATGTGTGCCCGTGGGCTCAATGGCCATGGATATGAAAATATTCCCTCCTCTTATTATTTCCCCTTCCATTATTCAGAAACCCTCAAGCCCCCCCATTCCTTCAAAGAATCAATTATTGATGTTTTATAGGATCAAGCCAGAGCATATCAACATTCAAACCTGGTTTTCTTGACCACTAAGCTTTCAAGTAGCTCTCCAATTGTTTCTTTAACCCATTTAGACATAAGCATAACCATCCACCCCTAATGTAATGGACATGAAGCCACTTTCACTGGCAGCCTATAGTTTGTAGACTACATGTCTATCTGCATGAATCTAAGAGTGATATAGAGGAATCATAAATTAAAGCTGTATTTCCCAAACCTTCGTGTATTAAAAGTAGATTCCCAGGTTCCATTCCAAGATAACTTGATTTAGTTAGTCTAGAATGGTGCCTACGTATCTGTATTTTTATGGCTATCTCAAGATTTGATGCAGGTGTCCACAAACTAATCATTTAAGGGAAGGTCAAGTCAATCTTGCCATCACCTTTGAAGACTTTGAGATTCTCTGCTGCCAATGCCTAGGATTAACAGACTTAAAGAATGAGCTTCTAGTAATGAAAACATACTCAACTAATATATATCTAAATTATCTGATTAAATCTCTTAATCAGTTTTGTACAACATGAAATCTAGGTGCCCTTCAACCTGGGCTGTACAGTGCTCAAAAAGGCCATCTCACCCCTCATCCAGTGTGCGGGCATTCCTCCTCAGTCTTATGGCCTCATTCAGCACATTCAGTAGGAAGGAAGAGCAAAGAGGAAAGATGAAAAGGAGCCATGCCTTCAAAGACAAAATCTCACAAGCACATGATGATTCCCCAGATCAAGAGACAGAGCAAATCACCATCCCATGGTAGTTTTTTCCCAAAACCAATGAAGAAATGAAATTCTTTTTACAATCACAATAGCCTTTAAAGAATCTGGGTCCTCTTAAAAGAGGAATTTGTTTGGTTGAGTTTGTCCAACAGGATGCCATGATGGAATGACAAAAATGAACCAGGAACTGAATTTGGGTGCAGAAGCTAAAAAGAGCTGAATTGCTCAACCAAAAACAGAATGAGATAATTTTGAGTGACTGAGAATATTTTACACAAAAAGGAGTGAGGATGGGGAATTAAAACGAAAAGATATTGGAGCAGGTAACAAGAGCCTAGGGGCTCTGGGAGAAATGAAGTAGCCATTGGTGGCTTTTACATATGTCCCCTAAGGAAACTCTCACACAGCATCGTGTGTGATAGCTATGACTGAAAACAAGCTAAATGGTTACTAGTAGAAAAATGGATGAATGGTGGACTATTCAAATGATGAAATACTATACAGCTACTAAGAAATGACCAGGAACTACATGCATCGATGTTGAATAAAAGAAAAGCAAGTTAAAAATTTCATATACAGTTTGGTATCAATTATGTACAGTTAAAAACAGGTCAAACATGACCTCTGTTAATTACGGCCAAATATATAAGTAAAATATAAAACGAGACATGAGAATACCAGTTAATGAGAGCAGTTGTCTACTGGCAGAGGGAAAGGAACAAGATTACATCCTTATATAATAATTATTATTAACAAATAACGCTATATTATTAGCTACTTCTGCCTTATATTTTAAATATTGCAAAATTTGGATTTTCTTCATTTGAATCCCAAATACTCAGTAATTTAAGGACATTTAAATCCAGAAACATTAAGTCTAAAATACCCTGCATTTCAAAATTAAATACTTAGCTCTCCCCCAATTCTTGACCCCCATGAATGGCCTCCCACAATTTCATGAAAATATTCTATTCACACGGAAATTTATAAGCATACTTTCTGTGGCTATCATAGGAAGGAATTGGGTCCCACTACTGGGTCAGCACAATGTTAAAGAGTGACAACTTGCATCAAGTTACAAGATAATCAAAATTCTCCCCAAATGCAGCAGATGTAGGAGCCTGCACTATGAGGCACCCCTGAGGTGTCTGCCCCAGCCTCCCTCCCAGCACCCAAGAATTCTCAGGAGCATGGAAGGAGCTCTGGAAGGAGCTTTGGATTTCTGCAGGACATGGGAAGGGGGCGTTGAGCAGATCTGATCAGGTCTGCTGAACAACTAAACTTCAGACATTATACACATGTACCGTTGACAGTAATGTCATTAACAATAAAGAAAGAGTCCCAAAATCTTTGGACAAACATCTAAATATAGCTCGAATAATCAGAGCTACGTTTTTCCTCTCTGTGTATTTCATTACAATATTGCATTTTTCCCTCTTATATATTGTGGCTGGACCAAAGAAGAAAATGATAGGAAATTTTCCAGATTATTATTTTCTATCTCCAAAAAGTTATGCTCTAACTCTAGCTAGCATTTTAGGAAAGATAATTTGAAGCAGTCATAGCAAAACAAATGAGTGTAAAGACAGATCTTTGATATCGACCAAGGTGCCCTCTAGATATTCCCCATTCCTGAGTCTTTCCCAAAGCCAAGGATGAGGCCAGAGAGCAGGATGGGGCAGAATGAAGTGATGTACATGCTAAGGTGATAGGGTCCATCTGACACATTATCTAGTAATTTTTTAGGAACTAAAGACTTTACAGTTTGATTTTAAGCCCTATCAAAACGTCTCTCTTCAAAATGGCCTCATGAAACTGAATGTAACCAAAGGCCACATTGGAATGAAGAGTAATCCCATTTTCTGGAAGCCTCGAAGAATAGTGGGGAAGGAAGAAGAGGGAAGAACGTCCTGAATGAATCACTGAACACAGAATATGGTAACAACTGGATTGTGTGGTGACTGAAATATTTCACACAGTCATAGGCCTGAGTAATTCCAATAGGAAATCTCCCAGAGATAACTTTTCTGTATCTACATCAACCTTAACCTGACACTCTTCAGTCTCTGCTCAGCAAGTAATTCAGTGGATGAATAGCAACAGTTAATTGATTCTTTTTTCTTTCTTTCTCTACTTCCCATCCTTCCTTCCCTCCCTCCCTCCCATCCTCCCCTTCTTTCTTCCCTTCTCTCTTTCTTTCTTCTCTTTCTTTCTTTCTTTCTTTCTTTCTTTCTTCTTTCTCTTTCTTTCTTTTCTTTCTTTCTTTCTCTTTCTTTCTTGCCTTTTCCAATGCTTTTGATTCTTAAGTGAATCATCTATTTAATTGACAATTCTATCTTCTACAATAGTACAGGAAAATGCTACTTGGAAACCCAAATGATATCAGTTGTTTTTATGGAAGAGTGACATTTCTGTTCATTTCTGAATCTCAGCCAAGAGAGCTCCTGGCCTGCATTTGGGGAGGGTCTTCCTGGCTTATGTCTTTTACTTTTGGTGTACTGGTTAGTTTTTAAATTGGGAGCTTTCTAATTCTTCATTTTAGTGGTGTTAATAAAAAGTGAATGCTCAAAAGAGACTTTGTTGTTTTCACACACATAAAAGAGACACCAATTTCTCTCTCTTTCTGCCTTTCTCACTCCAGTAGGTAAAAATCACTTCGAAAAGTAAATCTCTCTTTCTCTCCATCAACCATGTAATGAAGAAACTATTGAAAAACATGTTAATTTTTTTTAAATTAACGACACTTTAAGACTGCTCAAATTATTCCAAACTAAATTCCAACCAGAAAATGTCTTTGTTTATACCATTAATTGTAGATGCGGGAATGCCATCTTTAATAAAAACAAAAATTGATGCTTACTGCTAAAACAAGCTTAATCTCTTTTAGATGATGTCTAAGGGAAAGTGTCAAAATTCCTACTGTGAATAGATTTCTGGATATTGAGCCAATCAGTTAGTTGTTTCAAAGTATGAGTCATATTAAATTAATATTACAGAATTTTTTTTTCTGAAGGCCATTATGGCTTTTATAATTATCAGACCAAAGAGGTTTGATAATACTTAGGGTTATGTGAGGGTGGGGAATTTTTGAGATGTTTATCTCAGGCCTGTAGTGTTAGGATCTATCTTTCCCTGGGGCAGCCCAGGGCAGGCCGCCTCTGATGCTAAAGCATTTCTCACTATTTAGACACTCTCCAAATGCCAGCCTCACACCTAAGCCACCAATAGGAGAGTGGCAACAGCCGTGTACCAGAAAAGTAATATAGGTTCTTCTCACTGGGAGCTGTATTCATGGCGCCATTTCCTGGGAAAATACCAAGTATCTCATTGGGTCTAGGGTTGCAGATAACTTTCGGAACCTAAAGTACTAATCCACTCACCAGTCTAGCTCATTTTTAAAAGTCAGCACAGGCCCAAGGGTCCTGAGTTTAAAAAAGAATGGGAGAGGACATCATTAACCTAGTAAAAAGTTACCTCTCTCCACCTGACATCACTGCTCCTTTGGGATCTGATTTTTGTGATCCTATGTGTTTGAGAAAAAATTCTTACTGAAAAATAGGGTAGCGGCTGGTTGCTTTTGCTCTGTGTTATAGAGGAAGATGGAAGTCCCTGGGCAGAGCCAAGGACACTGCTCAGTGAGGAAGGGGCTGCTCCTGATTGTCGAGGCCCCATGAATTAGACAAGCTATAACTTTTTAAGCCCGTGAGACCTGGTGTCAAGTGAGCTGGACTCAAAAGCCAGATAACCTGGCCATCTGAAAGAAGAAAATTGCATGAACAAAAGGGAGGTACTACTAACAATATGGCGGAACAATGGAGTAAGGGGGGGGCACGCCATGTTGAAAACACTGGGACGCATGAGCACCCTGCTTCTAAGTCACACACACTTTGGGCCAATCAGTGCACCTCGTGGAGCCTCTCTTTCCCTGTCCAGAAGATCCAATTGAAAGAATTCCAATGTCTCAGGGCTTGATAGCAAACACTACCCAGACGGAAGGCGCTGTATGTGTAGACTATATTTGGAAATTATCACTCAATAGCAGGATATAGCCAATGCTGGAGCAGTTTGCAGACCTCCAGTTTTTACCTCCCAGAACAACACCACAGCCCTCTAGAATTTGGCAGTCCTCTGTGGCTAATGCCTCAGAGCTAAGACTCCTTAGTGAGGAGTGTGTTTCTCTGGACTAAGAATGCATTTCCCTGACTTTGCTCCACAGAGGGGTAACAAACTACCATTAGAAGGAAAATGCTTTTTTTTTTTTTTTTTTTGTCATAGTATGGCAACAAACACTTAGGCAGCTAGAGGCTGAGAGTTCTGTGATCCTTGAGGCCACACCGAGACCTGGCAGCAGAGTTTAAACCAAACACATTTTGGGATGCCTGCATGGCTTAGTTGGTTAACCTTCTGCTTTGGGCTCAGGTCATGATCCCAGGGTCCTGGGATCAAGTCCCGCATCAGGCTCCTTGCTCAGCTGGGAGTTTGCTTCTCCCTCTCCCTTTGCCTGCTGCTCCCCCTGCTTGTGATCTCTCTCTCTCTGTCTCTCATGCTCTCACTTTCTCTTGCTCTCTCTCTCAAATAAATTAAGAAAAAAATCTTTAAATTGGACACATTTGTAAAATCTCATTTTTAAAGCACTTCTGCTCTTATATATACAACATATATTATACTCTATATAAATGTATTATATATAAAAAATATATATACACACCACACAGAGGAACTCTAATCCCAGAACTAAGCAAATATGTCAATAGGAAACAGTCCCATGGGAAAGATGTACCACAAAGATGCCATGGCATACCACCCATATCTATCCCCTCACCACAGAGGCATTCATTTTCTAGCTGTGGAGATTGTTAGCTACTGGACCGTCAACTGAGTTCCTCTTTGGGAATTGCTCTCAGACCAAGAAAGCTGCCTTGCCCGAGTTCATGCTCCCTCTCCAGGGGCCACACGCATCCAGTGGCAGGCACATGCAGTTGCCTCAGGCCAGGATGACTCTGAAAGACCATCTGAGCCTCAGAGCTCCCACACACTGAGACCCAGCTGCAGCCTTTTCAGTGACCACAGTCCTCCCTCTGCCCATCCTCTTTCCCTCATCCTCTGCAGGTGTTGACTGGCCCCCGCCCAGTGCTCCCCAACCATATTCTTGCCACAGAGCTCTGTTCCTGGGGGCTGTTTCCTAGGAAACTCAACCTAAGACTAAGCACTGTTCCTCTTTTTGATTTCTTTAAGGAAAGAGGAAGAACTAATAGATAAAAAGAAGTTCTGCTGAAGGTATCCTTGAGACCTGCAAAGGTCTCAAGAGTGAGCTGGTGAGAGGGAAACAGCCACCAACCTTCAGCCAGGTGAAATCCAGAGAAGACACAAGTACAACCAGCACATAAAGTAAGAGTTTGTATCTGAATGACTTTAGCCTACCAACAAATACTGAGTCGGCTAGCTATTCTTTTAATGAAGACATCTTTTTCTTTTTTTTAAGATTTATTTATTTATTTGAGAGAGAGAGAGAGAGCACGAGAGGGGAGAAGGTCAGAGGGAAAAGCAGACTCCCCACGGAGCTGGGAGTTCAATGTGGGACTCGATCCCGGGACTCCAGAATCATGACCTGAGCCGAAGGCAGTCGCTTAACCAACTGAGCCACCCAGGCACCCTAATGAAGACATCTTTAAAACCTGGTTTTACACATGTATATAAAAACATATAAATTTATATAAAGTATGAATTTAATATATTTATATAAAATACTTTTTATATATTTATATAAAATACTTTATATATATTTATAAATATATTTATATATAAGTGTATGTGTGTATATATGTGTGTATATATATATGCAAATATATATAGCCATATTCTTAAAAAAAAGGCCTATTAATCCAATTATCTGACCTGCATTAATCATGTCTGGGAACACCTTATCCAGTTATCATCTACTTGCTCATTTGGGGAAATCCACCTGACCTGCAGATAGTTCCAAAAAGGAAAGGTCCCTCTAAAGGTCCCTCTCTGATAGGCCAACAGGAAGATTCCATTGTATTTTGATAAGGCAAAGATCAGAGGAACAATTCTGTATTCCTAGAATGTAATTCCCGAAGCATCTCACCACTGAAGAGTTTCCTACTGGTTCATTTCTTTGGTTGAGTATGTTGGGAAGGGAAATCCCTCTCATATTTGACCTTTCATCTTTCTTCACAGATCCATGTAAAGGATCTGGTTGGAGGGCTTTCCCTCAGACTCCTGATGGGACAAAAGTTTTGCAGTTTGACAATGGGAATTCTCTAAAGCTGATCAGTCAGAAAGGTGGGCCCTGGGAAAGTCAAAAAGTGCCCTTCAAGACAATGTTTTTTATCATCTGCAAAGCCCTGTGAGCTCAAGGGCAGGGAGACACTAAAGAATAATAGATCCTGAGTCCACTTTTGAAATTGCTATATGCACATAAATCCTTCCTTTTAGATTATGAACCATTATACATTAGTAGTGAAATTGAAACTAGCTGAATGAAATGCAAGGAACCAGAAATTATGTACGATTTGCTACACAGGATTCTAGTCTACCTTGAATACCTAAAGGGACTATGAACAAGAGCTAAACAGGTGAGGCGTTATCATACACCCCACGATCTTGTTGTGGGCAGATGTCAAACCCTCCCTCGCACTCACAGACCGTGGAACTCAGGAACAAGCTGCTAAACCACATGCATTCCAGGGAGGATCGTCTTACCCTCTTCCTGGAGCTCTTCAGCCTGCCTCACGATTGCTAGCTAGCCTCCAAGAGTAGGTTAGGAATTGAAGTATTTGCTCCTGTGGTACTTAATTTTTTATTCAATTAGTGGCATAAATACAAACTAACCTCTAAGAGAAGCAAAATGGAGGCCTTTCCCCTGCATGGTATAACATCTCCCCAAATCCATTGCTTTCATGTACCTGATGGAATTTATAATTTAGAGAAGTGTTCAGGAACAGCTCTTAGAAGTGAAGTGCCAAAGGAATCTGAAATTCTCAGAGCGGAGAAATCAAAATGGCCACTCATAGCAGGCCTCTATTTTGCGTCTGGCCTTCTTGTTCCATATACATATCCTACTTCCTGAATTTTCTCACATCACAGATGGGGATCTTGAGTCCCAAACTATCAGAAAGACAGTCGAAGGGACACATATTTTTAGAGACACAAACTCAACAAAATGGCACAGAATCTCCTAAGTAGCCTCAGCCAGGGATAGGGCTCCTGGAATTTGCTTCCTCTTCACCCTGTGTCAAAGGGACACATCCTCAAAAAGGGTTCTATCATCAGAAATCAGGTAGATTCTTGGGATTCCTATTAGGAATAGAAAGCTATCATCAGGTTCCATCTGGCCTGGCAAGCCAATAGAAACAGGTAGAGGGCAACTCAATAGTAATCAGGTGTACCCCTCCAGTCTGGGATGGGACAATTCCTAGAACACCAACCAATGGAAAATGGGTTTACTTCTTATCTTCCTTTGTTTATAGTAAAGTTTTCCATTTCCATAACAATTTGAGCTTTTCCAGAGCATTCCCATATATGATTTCATTTCACTATAAGACAACAGCACCAAAAGGGCAGCAGAGCATAAATCAAAATATTCTTATGTACGTACAGCTGAGAAAGGGTGGCTGGTGACTTTGGGATGCTTATGGTCACTAAACAGCCAGACCACAGTGCCTGACCATGGTGTCACCCAACAGATCAACTATTCCATCTCCCAGCAATATCTAGGTATAGACAGCTCATTTTCAGATGTCTTTTTAGCATTATAGACCAGATTTTACTCCTACTTTTGAAGGATGGTCAGGGTTCTGGTTGAAAGTCTCTAGAGTTTTTTGGACAACCCTTTCATCTTGCTGTTCACTGTTCATTTGAATGCTAGTCTCAAAGATAAACCAAAAATGGGGAGGTTAAAGGGAATTAGGAAACAAAAAGTTTTAAAGAATCACATGAATTTCTCCTGGTCACTCTACTGACCCTCTGTGGACTTGGGAAGCATCTTATCACAAACAGAACTGAATTTTTTTTTCAGGCACTTGACAGTAGATACCATTTTACAAAGCCCAGAAAAGAAATGCCTAAAGATTTGTTCACATTGGCTTTGCATTTGAGTCAGAGTTTCTCAATCCATTGCGCCATGAGGCCCAGAGAGTAGCTCGTAAAAGATGGGCTGTGGTTTTATAATATAACCAGTGCTAACCCCTTTGAAAAAGTGAAGTAAAAAAGTTGGCGCCATCAAGGAAAACAAAGGTGGTGGAAGAGGGATTTGAAAGGCATAGAAGCTCTGTTTTGGAGGGTAGCCTTTGTACAATGCAATTCCTTCAGCCCCCAGACTTTCAACCATGCTAACTTATCACATTAGAAGTACTTCATCCCACATTCTGAAAAGGACTGTTTTTTGCAATCTCTGATCAACATAAATTATGCAGCTTACAAGTAGCTTCTAATTTCTCTTTTATTTTATCATATGACTTAGAGTCAAGGTGGTATTTTGATCCCAAATACTCACATTTTTAGCTTTACAAATAGAAAGAGAGAAAAGAAGAAATGAGAACAAGTGGAGACAGTTTCCTTATAAGTAGTAAATTTACTACACCTGATGGGAGCTGTGCACCTCAGGACTCTGATTCACATCACAGAAGTTGTGGTAGGTAATTACGGGATATGGGAAGAAGCCCCATCCTAAGTCATAACCTGTCATCACAGCGGGAGTCAGAGAGGAAAGTATGAAAGCTTATACTCCTTAGGGAACCTGAGCATGTCATTTAAGGAATAGGGAAAACCCAAAGTTTCTTTTCCTTTCTTTGTCCTTCATAAGCCAGGGAAAATGATAGGTTTCTGAAGCTGATGGGGATCTGTGTATATGGCTTTCAATACATTGAATGCAACAAGATTCTGTTCCACAGATCAGCACTGTCTCATAGCTGCCTAAAATGTATGGCTGGAAATTAGAGGTGGGGTAAGGAAAATCCCAACAGGAGGTAGTTTTGTGTCCTCATGATAAAAGCTCAAGTGCTATTCAGGTCTATTGGATCACATAAAATACGTATCTTCTAAAACGTGCCGAGGCAATGGAAGGCTAGCATAACTCTTGACTGGCCAAGCAACAGGACCCCAGGGGCAAACATGGTAATCTAGCTAGCAGGGAATCTGGCTTCAACCATTTCTCACACATAAAAAAAGGTGATGATTTGAATAGTGGTAAAAGCCAAAGGAATAGTCCATGGTGTGCCTGACTCAGGAATGAAAAGGACTCTAAGAGTGTCAGTGAGAAGGAAGAATGTTGTGCCGCATCTTCTCTCTAAGGCTTTCCACAGGTGTTCAAGGTCATGGTTCGTTTTGAAAGGAGGGCTCCCACAGCAGCAGGCTAAGCCACCAAAAGAAAGACTAGAAGGTATCAGATGGGATTTCTGTGGGGGTAGGTGGGTCACATGTAACTGTTTACGGCAAGGTGCTGCCAACCGTGCTTGGAGAGAGTGAGATCCAGTAGCATTCTGGGCAAGAATAGCTGCCTGAGGGAAACATCTGTTCACGATCACTCATGGGCTTAACTGTGAGGTCCTTATCACCCAGAAGTGTTTGTCTACTCACCACAGGCCATGCCTTATGTCCAACATCAAAGAAACACCCAAACCAATATGAAGCCAGTCCAGAGCGCTGATTAGTCATTTGATGCATGGCCTGCCACTTTCAACCAATTGCATGGCCTGCCACTTTCAACCAATTTGATTAGCTTCTTTGATAAGGAGGACAAACACAGAAGGATGGACTTTGGAATTTGAAACAATTGCCTGGAATTTTCTTTCTTTCTTTCTTTTTTAAATGGCAGTTTGAATCAGGCAGGAAGAGTTCGAGACAAGAAAATCAAATCTATTTTCTTGTTCCTGTTGCCCACTAGGAGTTTCTCCCCAGATGAATCTACAAGTCCCCAGTATAGAATGAGCACTTGATAGGTACAGCCACCCAGCCATCCCAATTCTAGCAAAATGTTCTACCCAAACCCATGCAAAATAAAGCTGTAAACCATTTGACCCCTGATAAATGAAAATTGTCAGCTTTTGACATTTGGGGACCCTGCTCCTGGGCTCCTAGGGAAGCTACACTTTAACTCTTACCAAGGTCAAAATGATGGCAAAACCTCAAAGCATGGGCTCTATTTCGACCCAGAGAAGCATCATGATTGCTTTGTCCAAATAATAATAATAACCCAAAAGATGCATTCCAGACATGAAGAAAGAAAAAACACAACAGAAACCTCCCTGGTTTCCATAAAATTAAAGTCATACAGCCTTGCACACACAAAAAATACAAAGTCTGTAACTTTCTGGAATGACCTCCATCAAGATGGTTTGTAACTCTTTGTGTAAAAATCATATATAACCCTGCCCCAAATATCCCTTCCCTGCAGCACTCTCTTCTTTATGAACATTGTATATCCTGGGCAGCTGGCCTAACTTGGGCTGGAATAAAACTCTTTTTCTTTCTCTTTAAAAAAAATTTTTAAATGTGTTCATTTTGCATGGACACCCCTTCCAGAGACTTCTCCTTCCTTACTATTCTGCTTTCATTTCTTTGTCATACTGACCACCGGGGATTCAGATTGAAGGCATAATTCCAGCCCTCACTGGGTTTATATTCCAACTGGAGACACACAAAAGTAACAGTGCAGGCTTCTCTCTAGTCTTTCCTGTAATCCTGCAGACTCAGTAGGAATCCTTTGCTGAAGAGATGCACCTTGAATCCCTAGAAGACAGAGGAGAGAGAAAGGCTCTTAACTCCTGCTTCCTGTTGTCTTTTGCTATTTGAACCCAAATGACCTTTGTCTTGCCCTCTTAAATCCAGGCCCTACCACCTACACATTGTGTACCTCATTTCAGATACTTACCCAGAAACTCTTTGGTTAACCCAACATAATAAAAATATTTGCTACATTCATTTATTTTCTTATGGAAGAATCAAGTAGCCACGTCTAAATAGGAAAATATCTCCTGAGATTAATGGAGGCAAAATCACCATAGAGAACCCTAAAGAAATTTCAATCAAAAAAAGTCTATGAACTCCACTACAGCAGATGAGGTTTTATATGCCTCCCTTCTCTAGGGTTTCTATTATGTAAATATAATTCAGTTGATATGGGTACTTCTGGGTTTTTTGGCCCGAGTTTCAAGTCATTCTGCATTCATACTTTTCCTCAGATAAAACCCCTGCTATGGAGGAGAAGTGGTAGTTTTGTAAGGACACAAAAATCTTTCATTAGAACATCTGCTCCTCATAGAGTTTCTCTCTCTCTCTCTCTCTCTATCTATCTCTCTCTCTCTCTTTCAATCCTAGAATCCTTTAGAGCTTTTTGTTTGCTTATTTGTTTGTTTGTTTGTTTAATTTCAGGAACAATTATAAATATGACTGAGTCTGGGAGAATTTAGTTATTTCTACATTAAAATGAAAGCCAAATTCTAAGCATGTATCAATTCAAAGAGAAAGTCATTCACAAGTGGCCTGCCGTGGGCTGTCAGACCATGAATCTATCAACCCTTCCCTTATTAAACAACAACAAAATTATTCACTGTGTTTCTTAATAGTAGCAGAGGGCTAAAATAAGGGCCAGGTGCTCATTCTTTTAAATCTCCAAATTCCATTTATGTGATCTTATTTCCTTAGACTCACTCTTGAAATATTATACCATAGTGACTCCATGGATTTTTTTTAAGTTGCATAAAAATTTTGGCAAGTATTTCTGGAAGGACTGAGTCCAATTCCTCATTGAGTTTAACCTCTCATCTTTCTCAATTCAAGATTTACTTGATGCCTACACAATCAGTAAGAGACTATCTAAGTGCCAGAAATACACAATAAACTAGAAAAAGATCATCTTCTCCCTCCTGGGGTGCCCTGTGCATTCTTGTTTTCCTCTCTTGGTGCTTCTCTGCTTTTCTCAGACTCTTTCAATCTCTCCATCTTTGTCTCTCTCTCTCTCATCACTGGTGGATTTCCTAATCAATAGTACATCCAATAGTAATATTTTCATTAATATACAACACTGAATGCATTATGTTCATCCTTCCTAAAGCTACTGATTTTCCCATAGCCCACAACTCTATTAATAACCCATGCCAATCATCCTCACTCCCTTCTCATTGATCTCAAACCAAAACATTTCCCCTTTATCTCTTTCATCTCCTATAATGAAATGTTCACTAAAACCAACTGTAGCCTTCTAAAGACTTTTGTGATCTGTTTGTTCCATTCCCACTGTCAATGCCTAATTCTAGTTGTCATTCTTTCTCATTGACAAATGAGACAAAGGATGACAATGATCCTTGCAGTAGACAAAGGATCATCATGCTAGCTATCCCTTCATTCTGACCCTCCATTTTGTGTCACTTAAGAGGTCTTTCTTAACCATTCATGTTCCTTTTTAAAAATATTTCAATGGTACCCTACTTCCTGCAGATGAAATTCACATGATCCTCTTTTTTTTTTTATGCTTTTTTTTTTTATTAACATATAATGTATTATTTACCCCAGGGTACAAGTATGTGAATCATCAGGCTTACACATTTCACAGCATTTGCCATAGCACATACCCTCCCCAATGTCCATATCCCTACCCCCCCCACCTCCCAGCAACCCTTAGTTTGCTTTGTGAGTCTAGGAGTCTCTTATGGTTTGTCTCCTTCCCCATCCCATCTTGTTTCATTTCTCTTCCCCACCCCCCCATAACCCCCTGCCCTGCCTCTCAAATTCTTCACACATGATCCTCTTATCTTCTATCATAGCACATGATTTTAGCATGCCATTTACCTCATTGCATTTGAGCTATTTTTCCATGTCTCTCATACCATATTGTATGTTATGTGAAGGTGAAATATTTTGTGTGGGTTGTTTGTATTCCTAGCATATAGCTCTGTGCCCCACAAATATGATCTCATAAAGCAATGGCTAAGTAAATGTTGATTTTCAACTTTCTCACAATTCTACAGCATTAAGCACAGCTGACTACAAGTCCTTCTAGAATTTTCTAAGCATCTGTTTTGCAAAGCACTATTCTCCTTTTATTTCTCCCTACTCTCTGAACCATGCTTTATCCAAATCCCCTGGGCATACCTATTCTTTCTCTTATTCCTATAATATTTGACATTTTAGTGATTCTACTTCCATTCTTTCCTTCTCTCCCCTGAATCCTTTCTCTGCATGGTATGTTGAGACTTTGGTCTGGAAACATAGTCTCAGATGTAACCAGCATTACCTCCAGCCTGAGGTAGCCATCACTACAATGCTACTTTTCTGATGTGTCCCTCTTTTCTCAGAGGTATTTCTCCAGCCATGAGGTATGGTTTTGGTCTTTTATGGTCCAAAGAATACCTATATTTTTATACATATTCTAGATTGAATAAAATTATCTTTTTGCCATTTATGAGTAACCAATAAATTAAAGGCTTAAAGAGATTTCAAGACCATAATAACCATGAATAAATAAAGCTTGGTACATCAGAACCAAAAATATCAGTGTAGACCTAAAAGAATTCAGATAGACACTAAATACAGGTCACCTCTGTTTCCTGTTTCTGTTTAAGGGGCCACTGATGGCAATTCACTGTGATTGCACAACTCTTAGAATGATAACTCATTTTACAATGTAAATCCCACCATTGTGGCCTCACCTGTTAAGGTGTGAGAGATTTTATCAGAGTTTTGAGTCCAAATGTGAGAAAACCACACAGTCTGGTGGTGGAAAAGCCAGCATTATGCTCCCCTTTGGAGATGCCGTACTGGGGAGGCAGAAGCAAGTGGGAATTCTTTTCCTGGAAGGATAGGCTTGCCTCTTTCGGTGGCTGATTTTTTTTCTTTTTATTTTTTTTAATAACTGATTTTTTACCAGCTGTTGTGTTTGTCTCCTTGGGATTAGAGCAGGCAAGAATCACATTCACTCATCACTCAATTCATTGTCTTATCTTTGGTACTTTGTTTAGTTTTGACATTGTATTCAGGTCTTGGCCTTATAAGGGAAAATTTAAGATCTGAAAAGGTAGGGATTATCTCACAATTTAGTTATTTCTCTTGATGGAGAGAACATAATTTACCAAAAGTTCTAATATTTTATTGTGCATGTATGTGTATATGTGTACACGTACATTTGAGAGCAACTGCTTCCCCTTAACTCCACAGCTTGAAGATTAAATTACTGATCCTTCCTTTGACTCACCATGAATTGTGACTGGCCCTGGCCATATAGCTCTCAGCGGGGCTGATTTAGTGTAGTAATGAGGTCCTTACATGTTCACTTCCAATGACCGATCTTCTCTTTCTAAATGCTCAGTGTCCTCAACTTTGCCCCAGAGCATTATACTTGAATTCTGATATCATAATTCAAGTTCTACAGAGCTTTGAAAAAAAAATAATTTCCTGTAAGAACTCCCTTCCACTCACATCCTAATTCTGCTTCTCTTAAACTGTCTAATCGAAGGTATAGTGGGCATTGTTGACCATCTACCTAACATTCATCCTCCCCCCAGCCTTCTCCTCTCCATCAGAGCCCCAGTGGGAGAAATCCACTGCTCCTCCACATGGCCATCCACTCCCCTTCCACTACTGGTGACTGGATTAGAAACATGTGATATAATCCTGGCCAAGGAAGATCTGCTGGGGGCAGCTGTGGTTTCTCAGAAAGGTTTCTTTCCTGGCAAAAAGACATAGGTACCCTCTTCTTTATCCGGGTGCTTCATGTGACATGACATTTATTTCACTAAGTATTAAGACAATAGACATCAATAGACATGAATGTTATATATAACCTTTTGGCAATAGTAATTTGAAGAGGCAAGTATTTATGTGAAGTACACACATTTATTTAATATTTTTATTAATGTTTTTAGTTACCCATGATGAAGGTTAGGAATTAATACAGATGGAAGATTCAATTTAAATTTATAGAATAATAATGGATCTAATTGTGTTCTCAGAGATACAGGAAATAGCCCTAATAAGGAATATGAAAAACCCTCCAATCTTAATATCCTAGCAACTTATGGTGTTGGGTGTAGGGAGGAACAGGCCCAGTTTCCTAACCTCAGAACAGACCCATTTCTCTAGCTCTACCATGAGGATAGAAATTACCCCACAGGACAGGCAGAGCATTTGCATGGAAGAGGGAATCCAAGACTCCAAGCCAGCACTATGCTAGGCCACTAGGACCATGGAGCTCATTTTCTCTCCCTCTTAGGCAGAGAGTTGAACTCATTGGTCCAGAAGTCCTTTCAGTTACAGAACCCTTCAGCTCAGTGTTATTGACTGGTGGCCCACACCCCAGGGAAACGTTTCTGGCCCAAGACATTCAGAAGTACAGGAAGCATGAAGAAGGGACTTCTCAATTGCTGAGACAATTCTAGGGTGTCTCTTGCTTTTTCTTCCGAGGATGTAAAACACTTAATGAAATGTGCTCCCTCCTACACCCTGTTCTCGTCTCCACTCCCAGCTTCTTCCTATGTCCTGCTGCTTCTTGGCTGCTTTTAATCTCTCTGCTCCCCAAAACAGTACCCAACACAGGGAGAAAGACCAGACCTCTGTCCAAATCCTCCTCAAAGCCACTTACTCTCTCCCATAGCAGTGTGTTTGTTATATTCCTACAGAAATGAACCCTAAAAGCACCAGTTCCTTTTCCCTTTGGTTCAGTAAACAGATTTGCTTAAAGGAAATTTACATTTCTTGTGGCAGTTTCAAGTGTCAACTTGGCTAGGTCATGATACCCATTGTTTGGTCAAACACCAGTCTGAAAGTTACTGTGAGGGTATATATTAAATGTGATTAAATTTTAATCGGTAAACATTGAGTAAAGCAGATTACCCTTCATAATGTGTGTTGTCTTTATCCAATCAGTTGAAGGCTTTAAGAGAAAAAGACTGAGGTCCTCTGAGGAAGGAGAAATACTGCCCCTATACTGCCATCAGACTCAACCCACAATATCAACTTTTCCCTCAGTCTCCAGCGTATTAGCTAGCCTTGTAGATTTTGAATTTGCCAATTCCTTAACATAAATGAGCCGATTCCTTAAAAATAAATCTCGATAGATATAGATGATAGATACATAGATATATAGATACATAGAGACATAGACAAATAGAGCTAGAGATATCTAGATAGACAGAGATATCTATAGATAGATTAGATAGATAGATAGATAGATAGATAGATAGATGATAGATGATGGTAGATAGATTGTAGACAGATTAACAGAGACTTATTTATATATTATATGTAATTATTTATTTATATTTATAATAGATAATATATACACACAGACACCACATACATCTTCTTGGTTCTGTTTCTTTGGAGAACTATGACTAATATACTGCTTAAAAGCACAAACCCATGGCCTCTTGAAACCAAAGAAGATAATCCATATAACCAATATATTTTTTGGCTCATTGGCCTCTCACCTGGTTTTTATATTCCACCAATTACATTGAACACTTCATGAGTGATTATCCAGAGGAATTTTAAGATCTCCCTGGAGTAACCACAAGATTATAATGAGTCTGAAATAGGAAATTTGATTTTATGTATAAATTAATTTTTCAGATATGTTGGTTTACTAAAGTCCTTTCTCCTTTCTGGATTTTTTTTTTTTTTTGTAATATTGTCAAACTCACATTTCGTTTTGCATTCTCTTGTAAGGAACAATTTCTCTTTGTTTTCTATAAAATTTCCCTAGTCAGTCTTAGTACTTTTCTTAGTGTCTGGCACTCCCTTTATTTTTAAACTTGGTATAATGTCTGGTGAGTAATAGGTTCTCAATAAATATATTAAGACTGGAGAAACTTTAAGATAGATACATAAATCTTCTTACAGCTGAAACATTTAGGATTTTGTAGGAGAAAGATGTCTGGGATTTTTTTCCCTTCCATTTTAAAATTTACTCTAACACTCAAGCAAATTACTGAAAGAGGGAAAAGTCATCTGTCTTTGTTCCATCTTAATATATTGTTTTAATTCTTCCATGACGTCTGGGAACTTTTAGAAACTGAGACACCAACTAAAAGTTAATATTAGGAACTGATTTCATTTCATACCCATTCTTAATGGGGTTTTGAATATTTTCACTGCTGTTATATCAGACTTGCTTACCAAATCATGGGCTAGATAATATGGCAGGGTTGCCTGCCCTTCCCCTGACCCAAGGGATGCTTGGATTGGTGTCTCCTGTCTGTTTGCATTGGGACTGCCATCCTGCCTGTCATTGAACATTTTGCTCTCTTCCTCCTAGGGCATAGCCTTAATTCTATGACTCTGGCCTTGTTTCAAATCCTCTACAAAGCTACCTTTGAGTATTTCAGTAAGAAATGACCTATTTTTAGCTCACCTCCTCAGAGAATGATTAAAGTTCCACGTGGGTAGATTCATATTTTATATTTCTGTTGTACATTCTCAGAGTGCCTAGCCCAGGGTGCAAATCCATGCTCTAAAGTAAAGCCCAAGAAAAAGATGATAAAAGAAAACCATGCTTGACCAGCTGTTGTCACCCACCCAGGATGATGCCTCTGGCAGTGGCCCCTGGAGGTTTTGAGGCTGTTGCCAGTTTATTTTTAAAAGTCTGGACTTTAGGACCCTTAAACATCTCTACTTTGCTTAAAAAATTCCGAGTTGTATGGACATTATCCCCCTACAGTTACCTTATCCCTTCTTGGCCTTTGAATCTTTCCTCCCCTCATATGGGTATTGCAACCATATCCCAGGACTCGCTTTGTGAAGGCATCCACCCTTCCACTGGATATAAAGCAAAGTTTCTCAAGTTTTGTATATTGTCATTCTTAGTTTAATTAAAAATCCCTATTTACCGGATCCATTCCCCTTAGGATGTTGAAGAGTACCATGTTTATCCTGAGGCACTGAAAGACATCAAAGGAAGGAAACAAAGCACCTGCTTCAGTGAAGCTTACTTCTGGTGCAGGAAGACAGATAATAAGCAAACAGACAAATAAATATATCATATGGTGGGGACAAAGCTGGGCAGAATAACAGTTGGGAAAGGCCAGGTTCACAGGTTTACAAACCTGTGCAAGTGAAAGTGCCCATGCTTGTAATTGCCTCACACTTGGCAATTATAATGCCCTGTGGTTACTGGCTGAAAATTCTTAATAATAGTATTTTTGATTTTCGGTTTAACAAGTAAAGTCTGATGGGACAATGAAGCATGCAGAGGGGTTTGAAACTTCAGCCAGATCCTGCCTCCTGCCCTAGCTAAGACAAGCTCTCAACTGCCTCTCCCTACCTCTGACACTCCAGGACCCACCTGGCCTTGCCGTCTATACCCTCACACCATGACCACCACCACCCCATGGCTCCAGTGGGGACCTGAACACAGGCATGGAAAAGGTCAAGGTTGGGCATGCATGCCCTGTGACATCTTAGGGCAGGGCATGGCAGTGGTTATCCCCATCATTGGATTTGTAGTGCCATGGTCACTGGATGTGTGACTCATTGGGGGTGAACCTCTCCCCCACCCCTGACTCAGGTTCGTAGTGCACCATGGCACTGAACTTGTAAAACCCACTCCAGTGCCTTCATGCAGCTCACAGGCTGCCAAATTCCCCCTCCCACTGACTTCCAGGCTGCTATGCTGTGCCCTGATAGGGTCAGGGAAGTCAAGCCAGATATATTCCTTTGCTACAGGACCACCAAACTGTGAACAGGCAACTCCACAATGCTTCCAAGGATGTGCCCTCATTCTATAAGCATCCCCATGACTTAGGGAGCATAATATTAAATAGCAAACAAACAGCATGACAGGTTGATGGAGAGGTCATGAAAGAAAGAGAAAAACTTCCTGCTTTAGTATCTTTGACATTACATTTTCCCCAGGTTTTTTGAATGCTGGATCCCACATTTTCATTTTATGCTAGGCTCCACAAAATATGTAATTGGTCCTCGGGTGAGGAGAAAGAAAGCAATGGAGGAAGGAGCTCTGGTTTATTTAGTGTTGTCTTTGAGGGATTCTCTGATAAGATGACATTGGAGCAGGGTTCAAAGAAGTGAGACTAAGTCACGCAGGTACCTGGAGTAAAAGGATTTCAGATAGTGAAAAGAGCAAATGCAAAGGCCCTGTGGCAGGAGCTGATAGTGAGACCACTGTGACCTGAGCCAAGTAGACCTGGGTGAAGCAGTAGTTGAGGTCATGGTAGTAGTGGGAGTGGGAACCAATTATGTAGGAAAAGGTAAGGATTATAAGACGTCGGGTTTTACTCTGCAATGAGCAGCCACTGGAGGTATTTTAATATTTTCAACCACTGAGGATCATACCAAGAAACAACTTGGTATGATTTATATTTTAAGAGAATTATCTAAGAGTTCTTACTAACCATTGATATAAAATATTGTCTTCCTTCTATCCAATATCATTCTCTATCACTTGACCCTGCTTGCTCCTTCTTCATGGTACTTATCGTCACCTAGTATATTGGATATATATTTTCATTTGCCTATCTCCCCACATTAGCATATAAATCCACAACAGCAGAAACTCGTTCCCTATGTCCCTGGAGCCTAGATCAGTGTCTTACACATAGTGGGTTCTCAGTGATTATGTGCTCGGTGAAGGAATGAACAGATCTCTTAAGACAAAGTATAGAACATCTTCAGAGACTAGATAATCGAATGTTCTCTTTCTTCTCAATAGATTTGACAGATCATCATCCAGAACAATGAAGCCAACCCAGTCCATTCCACCCATGAAAATGTATCACTGTTAGCTGGTTCTTCCAGATACTGACCTAAATCTAATTGCCTCAGACTCCATCCATAGCTCTCTCTCTGCCTCTTTGTCCTGCTGCTCATTGGTTTCCTTTTAAAAAGATGCTTTCCTTAGCTATACATACCATATTTTTGTTTACTAGAGAACATTTGGAAAGAAGGGGGGTGGGGAAGGCAATAAAGTGTAATGCCAAGACTGTAGGCTATAACATCTCACAGAGGTGGGTTTAAACCTTAGCCTTTTCCCCTACTAACTATATAAACTCAGAAAAGCCACTTACCCTGCCTGGCCCTCAGTTTCCGATTCAATAATATGAGAAAAAGACTATTGTCTCACCAGATTTTTTAAGGAATAAGACAACTGACATTTGTGAGGTGTTTGACACGATTCCTGGTGGCACTATAAGCAGTGTAAATAAGGTGGATATTTTAAATAAAAAGAAGAAAGAAGAAAATGAGAAATGATGTATTCCCACCACCTAAACACAAACATTTTATGACAACTTTCCTTATGGTTAAAGACAGTTCTTATTCTCCAGCAGGTTTCCATATCTCTGAGTTTATTATTCCCAGGCCCTGAGCCAATATCACATAGAATGGTAACAGTTGAGTTGAAATAATTATCAAACCATTCTGGTCATCCTCCTGGATCCTTTCCAGTTTATCAGTGGCTGTTCTCTTAAAATATGGTTCAATGGAATATTATGCCTCCATCAGAAAGGATGAATATCCAACTTTTGTATCAACATGGACGGGACTAGAAGAGATTATGTGGAGTGAAATAAGTCAAGTGGAGAGAGTCAATTATCTTATGGTCTCACGTGTGGAGCATAAAGAAAATCATTGAGGGCATTGTGAGAAGGAAGGGAAGGGTGAATGGGGGGAAATCGGAGGGGGTGATGAACCAGGAGAGACTGTGGATTCTGAGCAACAAACTGAGGTGTTTGGTGGGGTGGGCAAACCTGGTAGTGGGTATGGAGAAGGGCACATATTGCATGGAGCACTGGGTGTGGTGCATGAACAATCAATCTTGTAACACTGAAAAAATAAAATAAACATATTTGGAGAAAAAAATATGGTTCCGAGAACTGGACCTAACATGGTCTGATTAGCACCAAGCACCCGGGACTGTCACCTTGACCTGAACGCTAGACTTTGAAGAAAATAGCCTAGGTTGCAGTGACTTATTTTCCCAGAATTTTTTCAAACCATCATCCTTTCTTACATAATTTCTTTATCTTCATTAAAGTCCAGTACATTTATTCTGCTGAGAGATGTTTCATTGGTTAAGCCTATAAATATAGCCCCTTGAGATCATTTTGAATCTCTATTTTATTGTCCAATATTGGGTTGCATATTCAACAGGCATATTCTGTTTATAATTATGCTCTTGACTCAGATGTTAATTAACCTCCAGAACCTAGAGCATGCCTCCAGTGGCCTCTCTCGAGTTTGACAGTATCTATTAGTCCGTATATTTTGATTCTAAAAAAACTGGATTTACCTAAATTTACCATTTTTAGGGTATGTCTTTACTTGGCTTATAGGGATAACAGAAAGATATTTTTGTCAAGTATTTTGTTAACATCAATTTCACCATTGCAATGAACTGAATTATGAACTCCCAAATTCATATTGTTGAAGCTCTAATGCCCAATGTGATTATATTTGGGAATAGAGTTTTTAGGGGATAATTAGGATTAAATGAGGTTCTAAGGATGATTTCCTAATTCAATGGTATTGGTAGCCTTATAAGAAAAGGAAGAGAGAAATGGCTTGCTCGCCACGTGCATAATCCAAAGAGAGGTCATGTGAGGATACAGTGAGGAGGCAGCCATCTGCAAGGCAGGAAGGGAGTTCTCACCAGGAATTGAATTGACTCACACCTTGGTCTCATACCTCTAGCCTCCAGAACTGTGAGAAAATAAATTTCTGTTGCTGATTCCACCCTGTCTCTGATATTTTGTTATGGCAACCCAAACCAACAAAGACAGCCACCTTTGTAACATTCTCTATAGCTCGCAGAATAATAACCTTATTCAGAAGTAGAACAAATTAGGTTCAGCAAGATCTTCTTTTCATGAAATGACTCTGACTTCAGGGAACAAGCCCCTCTTATCTAAGTGCTTGTAAAACTTCAATTAAATAATTATTTCTAGAGTTTTTCATGGTACCAACATTAAACATTAAGTACACTGGTTTGTAGTTTCCAGAAGCCACTTCACTTTCCTTTCAAAAGTCCAAACTTTTGTCCATGTCTGATTTTCTAGCAATATTCTAGATCAGGATTATAATCACTTCCACCATTTATTTCAGTAGCTTGTGACTCAGCAAGTGTATGATTATGTAAGTAAAATCTTTCTAAGTTTTTGGTGCTTCATATCTCATCTTTGCATCACCTGGGCCCAGCACAGTGCCTGGTTTGTGGTAGGCACTCAACAACTGTTTACTCAAACGAAACTGATCTCACTGAAGAAGGAATGATGCTATCTAGTTTGCCAACAACTCATAGAGTTGTTGAAAGATTCAAGAGATGATGAATGTGGGCATGCACAGTAAACTATAGAGCACCATACAAAGAGTCCAAATTGTAGGTACCTAAGGGAGCCTAGCAGAAATGGGTGACAAATTAGGACTGTAAGAGTTAACACAGAGTGGATCACGCCACACCAGAGATTTTGTAATCCTTATTACAGAACACATTAATTAGAGTCAGCTAACTGTCATACCAGATGGACCTCAACATACCCACTGACTGGATCAAACAGAACAGAGATTGTTTCTTGCTCAAAGAATCTTGTTCCACATTGGGGAGGGCGAAGTGTGGGTAAGGAGACTCTGCTCCACACCGTCATTCAGGGAAACAGACAACCAGGTTGCTATTATCTTTAACAGCTTTGCCCTGGGTATTTATATACAGCCAAAGGAAGAGCAAAGATCTGGGAGGGTTGCTCATTCATGGTTGGTTTTTATGGGCCAGACATAGAGGAGGTTCCCATAACTTTCATTCACATCTTGCTGACTAAAACTCAATGACATGGGGCACCTTGGTGGCTCAGTTGGTTAAGCACCTGCCTTTGGCTCAGGTTCATGATCTCAGGGTCCTGGCATCAAGCCCCATGTCGGGCTCTCTGCTCATCAGGAAGCCTACTTCTCCCTCTCCCTCTGCCTGCCACTCCCCTTACTTGTGTTCCCTCTCTCTGTCAGATGAATAAATAAAATCTTCAAAAAACTAAAAATTTTTAAAAAACCCTCAGTGATGTGGACCTACATTACTGCAACGAAGCCTGAGAAATGAATCAAGTTTTGTGCCCAGGAAGAAGCAGAAGTCATTTGGTGAATCGACAGCCTATCTGTGATTTTAAATCTGGGTAACCACTAAAAACTTTTACAATCACTATCTGGCCAATGCTGCATGAGCCAAACGTCATATCTGTAGCTCAGGGCCTCCGGGTTGCCACTCTGTACTGTATATAAATGTTAAACACCATCATTATTAGTTAAGATGCCATTCTTTGGGATAATGAGATCTGAACTCATTTAAAGCAGCATATGATTGCTTTAAAATCCAGTGAGTTTTTTTTTTTTAACTTTTCATTCTTTTCATATAGAAACTTTCTAGTTCTTGTACTGTCTCCTGCATCATCTGCTAGACCATTGTCATTTGAAGGGCAGCACGTACTTAAATATGTGTATGCCTCCACTCATTTCCAGCAGTAATGGCCAGTCAGCTTCTCTCACTTGGAACCACCTCTCACCCCTGCCAAGATCTTTTGGGCCACGCTGACTGGGCAGAGGGCTTCTCTGGCTGTGGGAGACAGTGAGGCGCAATAGGGAGAGGTACAGTGGGACAGCTTGCTGGAAATCACCTCTGTGCTTGCTGGAATGTCTCAGAATCCCCTCTGCATACCACCTCTATCTTCTTTAGCTGTGGGCGCAACGTTTGCTGCTCTAAATCTATCATACTCTGGAAATGCCAACAGGAAATAAAAAAAAAAGTTACAGTTGAAAGGAAAGGAAATTGTAAATGTAAATTTTCATTTCTAGCTACTTCAAACCATCTCTGTCTTCAACCACTTGTTAACAAGTAAACAGATGACTTTGTTTAAGGCTTGGATCTGCTTTAAAGAAGTAAGAGTTGCTAAGGAAAGAGAAGTGCCTGTTCTAAATTCCAATAGAATGGACCACAGTGGACACTACCAAAGTGAATGAAGGTTTTTTCCTTCAAGAAGCCCATTAGTCCACAGTAAATAAAAACACATACATTTTTTTAAGGCTGTGTTACTAAGGATATATTGATAGGTTGAAAGGATAGATGAAAAAATAAATCTTGAGAAAGATACAAAGTCTTGATGGAAGTTTACTGTTGGCAAAGATGTGTCAACAGGAATGATGCCTATTGGTAAGAGTAAGGGTAGGCACAACCAGCCAGGAGGGCAACCTATCAGTATGCATAAAATCTGTAAGTATATTTCTTTTATCCAAGTAATTTTACTTCAAATCATTTTTCTTAAAGAAATAATAAGATGGGGATAAATGTGTGTACATAATTTCCATTTGGTTATAGTGTGGTGTATAATGGAGAAAATTGGAAACACTTGAATATTCATTTATAAGGAACTAATTAAATAAATTATGGCACACATATATAAAGAAATTCTATGTATCATTTTAATAGATGAGGCAAATCTATATGGGCTGAAATTTAAAGATACCAATTTACAGTAACTGATAAAAGTGATTAATTAAGCATAGTATAATCTTAATTAGAGCAAATGATATTTATAAAGGCATTAGAATGTCCAAAAGGATATTTACTGAATGAGGTACCACAGCAAGAAGAAAGAGTTCTAGGGATGTTTGGGTGGCTCAGGTCATTATCCCAGAGTCCTAGGATTGATGTCCACATCAGGTCCCCTGCTCATCAGGGAGTCTGCTTCTCCCTCTGCCCATCACCCAGCTTTCATGCTCTCTCTCTCTCTCAAATAAATAAATAAAATCTTTAAAAAAAAAGAGGTTCTAGGAATTGTCAGAGTTATAATTTTATCACCATCATTATGCTTATCATCACCATCATTATCAACATCATCATTTGGGGGGCACATACTATGTATCAAGCATTAAGCTAGACAATTTACAAATATTGCCTCATTAAATTGCTATGACAACTCTGTTAGGCATTGTTATTCAGAATTTAAGTGAAAAAGTATGGTACAGAAAAGTAACCTGCCCAAGGCTAACAGTTAATGAGATACAGAGCTGGACTCAAACATCCCTACCTGACCCAACTCCAAAAAAATAATGATAATAATGATAAGTTTATAATCTAATGGAGAGGCAGAGGAGGAAGAAAAACACATTCAGCTAAGAATGATGGTGGTGATAACAATGATAGTAATTAGTAAAGCTTATTTAAGTTCTACAGTTTATCAAGCTCTGTTCTAAGTGTTTTATATTTAATAACATGTTTGAACTTTATAGCAGCTATATAATAGGACTACCATTATCCCCACTTCACAGAAAAGAATACTGAAGCCCAAAGAAGACCAGAAACTTTCTCAAGATCACAGTTTCAGGACTGTAGGGGTTTAGCTACTCCACTTATACTCATTCTAAAAGTAGTATAGGAAAAGTACCAATGGAAGGGCACCTGGGTGGCTCAGACAGTTAAGCATCTGCCTTCAGCTCAAGTCATGATCTCAGGGTCCTGCGATTGAGCCCCACGTTGGGCTCCCTGCTCAGTGGGGAGTCTACATCTCCCTCTCCCCTCTGCTCATTCTCTCTCTCTCTGTCTCTCAAATGAATAAATAAAAAACCTTTAGGAAAAGAAAAGGAAAAGGAAAACAAAAGGAAAGAAAAGAGAAAAGTAAGAAAAGAAAAAAGAAAAGAAAAGAAAAGAAAAGAAAAGAAAAGAAAAGAAAAGAAAAGAAAAGAAAAGGACCAATGGATTTTCTTGAGACATCAAGGGAGAAGATTACTTCCAAATACTTATAAGCTCTCTGAGGATGGGAATTTTGTCTGCCTGTCCCCCGCCCTGTGTTTCCAGGGCCTAAAACAGAGCCTAACAATTGGCTCTGCCATCAATGGTTGTTGAACAACCATGCTGGAGAAAGCATTTCATGAGGACCTTACAGAACTCTTAGATTTGGGCCAGAATGAAGGTTAAGAGTGGTAAGGAAGAGAAATGAACACATAAATTTCACACAAAAAAAATTCTGTGAGTTCACTCACTGAGGCTGTGAACAGTGGGTCCCAGAAAGGAAACAAAGTAGGGGTACTTGGCTGAACATTAAAGCACACAAAACTTGAAGATAAGCTTGGGAAGTTATGTTAGCTTTAGATGATAAAAGGCTTTGAATGGCAGGCAAAGGAGTTTAGATTTCAGTAAATAAAGAGGGTTTTGTTACTTTTTTTTTTTAACAAAACTTGACAGATACAGAGCTGGGCATTAGTTAGCAACCAGCAATTTAAAGTGAAGGAAGAGAAATTAGGAATAAGAGATTAAGAATGTTATCTAATGGTCCAGATGAGCAATTGTGAGAATCCAAGCTAATAAAGTCACATGAGGATGGGGAAGAGCAGAGTACAGAAGATACTGAGAATGTAGAATTGGCAAAAGTCTCTTTGGATCTGTTCTTGTGGTTTAAAAAAAAAATGGCTGAGAGGAATGTTGAAAAAGAAAACCAAAGTTGGTGGCATCACAATTCCTGACTTCAAGCTCTATTACAAAGCTGTAATCATCAAGACAGTGTGGTACTGGCACAAAAACAGACACATAGATCAATGGAACAGAATAGAGAGCCCAGAAATGGATGCTCAACTCTATGGTCAACTAATCTTCGACAAAGCAGGAAAGAATATTCAATGGAAAAAAGTCTCTTCAACAAATGGTGTTGGGAAAAACTGGACAGCCACATGCAAAAGAATGAAACTGGACCATTTCCTTACACCACACACAAAAATAGACTCAAAATGGATCAAAGACCTCAATGTGAGACAAGACTCCATCAAAATCCTGGAGGAGAACACAGGCAACAACCTCTTTGACCTCAGCCGCAGCAACTTCTTCCTACAAACATCTCCAAAGGCAAGGGAAGCAAGGGCAAAAATGAACCACTGGGACTTCATCAAGATCAAAAGCTTTTGCACAGCAAAGGAAACTGTCAACAGAACCAAAAGACAACTGACAGAATGGGAGTAGATATTCACAAATGACATATTAGATAAAGGGTTAATATCCAAAATCTATAAAGAATTTCTCAAACTCAACACTCAAAGAACAAATGAACCAATCAAGAAATGGGCAGAAGATATGAACAGACATTTCAGTAAAGAGGATATCCAAATGGCCAACAGACACATGAAAAAATGCTCAACATCACTCAGCATCAGAGAAATACAAATCAAAACCACAGTAAGATACCACCTCACACCAGTCAGAATGGCTAAAATTAGCAAGTCAGGGAATGACAGATGTTGGCGAGGATGCGGAGAAAGGGGAACCCTCCTACACTGTTGGTGGGAATGCAAGCTGGTA
>CM052798.1:104073275-104134328 GCA_028533885.1 Nasua narica | reverse complement strand
GGGTTGCTGGGAGGTGGGGGGCAGTAGGGATATGGACATTGGGGAGGGTATGTGCTATGGCAAATGCTGTGAAATGTGTAAGCCTGATGATTCACAGACATGTACCCTGGGGTAAATAATACATTATATGTTAATAAAAAAATAAAATAAATAAAGAATAACTACAATGAGAAAAAAAAAAGAAGATAGCACAAAATCTACAGGTAATGACTCTGGTAGTAGCAGATTTTCCCACTATCCTCTTAAAAAAAAATGGCTGCTAATTATTTAAAATTCCTCCCAATGGAGAGGAGTCTATGTCTCCTTGTCTTGAACCTGAGCAGAATGAGTCAGAAGAGAAACTGTTTTATTCCAAGTCTAGGTCATAAAAGGGCATGCGGCTCTCATGGCCTGCCACTGCGCTAGAGGTCTGACTACCCTGAGACCACCATCTGGAGAAGCCACGTGAAGGGACTCCTGTCAACAGTCTCAGAAGACCCAGGTCTTCCAGCTATTTTCACCCAAGCCACAGAGTCTGTGAGGAGATCTGTCTTGAGCCCCCCAGAACAGCCCACCTGGAAGCTGAGTACCACCAACTGACTGTGTTCAAGGCCAGTGGAGGTCAAAGAATTGCCCAGCAGAGGCCTACGTGAATTTCTTACTCATGATACTGTGCACTATGTTAAAATGACAGTTCTTTCAAGCCACCAAGGTTTGGGGGTGATTTGTTACATAGTGATTAATAACTGGAACATAGAGCAATAGTGTGATTTATCACCAAAACTAGGATATTTTGGGGAAGGATGGTAAGTATTAATAATAATGGCAAAGCAAGGGCTTAGCTAGGACATGGTTATCTTATCTATAAGCTTCTTGAGATCTTCTTCACTACTGTATCACCAGCATCTAGCATTGCACATAAGCAGACCTTTATTGATTAGATCAGTCAATTTTTCTTTTTCAGTGTATATAACTTCACTAATGTTACAAATCTCAAATGTACACCTCAAGAAAATTTTAGATATAAATAGACCCATGCAAACACTACTCAGATCAAGATAGAGAACACTTTCACCTCTCCCGAGGTCTCCCTTATGCTCTGTCACAGCCTACAACCCACTCAAAGGCAGCATGATTTTAATATTTAATTCCATAATGATGAACTTCACAAAAATGAAATCATAGAGTATGTACTCACTTAGGTTGTGTCTATGAAAGTCAATCATATTGTTATATGTAGACATAGATTTTTCTTTTTTCATTGATATGCACAATTCCCCTGTATGACTATATCACAAACTACTTATCCATTCTACTGTGGATGAAGATTTGGGTTAATTGCTCTTCAGGCTACTATGAATAACACTGCTATAAGCATTTTTGTACATCACGTTTGATCCAACAGCTGACAATTCCATAAGCTCCTCTTTTTTATTTTACCCAAGTTTTGAAAATCATTAGCTCGTTAGATTCATTCACTTTATCAACATCTGGGAAGAACCTTAAAAATTTTACTAATGTTTGGGGCGCCTGGGTGGCTCAGTGGTTAGGCCTCTGCCTTGGCTAGGTGGGGGTCCTGCTTCCCCCTCTCTCTCTGCCTGCCTCTCTGCCTACTTGTGATCTCACTCTGTCAAATAGATAAATGGAATCTTTTTTAAAAAAAAATTTTACTAACGTTTAACGAGCAATTATTAATTTACCTGCTACTCATTCACTGAAAACCACTTTTTTTTTTTAACCCGGTATATGCAGAAAGGGGGAGAGGAATTACAATAGTGTTATCTTCAAAATACCTTTGACAATATTATATTGTCCCAAGTTAATTGTTTATAAAGCCTACTTTCACTCTTAGGAATGCCTCTTGTTTGGATGATAAGTTTTATGGTCACCTGAATTCCTCTACTCCAGGCAACATACTATTGTAAGATCTATACTGAGTGAGAAGCATGACTTTCTTTTATAAAACAGAAGGAACATGTTAACAATAGTGAAGGCGGTTTGCATGTGTGTTCTCAGGAAAACTGATTTTGGGAAAAAGTATATGTGGAAGTTGAAGATCTAAATATTGATTCCCTTGAAGCGTTTTTGTCTATGCACCACTTGGAAAATCTTTTCCATTCCCAGAAGTTCTTGGATTTGAGTATGAAAATGTATATCTCAGTTCATATAAAATAGAACTGCCTCAGAGATCGGACAACTGATTTACTAAATAAAAAAAAAATTAAACCAACCAGTTGTTCAAGAAATTAAACTTATTAATCATGGGAAAAGAAGTCCTAACCCAAGAGCTTTTGTTGAATTGTGATACCTTTCACAAACCATTCATTCATTAACAAATACTCCTTGAGCACCAAGAATGGACCAGGCATGGAACCAGAGACCTTCAGAAGACAGCAGTGAACAATGCCAACATATCTCCGCATGTCAGGAGTTTAGTCAATGGAAAAGGCCAGAGACATAAATAAAGAGGATTGATGTAGCCAAAGAATCCATGAGAAGGAACTTTAAGAAGAGGCTTTTCAATATATTTTCAGTTATCTCTACATTAAAAGTGTCCAATGAAATGAAAAGGACATTTTCATTGCTTTGGCTTACAATTAGAGAAAAGACATGTCTTATTCAAGTGTATATAAATATATGTCTAAGTATAATTTGCTGATTAAGACCACCAGCCCTGTAATAGAACATAACTGACCAATGGGGACCTGAGAACCTGCAATGTCGTTGCTAAGATTCCTGTTTGCATTTGTATTGGGGTCTTTCATTATGTATTGCCTGTCAATGAACATGATAGACACGTTCAAATTTTTACAGCTTTTACTTTTAAAATTAGGAAGAAAGTAATATTTCACATATTAGCATTTAAAACCAAAGCCATGGTGCTTTATTTAAATTTACACATTATGATCCTTCATAGAGCTATAAACAGAACTCTGGTTCATTAAATTGGTAATGACTCTTCCCTGCTGAGAACATTTATTTCTATTTAGTTGTAAGCCACAGTTCATTCCTACTCATAAGCAAAGGGACATCCAATGAGTTGTTATCTGAGGTTTGCCAAAAGGTTTGTCCTAAAATAGCTATTCTCTTTAGCCTGTTAAGCACTATGAAGTAACCAACATTGCACTTAGCATGTAGCAAGTGATTCTGAAATCATCTAACACATGTCTGGTACATAAATGTTTAGAAAACATGAATGGAGAAAATAAAGATTCTTTAATATTGCACATTTATTCACCTGAAGACCATTATATCAAACTCTTATCAATCTAAGTGAGGTTGTATTATCATTTTAACTGTCCAGTTACTTAATAAGGACTTGAGAGAAGGGGGGAGAATAATAGCCTTTACCCTAAAACCTCTCTTCCTTAATGCCACAAACCCTGTTTAGAAAATTTGGAAAGAAACTGAGACTGTTCAGGAAGTTGAAAAAAAATCATTGATTATAAATGTTCTAAAGAGCTGCACCTTGAATTCCCTTCCTCTAGCCTCTGATGCACTATAGACTAAAAAGTTGTATTCCCACTGAAAGGTTTTAGTCCAGTCATCTGGTAATAACTGCCTGTGGACCCTGCTGAAATGGATTCCTGACCACATCTGGGCTCTGTGGGTTCTGGAGTCTATTAGTATTGTCTGCTACAGGCATAGCAGGGAGGACAAGCAATATATATGGCATGTATCTGCTATTTCTATGTACCACAACGATGTTTCTGGCAATGAGATTTGTGTTGGGTAAAATTCAAAGTTCAGGAAATTAGAACCATTATGTCCCTAGTAAATGAGATTAAATTATCAGATAGATTATTTGATACCCCACCATTCTCTCCTTTAGGTGAGTCATGCAATGAACTATTCATTCATTATAACTTCTGGATATTTCTTCCTTCTTAAATAAGGCTGCAAAATATATTTTTAATAGAAGAGAATCTTAAAACTTGACTGAAGTGTCTTGTCATTTTCTGACTAACATCTGTCAGTCCTAAGTAACACAATTCTGTGATTCAGAACATTTAATTAAACCACCAGTTCCTACAACATAAACCATGAATTAAACAGTTAATTGATGAACAGGCTGATTACATCCATGTGAAGTAGTCAGGGATTTTATGAGCTCTCATCCTGAAGCAAGCCACTTGGGGTCCCTCTTGTTTCTTTTACTTCCTCCCCATTGAACTTTATACAAGTTGTCCAAATCCCCTGTGCTGTGTATTTCCTTATTGTAAAATGGGTATTCTAATAATTCCTTCTTTGCAGGTCGTTTTGAGGAAATACAGAGATAATCCTAGTAAAACACACATGGCACATTGCAAGCATTCAATAAATACTGTCATCATCACAGTTTAGAAAAACCTGGGAGACTTAATTTATTTTTACCTCATTCAATAACCAGATGGAAATATAACTAATTTGGTGTTACAAATTATTTCACATTTCCATTTCTCTTCTTCCTTCCATGATCACAGACAACTGACTTCTGCCTGTTTTGAAGGTTATAAACATATTTACGTTTAAGGATGTTCTACATGCGAAAGGTCCTCTAATATCCAGATACAATTAAAGCCAAAATAAGGTAAGAATTAAATTGTATTATAATTTCCTTAATTCTCTGTTGAGTGTAAACACAACCTCAAAATACAAGAGCACAAAACACATTGGCAGAGACTGTGATGTTTGGAATGATTCTTCACATGTGCAGAATTTTTCAGAGAAATTTGAAGATTCCAAAAACTTCCACAGGGGCAGGCAGAAAAATCAGAGATACAACTATAATTACTCAAAAGAGAATATCTATATTTAAAATGTAACTATTCAGTTACCTGAAAGCTCCCAGATTGGCCTGTTAGCACATTTTATCTCACTTTCTGTATAACCATGGGCTGGTCTGATGATGGATTAACCTATTTATTGTCTTAGGATATTTATGTATAATTTTTTTTTCTTGAAAGCCCTTTTAGATCACTGTCTACATTCACAGCATGAGAGGATGTTCCTGGGGGAAGCATACAAACATACAAATCATACCTCCCTTATTTAAAATAGATTTACCTGCATTGCAAACACTGAAACTTTTACAGCAAAAGTTTCTATTCGTTTTGTGGCATAATTTTTTTAACGAAGGATATATATATTATTTTTTAAGATTTTATTTTATTTTATTTTTTATTATTATGTTCAATTAGCCAGCATATCATACATCATTAATTTTTGATGTAATGTTCAATGATTCATTAGTTGCGAATAACACCCAGTGCTCATCACCACATGTGCCCTCCTTAATACCTATAATTTTTAATGTGAGTTTAGTTCTTGTGTATGTGTGTGTGTTTCTTAATGCAAAAAGGTCTTAATCTGCTTATTCAGAACGCTAACTTGTTTTATTCTCCAAATGTAACAGCCTTCATCATTTCACTAAGTAACTTAAAAATTAGTTCATTCTTGCTGGGACATTAGAGAACCTGGTTATATTTGTTTTGATAGTTTCTGGAGCTGTGTCATTATTTCTGTTTTCTAGAATCAGATATTGAAATGGAGCCTGGCTACAAAAGCTTTATTAGAAGTCCACAACTGTAAAGGGAAGGAAGTAGAAGTAGGTTTGGGCAGGGAATTTAGAACCTCAAGCAGCCCTGACAAAGCCTCAGCCACCCTAATGGGAAAGTCCAGAACAAGGGCTGACCATTAGATGGTCAGGTTTTCATCCCCCTCGTCAAGCTGAGCCACTGATGCAGGCTGCCGCAGGAAAGATGTCACCTCAGCCAGATGGCTCTCTGCAGCTAGGTAGGTCCCAGAGCAGCTTACAGTTGGATCTTTCACTGACCACACTCACTACGACTGAGCAGCAAGTCCTTCCTTGGAGGGAGATCTGGGGTGTGGATCTGTGTCCATCACGTGCTGCCTGTCAACATATGTTAAAACCAATTGTCTCCAGAATGAAGTGAGTAAAAGAAATCTTCTGGAGTCAGGAAAATAATAGTCAAAACTCACATTTAGCTTTTACCTTGATTTTTTTAAAAAATTATGGTAAAAGGCACAGAGCATTTATCATCTTAACCATTTTTTAAAAAATTATTTATTTGTTTGACAAAGAAAGAGAGAGCACAAGCAGGTAGAATAGCAGGCAGGGGGAGAGGGAGAAGCAGGCTCCCCATTGAGCAAGGAGGCAAACATAGGCCTCTCCCCAGTACCCTGGGATCATGACTGGAGCTGAAGGCAGTCGCTTAACCAACTGAGCCACCCAGGCGCCCCCATCTTAACCATTTTTAATGGTACAGTTCAGTAGTGTTACATAGATTCACATCATTGTACAACCACTCTTCAGAACTTTTTTATCTTAGAAAACTGAAACTCTATACCCATCAAACAATCCACTATTCTCTTCTCCTATCTCCTGGCAACCACCCTTTCAGTTTCTGTTTCTGTGAATTTGACTTCTGGGTACCTCATCTAGCTGGGAATCATATGGTATTTTTGTGTTTGTGACTGACTCAGTTCACTTAACATATTGTCTTCCAGGTTCATCCAGGTTGTGACCTGTGTTAGAATTTCCTTCCTTTTTTTTAAGATTTTATTTATTTATTTGAGAGAGAGAGAGAGAGAGAAGGAGCAGGCGGAGGGAGAGGGAGAAGCAGACTCCCCATTGAGCAAGGGAGCCCTACATGGGGCTTGATCCTGGAACTCGAGCCATGACCTGAGCCGAAGGCAGACGCTTAACTGACTGAGTCACCCAGACATCCCAGGATTTTATTCCTTTTAAAGGCTGAAAAATATTCCATCCTATGTATCTACTACACTCTGTTTATTCATGAATCCACAAATGGACCCTTGGGCTGCTTTTACTTCTTGACTATCGTGAATAATTCTGCTATGAATATGGGCATACAAATCACTGAGTCCCTGCTTTCAGTTCTTTTGAATATATGCTTGGAAGTAAGATTTCTAGATTATATGGTAATGCTATTTTAAAATTTTAAGGAACCTCTACACTGTTCTCCACAGCAGCTGCATGATTTTACCCACCAATAGTGCACAAAGGTTCCATTTTATGCACATCCTTACCAATCACTTTGTTTTCTGGTTTTTTGATAGCAGCTATCCTAAAGGTTATGAATACGGGCATCTTATTGTGGTCACTCCATCTTTTTAACTTTTGTCTGTGATTTTTTTAAGATTTATTTATTTATTTTGGAGAGAGAGAAAGAGAACATGAGCTGGGGGAGGGGCAGACTGGGGGAGAGAGAGAGAATCTCCAACAGATTCCCCACTGAGCCCAGAGCCTGCTTGGGGCTTGATCTCATGACCCTGAGATCATGACCTGAGCTGAAATCAAGAGTTGGACACTCAACTGACTGAGCCACCCAGATGCCCCTGGTTTGTAATTTATAACACAAAAACTCTAAATATCACAGTGGCACATATATTAATTCACTCACTCAACAAGGCGGTCAGAGTGTAAAAGGGGCCAAAGCAAGCAGCCTTGCACATTCTCGGGAGGGCATTCCAGCATCTCTCAGCCAACTTGAAATCTATTAGATCATAAGTAAATATTGGGTTGGTGATTAAATATTTTATCAATAAAGTTTTAAGATCAAAATCTTCCAAACTATTTTAAGGGTACTCTTTTGTGGTTCTAGAAAGTAGAGTCTAGAATCCTTAGACAGTATCTGCCTTCTACTTTTCAGTCAAAAACACACATAAAATCACTATAATTTGTCTCCTATAAAACACACAGTGCACACACACACACACACACACACACATTGAGACCTAATTTAAAATGTGCAAAACTCAATTTTTGGCAAAAGAGTGAACATCATATATATAATAATAAAACTAAATGAAACCTTAAGGCATTTAAGTTACTTACTAAAAGAGAGGCACCTCTCCTTAACTTTCTAGTTGTTCTCAAAGGCAGAAACCCAAATTAGTGTAGAGAAAATGTCAGTGTTGAAGTGTCCGAGGCAAACTTGAAATGACCTGCACAGGATTGCCCAGTTTTTTGGAAACTGGCAACTTAAATAAGCACATGCCAAAAACAGCCCTGCAAGATGATAACAAAAATAAATAGAATCAGACAGTCTTATTAGACACGGCTCTCTTCCGTGTAAGTTCACCTACTGAGTGAGTGTCAAAAGATACAAGTGCACAAATGAACTGCCCAAAAGCTCTCTGATGGCTTTTGTGCTAAAAGCCAAGTCATCTTTTTCCATCCAATTCCTTTCAAACAATAGAGTGCCTTTCAAAGATTGAAAGCAGATAGGTAATTTCTAAGAGACACTTAGAAAAATGTTAGATATAAATGTTAGATATAATTAGATAAATGTTAGATATAATTATGAGCTACTTAAAAAACCATGAAAGATTTATTTGGATTAATCAATTTATGCATTAAGTTCTACAGAAGGGTTACATTTATCCCTCCAAAATCAAGAATGTGACTTGAGACCAACACAAAGGGCATCAGTGATGTGTTCCAAGGAGAAGTCTTAGATTTCATGGCAGCCAACAAGCTCCCAAGATGGGACTCGCCTCGTAAAAGAGTGGCAACAGTGAAATAAAGTACAAATTGGGTTTCTCAGGCTTTCCTTGCATTTACTTCCCATATGTTTTTAGAAACCCAACTAGCTCAAATGATCTCTAGCTTCTGAACATCATATGATTAAAATGCCATCAGTGAGGTTTGAACCATTTATGAAGATCCAGGTGCCTGAAAAGTGCCTAGAGTTACTGAAAACATTGTAATAATAAAGTAATCTTGATGTCTCCTAGGGTGCAGCACTAGATATGTTTTTCTCCACGCTACCAGAATGCAAAGCCAAATGTTCCATGTTCATAAAAAATGCATCTAGAGCTGCCCCATATTCATAAACAATATCTGCATGCATGAATTTTCCATTTCTTGTAATATTAGAGCTATGATAAAGTAGCAAAACCATGCTCCTAGATCATGGTTAGAAGAAAATAAAATTTTACATTAGTATCTGAGATAAGGGATTTTTTTGTAGTGTTTTTCATGATTAAATTGACACAAAATGGGAAAAGCAAAGGTAAACCCCCAATTTAAGGTCAGTTCAGTTCCCCAAGGGCAATTATATCATGCAGAAGAAGATAGGCTATTTAGCATGATTTTATGATGATTTTATGATAACCAAATTATTTCAATCTGTTCTACAATCATGGATAAAGTAATTTAAAAAGAGAAAAGTAAAGTCAAAATAAAAAATTTTGATACTAGCCTAAGAGCATCATATATGGATACCGAAAAGAATGCCCGAGACTTGTCATATAAAATTCAGCTAATTCCTGTGCTTTGGGCCCCAGCCAAGGTAGTCAGCTCCTAGCGGAATCACAATGAACACAAGCCTCAATCCTGAACCACAAAGTTCCCAAGCCTGGATCTTAACAGCAAGGGAGACATAGGGTATAGTCACTCAAGGTTTAGAGGTTGGATCTCATTTACTAAAAAGATCAAGAAAATATCCATTTTCAATGGTCACAACATAATATTGTCAATGAGGGCTTCATTTATTATGAATTTTTTTTACTATGTGCTAAACAAAAAGGCAATGTGCTACGTAAGTATCTTTACATATGGATTTTTAAATTTAATTGTAAAAAAAACATGAGGTAGGTATCGTTATTGTTTCCATTTTGCAGATGAAGAAACTGATACTTAGGGTGAGTAATTAGGGGGTAATATTTACCATTTGCCTGATCTTTTTAAATTTCTATCTTGTAACTAGAAAAAAAGACACCGGGATCTAAACTCTGGCAGACTGCCTTCAGAGCCCCAAGGGAAAGTAAGTGCATTTACATTAAAACATATTTTTAATAAATAAATAAATAATTTCCCCACTGAAATGTCTTTTTAAATTTTTGTTTGTTGTCTATATTTTTATTCCAATATAGTTAACATACAGTATTATATTAGTTTCAGGTGTACAATGTAGTGTTTCAGCACTTCCACACATTTCTCAGTGCTCATCATGACAAGTGCCCTCCTTCATCCCCATCACCTATTTCACCCATCCCCCCATCCACCTCTCCTCTTAACCATCAGTTTGTTCTCTAGAGTTAAGAATCTGTTTCTTGGTTTGTCTCTCTCATTTTTTCCCTTTGCTCATTTGTTTTGTTCCTTAAATTCCATATATGAATGAAATCAGACATTATTTGTCTTTCTCTCACTTATTTCACTTAGCGTAATACACTCTAGATCCATCCATATCATTGCAAATGGCAAGATTTCATTCTTTTTTATGGCCGAGTAGTATTCGATTATATACATGTAAATGTATATATACCACAAGTTCTTTATTCATCTCTCTACAGATGGACACTTGGGCTGCTTCTGTAATTGGCTAAATAATGCTGCTATAAACATAGGGGTGAATATTTGCCTTTGAATTAGTATTTTTGTATTTTTGTAGTGCAATTACTGAATCATATGGTGGCTCTATTTTTAACTTTTTGAGGAACCTTCGTACTGTTTTCCACCATGGCTGCACCAGTTTGCCTTCCCATCAACAGTGCACAAGTCTTCTCTTTTCTCCACATCATCCCCAAGACTTGTTTCTTTTGTCTTTGATTTTAACCATTCTGGCAGATGTGAATTGACATCTTATTGTAATTTTGATTTGCATTTCCCTGATAATGAGTGATATCGAGCATATGTTCATGTGTCTTTTGGCCATCCGGATGTCTTCTTTGGAGAGATATCTGTTCATTTCTTCTACCTTTTTTTTAATTGGATTATTTGTTTTGGGGGCTGAAATGTCTTGTTATAAGTAGAAGTTCCCTTTAGAATGAACCACCATCTCAAGTTCATCTGGCGGATTCTTCCATTTTGAAGTCCTAGTGACTAATCCCAATTTATGCTTTTCTTTTGCCATCAATCTCTAATTTCTCATTGTTCAAGATGTCGTAAATTCTTTATTCAAGAATTCAAAATACATCTGGCCCATATGAAACACAACAAAATTTCCAGGAGCTCTGAATTCACAGACTTCTGACTGGTAGGGACCTGCTGCAGCCATGAGGTGGGTCACGGACACAAGGCACAGCAACCAGTTCTCACTACATATAGGACCTAACTATCTTATTAAAGGTGTCCTTTCAGTTTTTCCTGTTTGTCTGAAGGCCCCCTCTTGAAATGAACTTAGATCCAATGAGAAGGTCCAACACATAAGGAGGCACAGCTCTTGGTGAAGGAAAAGACCTGGGTTTCCTATCTGAAACTTCAATAGGCAGTTAAACATTTTCATACAATACCAAGAATACAAGGGGTTATTGAAAATTACAGCCAATCTGCCAGATATTTCATCCACACATCACCACAGGCTTCCCTTTCTTCCCTGAAACACTCCTATTTGCACTGCAGAAGGAGGACTTGGAGGGAGGCTGAACCCAAGGGGGTCTCGGTGCTGAGCTGGAGGGCAGCCATCTTGTCATCATGAGTCACAGCAGACTGCATTTGGGGACTACGCCAAATGTGGTTCTTAAGAGCGTGGGGGCAATGAAGCAGAAAGCCTGGATTCAAGTCTGTACTTTCTCCTTACCACATGTATGATTTGGAGAAAATAACCTTTCCAACCTCACTTTTCTCATCTATACAATAGGAATACAAGTATCTTTCTCATAGAATTTTTATGAATATTAAACTACACAGTGCATGAAAAATTAATAGAAATCCTAGCATGTGCAATCCACTTTATAACTGTTCCTTTCCTTTTTTTTTTTTTTTTTTAATGCTCTAACACTAGCTTTGGCCTATTTTCCCCTCAGTGAATCAAATTGATTTATTAAATGCTCTGACATCACAACACAGACATTATCTTCCTTTCACACAACTAAGTATCTCTTATTTATGTTTAAAATAAAGGAGAGATCAGGTTTGGAATGTTTTAAGTAAATATAGACCCAGTGGTCGTAGTTACTTTGGTTCTGACTGTTGAATAATTTTGTACAGATCAAGAGAGATTTTAAAAAGTATTAATCCTATCATGGGCAGCAATTACATTTTTTGAAAACCCAAATATTTAAAATTTTTAATAGCCCTACCAGTTTTTGAAAATTCTGCAGAAATTATTTTCTTTTCTAAAATTGATAAGATCCTTAAAATTGATAAGGTTACTTTTAGCTTTTCAGAAATAGTACTGCATGAATAAAAGATGTCAGTCTGAAACATTTTTGTCCTCAAGGGCAAAAAGAAGAAAACTACATTCTAGTTTTCCCTGCACCCTCCTCTAGGACCCAATACCTGGTGCTGAGCTCTGGTCTGAAGAGGGTGCTGAGCTGTGTTCCCATATGCATGTGACTCTGCCATTCCACTAACCACACTCTCTGCCCTTCTATCTCCCCAGATCCTATCTACTTTCCAAGACACTCTCCAATAAACCCTTCCCTACTACTGACTCACCCCTTTCAACCTCTATAGCAGTATAGCCTGCAGCATACATTCAAAGCTCTTATCATCCACTATAGGTCTCAGTTTATTTAGCAGCAGCAGCATCAAGCAGATTATAAATTTCCCAGTGATAGAGACTATACCTTTCTTCTACCCACCACTGATAAGACATAGCAAATTGTGAAGTGCTTGTACTCTGAAATGGTACTGCTCCTACTTAGTAACTGTGACCTCGAACAAATTGCTTAGCCCCCTGTGACTCAAGAATAATCAAAGTACCTGCCTTGTTGGGTTGTGATTTAATAACATAAAATCTTAGGAAGCGGTCCAGAATATCATAAGTCCTATGTAATTCTTAGCATTTATTATAGTGCTGGGCCAGATAGTCGAATCCGTTAAGTCCCTGTCTCAGGAAACACAAAAAATGGTAGATGAGGCAAAGTGCAGGATCAATAGATTGTTCAGAACACATTTTGAGAAAAGAGCAGAAAAGATGGTCTCTTTTTTTTTTTTTTAGCTTACAGTTAACCTATCTTCATGGAGTAACGAAAGAGTACCTCACAAGCAAGGGCTATTTGAGTTTCATCTTTATTTTCTGGGGCATGGTATAGTCCATGGCACATGGTGGGTATTCACAAATGTATGTTGAATTAAACAAATAATTAGACTATAGAAGGAAGTCTATTTGGGAAATACTCATGAAGATATATTGCTGCTACATGACAGTCCAAAAACAACTGGAAAATGAAAAACATCATTGGACTGAAAATGGTGGTGTTTAAAGATGGACCATCAAATTCATAATCTCACCAGCTTTTGCCTGGCTTCATTTATGTCCTTAGACTTCTTCTGCTGGGGCTAACTGGTATGAACTTAGGCAAAGCTAGAGCATCAGGCTGATCCTCATAATGGCAGCAGCAAAGATGACAGAGGTGGTACCACAAGATCATGGTATTATCCCTCTCTCATCACCTTCCCCCGCCTTCCCCAGTTTATCAGGATTCCCCATCCATAAGAGCCTCTATCAGGGACACAGCTTGGGGATGCCATCCTGGTTAAACCAATGAGAGCTTGGATCTAGCCAATGTTTCTGAATCGAGTATCAGCTGTCACTCACTTACCCCTTACTTGTTCTGAAAAGGTGGCTTTAACGCCTGATTTCCAAAGCCAATTTCCCATACACACATCTCTACCCCATCTCAGGTAATAATATAGTGACCCATCTTTCTCTAAACTCCTTCTCCACCCTGACAACTTCTTCCTTGTTCCTGAATCCCACATAGTCTGGTCCCCTGCTGCCAAATTGACAGACCTCTCTAGATGTACTTCTTCCCTGAACACTTAACTGGGTTACTCATTATTGTCTATACTCTGCCCATCTGAGAAGACATAGCTATTTCCTTTGGTGTTGCCTGTTGACAGAAACTGACTTCATGCTGAATTCTTTAGATACCACACCATGCCTATCTGAACCTCCCCTTTTACCCAGGCCACTCCCAAGCACTAATGGTAGCCCAGGGAGTGAATTACATGACAGAGGCCATAGTACCTTCCCTATATTCCTGCCTCAACACAGAATCCCCAAATATAACAACTGGATTGTCCCACCTTCATGGTTCCTTTGCTAAATGTCCCAGGTATGGGGAATTTCAGAAAGACCAGGGCCAAAGCTTTAGTCATAGACTGCTTACCATGAATGTCATTTCCCAAATAGTTAATGTCCAAGAGAGTTCAGGCTTTATTTATTTATTTATTTACTCACTCACTTACTTACTTACTTCTTACTTACTTATGTTCTTGCCATTTGCTAAGAAGGAAATGTTGCCAAGACTGACATAGAAAATTTTTTGTTTTTTCAAGTTTATGGATATACAAAATGTGTTTATATATTAATCATTTATGGATGATTATTTTTGTTGCTACAAAACTGTGTTATTCTAAACTACTCTGCAATCAGCAGCCTTTTAAATATAAATTTGCATAGGTGTCTATTTATTTCCTTAGGATATATTTATGAAAATGGAATGGCAAAAAAAAAACGAAAAAAGAAAAAAGAAAATGGAATGGCATAGTCAAAATATCTTATCATTTTTAGGGCTTTTGATATATTTGATATATATGGTCCTTCAGAAAGGTTGTATCAGTTCAGAATTACAACAGAGTGTGTATAAGTCATAGAATTCTTTTTTTTAAGATTTTATTTATTTATTTGACAGAGAAAGAGAGATCACAAGTAGGCAGAGAGGCAGGCAGGGAGAGAGGGGGAAGCAGGCTCCTGCTGAGCAGAGATCCCCACGTGGGGCTTGATCCCAGGGCCCTGAGATCATGACCTGAGCTGAAGGCAGAGGCTTTAACCCACTGAGCCACCCAGGTGCCCCAAGTCATAGAATTCTAAGACTAATATCAGAATCTTGGGAATCACCTGCTTAACCTTTTACTTCAAAGGTGAGGATATGAAGACTAGATGTACTAAGCCATTTATCCAAAGGTGGAAACCAAAGTGTAATTTTTGACCCATGTTTTTTATGATACTTTTTCTTGTCTTCTAGCATACCACTCGCATCACAAATTAAACAACTCAAATTATGCCTTTAAAGAGGAAATGTGGGCAACCAATCTGTGTTCTTACCATCACTCCCATTTCTAAATTTTAATATTTGACATCACAATACAGACTTGTGAAATAGTTTCAATATTCAGGGAATATCTCAAGCTTTAAATTACCAAGAAGGAAATTCTACTTGGAAAAATGCCTGTAGCTTAATCCTCAGTCCCACCTTCTGGTCTTTCTTTCAAAACCATCTGTTTTATTGATGGACAGGGCTGGGCTCAGAAACCAGATGTGTTTTCCAAAGAAGTTGCTGTTTCTAGAGGACAGAATGTCTGACACATGACAAAAGGCAGGAATTTTTTTGTTTATATTAGTTGTTAAATATGAAACAAACCAACAATATGTTTTTTCTTAAAAATACTTTGGCAGGTTTGCTTTTGTCTATCTACAAATCTTACTTAAATCCTTAAAAATCTTACTCTGAAGTTAGTTAGCCTGTAGCTCTCACAGCAGACCCCAGAATCCTGTATGCCCTTGTGAAAATTTTTGCAAATGCAGCACTAATTGTGAAAAAATGTGTCTTCTCATTTTTGGTCTCAAATACTAGGGCTCAAGGACAGAAGGAATGACTGGGTGCAGCAAGTTTCTGATGGTCACATTAATATTTTGAAGTGTAAGGCAACAGAGGAAATGTCAGTAGGTTGATCATTCCATACATTCATTCAAGAAACATTTATTGAATCCTAACTATAAATCAAGTACTGTGCCAGATAATAGGGCTACAACACAAAGGTGAATAAAAGAGAATGAACATAACCTACAGGGATGGAGTTTTCTTCTTTGGGGGTTTTCAGTTGCTTTGCTTAAATCTAATTTATGAAGAACTTTGTCAATTTAGCTTTGGTTTCCTTATAATGCCAAATATAACTTTATAAACTTTTCATGAACCCTTACTGAGGTCTGTGGTGGACATCTCTCTCTCTTGCAGCCTAAGAGCTTGAAAGCATCATGTGTGCTTGACTCTATCAGACAGAAAGTACACAGGTTTTTGAAAATTCTCCTCCAGGATAAGTCTATTTCAATTACTAGGACAAGATCCCAGTCACCAACATCTGCTTTGGTTTGCATAGAATGCAGAATCCACTCTAACCGGAAAAAAAAAAAAAAAAAAAAAAAGAGGACTCTTGGTATAAAGATTTGTCTTACTATGTACACTGCTGGGAATCTGTAATTCCAAAATATATTCTGTAGATGTTAGTTGATTCGTGCTTTTCTAAGTCCTAAAATTTTTCATAAGAAGTCTCTTTGTGAACCACTGTAATAAGCTGTTTTGTTCCACATTGTGTCCCTTTAAGGGTTGTTTGTTGTCAAGACAATCAACAAAAGTCCTATAGGCTCAAGCTAAAGTATAATTAGCCAAATCATTCCTTGACTTAAATCTAGACAATTTCCCCTTGGTATATTCTTTAAAAAAAAAAAAAACTAACAACCCAGCTTTCCTTCCCCCCCACCCATCCACCAAATCCATACAAGACCAACTCATGAAGAAATAATGTTCTAGGGCTAAAGAGCTCCAGAGGCCCCTGATCCTCTTACCTCATTTTCAACCAATTGCGATGCCTGGAAATCCACTATTAAAGAATCAGTCTTTGGTGTTTTATTTCTTCTAATGTCTTCGAGTCAGTTTCATATGATTGTAGGAAGAATAGGTCCCTATTCATTCATTTGTCCATTTACTCTCATTGGTTTATCCATTTTTGCAACAAATATTCGGGGGCAGGAAGGGATTTTTATATACTCAGCAATGTCCTTCCCTCATAGTGTTTTGAATGATTTCAGAATTGAAATGTCCACAGAGCTCATCTTGCTGCATCTCACTCAGTACCAAACTGTACTAATAATTTCAAGGATTACAGGTCATCATGAGGCACAGGCAAAGCAGAAAGAGGCCTTCCAACCTCATGGGGCTCTATGGGGTTTCCCCTGCCTCAGTGGGCATGCTCTGACTCCTTTAACGTGAAAGTTCTCTAAGCTCTGCATGTGTTCACATCAGTAACACTTGAAGGCATGAAGTTTTTCCTCTAATGCTCAGGGTTACATAGCTTCCATGAGGGAGTCCAGGGACCATGCCCCACATAGCCATGGATTCCAGGTTTGTTTACCACTAGCCATCTTAAACAGGTAATACATCCTCAAAACCACTTCTCTTGTTTTCCAGGTCTGCCATTAGCGTGTTTACACAAAGATAACAAGGGGGTCCCGTTGGAAGAGAACGGATGGCAAATTTACTGCTTTATCAAATGACTTTTCATTACTCAATGTGAGACAGACTCTAAGAGAGAGGTAGGAGCTACAGGGTGGACTTCATTACTTTTGTCCAGCCTTAGCCTTGACAAATCAGACTGAATCCTAGTGTGTTTCCATACAAGTTGAGACAGAAGATACAGTGTACTGGTACCTTCCATGGGTGTTTTGCTGAACATTTTCTATAGCCAATGGAATCAACACTGAGTTTGGAATTGACACTGCTAGCATCAATGTTGCTGCTGAGCACTTAGTGTGTAGCAGGCACTGAGCATTTATGTGTAAAATCTCGTGTCATTCTCACAGCCCTGTGAGATGAGGACTATTGATCTTCCACCATTTCTGAGGAACTGAGGCTTAGAGAAGACACATACACCAGTTACATATCCATGCTGCCAGGCTGGATGGAAGTCTGGAATCTCCGGCAGCACCCTCTCCCAGTCAGGGTGGAGGAACTGTAGAACAACGTGGCTCAAAAGATTCAGGAGCTCTTTGTTCTCCAGAGGTCCCAGAAGCTGCCAAAGAGAAACCTCCCCAAAAAGTACATTCCCTTTCTAGACCATTCTCTGGGTGGGGTAGCACTTGCACATACCAGCCCACTTTTCTAGGGAGAATTCACATTAATGAGTTCTAGAAAGTATAGTGTCTGGCTAGGTCCAGATCAAAAATGGCAGGTGAGGGTCTTAGAGTAACATATTTTGGTCAGTGACAATCAGGACCCTTTATTCACCTCCAAAAGGTCTCCAGAAATCTTTTATAACTTCCTCTGTTCAAGTATCTTCTAAACTAGAAATTCATCCAAACACAGCAGTGTTTTAGGAAACTGGTACCCTAAAGGTGGTACCTAGCAGTGCTGCGTCATCTTCTGACAGATATTTGGGGTGCCTTTTTTTGTCCTTTAGAGGACACAAAATGTGGTGATGACCTCATTGTACAAATGAGCAAAAATAGAAGCCCCTATGTATCCATGCCCGGGGTAGTGGTGTTTTAGATCATTTCCTTGAATTCCAAACCCTGGTTATTCAATAAACTCATACTATACTGCAAAAAGCCCTCCTGGCATTGTTCTTAAGTTTTAAAGAACAGCATAACTAGGGATTTTTTGAGGTAAATGATAATGCTTTTTCAAGACTCATAAGAAAAAAAAAGATTTTAATCATATAAATTTTGTAATTGAATTTGGGTATTTTTTTTTCTCCTGCTGGAATAGAGACAATTTTTAGAAAGAAATTGGATGTATGCAACCAAGACAAAGAACATTTTGAGGCACCACACATCTGTGGCTACTAAGTGCCTGTTTTGAATTACATTTAAATTGCCTGAAGAGCATTTGGCAAATGGAAAATTTTAAGTTGGTTTAAGCTTTTCCATGGACAATTTAGGTTTTGTACTGTTATTGTTATATCTGTGCTTTTGCATTCAAATCTTTTCAACCAGCATGGAAAAGAGAAAAACATTGTGTTAAAGGCTTTTTAATGACATAGTAACTCCTCTTGACAAACAGTGGATCTGTTCCATTATCTTATCTGCCAAAAAAGAAATATCTTCCAGGAGAATAATATGTGCTTAATCATGAAAGGCTTCAGCTTTGAAAGCTTCAAATGATAGAATCAGCAACAGAAATAAGTACTCTACATCCCCAAATTAGATGTGTTCTTTTGATTATCTTGCAGTAACATCTGTGGTAACAATACTTTCTGGAAACCACTGCTGATATACTCAAATAGCTTGACTAAGTTGGCCTGGTTTGTCCTGTAAAAATATCAGTGACTTAACCAAGCGTGGGATGGCCCCACCCTCGCCGTTTACCCTCTGACTTGGCTGCCCCAAGAGAAGCTTCCAGAGGCTGCTATGCGAGCTCTGACCTCAGAACACAGCAGTGCTCTGATTTCTGCACACCTCCACAGAGGGAAAATCCTTCTGTGGGCACTGAGGCCCATCAACTCCAGTGAACTCATCCTTACTTTTGTAGCCCTGAGGATTACACAATTATAATCAAAAGATAATTTATACATTTGGAAAAGGAACCCATTCAAAATAGATGTATTGTCCTGCTTTGAGACGATTCTCAGTATAGCTATTCCTACCCCCAAGGCCAGGCTACCTTGTAGATGAGAACTGAAGGTAAGAACTCTAAAGCCCATCTTGCCTGTGTTGGCCCAGATCAGAGGTAACACTCTGGCAATCTCCGATTAAGAACAGGAAATTCTATGATTTGACCTCATTAAGAAACAGGTCGCACTCTTTATCTACATTTGTGGGGTTTTGTGCTATGGGTGTGTGCATTTTTTTTTTAATTTTATTTATTTCAGAGAGAGAGAGAAAGCATGAGCAGGAGGGGCAGAGGGTGAGAAAGAGAATCTCAAGCAAACTCCACACTGAACACAGAGCCCAGTGTGGGGCTGGATCTCACAACCTTGAGATCATGACCTGAGCCAAAACCAAGAGATGGATGCTTAACCAACTGTGCCACCCAGGCACCCCTGGGTTTGTGCATTTATTAAAATGATGATGGTGGAAAATAGAAAATCCATCTAGATCAGCATCAGGGTTGGTGCCTTCACAGAAAATGGTTTGCTTATTTTGGGAGGAGGTGAGTAGAGAATCTGATGACAGGAATATTAAAATATCAAAGGTTTGGATTCAAATGAGCTCTTGTTTGTCAAAATGCTGACAGATGCTAAATTCCTGAGAGATGTTGAGCTTGTGATACTGAAGAAGAGAATTATGAGGATTTTCCATGTCACTGCTTTAAAAATTTTCATTCTCACCTCTGAAATTAATAATGAATTATATGTTATGTAATTGAATTTAAAGGGCACGTATTGCATGGAGCACTGGGTGTGGTGCATGAACAATCAATCTTGTAACACTGAAAAATTAAAATAAACATATTTGGGGAGGAAATATAAAAATAAAGAAATATTTATTTTAAAAAATAATAAATGAGAAAAAAATTAAAAATAAAACTTTCCTTTTAAAAAAAAGATTTTATTTATTTATTTGGCAGAGAAAGATCACAAGTAGGCAGAGAGGCAGGCAGAGAGAGAGGAGGAAGCAGGCTCCTGCTGAGCAGAGAGCCCCATGTGGGGCTTGATCCCAGGACCCTGAGATCATGACCTGAGCTGAAGGCAGAGGCTTTAACCCACTGAGCCACCCAGGCGCCCCAAAATAAAACTTTTCATTCTCTACCCTATTTCACCTCTCCACAAGGGAGAGAACCTATGCTGTACAGCAGAACTAGAAAGAAGCACTTTCCCTCCCAGAACCACTAAGTAGTTTATTATTCATGGTTCCCATCATCCCCAAGAAACAGAAAAGGCTGTCCTATATCTAAGATGAAATATTATCAGGGCTGGAATAGAATCAGGAAATATGGTTCTCACAATGTTATACTTCATATGAAAAGTATAGAAATAGAAATAGAAAAATAAAACCCTGAACAAATGTTACAATCTAAAAATAAAATCTCATATACTCTCCCTCCTCCTCCTCCTCCTCCTCTAAAAAATAGATAACATAATTAAAACATAACCAAACAATATGATACATGAGAAGGATTGCAGTGGTCTTGTGCATGCCTCATTGGTAAGATTAGCTAGAGATAATTTTGCAGAAAAGAAGAACATTAATATGAAATCATTCTGATAGGAGTAGGTTTTTCAAAAGCATACAAAATCTAGGTTTTGAGTGTGCTTGTATGTGTGAAAAATAAGTTCAATTTACTTAGGAATTTTTTACTGTCCTATAATGCATGGTAAGGAGTATGCCAATGGTGATGGAGGTAACAACACTTTTGACAAATTTTGGCAGTGCATTCACACACTAATTTTATTTTATCTTTTTCTGTTTTACACACTGATTTTATTTGATCTATGTTCCAATCCAGATGCAGAAAGATTCCACCCAAACTTGGGGGGAAATGTATAGCTATTCAAAATGAACCAAAGTACAATTTTTGAAAAGGATACTAATAATATGTGTGCCTTTATGTCTGAATTTATAAAAGAAGAATAAAAATGAAACTCATTAGAGAATGTTTGTGGGAAATTTAGATGTTAAAAACCTGACTTAACTGGCTGAAAAACAAAGAGAAACTGGTAAAGAGACTATGTCTCAAGTAAGGGTTTATTTTAATTAAAAAAGAGATCACAGTCCTAATGGTTTTGAAGGAAACTACGTGGTGCTCTGCACTTGAGCATGGTTAATATGGACAATTGCCAACATTTGTGCCTTTCTACAAATAGGCATTTTTTAAGTTTTATTTATTTATTTGTGTGTGTGTGTGTGAGAGAGAGAGAGAGAGAGAGCACTCATAAGCCAGGGAGAGAAGCAGACTCCCAGATGAACAGGAAACTCGATGAGGAACTCAATCCCAGGACTTCAGGATCATGACCTGAGCCGAAGGCTGTTGCTTAACCAACTGAGCCACTCAGGCACCTCTGCAAATAGGCATTTTTAACAGCACTTTGCCACACTGCTTATGAAGCTCCACCGAATATATCACGGTTCAGAAGTATTTTCCTTGTTGCCATAGAAGCTAATCACACAGTTCTCAAATCACTAAAGGTCAATTTGATATGAATGCTAAAATTATCTGGGCTGACCATATTGTGGCCCAATTATTTTGGTAATTGGAATTGGTGAATATGTGTTGATATAAGCCGTGCTACAATTACCCTGAAAATGGTTGATCTCTGAAACTTTGTAAATGTACGAATTCTCATCCCACAAAAGACGTGAGCAAATCAGAAGCATTTACTGAGTTGTGGCTTATCAACTCCAAGGTTCTGACTGGTACTAGTTGTCTTTTGCTCTAGATTTCCAACTTTCAGTAGGAAAATCAGTTAAACATATTTCCTAGAAATTTTTTTCTGATTCAAGATTGTTCTCAATGGAACTAGCTCCCTGCTGATAAAACTGACTTAGAAAAATGCCTTAGGGCCCAAAGTAACACTATTCCCTGTTTTTCTGTCATTTCCCATTATGGAAAGATTGGATTGCTTTAAGGGTAGGTCAAAACACCCCACATGTATTTACCACCGCCACTGGTTGTGTGTGGCAGAGGAATGAGACAACTCACCCAAAAAAATGTTTACTGCTCCTCACAATGTCCTTGAGGCCAGCTGGGTCAACAGAGCAAGTCATGGCCATCTGGAAAGACCCAGTACAAACAAGAAATAAAAGGTAACATACCAGCAACTCTTCTTCCTTGGCCCAGAAGGAGTTTTGGGCAAGAGCTCAAGGAATTCTTCTCCTGCAGCTCTGTAATTGTGCTATCTATCCATGATAAACTCAGGGCACAGTGGTGAATCTGTTTGGTGTTCTTTGTCATATTATGATCATGCAGAGAAGCCATTAGAGTTGAAAGTGACATTCTACCGTTGCTCCAGAAGTTATAGTAAAAAGTGAACCTTGGAATTTGTGATAAAGAAGAAGTATATCTTTAGAGGAATGATATCTAATAGCATCTCCCTTTCACAGGATAGGCGGTCAATCAAACAGTATCTAAACCCAGTATAGAAAGAGGGCACGGAGGTACACTCTAAACTCACTCAATGTGATTGAATTCTGTTGCCTATCCTACTTTGTTAGATGGGCTCTTGAGGAAAGAATGAGTTAAGCCTCAGGACTGGTGCTCCAAAGTATTACTCTTTTTTGTTGTTGTTGTACTTTATACACACACACACACACACACACACACACACACACCTTCATCTGTTTTATCTTGCCATTGCGAATGTGTGGTTTAGATAAAATTAAATGTATAAATTGGATAAGTCAGCTATCTTTTATTCTCCCTTAATTATGCTATGCCTAATCAATATGAAAGAGGATCAGGAAATTTATCTTCAGTGTTGAATAACTACAAAATTAAACAGAGTGAGAGGTGGCTGTCTAATCTGGTATAATAACCCTCCTAAGAATTGCCTTATTACAGAGCAACTCCGTTATTGTTCTCAGGGAAATGTCTGAAACGGTGAACAATTTAGGAAGGGAAAGGAGCACAATAACAAGGGAAGGCTTTCTCCTGAGATTGTTCAGTTGCTGTTGTAAGAAGAGGACAGTGACAAACATTTCTTATCCCTAAGATATGAAAAGCCAATCTGAGTACTGACATCAACTCAGTAATTAGCCAAAAATTGAATGTGCTCTGATGTCCTGATTTCAAATACCTGTTACTTACCATCCAGAGAAATAATTGGAAAAGATGAAGAGACAGAATAAGTGCCAGAAATGGGCTTTCTTGCATTCCTGAGTGGACAGATTTAGTGAACAGAACTGGGTCTGATCCTATGCCTTGCCCTCATCATGTACTGGAGAAGCCTTGGCTATTTGGCTCAAGGTGTATCTAGCATGGCAGGAAGAGTTTGAAGTCAGAATCAACCCCTACCAGAGAAAATTGGTTCTAAAAAAGAAATTCATTGGTAAGGAGGAATGTAGTACTTATCTTCCAGGGCGTCAAACATCTAAGGGGACGTCCTTGTCTTGGCACCTACCTGACAAGGTAAGAGATTTGAAGAAATGAACAAAACAATGGTGCCACAGAAAAGGATGTTTTCCATGCTCAAAAGGAGATCACTCCAAGGAGACCACTGGAAGGGTATTCCAGAAGCTGGTTACTTATGGAAATCCAGGGCTAATTATCCTAAATAAGTGTTCAGAAACTAAACCAACCATTATCTTATCTGGGTACTAAGGAAAATGTCACCATGGACAAGTAGCCTCTGCTATCACATGCTTCTTCCTACATTGCATGCTTCACAGAGAGTGACTGCTATGGACTCTATCATTGACACTTCCTTTACCTCCAATGGATTCCACCAATAGATGGCATCAGCGAGAGATCAGAGGACAAGAGAAAAAAAAGAGACTAAGATATTTCTCTCCCTTCTCTTACTCCAGGGCTGGCTGGGTCATTACTTCTATAACTGTATCTCTTGTCAGAATCCCCCTCTTCCACCACTCCAGCCCTTCTAACTCTATTAAAACTATTTCTTCCCTCTCCTCCTTGGGGCTAAAGTCTATTCAGCTTGGCTTCCCCTAACCATGCCACATTTTTGTAAACAATTAAATTATAATCAGTGAAGCCCATCTCCTTTTGCTTTGAACCTCACTGATACAAAAAGCTTCATTTGCCACCAACTAGCTGACTTTCAAAGGTTCATATTAGAACACATTCTTATGTTCAAGGTCATGTATTTATTCAACAAATAATTGTTGAACATCTATTGTTTGTTAGATGTGACATATACAACAGTTAACAAGGTAGTCTGTTTAACAGTCTAACACTCTAACGAAGAGCAGTTTCATTCAGAATATGCGTAAGTGGAGAGGTCATTAGAAATGGCAAGTGAATGGTATCTTAGGGTTACCTAACTGTGGGCCAGGTATTACTTCCTGAGTATCCATCTGGATCTTCATGCACATTTAAAAATCTGAGCTCACTAGCCCCCAAACCTTCTCCCCACCCTAGTTTGCCTCTTTGTTGATGGCATCCACACACCATTGAACTGCTTGTCAGAGTTAGAACCCTTGGAGTCATTCCAGATTCCTCCCACTCTCTTTTACTCATCAATTAAACACTCAGTCCTGGAAATTCCAGCCCAAATAGCACTCAAAAAAGTCCTATGCTCCCCATCCCCACTGCTCCTCCCTAGTTCGGATATCCCCAGCATTTTTCTCCCTGTCTCTAATCTTCTCCTTCTACTGAATTTTCCACCATCAGTCCCTGGCAATGTGTAAACATGACCATAATTCTATTCAAGTCACAGTTTTTTATTTGACCCCTGCACAGATGAGATGAAAATGTATACTCCTTACCCTTGTGCAACCACTGGGAAAAACAGCACCGCAGTTCCTCAAAAAAATTGCAAAGAAAATTACTATATGATCCAGCAGTTCCACATTGGGGTATATGCCCAAGAGGATTGAAAGAAGGATCTTGAAGAGATATTTGTACACCCATGTTCATAGCAACATTATTCACAGTGGGACATGAAAACAACCCACCTGTTGACTGATGGATGAATGGATAAGCAAAATGTTTTATATATAAACAATGGAATATGACTCAGCCTTAAAAAGGAAGGAAATTCTTACACATGCTGCAACATGAATGAAACTTGAGGACATTATGCTAAGTGAAATAAGCCAGTCACAAAAGGGACAAATACAGTATGATTCCACTAACATGAAGTGTTGAAAGTAGTCTAAATCATTAGAAACTAAAAATAGAATGGTGATTGTCAGAGGATGAAGGGAGGGAGAATGGGGAGTTAGTGTTCAATAGGTATAGACTTTCAGTTTTGCAATATGAAAGTTCTGGAGATAGATGGTGGTGATGGTTGCACATCATTATAAATACCCTTACTACCACTGAACTATGTACTTAAAATTGGTTAAGATGGTAAATCTTATTTATATGCTACCATAATAAAAACTTGCTTAAGAAAAAGCATATTCCTTTGTATTCCTTGTATGATCTGGCCCTTAAATACCTTTCTAGCCTCATTTCACCCCATACCCCTGCCCAAATACTTCCTGACTCCTCACAATGCTAAAGTAATTGTCATTCCCCAAACATAAGCCATGCTTTCTCTTATCATGTCCACTTACAACATTCCATTTTTCTTTCAAATCTTGCTCAGACGTGGCCATCTCTATGAGGTCTTTCCTGTCTCCTACAAGCACCTCTAACCTCCCATTACACCTAATGCACATCTCCCACAGCAATGCTCTCATTGTAACTGTTGAGTAACTCACCCATTTCCTAAGGCTAACTAACTCCTTACCTGCAGAGGCTATGTCTGTCCTTCAGACATTCAGGAAATAATACTTGAGAAACCAATAAATGAATGCTTATTTTGCAATGTTCAGATCACATTGACATCTTTTGTGTCATTTACTCCTCCCTGGGAATGGCAGTAGCTATTGATTAATAAGGAGCTTGTTGGAGTTAATTTGTTGTTGTTGGATTTTTTGGGTGGGGGGGAATTTTTCTTTCCCAAGTTTATTGACGAATACAATTGTGGATATTTAAAGTTGTACAACATGATGATTTGATACACATATACATTGTGGAATTACCAAGACCAGGATAATTAACACATCCATTACCTTACATAGTTTTGTTGTTGTGTTTGTTTGTTTTTGTGGTGAGGACCCTTAAGATTTGCTCTTAACAACTTTCCAGTATATAATGCTGTATCACTAATCATAGGCACCATGCTGTGCATTAGACTCTCAGAATTTATTCTCCTTTTAACTGAAAATTTATACCCTTTCACCTACATCTTTCCATATACCCCCTGCCCCCAACCTCCTAGCAGTCACCAATCTATTCTCTGTTTCTATGATATTGGCTTTTTTTTAAATTTATATGTAAGTGATACCATACAGTATATGTTTTTATTTGTCTTACTTATTCAGTTCAGCATAAAGCCTTCAAGTCCCATCCATGTTGCTGCAAATGGGAGGATTTCATTCTTTTTTAAAGCGAAATAATACTCGTGTGTGTGTGTGTGTGTGTGTGTATTTCACATTTTCTTTATTCTTTCATCAAAGGGCATTTAGGTTGTTTCTATTTCTTGGCTATTATGAATAATGTTGCAGTGAGCATGAGGGTGCAGATAAATCAAGACACTGATTTCGTTTCCTTCAGATATATACCCAGGGGTGGGACTGTTGGATCATATGGTAATTACATTTTTAATTTTTTGAGGACCTGCGATACTGTTTTCCATAATGGCTGTACCAATTTACATTCCCACCAACAATTTCTCCACATTCTTGCCAACACTTGTTATCTCTTGTCTCTTTGATAATGGCCATCCTAACAGGTGTAAGAGATAGCTTATTTGATTTGTAGTTCTTTGATGATTAGTAGTGTTCAGCATCTTTTCATGTATCTTTGGTCATTTGTGTGTCTTCTTTAGAAAAAATGTTTATTCAGGTCCTTTAACTCATTTTTTTTAAAAATGAATTTTTTTGCTTTTTTGCTTTTGAGGTTTGTATGAGTTCTTTATATATTTTGGATATTAACTCCTTATCAGATATTTGGTTTGCAAATGTTTTTCCCCATTCAATTAGGTTGTTTTTTCCGTTTATTGTTTCCTTTGCTATACAGAAGCTCTGTAATTTGATGTAGCTCCATTTGTTCACTTTAGCTTTTGTTGCCTGTGTTTTGGGTATCTAATAAGAAATAATTACCAAGACCAATGGTAAATCGCTTTTTCCTTATGTGTTCTTTTAGGAGTTTTATGGTTTCAGCTCTTACGTTTGCCTTTAATCTACTTCAAGTTAAGCTCTGTACATGGAATAAAATAGGGATGAAGTTTTATGTTTTTCCATGTAGCTTTCTACTTTTCTCAATACCACTTAATGAAGAAACTATCCTTTTGCCATTGTGTGTTCTTGGAGTCCTTCTTAAAAATTAGTTGACCACTTTCTTTCCATGCCAACAGCGCTCTTGCAAACATGGTGAACATTCCTAAAATCCCCTGGAGTTTCTGCAAGAAGTGTGGCAAGAACCAACCCCACAAAGTGATACAGTACAAGAAACCACAGACTCTCTTTATGCCCAGGGAAAATGGAGTTATTACAGGAAGCAGAGTGGCTATGGTGGGCAGACTAAGCCAATTTTCTGGAAAAAGGCAAAGAAGATTGTGCTGAAGCTTGAATGTGTTCAGCCCAGTTGCAGATCCAAGAGAATGCTAGCTATTAAGAGATGCAAGCATTTTGAACTGGGAGGAGATAAGAAGAGAAAGGGCCAAGTGATCCAGTTCTAAGCTTCATATTTTGTTATATTAAGAAGACAACAAAATCTTGAGGTTATGTTCACTTCATTTGGTTGCAGTTGGTCTTCTAAGAGGAAAATAAACTAGTACCATCAATTAAAAAAATTAGTTGATCGTGTATACATAGGTTTATTTCTGGGCTTTCTAATGTGTTCCACTGGTCTATGTGCCTGTTTTTCATATAGTATCACACTCTTTGATTACTACCGTTTTGTAATATAGTTTGAAATCAGAAAGTGTGGTACCTCCAGCTTTGTTCTTTTTCTAAAGATTGCTCTGGTGACTTGTGGCCTTTTATGTTTCCAAATGAATTTTAGGATTATTTATTCCATTTCTGTGGAAAATGCCATTGGAATTTTGACAAGGATTACCCTGAGTCTGAAGATCACTTTGGGGAATATGAGCATTTTCCCAATATTAACTTTTCCAGTCAAGAACAGGGGATATCTTTCCATTTATTTGTGCTCCTTCCATTTCTTTCATTGATGTCTTATAGGGTACAGGTCTTTCACCTCCTTGGTTAAAGTTTTTCTTAAGTTTTTTTTTTATTGCTTTTGATTCTATTATAAATGGAATTGCTTTCTCTATTTCACTTTCAGATAGTTTTTCATAGTATATAGAAACACAATTGATTTTTGTAATGTTGATTTTGTATCCTGGAACTTTACTGAATATATTTGGAGCTTGTTTGCTAGTAAGATTAGCATAGTAAGTACAGTTTTGAGACCAAGAACACAGATATGGAGACTCCACAACTATGTAATTTTATGATCTCAGTTAAGAGATCGTAAGAATCCATAGATTCTTTATATGTAAAATAATAATGATAGTGATAGCAACTATCACAGAAGCTATTGAGGAAAAGGATACTTAGTACATACAACATCTGAACTATAGTGAGTCTCAATATATGCTATTACTCCACAACCCACCACACTAAAGATGTTGCACATAGCAAAGATCAGAAGACATAGAGACATGCAGTTAATTTATGCACACATAATGATATTGCCTTGACTTCTCATATTTTTTAAAGATTTTATTTATTTATTTATTTGTTTATTTGTTTGTTTGTTTGTTTGTTTTAGAGAGAGAGTCCGCTCAAGAGAGGGAGAGCAAGAGCAGTGGAGAGGGGCAGAAGAGTGGAGCGGAGGGGAGAGGGAGAAGCAGAATCCTCACAGGGATCCCCAGTGCGGGGCTTGGTTCCAGGACCCGGGATCATGGCCTGAGCTAAAGGCAGACGCTTAACCCACTGAGCCAGCCTGGTGCCCTCTCATATTTTCACATATATGTAACTATTAGAGTGTCAGCAGTATTCCTAACCTGCCCTGAGCTGGAGTTGTACTTCATTCATCATGCATGAATCTCACATGTGGAAAGGGGCGGGGGAAGGAAGAAGTAATGATAGGAAGTGGTAGAAAGTGGAGAAGCTGATAGCATAGCAGGGAAGGATAAAATCAATTGCCATTCTTCTTAATCTGCCTTTTAATAGAAAAGGCTCAGTCAAGTATATAGTGTTTCCTTTCCAGCTAAAAGACATCTCTCTGCAATTCCTATTGTTGAAATAGGTAAGTGTGGTTAGTTGGCAGAGCACCAGACTGACCTGGTGCAGTCTAATCTAAATCAATTTAGATTGCACAGGCCTGTGTATTCTCTTTTTATGTAGCTCACATCTTTTTCCTATCATCATCAACATTTATTATAACTATCTTTAGCACCTTTAGTGTTGTAGGAAAAAGAGTTAATACCTCTTTGTTGAAGAAGCAAAACACAATATGAAAAATCGAGCCATTTTTTTTCTTGAAAATTTTCATTAGGATAGTGTGCAATTAGAAACTTTATTACCACAGCTTTTGTATATCCTCATCAAACATACATTAAGAATTTGTTTGAACTTTTAGAGCAACTTTTCATTTTTCTTTGTCAATATAAATGTTTCTATTACACTTAGGGAGTCACGTAATGATTTCTAAGGTAGTGGAGGAAGTGATAGTAATGCTTGACATACTTCTCATTTAGCTGATGGGTTTCCATTAAACATGCTATTAAAGTGAAACGAGATGGTTCAAAGGACGAGTAATGGGCCATGGAGCTTTTCACCTATGTGTCAGTGGGGCCAGCATTTCCGTTAGGAAGTCTGACCATATGACAATTTTTCAGTAGTGCAAAAGCATAGTTCCAGTAGGGTTCCCTGTAGAACAGCCCATTTTCCAAATAACTACTTAGAGGAAAAAGCACTAGACCAGGGGTTATAAAACCTGAATTCTAGTCTCAGTGATCACTGACTTTATTTCTGTCTCACTGAGCTTTCCCAGTGCTTCGATTCCCTTATCTGTCAAAGGAACATGTAATAATAGCCTTATAAATGTCACAGAAGCCCTTTAAAAGTGCTGTAGAAAGTATTAATTGCAATACAAATTGTAATCCTGTAATCCCAGAGCAAAATGATTCTGATCTGCTCCACCAGTCCCTAAGGTCTTTGAGCTGCAGAGCTGTGTCTCACATGTCCTGTCAACCAGGGTTCCTAAATGCAGACATGGAACCCACTTTAGCTAGCTTGTACAAAGAGAATTAAATACAGAATATACACAATACACCATCTAGGGGAGGGCTGAAGAAACAGACTCCAGCTGAGTTTCTAGGAATAACTCCCACTACAGCACTGTTGTTGTGAGCCACCAAGATGACTGCTGTCTCTCCTACAATCTGGGAGACACTGGAGCAGCCAGATCTATGCACACATCACCTGAGCCACATTCACACATGTAACACCAAAGCATCATATTCTGCTTCTTTTCCCATCGGGATGCCTTTTTAAGTCAAAATCTTGAGTCATTTTAAGTTGTTGATGGAAAATTAATCATAACCTTCTCAAGCAAGTCTGGAAAGTGTACTTTTTAGTTTTTAGCAGTTTAGAAGGGAATTGGAATGGGTATCACCACAAACAAGAGTCAGATTCTACCATATATGCTTGAAAAATCCCTAGCACATGAATAGGCTGAATTTCATGTAATTTAAAATAATTATATAAATAATCAGGCAACAAATAGTAATTGGATACTGACTATGTGCAAAAGACAGTCTACCCAAAGGAAAAAAATCTGAATTAGCACAACCATCTACAGAATTGCCTATGCTTTCCCAAGTATCCCATGTCCCTTTGTATTTCTAAGATTTTCCATAAGCCCTTCCCTCTGCCTCAGGTGGGCTTCTCTCACTCTCCTGCCTCCGGCTAACTCTCAGCGTCCTTAAAAATGGTACTCAAGCTTCACTTCTTTGTATCAGTTAGGATACTTTTGACTCCATGTTATGAAATAGCTGAAAGTGGTTTAAATAATAAGGACTTATTATCTCATATAACACAAAGAAAAAATGATAGATATAGAAGATTCCAGGTTTGTAATTCAGCAACACTATGTGATATGTATATATGTAACAAAGACCCAACTTTCCTATCTCTGCTGTTCTAGTCTCAGCCTATTAGAGCTCACATTCTCAGGCTGTCCTCTCATCATCACAACATAGATGTCACCTCTCATATTATGTTGTTACACAGTTGTGATCAAAGCCAGGAAAGAAGTTTCTCCTGGCTTGTCTCCTTCTATCAGGAAAAAGTCCATTTAGAGTTGCATTTGTAGAATTATCTTTACACCACCCTCTCCAGGGTTGTGACACATGCCCTCATCTAAATCAATATTGAAAATAAGCATAGGGGCACCTGGGTGGCTCAATCAGTTAAGCTGCTGACTTCTGCTCAGGTCATGATCTCAAGGTCCTGGGATCCAGTGCCAAGCAGGGCTCTGTGCTCAGCTTGGAATGTGCTGCTCTCTCTCCCCCTCCCTTCATCCCTTTCCCTGCTTGTGCTCTATCTGTCTCTCTCTCAAATAAATAAATGCTAAAATCTTAAAAAACAAAGATATTAAGCATAAGCACAGAAGTACAATACTTGACAATGATTGGATTAGATTTGTGAATGTGAACTTCCTGCATCCAGCAGGGAGAGGGAGAGTGAATACCGTCATTAAACCAGGACTCTTCCAGCAAGGAAGAAGGAGGAAGGAGCAGGTAACCCATTGTATCATCTCTACCTTCTCAACCACAACCAACCATTACATCTTCTTGAGCTGTGTGAGTTGCTCCACCTCGGGGTTCTTATGGCAACTCACAATTAGTGTAATTGTAACACTTACCACATTGTCAACTCACTTATCAGTTCTGCCTCCCTGTGAGCTTCTCCAGGGCAGAGGCTATTTATTATTCATCTGTATCTCTAGAGTTGGATAGTGTCTAGCACATAGAATGCTCCCAGTAAATGTTGGTTGAACTCAAATAAGTTGAATTATGCAAGTCATAAAATTCTATGCATGTAAATGAATATTAGCCATTCAGAAGAGTTATTATCTTATTATCTAACTAGATCACACTTAGACAGATGGTCTAAAATGTTTTTGCACAATTAAATCTAGTTATTTCAAAATGTCAGTGAAGCTACTGGTAGAATGGACATAAATAAGCAAATGGAGAAGTATTTTGTGTATTTCAATCCTGTTAAATAGTGAATCTTTGTAGTTAATCATTTCATTTTTAGTTCTTTTATTTATGTCACATCTACGTGAGCAAAAACATAAGTTTTTTAGCCAAAGTTAAAACAATTCTAGATTAAGTTCAGAAACATGTAAATAGTCACACTGAATTTCTGTACTAATATGTGGAGCAACCCGAAAGTAGAACAAACATTTTATGATCATTTATTCAACACATGTTGGACTCACACTTATAGCCAAAATATAGGAGCAGGAACCAGACTTACCCTCCACTTGAAACAGTCAATAAACAAATCTGTGTGAAATAATGGTTCATAAGACACTAGAATCTTGAGAAAAACAGAAAAATGAGACCAGCCCTACAATGGCCCCAGAATAGGACCTTGAAAGAGTTTCCAGGCAATAGTGCTGCTTGGGAGGTCTGGTAGACCTCAGAGGACTTGCTGGATTGAGGAAATGAAACTGAAGTTCTAGGGAGACTGAGGCAGTTAATGTTCACAGAATAATACCAGAGAAGAGAAAGCTAACAAAGACAGATTTATAGAAAATACCATTTACATATTCAGCTGAGTTCATCAGGACATGCAAAAAAGGGAAACTATCAGGGGCTGGGAAAAGAACCTTTCAAAAGACCAGAGTTAATACTGTCCAGCATTTATAGTAGGCCAGGAATAGTGCTTTTTCCCAGCAGCCAAACAGAAAAACTTTATAATTCATGGGACTTTTAGTAGAATACCCAGAAAAGTGTTGCCTCAGTAGTGGGGAATAATTATCACTGGACTGAGCACAGCTCTAATCCTACCTGACAGACGTTAAAATCAAGATCTGAAAGGGTCAAACTGTTTACAAGTAACTTAACAGTGATCCAGAAAAAACAAACACTCCAAGAATATTTACAAGAATTGAAGAAAACCACACCAAGAAAGAAAAATTTATAATGTCATCCATCTAATCAAAAATTAGTTGCAGATTCAGTGCAATCCCTATCAAAATTCCAATGGCATTTTTTTTCTCACAGAAATAGAACAAACCTAAAATTTGTATGGAGTCACAAAAGACCCCAAATAGCCGAAGCAATCTGGGAAAAAAAAAAAAAAAAACAAAGCTAGAGGCATCACACTCTAATTTCAACCTATATTACAAAGTTACAGTAATGAAAACAGTTGGTACTGGCATAAAACAGACACGGAGATGAATGGAATAGAATAAAAAGACCAGAAATAAACCAGTGCATACATAGTCAATTGCTTTACAACAGAAGAACCAATATACAATGGAAGAAGGAGACTCTTTTCAATTAACGGTGTTGGAAAAATTGGAGAGCAAAACTATGAAGTCAAACCCCCATCTTATATCATACACAAAAATCAACTCAAAATAGATTAAAGACTTGAATATCAGATCTGAAATCATAGAACTCCTAGGAGAAAACATAGAGGGTAAACTCTTACAGATTGGTCATGGCAATGACTTTTTTTTTTTTTTGGACTTGATATTAAAAGCAAAGCTGACAAAAGCAAAAATAAACAAATGGGACTACATCAAACTAAAAAACTTTGGGACAGCAAAGAAAACCAGCAATAAAATGAAAAGACAACCTGTGGGACAGGAGAAAATATTTGCAAATCATATGTATGATAAAATGTTCACATCCAAAATAGGTAAAGGACTCAAACAACTTAATTTTAAAAAATAAAAGAATACAATAGAAAAATAAGCAGAAGACTTAAATAGACATTTTCCAAAGATATACAAATAGCCAACACATACACAAAGAGGTGCTTGACATCATTAGAGAAACGCAAATCAAAACCACAGTGAGATACACCACCTCCACATATTATAATGGTTATCATTAAAAAGACAAGAAATAGTAAGGGTGGGAGAGGATGGAGTACTTACGTACTGCTAGTTGGAGTGTAAATTGGTGCAACAAATATGGAAAACAATATGGAGTTTCTGCAAAAAATTAAAAAGAAAACTACCATAAGATCCAGTAATTCTACTTCTGAGTATTTATCTGAAGAAAATGAAAACACCATCTCAGAAAGATATCTGTACCCCTGTGTTCATTGCGGCATTATTTACAATAGCCAAGACATGGAAACAACCTGAGTGTCCAATAAATTAATGGATAAAGAAATATTATTCAGCCATGAGAGAGGAGGAAATACTGCCATTTACAACAACATGGATGGACCATAAAGGCATTATGTTCAGTGAAAAAGTCAGACAAAGTAAGACAAATATTGTACAGATCTCATGTATACGTGGCATTTAAAAAAAAAAAAAAGATCTCATATTTGCCAGAGGTGCGGGAGTAAGGGATGGATGAAGTTGGTCAAAAGGTACACATTTCTAGTTAAGATAAGTAACTTCTGTGGATATAATGTACAGAATGGTGACTGCAGTTAACAATACCATATTGTGTACCTGAAAGATGCTAAAAGCGGATTTTAAAAGTTCTCATCAAAAGAAATAAAAATTGTAAGTATGTGAAGTGATTGGTGTTAACTAAACTTACTGTGGTAATCACTTCGCAATTTACACATATATGAAATCATTATATTTTATAGTTTGCACTAATACAATGTTATATGTCAATTTTATCTCAATAAACTGGATAAAAAAGAAATGATGCAAGCAAGAATTCTATAGAACAAAGGTTTTAAAATATTAAAAGAAAAACTATAATTCTATTTCTTTCAATTTCACTTTCTTTCAAAAATGAAATAAAAATAAAGACATTCAGATAAGCAAAAGCTGAAATAATCATTACCAACAGACTCACACTATAAAAAAATATTAAAGGAAATCCTTTAGGCAAAACAAAAAGAATACCAGATGGGAATCTGGATCTACACAAAAGATTGATGAGTATAGAAAATATGTAAGATTTTTCTGTTATTTAAATCTCTTTTAAGAATAATTGACTGTTTAAACAAAAATATCAGCAATATAGTAGGGGGCTTATAACATATGGAAAAGTAAAATGTATAGTAACAGTAAAGTAAAAGAAAAAGAAAATAGCACTAAAGTTGGAGGGGGGTGGAGAAAGGAAAGTTGACTATCATAAATTTCATATATTATTTGTAGAGTAACCAGCTATCTCAGCTTCACTGAGAGGTTTCCTATGACACCAGACTTTCAGTCATAAATTAAGACAGTTACAGGAAAAGTTGAGATCATTAGTCATCCTAACACACCAGGTGGTATAATATCACTTAAAAGTAGACAACCCTAGCCAAGCTGACTTTAGCCTACCAACCCCACTTCTGTGTGCCTTAGCTTTCTCATCTCTAGAATCAGGAACAATAAAACCTTCTTATTACTGTTATTGCAAGAATTTCATCATATGATGCATGTAAAGTGATCGGTAGATAGTAATAATTAATAAATGTTAGCTATTATTACGATCTAGTTTCACTTTTTTTAAAAAATCAAGGTTATAGTATAAAGAATTGATAAAAGAAAACATGAGTGTAACCAGAAAGACAATTTAGAAGGCTCATATAGTAAATAGACCAGAGATGATGAGGACCAGAACTAAGAAAGTGACATTGGAATGGAGGCAAATGGAAGGACTCAAATGAAAGTAGAATCCACAGTGTTCAGTGGTCCCCTCTTTCAATAAATGTTTATTGAACACCTACTATGTTCCAGGCACTGGGGACACACACCCAAATCAGGAGACTTTGGTCTGACTAAATTCAGTGATTATTCTGTTTCAGTCTTCACCCAGAAATTCAAATATTTGTTATAGATTCAATCAATGGGTACCTTTTCTCCTCTGTGTATTAAAAAAAATGTGGAGAGAAACAATATTTAGATTCAAAATATGAAAACATTTTTTGACCCAGTCAAGAAAGACCCATGTGAATCATCAAATCTTAGCAATTCCTCTCTCTTTTTTTTAATATTTTATTTGTTTGAGAGAGAGAGAGAACATGAGATGGGAGAGGTCAGAGGGAGAAGCGGGCTCCCCGCTCAGCAGGGGGAGATGTGGAACTCGATCCCGGGACTCCAGGATCACGACCTGAGCCAAAGGCAGTTGCTTAACCAACTGAGCCACCCAGGCGCCTCCTCTCTTTTTTTATATAATAAAACTATTTTAGATTTTAGATATTCATAAAAGCACATGATTGCAATATTTGATACTGCCTTTGAATACTTTTTTTTCTATATTAGGAGAGACTGTCGTTAAAGATGGGAGATTTTTGATTCATAGCTTTTAAACTGTATTTTGTTCAATTTTAGGTAATACACACTGTGATACTTTCCTATTGTTCCAATATTTCAGAAAATTTGTGGGGGCTGCATGAAATACAAATTTGGCTCACATAGCTCTTCCTGTCTGAATTAAAGTTAAAATTAATATCCCTCCTATATTTAATATTGCTTTTGGCGTTTTTGACAAATAGCTGATGATTCAAGAAATTTAGACGAATGAGTCCTACATTACAAAAAAGGATCAGATTTTACATGTGTGAGGTTTTTTCAGGTTTTTTTTAAGATCAGATTTTACTATATGGATTTTTTTCATGTTCTCTGTTTTTCAAAGTCCAAAACACGTGTCCACTTATTCTCTTGTAGTATGTTAATTTTTGGTTTCATATGGGTAACATTTTAAAACATAATAGGCAACTCCAATTGCTTCATATTGTCAAATAATGCTGAAGGAGTGCTCACTTAAACTTTTTCAGTTCTTGAAGGAAATAAGCATTATCTGAATTATGGACAAAGCTGTGCTCCTTTGCAGCAAGAGGAAGGAAGTGGTAAGGAGAGCACAGTGTGGTGCTTTATTTTTAAAAGTACAGCATTTAAACTTAAAACCCTGCACAAGATGCATTCATTTTTTAGCCAGTTGTCGACCTTTAAGACGTGGTGACCTTAATTTATATATGGACATACTAGACAACCAAATCCTCACAGAAAAGGAGAAAATTTTATAAGATTGGGTCTTAGATTGAATAGAATGACAATTCATCATTCTCGTGTTATTGAATATCCATCTCTCTAAGTCATTGGGTTTTCTGCTGTAAGGAACGGAGATGAAAATGAAGCACAGTATCTGCTCTCAGGAAGCTTTCTGTCTCCCCTTGGAAACAGATTTTCCCTCCTTCTGAGGCCACTGATAGGCAGAAACCACCCTGAAATCCTCACACACAAGGGGAAACCCTTGCAGGATTTATTCTAAGAATCTTATGATGAAATATCTTACTTGATGGCAAATCAGGAAAAGAGTCTGTTAAGGTTAATCTAAGAAGAGAGACCCTTGTAGCTTTCTTTTATGACCATTACTAGTACTCTGTCTAACACTAACAGGTTTGTCTATAGTCCTGTTGATTCCAAATTCCGATTTGATTAAAGTAAAATTATTTCACTCAGAGCATGCATAAGAAAATTTCTTTCTTTATAACCGTATGTAATTTGAAGCTAGAAGTCAAGGCTACCTTATTCACTCCATTATCAGTAAATACACCCCAAAAGAATGGTAGCCTCTCCCATTTCTTCTGTGTACCAACTTTCTTCACTGGCCAAGAATCACTGCCCATTGCATACAGATGAGGAATAAAGCAAAGAAAGCCTTACTCTGCTTTAAGATTAAGGAAGGATGCTCCTCCAAGAAGGAAAGCAGCATTCCCTCTCCTTTAAACTACAGAACACAAGTGAATTTGACTGCACCCTCATTGCCAGAAGGCTCTGCCCCTTCCTGCAGTGCACAAAACATGGCATTATGGACTGAATGTTTGTGTCCTCCCCCCAAGACAAATTCATATGTTGAAATCCTAATCCCCAATGTGTTGGAAGAGGTAGGGCCTTTCGGAGGTTAATAGTCGTGAGGGTGGAGCCCTCACGAATAGGATTAGTGCCCTTAAAGAAAAGCCAGGAGAGCCCGCTTCCTCTCTCCACCCTCTGCCCTGTGAAGATACAGGAAGAAGACGTCCATCTGCAAATCTGGAAGCACATTCTAACCAGACATGGGATCTACCACCATCTTGATCTCAGACTTCTGGCCTCCACAACTGTGAGAAATAAATGTTTGTTTTTTAAGCAATTTAGCCTATGTCTGACTAAGACACGCAGGCAAAATATTCTCCATTTCATTCTCCCCACAAAAGAATTCAGTTAAAAATCTAGCAGGGCATATATATAAATATCTATCAAGCCTGATCTTCTAAAATCTTAGATCCAAAGTTATTTATTTTCCTAGGGTTCATAAATTGGAAGAAGCAAGAGGCAAGAAAACCTGAAAAGTTCTATTTATCCCAGAGAGTTTTAATATATCTTTCTTTAATTCTTAAAACCAGCTTCAATTCTTTGGGAATTTTTAATCCTTTTTTTTCTATAGAATATATCCAAAACTCTGAGCCAGAAAAGACCTTTAGAATTCACAAGGTCTGAGATTATGAAAACACATTAATGCATTAAACATCTGTGGAAGATTAGCCTTCATTTGATGTTAGTGTAGTGCCATCAAGTGGAGTAGTGGAAGAAGTGTCATTTTTGAAGGTTTTTTTAATTGCAGTCTGACTTGTAGACACTTCAGCCCCCTCTTATGCCTGAAGGCATTTACTGAAAATGGAGTAAATTAAGGAAAATCTTGACTTTTAGTTTCACATTACATATGGTTACAATAAAAGAAATTGGCCCACATTTTCTGCAAAATTTGATAAAACAGATTGTCATTGTCAACAAATTTTGTTAAGATCTTTTCAGTCTACAACACTTATGAGAAAAAATATATGACTCTATCAAAGTTCAGAAAAGCCTAAATATGCATTATTATAAAAAATTAAGTAAGCACACTGCATCGTTTATCAAATATTTTTGTGACAGTAGGAAATACCGATTTGCCCAAGAAAGCCTGAATGACTATCATTGTTTCTTTTTTGCATAAATATATAACTTAACAATTATAGAATAGTTATGTAACCAATACCTAAGTCATAAAATAGAGCATTCTCAGGACACCAGAGGGGTCCTTGTTGCCCCTTCCCTCATGTTTATACTTTAACTTCAAAGTAAGTATCTCTAAATAAAATATTTTGCTTTTGTCTAAATGCAATCACAGAGTATGTGGGGGGGTATACATGTGTGTGTGTGTAAGTGACTGGTTTTTTCCATTTAACTGCATGTAGATTCTTAAGACTCATCTACTTTGTGGGTGTTTAATGAGTTCATTTTTGTTGCTATGTTATCTTCCATTGCATGAATTATTAATCCATCCTGCTGTAGGTGAATATCTCAGTGCTTCCTCAAGGATCTTATGAATAATGCTGCTATGAATGTGTTCATCTATGTGTTTTGGAGCATCCTACATACAATTCTGAAGGTGTATCTGAAGGATATAGACAGAGGAGTAGACTCACTCTGTCTTGGAGAATGCATTTCTTCAATTTTACTAGGTTATACCAGCAACTTTTCTAAAGCAGTTGTATAAATTTACACTTCCACCAGCAATCTGAGAACTCCTGGAGGTCCAGATCCCAACCAAAGTTGCTGTTATATCTCTTTTTCATTTATTTGAAACAGTCTACTGTGTAATAATGCCATTTCATTTTGGGTTTAGCTGGCATTTCCCTGATTAACATTGTGGTTAAGAATATTTTCGCATGCTTCATGATCATTGTGATTTCTCACTTTTAAAGAGCCTATTCTAGTCTTTTACCTATTTTTCAATGGATTGTCTTTTTCATATTGATTTCTGGAGTGCTTTATATGACCCAGGTATGATCTTCGTCATTTATGTATGATGTAAATTTCTTCTACTTTGTGTCTTGCCTTTTCACCCTTTCTAAGGCATCTTGATGAGTAAATGTTCTTAATTTATTGTGATCTTTTTATTAATGACTTGCATTTCACATTTTGTTTCTAAAATTCCAAAGTAATGTCTCGTTATTGGTTATATTTGCCTTAAAGAGTTGGTTAGGTTGGTGTATTTCTCCATTGCAGTTACTCTTTTTTACTGAAATGGATAAATGTGCTTGGGAATAAGAACTTGAGACTAGGCAAATCCTGCTTCTATGCAAACTTTTGCCTCCCAAATCTTTGCTCCCTGGGGTAGTATGGAAAAACCCTTTGCTATACCTCAGTTCTTCACAAGTCAAATGGGAATAATATTAGTATCTTCCTCAAGGGTTGTAACATTGGACGTTTGTCTTGGGGGATATTCCCAATATCTAGTCCATTGCTATTTGAAGGAATCCTATTGTTTGTAGACCTCTATTTATCCCAGAGAATTATTTCTGATAGATAGCCAATTTTTTCTTACTGCATTTTACCATTTGTATACCATATGTAATTTACTCTGGTATTCATCTTCCCTGCTTTGTATCTGTCTTCCATTGGGAAAGGATCACCTTTGTGTTCCCAACATTTAGAACAATCCCTTGTTTATAATTGGTTGTCCCTATATGTACATGTTGAATAAGTGAATGAATAGAATGAACAAAACTCATAGATTGACTTCAATGTTATCTGTGTCAGTATCTTGAATATCAGTACAATTTGGAGTTGAAAACCAAACTAACCCAATTGATTACCAGTTTGAATAAACTACAAATATATGTAGAAAAGAATTTTATACGTGTAACAATTGAAACTATTAAACCATGGCACTTGCTCTCACCTTTTCCCAATCTGGCCAAAGCATGAACACAGACCTTTCCCTCAATTTCCCACAGCAGAGCTGAAACCAGACTGAAATATCTGGTTAGTTTTTTTTTTTTAATTCAGTTAGCCTACATATAGTACATCGTTGACTTCAGATGTATTGTTCAATGTTTCATCAGTTGCGTATAACACCCAGTGCTCATCATAGCACATACACTCCTTAGTGCCCATCACCCAGTTACCACCCCAGTCCCCCACCCACCTTACCTCCAGCAACCCTCAGTTTGTTTCCTATAGTTAAGAGTCTATCATGTTTTTTTTCCCTCTCTGATGACTTTCCATTCAGTTTTCCCTCCCTTCCCCTACAATCATCTGCCCTGTTTCTTATATTCCACACATAAGTGAAACCATATAATAATTGTCTTTCTGATTGACTTATTTCACTCAGCATAATACCCTCCAGTTCCATCCATGTCAATGTAAATGGTAAGTATTCATTGTTTCTGATGACTGAGTAATATTCCATTGTATGTGGTCAGTTTTTATTAAAGTCCTGATGATTACAGAAGGAAACCGCAAGCCAGAGTGTAATTTACAATGACTTACTGGATGTGGATGCTCTAGGAAGCTACAGGCACAAGACTTCGGGCACTTCAGATCCCCCAACATAATGGAGATGTGCCTCCTTGCTTAGAACAGATTGCCTCCATAAAGAAGAAGCAATTGCTTCTTCCAGGACACACCTGGTTCAAGTCTCTCTTATTTTATGTGTTGTCATGTTAAACAAGATGTGTAAACTTTGGGCCTCAGCTTCCTACTTCATTAGCTTACTGTGCAGATTAAAAGAGAGTGCATGAAAAGTACCTAGGACTGTCTGGTACATAGTAAGTGTTTAATAAATGCCAACTATAATGTCACTTAATTACTTCTTGATTCTTGCTCCCACTAGGCTCATTTGCATCTCTATATATTTGAAAAGTTCACATTTAATATGCCTACAGAAAAATGTGTAAAATAACTTGAAACCCATGAAAATATGGTACTTCAAACTGTGACATTAAATAATGCTCTAATTATATATTAAATATAAATTATCATAGGAACTGGAATGCCTGGGTGACTTAGTCAGTGGTTAAGTGTCTGACTCTTGATTTTGACTCAGGTCGTGATCCCAGGCTCATGAGTTTGAGCCCCATGTCAGGTTCCACACTGAGCTTGGAGTCTACTTAAGATTCTCTCTCTTTCTTTCCCTTTGCCCCTCCCCTGCTTACACTCTTTCTCAATCTCTCTTTCTCTCTAAAATGAATAAATAAATCTTTGAAAAAATTATCATAACTGAACTGAGGTACCTGATAATAAAAGGAAGCTCTGTTATACTGACATGATTAAAAAAAATTACTTCTAGTTACAGGTTCTAAATATTTCCTTGTATTTGGAATAAGCAACAGAAAGAGAAAAAAAGGTTGATGACATATAGGTGGTAATTTTAGGTAATCATATTCTTACTCTAGTAATAATGCATCTGTCTATGGATGAAATTGATGTTTTAGAGATTTATAAAACAAAAATCTATTGTATAAACAATAGATTTTTAAAAAAACTAAAAACTAATTGCTATTAAAAAGAAAGACTTCAGATAATCTATTTCAAAGCCAATGTTGTGCTTTTCAGATACTGCTTCATATTTAATGGGCTAGAAGCTTACTGCCCTATTGAGTAAAGCACCACCCACTTACCAGGATATGCATTACCCCGCCAGTTAATCTTGAAGGGTACTCCAGGTGATAGCATTCAAAGATAAAGATTCTATGACTCTTTTACTGAGAATGTTTCTTTATGAAGAGTAGATGTTTGCTTAAAATTTCTTTGAGAATTTTTCAAGATAAAAAGCTACCATCACATTCTCTGCAATTCTGATTGTGTTAGAGGAGACATCAAATAATTTTGAGAGATTTTTTCCCATCACAAAGTTGATAGACAGATATATATATAGACATATTCACTGTAGATAGTACCCGTAGACAGGAAGAGTAAAATTAAAATATTCATAATCCTAAATACAAGGATAACCATTTTTAACACTTACATATATTTTTCTATGTGTATAAAAGTATTTTTTAAATTTTTATTTATTTATTTATTTCAGAAAAAGCACAAGCAGGGAGAGTAGCAGGCAGAGGGAAGAGCAGGATCATGGCTGAGCAGGGAGCCAGACCCGGCACTGGATCCCAGGACCCCAGGATCATGACCTAAGCCAAAGGCAGATGCCTAACTGACTGAGCCACCCAGGCATCCCTAAAAGTATTTTTTTTTAAATAGGGTCATGGCATATTGTTTTATATGCCTTTAAACATCATCCAGTGTCAATATTTATTATCTACAAAATAGATTTTTCCAAAATCTATTCTTTTCAAAATGGCTTTAAGATCTCATTCGTATACCACATAATCTTTCTAAAGTGTACAATTCAAGAGTGCCTAGGTGGCTCAGTCAGTTAAGTGTCCTACTCAGGTTTCCACTCAGACTCCACTGGGAGTCTGCTTGAGATTCTCTGCCTCTCCCTCTCCATCTGCCCCTACTCCCACTCATGTGCTCTCGCTCTCTCTCTCTCAAATAAATAAACAAAATCTTTAAAAAATAAAGTGTGCAATTCAAAAGTTTTTAGTATGTTCACAGATATATGCAACCATCACCATGGTCAATTTTGAACATTTTCATTACTCAAAAGAGAAACCCTGTAAGCTTTAGCTAGCACGCTCCCAACTGCCTAGACTCCTCTCTTCATCTTACCCCTCAGCAGCCCTAGACAACCACTAATCTACTTGCTGTCTCTATAGATTCCCTTGTTCTAGACATCTCACATGAATGAAATCATATACAATGTGACCTTTTGTTAGAGACTTCTTTCAGTTTTTGTTTGTTCATGCTCAGCACTTATCAGTACTTCAGTCCCTTTTATGGCCCAGTAATATTCCATTGTATGGATCTATGGTATTTTGTTTTTCCATTCATCAGTTGATAAACATTTGGGTTGTTTCCATTTTGGACTACTATAAATAATGCTATTATAAATATTCTCGTACAAGTTTCAACATGGACATGTTTTCAGTTCTGTTGAGTATATACCTAAGACGAACTGCAGAGTCATATGGTAAGCCTATGTTTAATTATTCAAGGAACTATCAGACTGTTTTCCAAAATGGCTGCACCATTTTACATTTCCACCAACAATGTATGAAGGTTCTGATTCCTCGACATCCTTGTCAACACTTGTTGCTTTCTCATTTTTCTATTTTAGATATCTCAGTGGGTATTAATTGGTATATCTTTCGTGTTTAATTTGCATTTCTCTGAAGACTAATGACGTCATGCATTTGAGAAGACTGTATATTCTATGATTGCTGGGTAGGGGGTTCTATAGATATCTGTTAGGTATTGTTGTTGATAATGTGTTCAAGTGTTTCTTTTTTGGTTTTAGTTTTGGTTTGGTTTTGGTTTCAGTCTAATTGTTCTATCTATTGTTGAAAGTGGGGTATTGATATCTCTGACTCTTGTTCTTAAACTAGCTATATCTGCCTTCATTTCTCTTATTTTTTACTTTACTATTTTGGTGCTCTGTTATTAAGTAAACATAAGTTTATAATTCTTATATCTTTCAGATGGATTGAACATTTTATTATTTTCCATCCCTTTATTTTCAATAAATTTTCATCTTTGAATCTAATATGGGTCTCCTACAGACAACTTATGGTTGGATCATGTTTTTTATCCAGTCTGACAGCAAGTGGTTTTTTTATTGTATTATTTATTCCCTTCACATTTAATCTATATTAATACAGTTGGATTTATATCTGCCTTTTATTTATTTTTCTTTTTTTTCTTTTTTGTTCCTCTATACTTCCTTTACTGCTTCCTTTTGCAGTAAATGAAAATTTCCAATGTAGCCCTTTAATATCACTACTGAATTTTTTCACTATATTTTTAGAGGCTTTTGGTCTGTTTATTTGTTTATTGGTTTCAGTGGTTGTCCTAGAGTTTACAGTTTACTATATCAAAGTCAGTTTCAAAGTCCTATAAGCTTAATTCCAGTAGTATATAGAAATGTTACTCTATTCCCTTTCTGCTCCTTTATGGTATTATTGTTATACATGTTACACTTACTAATGTTTCAGTCCAACAATACATTGTTCATTACTTTTTTATCTGTAGTCATTTCCCTGGCCCAACACAGCTTTGCTCCTTCATACCTCCTTTGTGGCTGCTTTTGACAAATATATTACATATACACTGCATTTCTATATGTTATAGGCCCAGCAATATATTGTACGCATATTACTCTATGCAATTGCTTTTCAAGTCAGCCAACAGGAAAAAGGATAAAAATATGCATTTATACTATCTTCTATAATAACATAATTATCTTTACCAGTGTTCTTTACTGGGGTGGGCGGGGAGAAGGATTCAAATTACCATCTGGAATCACTTGCTTTCAGCTTAAAGAACTACTTCTAATATTCCTTGTAAGTCAGATCTACTAGCAACAAATCTCTCACATTTTGTTTACTTATAAAGTCTTTATTTCACCTTCACCTTTATTTCACATTTAGAAGATAGATTTGCTGAATATAGGATTCTTGGTTGATAGTTGTTTTTCTTTTCAGCACTTTTAATACGTTATCCTATTGTTTCTGCTGAGAAGTCAACTGTTAATCTTATCGAGGTCCCTTGTAAATAATGAGTCATTTTTCTCTTGCTTATTTTAAGATTTTTCCATGTTTCTGACTTTCAGAATTTTTACTATAATGTGTCCCTTAGTAGATCACTTTCAATTTATCCTACTTGGAGTTTCTTTAGCTTCCTGGATGTGGAGGTTATTGATTTTTAATTAAATATGGGGAATTTTTCAGTCATTTCTTTGAACATTTTCTTTGCTTCCTTTCTCTGCTTCCTCTTCTACCCAATTTTGTATGAATTGGGGCTGTTTGTTGTGTCACATTTCTCTGGGATCTCTTCATTTTTCTTCATTCCTATTATATTTGTTATTTAGCTTAAACAATCTTTATCAACCTATCTTCAAATTCATGTGTTCTTCCTTCTGCCACTTCAAATGTACTGGTTAGCCCTCTAATGAATAATTTCTAATTAATAGACTTATTTTAAGAATATTTTTGGGTCTACAGAAAAATTGAACAAGAAGTACAGAGAGTTCCCAAATGTGCTTTCTCCCTCAGCAGTCTCCTCTATTATAACATGTTGAATTAGTGTGGCGCATTGGTTGCAATTGATGAGTCAATACTCACACATTACTATTAACTGAAGTTCACAGTGTACATAAAGTTCATTCTTTGTGCTGTACACTTCCGTGTTTCTGACAAATGTATAATGTATCACATAGAATAATTTCAGTATCCTAAAAGTCTCCTTTTTCCTCCTCTTTGCCCCTTCCTGCTGAAGCCTTAGCAACCATTCATCTTTCACCATCTCCAGAGTTTTGTCTTTGTAGAATATATCATATAAAATATCAAATTGATTTCTTTCACTTAGCAATATGTCTTTAGTCTACTATGTCTTTATTTGACTTGAGAGTTTATTTCTTTTTATTACTAAATAATATTGCATTATTTGGGGGCATCATAGTTTGCCCAAACATTCACCCACTGAAGGACTTTTGGTTGCTTCCAAGTTTAGAACTGTGAGCAGAATTATGAACAATTATGAATAAAATTGCTGTAAACATTTTAGTGCAGTTGTGTGTGGATATAAGTTTTCAACTCATTTGGGTAAATACTAAGGAGCACAATTGCTAAAGCATATGGCTTCTAGCGAGTTTTTATTTCAGTTGTTTTATTTTTCAGCCTCATAATTCTCATGCGGCTCTTTTTTAAATTTCTATTTCATTATTGCTATTCTCTATTTGATGCGATAGTGTCATCATATCTTCCTTTACTTCTTTAGTCATGATGTCCTTTGATTCTATGAACATGTTTATAAGGGCTATTTTGAAATCTTCTCCTTCTAGATCCAACATCTAAATACTTTCACAGAAATTTTTTTGTCACTGTTTTTCCCCCAAGTCTACGGGTCATGCTTTTCTGTTTCTTTTTGTACTTTATAAATTTTTGTTGCAAATTGGATATTTTAGATAACCTATTATAGTAACTCTGGGTACTAGCCACCCCCCACAACCAGATTTGTTGTTGCTATTTGCTTGTTTATTTGTTTAGTGGCTATCTGGATGGTTTTAGAGAAGTCTTTTCCCCCTCACACAGTATAAGTTTCTGTTGGTTCTCCTCAGAGAGGCATAGACTTGAATATATCCATAGTCACTCTGAGATGACAGTGGTTGTGCATGGTATAATTTTTTCTTTTCTTTTCTTGACCACATTCAAATGACAATCTCCACCAATTGTCAGCTGATTGTCCAATTGTTTTCAACAATCCCCTGGGTCATAAACTGCTTTGAAAACAAATTCAATCAAATTATAGGATCTCAGAATAGTTTCTGAGGTCTGTGTTTGATATTTACTCTGACCTCAGGAGGAGTCTTAGTTGAATTAGGCTGTATGACAAAATCCCATAAACCGGGTGGCTAAAACAACCGACATTTATTTCTCACCATTCTGGGGGCTGGGAAGTCCATGATAAAGGTATAGGTGGACTCAACTTCTGGTTAGGGCCATCTTCCTGGCTTGTAGATAGCTGCCTTCTTACTATATCTTAACATGGCAGAGAGAGAAAGAGGAAGCAAGCACTCTGGTGTTTCCATTTAGAAGGGCACTAAGCTCATCATGGGGCGTCCACTCTCATAACCTCATCTAAATCAAATTACTTCCCAAAGGCTTAAGCTCCTCACAGTGGTGGTTAGGGCTACACATATGAATTTTAGGAGAACACAAACATTCAGTCCATAATGAGAGGTTTTCCGCCAGCTGACTTATTCCCTGATTCTCTTCTTCAAACTAACCAGCCTACAGTTTCGTTTGTATCTTGAATCTCCTCCAATTGTTTGTCATCACAATCTCCACTATTTTTAAGGTCACCCCTTGACTTGATGACTTTTTCTATACTCTATTGCAAAAGGAGTTAGTTCTTTTTGGAAGATTATAAGCTTTTTGTTTTATAGCTTGCCTCTCCATGCCAGACAAAAATCTCTAAGTCAGGGATCTGGAGCTGAGGGTAGGGATAATGGCAAGCTTCTCTCTGAGAGACACATTCACTATAGAAGCTGAGCACTGGAGCAGGGGGCTTTCTAGGGGGCTGACAAAGGTCCTTTTGGCTTTCCTATCCCATGAGCTGGGATAAAGATGATCGGTGTCCCAGACTTCAAATTCTGCTATACAAAAGGTAAACCCTACATTCCATGGTGGAGGATAGACAACAGAAGGGAGCTCCTACCTTGCAATCACACTAACTCAGGACTTACCCCAGCAACAAATAGTTGTGAGCAGAATGAGAAATGCTAATATCTTGCTCCCCCTTGAAAAAAAAAGTTCCCTTTTCTAGAAGCATATCCCAACTCTAGTTCCCTCTAGCCTTCCTATTCACCTAAAGGGAAAGATAATCAACAGGAGGCAGGGCTTCAAGGAAATAGATAAGAATGCTGCAGTAGGGAAGGAAATAGTAAGCAGGGGACAAAATATATCATGAGAGAAACACTTGTGAAGTTCATAGCCTTAAGAAATGGGCTATTCTAAACTAAATGCTGAGTATACTAACAGAGTGCATTATAGCTAAAAGGGATGAAAGACACAGTCTCCAAGAAGTACATAGGGAAACCCAAAGTCAAGAAAGAAGACAAAATTTGGGAAGCTAGAGAAATTTGAAATTTCTGGTATGTACCAACACCAGACATAAAACAGTCCAACTCCTAGCCAGATCAACATAAATCCCCACACTAAAGGCCTATTAACCTCAATTCCTCCTATCCTGTATATCATGTCCAGCTTTTGATAAGAAATTACAAGCATGCTAAAAGGCAAAAAACAAACAAACAAAAAAAAAACACAGTTTGAAGAGAGAAGTTAATCATCAGAACCAGATTCAGATATAGTAGAAACTTTGGAATTATAAGACCTGGAAATTTAAATAGCTAGGATAATATGTTAAGATTTCTAGTGGAAAAAGAAAACAATATACGAGAACAGACGAGTATTGTAAACAGAGACATGGAAATTCTAAGAAAGAAGCAAAAGGAAATACTAGGAAGTAAAAACACTATAACAAAAATGAACATACTTTTGATGAGTCCATTAGTATACAAGGCTGAAGAAGGAATCAGTGAATTTGAGGATAGGTCACTAGGAACTTTCCAAACTGAAATTCAGAAGGAAAAAGAGCGAGAAAAAAAAAACAAGAACAGAGCATCCAAGAACTGTAGAAAATTTCACTGGAGAAAGAGAAAAAGGAGCAGAAGAAAAATTTAAAGTAAAAATGACTGAACATTTCTAAAATTACTGACCAAACCAAACCACAAATCCAGGAAGCTTGGATGACACAAAGCAGAATAAATACTAAAATAAAACAAAAACAAAAACAAAAATGCCTAAGTTTGAATAGCGTATTCAAACTATAGAACATCAAAAAATAGAGAAAATCTTGGGTGTCTGGATGATTCGGTTGGTTTAGCATCTGCAGTCAGCTCAGGTCATTATCCAAGGGTCATGGGATAGATCCTGCCTTGGGCTCCCTGCTCTGTAGAGTGTCTGCTTCTCCCTCTCTCTACCCTCTCCTCTGCTCCTGCTCTCTCTGTCTCACATGCACTCACTCTCAAATAAATAAATGAAATCTTTAAAAAAATAGAGAAAATCTTAAAAGAAGCTGGTGGGGGGAGGGGAGCAGCTTGACTATAGAGGATGAAGGATAAGAATTAAATCATCTTTTTCTCAGACACCATACAAACAGAAAGTGGAGTAAAATATTGAAAGAAAAAAAATCCACCAACCTAGAATTTCATATATAGAGAAATTATCCTTCAAAAGTGAAGGAGAAATAGACTTTCTCTGAGAAAAAAACTGAAAGAATTCTAGGCTAGCAAGACCTGTCTTTCAAGAAATGTTAAAAGAAATTCTTCAGACAGGAAGAAAATGATGTAGATCAGAAACTGGGAAGTTTGAGCCTCACATTGGGTATAGAGATTACTTTTAAAAAGAAGAAGGAAGGAAGGAAGGAAGGAAGGAAGGAAGGAAGGAAGGAAGGAAGGAAGGAAGGAAGGAAAGAAGGAAAACTTAGATTCAAGTAAAGAAAAAAGTGCTAGAGAAGGAATAAATAAGGCAAAATAAAATATTTCATTTTGGTTCTTCTTCATTGATCTAAAATACAACTGTTCAAAGTAATGATAATAACAGTGACTGGGCAATTCTGCTTTATGGATAAATGAAATGAATGATAGCAAAGTCAAAAAGGATGGGAGGCGAATTGGGAATTCTCTGTCACATCTGTACCACACATAAAGCAGAATAGTGTTATTTGAAAGTGAACGCATATTAATTTAAAATCTACATTTTGAACTCTAGGATACCCACTAAGAATATTTTAAAAAGAGGGGCTCTGGGTGGCACAGTTGGTTGAACACCTGACTCTTGGTTTCAGCTCAGGTCATGATCTCATGATCATGAGGTCAATGCCCATATTGGGCTCTGTGCACTCAATGAAGAATCCTGCTTGAGTTTCTCTCTCACTTTCCCTCTGCCCCTAGCCTCCCCCCTTCCACTCTCTCTCAAATGAATAAATAAATCTTTTTTTAGGGGTGTCCATGTGGCTCAGTCATTAAGCACCTACTTTTGACTCAGGTCATGATCCCAGGGTCCTGGGATTGAGCCCCATGTCGGGTTCCCTGGTCTATGGAAAGCCTGCTTCTCCCTCTCCAACTCCCCCTGCTTGTGTTTCCTCTTTCACTGTGTCTCTCTCTGTCAAATAAATAAATAAATAAAATCTTTTAAAAAACTTTTTAAAAAGAAGTATAATAACATACTGGGGGAGAAGATAAAATGGAATCATATAAAATATTTAATTAACACTTGAGAAGGCAGAAAAAGAGAAAGACAAAGGAAACAAAGAACAAAGACAAAACTTCAGAACAAAGAAAATTACCATGAATATAAAGAGGCATTTACATAAAGCTACAGAGGTTACATAATTATCCAAGAAGACATAATAATCCTAAACATGAATACACCTAACAACAGAGTATTGAAATATATAAGGCAAAAACTAATTTTTAAAATGGAGAAGAAATAGATAAAACCACTGCTATAATTGGAAACTTCAACACTTCAACACCTCTGTTCATAATTAATAAATCAAGCAAGCAGAAATCAGTAATGATATAGATGATCTGAATAGTACCATCAATCAAATTACTTTAATTAACGTTTAACTGACATCCAACAACTACAAAATACACATTCTTCTCAACTTCACAAGGGATATACCACAAGATAGACCACATTCTGGCCTTAAAACACACCTCAACAAAGTTAAAATATAAGAATCTTATCAAATATATTCTTAGACCACAATAGAATTAAACTAGATATAAATAACAGAAAGATAGTTAGAAAAATCCCCACATAAACAGCACACTTCAAATTACCTACAACTCAAAGGGAGTTTTTTTCTCAAGGGAAATTTTAAAATATTTTGAACTGAAGAAAATGAAAATATGACATATAAAAATTTGGGGGATGCAATGAAAGCAGTTCCTAGAGGGAAACTTGTAGCTTTAAATATAATATGTCACAATGTATTTAACCAAGCCCTTTTATTTAGATATTTAGATTATTTTTATTACTAAATTATTTCAAGCATACAAACAATGTTATATAAATAAGTTGAATCTTAATTATTAAGATTATTAAGAAAAATACATAAAAGTATAATTGTTGATTAAGCACATTTTTAGGTTTTCAGTACATATTATTAAGTTCCCCAGGAGAAATAGTGTATTAGTTTGTACTCCCAACAGAAATTTCATTCAATGAAGATCAAGTTTTAATTTTCTTCATCTTTGCAAATTAAAAAGATAAAACATGGTACCTCATTTTTCTTTTATTTTCATTTTGTAGGTTACATGTATACTCATTCAAGAAATGCCTTCCAGAAAAAGAGTACAAATGAAATCAGGACAATACAGAGTCATCATAGCATAGTCCCAACATTGTTTATTGGCAATTGTTCTTTTTGTTGCTTAAAATCACATTATCATGACAAGTTTTCTACAACAACTCTTCTAGCTAACTTCTATACAGTTGGACAATAATACAGACTGCAGATATTTATGAGACCCCTTACAATATTAATGAATTTTTACAATCCATAGCTGCACACGAATCTACTCTTTCTGTATTAGTTATCTATTTCTGCTTGACAAATTACCCTCAAAATTTAGTGGTTTAGGGGCACCAAGCTGGCTCAGTTGGTAGAGCATGTGACTTTTGATCTTAAGGTTGAGTTCAAGCCCCACATTGGGCATGGAGCCAACTTTAAAAAAACAATTAGTGGGGTGCTTGGGTGGCTCAGTTGGTTGAGTGTCACTCTGGATTTTGGCTCCAGTCATGATCTCAGGGTCATGCAGTCAAGCCCCTTCACAGGCTTCACACTCAGGGTGGAATCTGCTTGAGATTCTTTCCCCTTCCCTCTTCCTCCCCCTCTGCTCCTCCCCCTACCCCCACACCCTCTCTCACTCTCTCTCTCTCTCTCTCTCTCTCTCTCATTTCTCTCAAATAAATAAATAAATAAAGTTTTTTCTTCAGTGTTCCAAGATTCATTGTTCACGCACCACACCCAGTGCTCCATGCAATACGTGCCCTCCTCAATACCCACCACCAGGCTCAGCCAACCCCCCACCCCCACCCCTCCAAAACCCTCAGTTTAAAAATTCATGATTTAAAACATTTATTATTTCATGGTTTCTGAGTGTCAGGAATGTAAAAGCAGTTTTAATGGGTGGTTCTGACTCAAGGTCCCTCATGAAGTTGCAGTCAAGCTTTCAGCTTGAGACGCAGTGTTCTGAAGCCCTAAGTGGGGCTGAAAGCTCCATTTCCAAGGAGGCTAACTCACAGTTATTAGTTGGAGTCCTTAGTTCCTCCTCAGTTGTTGGCTGAAAGTCATTCCCTCACCACACGGGCCTCTCCAAGGGACTGTCTCGGGATTGTCTCCAAGAGACAATATGTGTCTGATTGTCTTCAAGACAGGCAGCTGTGATGCCTGGGAGGCTCAATCAGCTAAGTGTCTGACTGCTGATGTCATGATCCCAGGGTCCTGGGATCGGGCTCCCTGTTCAGTGGGGAGTCTCCTTCTCCCTTTCCCTCTGTCCCTCCCCCTTCATGCCCTCTCTCTCTCTCTCAAATAAATAAATATAATCTTAAAAAAAAAAGACATGGCAGCCAGACTCCTCCAAAATGACAGTAATGAGGGAAAGAGAGAACACATAAAATGAAAGCCTCAATCTTTCATAACCTTGTCTAAGAAGCATCATACCATCATTTCTGCTGTATCCTATTGGTCACGTAGACCCACACTCAATTCAATATAGGAGAGAATCAAACAAGATTAGGAGAAATGCTAGGAGATAAGGATTATTGGGGCATTGTAACAGGCATAATCATGCACTCCGTGGATATTATGATTCATATTAAGAATATATATTTGGTCTTTTCCCCATTCCTGACACAGAGCTCCTAAAACTCATAAAATTTCTTAAGTGACAGCCCTAGCTAACCTGAAGCCCTAGGTAACCTAAAATGGAGTCTGGTCACCAGAGAAACCAACTATGTGATTAAAGGGTTGGAATTTCTAGTCCTACCCCCCGCCCCAACACACCCATCTATGGAAAGGACAGAGTCTGGAGATTGAGGTCAATCACCAATAGCCAATGATTTCATCATTCATGTCTATGTAGTGAAACCTCTACAAAAACCCAAAAGGGCAAGGTTTGGAGAACTTCTAGGTTGATAAATACATGGAGATTTGGGAAAGCAGCCCACTCAGAAAGCATGGAAGCTCTCTGCCCCTTTCCCATACCTTGCCCTATGCATCTCTTCCATTTGGCTTTTTGTGAGTTATAGTGTATCTTTTTATAACACCCCAGTATACCCCTTATAATCTAGTAAGTAAAATGACTCTCTGAGTTCTGCAAGCTGCTCTAGCAAATTAACTGAACCCAAGCAGGTGCTTGTCGGAACCTCTAATCCATAACCAGTTGGTCAGACGCACAGGGAACAAACTGGGCTTGCAATCAATATCTGTAGTGGGAGATGTGGACAGTTTGTAAGACTAAGCCTTTAACCTACGAGATCTAACCCTATCTCCAAGTAGATAGTGTCAGAATTGAGTTGAATTATAGGACACCTAGCTGGTGTTCAAGAATTGCTTGGTGGCATGGAACACACACACACACACACACACACACACACACACACACACACACTGTATTTGATGTTAGAATCTTACACCTTCCCCCCCGCAACCTTCCACCTCTACCCCCATCAAAAGTTATCAAGTCCTAATTCCTGGAAACTGTGATTGTTACTTGGTATGGCAAAGTCCTTGCAGATGTGAATAAGGATCCTGAGATGGGGAAACAATTCTGTACATTCCAGGTAAATGGCATTACTAACTGCCACGATAAGTGTCCTTATAGGAGTGGTGGAGGGATTTTTCACAAACTCACAGAGAAGGTAATGTAAATGTGGAGCAGAGAGAGATTTGGAGATGTGGCCATAAGCCAAAGAATGCTGAAAAACACCAGAAACTGAGAGACACAAGGAATGGATTCTCCCCTAGTGCCTCCAAAGGAAGTGTGGCCTTGCAAACACCTTGATTTTAGCTTAGTGGTATATTTCAGACTTCTGCCCTCCAGTATGGTAGACAAATATCTTTCTGTTCTTTTAAGCCACCAAGTTTGTAGTACTTTTTAAAATATATATATATAAATTATATATATATATATATATATATATATATATATATATATATATATATATATAATATATATATATATATATCAGCTACAGCATACAAATACATCCATCCTAAAAGCTATTACACATTCTATATCCTCAAATATTTCCTAAAAGATACGTTAAGCAACTGCTATGCAGTTGGCATTTTAATACTCAGAGTAATTCTCCATCTTGATTCTTTGCCTAGTTCAACACTTTTTTAGCCATTATAGGTGAAAATTATTTTCAAACACTAAACAAATCGGGAAGCAATAAATATCACATTTAGCAGACTATATTTAATTTGGCATAGCACTCACTGGTTTAGAGCTCAGCATAATATGCCCAAGTTCATTTCTGAGTATATGATCCATTCTGTTTCTAGCTTTTATTAGCTGAAAGTGTACCATAGACAGCAGCTGTTTTAGAAATACAAATAGCTAATGAAGAATAATCCTAAGGTAAGTAGCATTATAATCAGTTCCATTCCAGGTGGCATTATTTGGGGTACAGGTATACTAAAGCAAGATAAACTTTTTAAGGCTATTTTTGGGCATTTGTATTTTTCATTCATGAGTTGCTAGTTCTTATCTCTGGTCCAGTTTTCTATTATATTTACCTTTTTCATTTTAAAAAACATTGACTTCATGTGTCTTAACTGTATTGTTCAGATATTTCCCCTACCGTTTCACCTCTTAAGCTTGTTTAAGACAGATTTTTTTTTTGTAAGGAACTTTTACCTTTTTTGGGTGGGGGAGGAGCAAAGGGAGCAGGAAAGAGAGAGAATGTTAAGCAGGCTCCATGCCCAGTGTGGAGGGCTCCATCTCACAACCCTGAGGTCATGACCTGAGCCAAAATCAGGAGTCAGATGCTTAACTGATTGAGCCACCCAGGCACCCCGAAATTTTACCTTTTTATGTGGTTATGTTGATCCCTTTTCTCCAATTACAGCTTTCGCTTTTAGATAATCCTTAGAAAATACTTCCCATTAATTGCACACTGGGAAAGCCACTCTGGAAAATAGTGTGGAGATTCCTCAAAATGTTAAAAAAAAACCAAAACTATCCTATGATCTAGCAGTTGTATTTACTCAAAGAATACAAAAGTACTAATTCAAAGGGATACACACACCCCAATGTCAGCATTATCTATAATAGCCAAGTTATGGAAATAGCCCAAGTGTCCATCAGTTGATGAATGGATAAAGGAGATGAGATGAGAGAGAGAGAGAATAGAATGTTACTCAGCCATAAAAAAGAATGAATTCTTGTCATTTGCAATGATGTGGGTGGAGCTGGAAAGTATAATGTTAAGTGAAATAAGTCAGTCAGAGAAAGACAAATACCATGTGATTTCACTCATATGTGGAATTTAAGAAACAAAACAAATGAGCAAAGGGGGGAAAAAGAGAGAGAGAGGCAAACCAAGAAACAGACTTTTAACTCTAGATAAAAAACTGATAGTTACCAGAGGACAGGTGGGTGGGAAGATGAATAAAATAGGTGATGGGATTTAAGGAGTGCTCTTATTTTGCTGAGCACCAAGTCTTGTATGGAATTACGGAGTCTCTATATTGTATACCTGAAACTAATATTACACTGTATGTAAAGTAACTGGAATTTAAATAAAAACTTAAAAAAAGAGAGAAGCCTTCCCGTGAGTATTACATACATTCGTATATGCACATGTGTGCACACGCTCACACACCAACACACACACACACACACACACACACTCACATGGAGCCCAAACTATTCCTAAGAAATATCTGAAGTCAGCTTTAGGAATTTCCTCAGTCTGCTACCATGTAGAAATATAATGGCTTCCTCTTCCACAAAGCATCTGTCTTTCTTAGACTTCTCACTTTCATGGGAATATGTCAGCTGAAATAGGAAGCCCAGCTTATACCTGGTAATATAGACTCTCTGTATAATGGGTACTTTTCTTGGAGCATGTATTAATCAGTTTGGGCTGCCATAACAATATACCATAGGCTGGACAGCTTAACCAGAAATGTATTGCTCACTATTCTGGAGGCAGGAAGCTCAAGATCAAGGTGTTGTCAGGTTTAATTTCTTCTGAGGTTTCTTTTCTTGACTTGCAGTCAACTTCTCACTGTATACTCACGTGGTCTTTTTTCTGTGCATATGCAATCCTGGAACCTCTTCTTCATTTTATAAGGATGCCAGTCTAATCAGATTAGGGCCCCACCCTCATGATCTTATACTGTTTTCTTAAAGGATATATCTCCAAATATAGTAGCCCTGAGGACTAGAGTTTTAACCTATAAATTTTGGGGGGACACAATTGAGTCCCTAACAGGGCATAATCTGAAACTTCCCTTGAACATTTATGAAAAAAAATCCTTTTTGTTCCTGCTGGAACCCAATGAAATAAAATTAGAGAAGTACAGAAAAAGAAAATTCTATAATATCGACAGGCATGAGAAAAAGCAAGAGCATATGAGAAGTTTCAATGAATTGGTAGGCCATGGAAAGTGGTTAGAGTGTATTGTGAGATGAAACAAGGTGGAGGGACCAACCATCAAGTATATGCCCCCAGGGTGCTGCCAGAGAAATGAGAACCAATCCATCTTGGGAGCATAGGTGATTCTTTGGACTCTGCATCAGATCTGAAAGAGGTCTAGAGTAAGAAGTGGGACTGAAAAATAGGGAATTTATGAAAGGTTTTTGTACACAATGGATATACCCTCTGTGCTCCAGTCTGTCTAACAACTCAAAGTATTCTGGAAATTTAGCATTTAATGCTGTGGAAAAAATGCTTTTGGAGAATTTTCAAGTTTCTAGTGTGGGGGTGGCTGTCTAGAGTAAATACCTGATCTCATTTTGGCATTTGTGGATCTATAAGCCTTCCCTTAAATACAAATGTCAATCATGGATCACCAGAAATAGGAGAAAACCCAGTAAAGTAAAAATCAACTTGAAGAAAGAGAAAATGGATTTTTTTTTAATTTTTTAGTATATTCAGGAAGAACTGAGATATTACAACAACAACAACAAAAGAACAGCATGCCATGAAAGAGAATAATCATATAGCAAAGAAAGAGCCCTTGGGAAAGAGAATCTTGAATGTTAATAGTAAAAGCAGAGTTTGTAGAAATGGGTGAAGAAATCTTCTGAAAAGTATAGAATGAGAGAAAAGAGGCACAAAGGATCAATCCAACAGAGAAGGTTGGAAAATAGAGCTGGGTAAATAGCCCAGGAAGTAGAGCAAAGACGAAAAATGGGAGAGGAAATACAAGAAAAATAAAGGCTCATTTCTTTCAGCTCAACATTTGAATGAGTTCAGAAGGACAGTCTGAACAAGACCCACTGAACAGGGCCATGGAATGAGTGGGGAAAACATATGCTCACATTGTTGTGAAATTTGGATCATCAGGGATAGGGAGAAATCCCTAAAAGTTGCCAAAGACAATAAATGGTTCCCTATGAAAACTCAAGAATCAGACTGATGTCAGACTTCTCATCTGGAACACCGGATGTGAGAGAGTCATGGAGCAAAGCCTTCAATGTTTGACATAAAATAAAACAACCTAAGATTTTGTACCCTACCAAATTACCAACTACATATGTGGGCATGATAAAGACATAATGAGACATGCAAGAACTTAAATTATCTCCTTTATGCTCTTTCATAGGAGGTTACTTGAAGATTGAAGAAAATACCAGAAAGACAAAAACATAGGGTTTGGTTAACCCTTGAAATGTTGAGCAGTGAAGATGTACCCAGAGGTGACACAGTTCAGCAGCTCCAGAGAACACATGGGCCAGGTGGGAGGAGAAGACAAAGGGCATAGGGAGGACTCCCCATGGAGAAAGGGGGCTCCCAGCAAAAGTACCCCAGACAATAGGTCGCATAACTGAAAGAACATGAAAATATAAGGATATTCACTACCACTATTTTGTGAACAAAAAAATAAAAGGGTTTTAGAAACTCTAGACAAAACCAAAAGCTATAATAGAAAATCATGGCCCATTTTAGCAAGCTCAAATGTATGATTTTAAGTATGTATGATCCAGCAGACTGTGATATTAAGGACATTTTCCTTCAAGCGGCTTATGGAAGTGACCTACCAGGAAGGAAATATAGTCCTAGCATACCAGTTGGTCTAAAAGTGAATAATAATTTAGTAACCATAATAAATTTAACAGTTTATTGATTTTTAATTAAGTCAGCATATGATAAAAAAGATCAATGTTACAGAGCATAATACAATGGTAGAAATCTTCAGCAATATTTACAATGTGAACATAGAAGTATAATTCATTTAAAAAAGGTAGATAGAAGGGGAAGATATTTAGAGATATCAGTATTTCCATCTTAGAGGGGAACTATATAATGATAGAATATGAAATAGTATACACTTTTAGAAGAGCTGAAAATAGTTATTGGTAACCTTAAAAATAAAACTGCCAGTTATTTTACCAGTAAAAATTGGTTTATTCTGAAATAGCAGAGATTTAGAGTCCAGTGCAAGCAAGTTACAGCAAAAACCATAGGCAAGTTGGCTGAACAAAGGGGAGGAATGGTCTTCAAAACAGAAAAGGGAGATTTGGTAGGGGCTGTTATAAACAAAAAGTCCACTGGAGTAAACAGGGAGTTGGAAGTATAGTGGCTTCTCATTGCCTGAGTTATGACTGTCTCTCATTGGTTGGGATGTTAGCAGGGGAGGGAAGTTGGGAGGGAGGGAGGTAAGCTTTTCTTTCTCCTGCCAGGATGGTAAAGTGGTATCCCTCTGCAGGTTCCCTTGCTTCTTGTTGGATTTGCAATTGACCATGAGTGGTAGGGCATGAAAGCTTCCCTTGTTGAACTTCCTGGTTCATTTTAGTGGAGGTTTCCCTTTGTTCATTTTCATGTTGTCAATCAATGAACAGTAGTGTAGCTTAGTTAAATCTAAAATTAAAATTTAGACATTGTCTAAAATTTATAAATCAAGAAAGATCTTTTTACCTAGTGTTACAAAAGTAACCACTCGAAGAATTTGATACAGTGTCATAATTGCTTCTGATAAATGAGTCTAGAAGGTAGGGGGGCCTAGGAAAAGATTTTCTTCTTTAGAAGATTGTTGCATATGTCAGAGCTGTTATCTAGTATTTGATACTTCACCATATGCGTGTATTATTCTGATAGATCCTGTAAAATATTTATCAGGAGTTATTAAAGGAAGCTATCTTTGTGGAAGATTGTCAGTCTAACCCTTCCTCCATCCATATTTCTATGAGCATCCTGGTGCTGGCTACATGGGCCATATTGCTTAGGCTCCTCATCCAGAAAGTTGCTTTTATTGAGCTGGTTAAGCATTATAGTGTGGATCCCTAATAAGATTTTCTTCTTGAGGCGCCTGGGTGGCTCAGACATTAAAGTGTCTACCTTTGGCTCAGGTCATGGTCTTGGCATCCTTGGATGGAGCCCCACATAGGGCTTGCTGCTCAGCAGGAAGCCTGCTTCTCCCTCTTCCACCACCACCACCCCCTGCCCGCTTGTGTTCTCTCTCTCGCTGTCTCTGTCAAATAAATAAATAAAATCTAAAAAAAAAAAAAAGATCTTCTCCATAAGAAACAGCCCTGAGTAAGTAACTGTGTTTACCATATGGATATTTTTTTCCCCAAATATGTTTATTTTTTCAGTATTACAAGATTGATTGTTCATGCACCACACCCAGTGCTCCATGCAATACGTGCCCTTCTCAATAACCTCCACCAGGCTCGCCAAACCCTGGACCATCTCCCCTCCAAACCCCTCAGTTTGTTGCTCGGAGTCCACAGTCTCTCCTGGTTCATCACCCTCTCCGATTTCCCCCATTCACCCTTCCCTTTCTTCTCACAATGCCCTCCATGATTTTCTTTATGCTCCACACGTAAGTGAGACCATAAGATAATTGACTCTCTCTGCTTGACTTATT
>CM052798.1:104003749-104072775 GCA_028533885.1 Nasua narica | reverse complement strand
AAGAGAAACGAAATCTTGCCATTTGCAACAACGTGGATGGAACTAGAGGGTATTATGCTAAGCGAAATAAGTCAGTCAGAGAAAGACAATTATCACATGATCGCTCTGATATGAAGAATTTTAGAGGCAGGGCAGGGGGTTATGGGGGGGGTGGGGAAGAGAAATGAAACAAGATGGGATGGGGAAGGAGACAATCCATAAGAGACTCCTAAACTCACGAAACAAACTAAGGGTTGCTGGGAGGTGGGGGGGTGGATAGGGATATGGACACTGGGGAGGGTATGTGCTATGGCAAATGCTGTGAAATGTGTAAGCCTGATGATTCACAGACTTGTATCCTGGGGTAAATAATACATTATATGTTAATAAAAAATTTTTTTAAAAAATTTATTCCTACATAAAAAAAAAAAGAAATAAAGAGTCTTTCTCTCCAAAAAAAAAAAAAGAACCCCCTTTTATATTTCCTGGAGAGCCAGCTTGGTGGTCACATACTCTTTTAATCCTTGCCAGTCTTGGAAGCTCTTTATGTCTCCATCCATTTTGAATGTCAGCCTTGCTGGATAAAGTATTGTGGGCTGCATGTTCTTCTCATTTAGTGCCCTGAATATATCATGCCAGCCCTTTCTGGCTTGCCAGGTTTCTGTGTACAGGTTTGACGTTACTCTGATGGGTCTTCCTCTGTATGTAAGGAATCTCTTCCCCCTAGCTGCCCTCAGGACTTCCTGTCTAAAATTATAATTTGCACATTTTAAGATTATGTTTCTGGGTGTTTTTCTAGACTCATTGGTCCTGGCAGGTGTTCTTTCCACATCTAGGACACAAACACTTGTTCCATTCCCCAGACTGGGGAAATTGTCATTCAGAATCTGGTCAGCTATATCTTCTAGTCTTCTATCTTTCTCTATCCCCTCTGAGATTCCAATGATTCTGACGTTGCAAGGTTTCATGGCGTCATTTATTTCCCTACGTCTGTTCTCATGATTCCTGAGCAGTTTGTTCCAGCTCTCCTCCTGACCTTTCTTCTCAACCATTTTATCCTCTAGATCACTAATTCTATCCTCTGTCTCTGTAACTCTAGCTGTTAGACTATTTAGATTGGATTGGATCTCATTAATAGCACTTCTTACACCAGCTATACTGGATCTCATTCTGCCCTTAGAGATTCTATGTTGTCATTAATGTTTTTCTCCATCCTAGCCATTGCCTGGATAATTGTCACCCTGAATTCCCTTTCTGACATACTGTTTATGTCCATGTCCAATAGTTCTGAGGGAGAGGGTGCAGTCTCTGGGTTTTTCCTTTGTTGGGTGTTCCTCCTCCTAGTCATTTTGTTGAGAAGTGGATGAGAGGATGTATAGCTGGATATACTGCCCCTGATCCAGGCAGGGTGCACCCTGGAGGGTTTTGGAGCAATTGGGATTCACAACCAAAAATAAAGAATAAGGATAAAAAAAGATAGAAAGAGAAGAGGAAATTCCAGCCAGAATGGGCCCCAAAAATAAGATTTATAAGGTATGTAAACAAACACGAACAAACATATAGACCAACAAAAATAAATGACAAGAAATAAAAGAACCTAGTCAGAATGAACCCCAAGAATAAGATTTATATAATACCAGAACAAAAGCAAATACGTAGAAACACTGATGGAAGGATAAGATAGGAGGGTGGTTATAACTCCTCGCAGGCGAGGAAGGTTATTTCAGGTCTTCCTGGGTTTGTAGTTGTATTAAGCCTCTGGTTGTAATGTTAAGTAGTTTAAAAAACCAATAATAACAACAACAAAAAACAAGAAATGTGAAAGCAAGTGAATAATAAAAAAAGAGAGAGAGAGAGAATAAGAGACAAAAAAAAAAAAAACTTGTATCTATGAAATATACAGGTTTGAGGGTATTACCAGGAGCTTAATATATTGATTTCCCCTGGTGTTGGGGGTTTAAAATTTTAAAGGTACCCTGTGGTTATAGTCCTTTTGTTTTTTGGCTGGTCTTCTGGGGGAGGGGCCTGCCACGTTGTTTTCCAGTCTTGCTTGGGTTGAGTCATCCTGCCCCCCAGTCATGGGGCTGAGCTCTGTGGAAACCGGTTTCTCAGTCTTTTACCCTCTGAAGGTTTTTGGTCTTTTGTAGCATTTCCACCTTTTCAGAGAGTCCAAGCAAGAAACCTGCCCATAGCCTCTCCGAGGTGGCGTGTGACCGCAGCCACCTTTCTGCGACTCCACAAGTGCAGACCTGGTAGATAGGGCGTCTGCCTGTGTTCTCTCCTGGGCTGGCCAGGATCCCCCAGAACCTGTGGCATGTTGCCAGTCACACACACAGAAAAGCTGCTGTTCCTGGACCACAGCAGACTCTCTAAAGGCGCTTGCAGGTGTGCGCCTGGCCCACAGAATGTTGCAGAGAGCAGAAAGCTGCAGGTTCATGAACCGCGGACAGGATCCCCCCACCAGTCTCACTTTAGGGCACTCCTTCCTGGGATCGTGGGCCCAGGCTAGTGCCCGGGACCACACCCTTCCACTAGTTGCTCCTCAGAACCTTTTGCTCTTTTTAATTGTTTTTAACGGACTCTCTGTTAATGCTGGTCCCACGCCACCGGGCACTTTCCTTTAGGGTATTACTGTCCTTGGATTGCTTCTGGTGGCTCCCTCCCCCTTTTGTTTATCCTCCGATATAGGTTTGAGTGTTCCCACTTTGCTTTACCTCTCCACTGCTTTCTTCTGCTCTTGGAGAGATCCAGAAGTGGGAAATCTTGCTCTTCAGGGTGATTTCTTGGGTGTTCATCGTGTTCTGGTATATATTCAACTCACTTTTGAGGACCTGTTGCAACAGGATCTCCTACTTCTCTACCACCTTGTCCCTCCCTTACCACATGGATAAAGACCTTGTTCAATCCATTACCGCTGCCCTCTGGATGAGAACCCCCAGAAAAACATTTTCTCTGGACTTGGTGCCAAAAATAAAGGTGCCTCTCCCAAGAGTTCATTGTCTCTTATCTTATGATCACTGCTTCAGTTAATATACACATGTCCTTCTATGTGCTGTCTCAGAGTCCAATAGGTGATCCCTCTAAATCCTCAAAGCCAAAGGGGCACATGCACCTGAATGTTTATAGCAGCAATGTCCACAATAGCCAAACTATGGAAAAAACCTAGATGTCTATCAACAGATGAATGGATAAAGAAGATGTAGTATATATATACAATGGAATACTATGCAGCCATCAAGAGAAATGAAATCTTGCCATTTGCCACAACGTGGATGGAACTAGAGGGTATTAAGCTAAGAGAAATAAGTCACTCAGAGAAAGACAATTATCATATGATCTCTCTGATATGAAGGATTTGAGAGGCAGGGCAGGGCTCGTGGGGAGTGGGAGAGGGAAATGAAACAAGATGGGATCAGGAAGGAGACAAACCATAAGAGACTCCTAAACTCACGAAACAAACTGAGGGTGGCTGGGGGGTATGGGAGGTAGGGATAGGGTGGCTGGGTTATGAACATTGGGGAGGGTACGTGCTATGGTAAGTGCTGTGAAATGTGTAAGCCTGACGATTCACAGACCTATACCCTGGGGCAAATAATACATTATATATTAATAAAAATATTAAAAAAATAAATTCTCAAAGCAGTGTCAAACATTATTTCAATTCATTTTCTTCCTTTGAGTCCCTCTTTATATAGATCTACTCCTGGATTATCTTTACATTTGCGTTGTTTTGCTTGGTGCACATCCATAAACTGCTTTAAGTCCTTTACAGAAAGACATGAAGGGAAGGGAGGGGACAAGGGGGGAAATCTAGTATATAGATTAAATAAAGGTTCTTAGAAAGATCCTAACACATTCAAGAAATTACTTACAAAGAGATGATAAAAATAACCTCTTTGTGCTAATACAAATATATTTTCTCTATTCATATAAAAGTCTTATTAACTCCACCAATTAAGATGTTATAATTTAATACATGAAAAAATAAACTTCTATATAGTAGAAAAAAAGTCTCAGGTAAAAATATGTAATGTATGGCCTATGGATGGCGTTTAGGTAGCCAATAAATTCTCTGAAACTATAGGCAAAATTTTGAGATCATATCCATTTTCCTGGTGAAAGAGTTCATAATTTTCATTAAATTTCAAAAGTTTTTTTAAAAAATTGATCAAAACGCACCAAAAAAAATCCATTCCCACCATATATGTTCTTATTTAGTAAGGCATTTAGAATAATTTCTTTCTGTATATATTTTCAAGAACTTATCCACAGCTAAAACAACAACAACAACAAAAAAAAACCCTCCTTTATAGCTCTTCAATCAACGTCTTGATTCTAATATCCTAAAAATGTCTTTAAAGAAATACAAATTTGGGGTGCCTGGGTGGCTCAGTGGGTTAAGCCTCTGCCTTCAGCTCAGGTCATAATCTCAGGGTCCTGGAATCGAGCCCCACCTTGGGCGCTCTGCTCAGCAGGGACCCTGCTTCCACCCCTGTCTGCCTGCCTCTCTACCGACTTGTGATCTCTCTCTGTGTCAAATAAATAAATAAAATCTTTAAAAAAAGAAAAAGAAACACAAATTCAGGGAAATGCAAATTAAAACAATGATGAGATAATACTAGCCACCTAGTCCTAATAAAACCCAAAACAATGACAACCAAACACTGGGGAGGAAGTAGAGTAGGAGGAACTCTCATTCTTTGCTGGTGGGAACACAAAATAGTACAGCCACTTTTGAAGACAGTTTGGCTGTTTGTTTTGTATGAAACTAAACATACTCTTACCATATGATTCAGCTATCATGTTTCTTGGTATTTACTCAAAGGAGTTGAAACATAAAAACCTACACACTACTGTTTATAGTAGCTGTATTCATATTTGCCAAAACTTGGAAGCAGCCCAAGATGCCCTTCAGTAAATGAATGGATGAATAAATTGTGGTGTACTCAGACAATGGAATACCATTCAGTACTAAAAAGAAATGAGCTTTCCAAGCCATCAAAAGACATAGAAGAAACTTAAATACATATCACTAAGTGAAAGAAGCCAATTTGAAAAGGCTACTTACATACGGTAGGATTTCAGTGATATGACATTCTGGAAAAGGAAAAACTATGGAGATAGTAAAAAGATCAGTGGTTTCCAAGGGGGTTGGGAGATGAATAGTTAGAGCACCGAAGATTGGAGTTGGGGTCAGGAAAAGTACTCTGTATCATACCATAATGGTGGATACATGTCATTATACATTTGTCCAAACCCATAGAACATACAACACCAAGAGTGAACCCCCACGTAAACTATGGACCTCAGGTGATTATGATGTGTCAGTGTAGGATCATCAACTGTAACAAACATCCTGATGTCAGGAGGAATGTTGATTATGGGGAGGCTATGCATGCATCGTAGGGTTTATGTGGGAAATCTTTATACCTTCTGCTTAATTTCACTGTGAACATTTAACTTCTTCAAAAATAAATAAATAAATAAATAAATAAATAAAATTTTAATAAAAAGGAAAGAAACTACAGTTTTGAACTCAGCAATTAGTTCTTTTAAAATTGATTTTACAGGGGCACCTGGGTGGCTTAGCCAGTTAAGCTTCTACTTTCAGCTCAGATCCTGGGGTCCTGGAATCAAGCCCGGAGTCAGGCTTTCTGCCGAGCTGAAAGTATGCTTCTCCCTCTGCCCCTCCCCTCCTTGTGTGCTCTCTCCTCTTTCAAATAAATAAATAAAATCTTTAAAAAAATAAAATAAAATTGATTTTACAAATAACACCTTTTTCTGATTATCAATACATACCTGTTGTTTCAAAGAGGAAAAAAAATCATGTCACCATTTAACTATTAACAAATAGAAATATTCTTAAAGTTTCTCTTTCCATCCAACACTTTTTGAATGTTATGAGATTTATAGGTTTATGATAGGGGTATTGGATTTTTTTAATAAAACAAAAATACCATAAGCTGTATCCCAAAGAATGTGCCCAGAACTGCCAGTCACTGAAAGGTTGTGGGAGAGCTAGAAGATCCTAGGATTTGGTGTCCTGGGTTCAGATTTATCTCTCCCACAGTGAACAGATGTAGTAACTTTAATAAAACACTTCCTCAGGTCTCCATTTTCTCATCTGTATGTTGATAATTAATTATGATAATTATAATAATAACCAATATCTCTTTCACATACTTTTTCTGGTTTGTTATGGTCAGATGAGAAAATATAAGTTAAAATGTATTGTAACCTCTAAATAACTTGCCTACATTTTTCTCTTTATTCCAAAAATGCTGGCATTTCCCCAGATATTTTTCAATTTCCTCTTTTGGAATGGCTTGGAAAATCCATTTACAAGTTATGTGGGAAAAATACATCTCAGTAATTAATAGTTGGGTTTTATATTTGACCTAAGCATACATTACTCAGCATGATTATCTATTTTATTAACCATTTCTCCTCTGTCAGTCCCCAAAAGTGAAACATATTTCCAAAGACATTATTTTTCAGCGATGAGAATATAACATTTTAACATCCTCTCCAAAGTAAAAACCACAATTCTATTTTACTTTATTTTATTTTCAAGAGGGAGGAGCGAGTAGGGGCAAAAGGAGGAGAGAGAATCTTAAGCAGGCTCCATGCTTTGTGCAGAGCCCAATACTGGGCTCAATCTCACAACCCTGAGATCAGGACCTGAACTGAAATCAAGAGTTCAACGCTTAACAGATGGAGCTACCCAGGCGCCCCAAAAATTACAATTTTAACTAAAATTTTTCTAATAAGTGTTTAACTTCCCAATATTGTGACTTTGGGAAGGAAAACACTTGTGTTGATATACAGCTAGCCTGATTTTTTCCTTTTCTTGTTTTTTTGTTTTTTTAAGTTTTTCACATGGTTTTCTGGTTATATCATAATATAGGCCAATTTATCATTATAATCCTTATATGTTTTATTTCATATAAATATCACTTTTTAAGTTTTACTTTATAACTTGTATGAAAGGACAAAAAGAAAGGCATAATAGAACAGATGGGAAAAGTCAGAAAGGCACAGAAACCGCAAACTTTAAAATAGTCAGGATGCTAAATTTTATGTGTTTTTGCCAGAATAAAAGACAAATAAAAAGAAAGGCACAGACATTTAGATCAGAAGGCAAATCAGTAATTGTGAACACAAGCCAGAAAGACACAAGTCTTTCTACTAACATTTCATGAAGAAATAAAAAAAATCTTAAAAGACGCTAATAATCATAGTCCTATTCTAATATACCTGTTCTCAAAACGGCATTAATATGAGCAATTAACATGAGTGTTCATATTAATATGAACACATAATACGAAACTAAAACCCTTTTCCGCCTTCACATCATACTAAAAATGTAGCCAAATTCAGCAAACAAAAGAAATACAAAATGCATCCTTTAGAACGTGTTAGTTACAAGAGGAAGAATGGCCATTTTTTAGAATGCTTGTAACCTGCCTCCAAGAAACTCCCCTGTCCTTTTTTCTGATGGTCACAAGTTGAATAATTATTCTTAATTTGTAAAACTGAACATCATTCTGTTGCATTCTCTTGCAAATATGACTTCTATGATTCTGTTTTGATGATTAGGTCTTAGCAATCACGGGGAGATTGAACGGATGCAGATGCGACAGACGGATGTGTGATAATAGCTTTCAACCACCAGAAGGAGCTCTAAAACAGACCACTGGGAAGTATTAGACCTGCTGGCAAAGAGGGGGAAATAATATATTGTCTACAGATGGAGAGCTTAAACCACATTAAAACTTAATAAAGGATTACAAAGTGGCTGAGGGAATTATAACACTAAAAAGTCTTCAGAAGACAGAATACAAGTGCCTGAAGGTATTAGGTTGGTACTGGATTTTTGTGGATTTCTTTTTTTTAGAGAGAGGAAAAAAAACACACAAGAAATATTGATTCAATTAGGGAAACCAAACAAGCCATGAGATTGTAAATGAGAGTAAATTGACACAGGGTTTCTCAACCCTTCCATCTGCCAGAATATTCTTTTCAGTGGAGCCAGCCTGATGCCTGAGCTTTGGAAGATGTTTCAAAAGATGCCAAAAGTGTCCCTTCATCAGACATCTCTCTTCTGATTAATTCCTAGTATCTAAAATTCTTAAGATTCACATCTTACCTTAAGATCTCTAAGCTTGGAGGGAAAAAAATGAAACAAGATGGGATCAGGAGGGAGACAAACCATAAGGGACTCTCAATCTCAGGAAACAAACAGGGTTGCTGGGGGTGGGGGAAGGGAGGGATAGGGTGGTTGGGGGATGGACATTGGGGAGGGTATGTGCTGTGGTAAATACTGGGAAATGTGTAAGCCTGATGATTCATAGACCTGTAACCCTGGGTAAAAAAAATACATTATATGTTAATAAAAAAATAAAAATAAAAAGCAATAGTAGCTTTGTTGTTTTATCATTCTTACATATTTAACGGCATTAAGGCTTCACCTCGACTTGGATAGCTAATATCAATGATTGCAGGATTTAGCTTAAACACCAAAATCTTTTATACATAATCATACAGTGGGAAGGTAAGGCTTTGAGGGTTAACTTGGTGATGATTTTTTAATTATGGGGAGAAGACCAGGTGTGCAAAGCACTGTCTATAGCCAGCAGAATATTGTGTCAGGAAATCTGCCAAGCTCAACCATGGGCACCTGGGAAAAAAGAACAAAACAGTGAAGAAACATAAAGATAGTAACAAACTCCCTATATTGGCTTGCTTGGGCTGTCATACAAAGCATCAGAGATTAAAAGGCTTAACCAACAGAAATTTTTCCTCTCACAATTCTGGAGACTGTAAGTTCAAGGTCAAAGTGTCAGCAGAGATGGTTTCTTCTAAGTCCTCTTTCCTATGCTTGTAGATGGCCATTTTCTCTCTGTATCTGTGCATGTACATATATGTGCCCAAATGTCCTCTTTTGTAAGGACACCAATCCTTGGATTGAATTGGATTGGATTGGATTGGATTGGATTGGATTAGGGCCCACCCTGATGACCTCATTTTAACTAAATTACCTCTGGACAGACCCTATGTCCAAATATGGTCACATTCTGAAGTACTAAGGGTTAGAATCCCAACATATGAATTTGAGGGGGAACACAATTCAGTACATGACACTCTCCCTCTTCCCCACATTGTCCATCCTTCTTAAAGCTCTACGGGGCAGGGGCACCTGGGTAGTTCAGTTGGTTAAGTGTCCAACTCTTGATTTCAGCTCAGTTCACAATCTCAGGATCATGAGTTTGAGCCCCGCATGGAGCCAACTTTAAAAAAAAGAACCAAAGGGCGCCTGGGTGGCGCAGTTGGTTGGGCAACTGCTTTCGGCCCAGGTCATGATCCCGGAGTCCCGGGATCGAGTCCCACATCGGGCTCCCAGCTCCATGGGGAGTCCGCTTCTCACTCTGACCTTCTCCCTTCTCATGCTCTCTCTCACTCTCTCTCTTTCCTAATAAATAAATAAATAAAATCTTTAAAAAAAAAAAAAAGAACCAAAAACCCATAAAAACTCTACAGTGCAGTGAACAAGCTATGAAGCAGAGGAGAGGGCCTGAGTTTTGGAGTTAGGCCTCTATTAAGATGCTAGCTTCACCATTTACTAGCAATGTGACCTGGGGAAATTATTTAGTCTCTTAGCCTTAGTTTCCCCATTTGTAAAATGAGGAATATATCCTTCCCCATTGTAAAATGAGAAATATCTTCCTCACCAGGCAGTGACAAAAGTGGAAAGAGATGATTAATGTGAAAACGTGGACACAGCCTCTCTCACATATGGATGAAAGCCCCTGTCAGGCATTCACTGCCTTGGAGCGATGACCCCCAAATCCTTCGCAAAGCCGACTAGATTCTGTGGGACCTGACTCCCTTCTTTTGTCAGAAGAGCCTCTCTAAGGTAAGAAGGGCCTAAGCCATGGAGATTTTTCGATGCCTCTGACAGAAAAGGACCACCCCTTCCAAATGATAAAACAAGGAACCAAAGACCATGGTGTGTTTTTAAATATTTATTTAATAAACCAATTTAAACCTTCACAAATAGTATGATTGTATATACAACCTCAACTGGGGATGAGATCAGAATTCTAAATTGGAGGCTGTTAGCCCTGAACTCAGACTCAGCGGCTCCTGCAACTCTGTTTCTTTCACTTCATTTTATCAGGCTCCTCTCTGGGTTCCATGCACTTTCCTCATCACACTGGACAACAGATCTCCCAGACAGAGACTCCAACAGCAGTTCCTGAAGAAAGGCTTCTGCCATGCCTGCAGCCATTTCCCCTGTATGTCACTGTGTCACCCACACAATCTCAGTCTGGCCACATGATCTCATGGGGGCTCAGTACTTAATCTTTTCAGCAGTGACCACAATAGTAATGAAATAATTCACTCCATAATTGGTTGTTTAATCTCCGTCTCTCCTGCTAGAATGTAGGTTCCCTCCAAATTGGAACTTCATCTGTCTGGTTCCCCAGAGCCCAGGGAAGGCCCTTGCCTACACAGGTGCTCACTAACTCTACCTGAGTTATTCAATAAGTGAATTTAAAGTGAATGTAACTGTTCAGGACTTGGTCCTCTGTATACAGACTTTCAGTGTTCTCAACTACAAATGTCAGGCTATATCCATCCCCATTTAATCAAAAATAATCGCAGCAAACCTCCAATGTTTAAGATGCCCTCATTATACGTATTTTCCACATATATCATTTACTGTAAGAACAGGCAGTTGTGATGACTGGAGAGAGGGATAAAATATCACCAGCAATACAGATGGTGTAACTTGGTAGTCACTAATGATAAAGCCTTCTGGAAATTATATCCTTCAAAGCGTGTCATCTTTTAGCATCTGTTGGATGATGAAATCTGTTGATGAAAACATGTTCCTGGTACTGTTTTCTGTTGATGGTCTCATTTTCACAGTGGCAAACTTGAGCATCAGGAAGATATATATATATACCTGTCCATTTTTTTTAGGAAAAAAATGTATTTATGAATGAAGAAATAAACACCAAGCTGCTGGAAACACAACTGCCATAGAACATAGAGCTCTGGTTCTCAGAGCCCAAAGCAGAACGTGTCCACCACATTCTTTTTTAAGCCCAGATAACTCATGCAGATGAACTGGGAGCCCCAAACAAGCAGTTTGGGCCCTACCCCCATTCTGCACCAGTATCAGTTAAAAACCATAATGAAAGAAAAAAGCAGGTAATTCTACCATTTTCAACTGTTCAAAGTTAACTCTAGAAACTGGAATATGCCAACAGAAGAAAGAGACAGTCTGGCCTCTGTGGTAACATGACAGAATTATCTGCAGCCAGCCTAAAGAAAAGGGAAAGAAAGAAGGATTGAAGACATGGCAAACTCATTTGTTCAGCAAAGGTTGACTCTGAGCCCACTACATGCTGGGTACTGTCCTAGGCATGGCAGTGAAAACAGGGCCCCGCTGGCACAGACCACACACCACAGTGGAAATGGACTAGAGAGTCCCTGGAGCCATCACAGAGCTGTTTCCCAGCTGCCACCCAAGACAATCAGGTCCCCTTAACTCGCTCCTTTCCTCTTCCTGCATTGCCGGTAGCTCAGAAGTTTTCTGCGGTAGCAATACCTTCCTGTCCTCAACAGAGTCATTATCTCCTTCCTTCAACCTTGCACATCATCCTGTTTTTATCTTATTTACTGGTATCACCACCCACTCCAGTAACTTCTGTAGAGATTTTGTCTCCTTTCTAGTTGGTCTCCATTTCCCGTAAGTTACCTTCATAAAACACAGGATTGGTCATTCTCTTGATTCCCTTTTCCAATCCAAAGCTGTATCCAGGCTCTCCACAGTCCATCGCTCAAAATCTAAACTCATCATCACTCCTACATGGACTCCCACAAGCTCCTCTCACGTCCTGCTCTGGACCTTTTCAACTCCCATGACTCCTGCTAGCCACTCTGAACTTCTCATTGTCGCCCAAACAGGCCACGATCTTTCATGGTCTGAATTTTTAATCTCCCTTTGCTTTCCCCCTTGACTGAGATACATCCCTCTCCTTGAGCTCCAGAAATCCAATTTATTTTTAGGTCTAACCCCTTCTGGAACTAGTCAGCAGCAGGAAATTGCTGCTGCTTCTGCCCCCTGCCCCCGGCAATCCTTTGTCCGTACCTCTATTGTAGCGCTTATAATGCTGTTTCTATTTAATTGTGTGTATGTGTGTGTCTATTTGCTCTACTAGGTTATAAGTTCTTTGAAGATGAACCACCATTTTATTCTTATCTCCGCATTTCCAATATCTGTCTTTAGGGTTTAGGATAATGTGTGATGCAGAGTAAGTAAACTACAATGACTCTTGAATTAGGTCCTTTGTGCTTATGGATACTCAAGGTGTTGGAATTATCTAAGGTCTGGGATTTGGGCCAATACTCTCTTACACACAACTAAGCCTAGTGCTCTTCAGGCAGTATGAAATTATAAATGCAGATTTGAATTACAGGTTTAACATAATAACACATCTATGGACCCTTGTTTGCATTGAGGTTCTTTAGTTGCAAGCCCAAAACTGGATGTTTAATCTCTGGGTACCTTAAGCAAAAAAGAAAATTTTCTGGAAAGTTATTAGGAGTACTGAGGATCAATGGACAGGCTGGAGGAGCAGGGTTGTTATAGGCAAGAACCCAGATACCTCCAGGGACTGGTGAACAAGAGCAGCAGGAATGAAGTGGCAGCAAGACCAGCTTTTCCTAGTTAGTGCCACTAGAATAAATCAATTCAGTCACCCTCAGTCTGTAGTCTACTCAGGAAATAAACATTTCATGGCAAGTTCATCAAGCTTAGGTTACATGCCCAGCCATTAGCTTGGTGAGGAAAGAACATTACACTAACAGAAAATGCCCCCATATTAAACTCAACAAGAGATAAAATAATCCTAAAAAGGAATTCTTTTTAAAGATTTCATTTATTTATTTGACAGAGAAAGAGAGCACAAGGAAGGGGTGCAGCAGGCAGAGGGAGAGGAAGAATCAGGCTCCTCACTGAGCCTGATGTAGGACTCAATCCCAGGACCCTGGGATCAGGATCTGAGGGGAAAATGTCTACTTAACTGACTGAGTCACCCAATGGCCCCCTCTAGAGGAAATGAATAGTGGTCTATGAAAAAGAGGCAAGGAATGCCAGTTGCCAAAAGCTACCACTAGTCTCCTACACTTGTGTCCTAAAATTAATTCTAGCTCAACACTGTAATAATTGTTACAATATGATCATCATTAAACCATATTATTTTTCCCCCGTAGCCCTTCACTAAGAGAAAATAGACCCTTTATCCAATTTAAAAACAGCCTTTGTATTTCTTCTAAACTGCTAACTTATGAGACACCGGATGTGCTGTGATAGGATGTAAGTGAATGAATGAGTAGTAAAACAAATGGCCGGTGGTACAGCAACAGCAGTAAGTTCTAACCATCATCATCCATCTGGATCCCCATCAAACCGTAATCGTTACGGCAGAACCGTGTGTCGCCATGGAATACTATGACAGCCCTTCCGGGCCAGTCCGATGTTACAGCCCATTTAGCTCCAGCGTGTAGCTAGTGGAGCCTGTGTGTTGAGGGAGTCATTGACTCAATTAACTGGCATTAAAGTACTGTACCTCTAGAATCATAATCAGGGGAACATGATCATTGACTCCTGAAAATATCTGAAACATTTTCCCTGCTGGGTAGAAAGGGAAAATTAAATTACATGAAATAAACTCCCAATTCCCCATATGTGAACTCTCCACATTACAGACTGCAGTTTGAGAGCTGTGATTTGTCACTATGACCATGACCATGCCTGAGCTGGTCTCTGACATGCAGCTGAGAAATTATACGGATCAGAAATATGTTTTCTCTGGTTATTTGCATTGACAGTATACTTTATTGAAACTACAGGAATAAAGAATGTCTCTTAAACTTGAGGTTTTATTTGAATGGACACATTACTCTTCTTGATTCAAATAGCCCTTCAACCCCATGAGAGATTCCAGTCTTTCTATAAGTTTCTTTGTGGCTATTTTCTCCTAAGTGATTCCCAAAGTCTTACCTTCTAATGTCAATTTCCATTCATCCCTCCCCTTTCTTTTTAATAAAGCTTCGTTTTCTTTGATAGCGAAGGACCAAAATGTCTTTCATACTTTGCATTTTTTATTACTTGTAGGATAAGAAAATTTCTTTTATGTTAATGTAACTGATTTATAATTCAGTTTATCACACCAACCAGAAATCTCAGTAGTCACGTGGGTAACTGGAACCATCCTTAGAGCTGAGATGTTTTTAACCCTTCTTGAAATAACAGGGTATTCAAACAAATAAGACATCTCTAGCTAACAATTTTTGAAATCTCTCTGTCAGAAGTTGCTAGGTTCTAGAATTTCCTGACGGTTTTGTTTATTTAGTAGTTTTCAAGCTTTTTGGTCTACCAAACCTATTACGCTTTTCAAAATTATTGAAAACATTTGTTTATGTGGGCTGATATCTATCATATAAGAAATTAGTAGGGACGTTTTTTAAAAACATCTTAAAAGGACAATGACAAACCAGTACCGGTGACTATAAATAATATATTTACAAAAAACATTTTTAAAATAATATTAATTAGAAGAATTGGGTTTTCTGTTGTTGAGTTTTTTGTTTTAGTTTTTGTTTTTTTGTATTTTGGCTATTCCCTTAATGTCTGGCTTCTTAGAGCAAAGTTGGATTCCCACAATCTGCTTGTGCATTTAATGCATGTGATATATTGTTTGGTTGAAGTAGATGAAGAAAATCTGATCTCACAGGGATGTGTAATTAGAAAAGGGAAGACTACTTAAGAGCTTTCTTGTGTAATTGAATATTCTTCTTTGGTAACACATTAGAACTTAACAAGTGGCAACTTTTAAAAGAATAGTTGAAAGTGGAAATCAAAACCTAAATGAGACAAAGTGAGCTTTTCTTCCCCTTTTTCCATGAAAATCCATCACTCTCTCTCCCACTCTGAATGGATCTTTGACACATGCGATTGTGTAACTTCCAAATGCTGACAGGTTTCATTATTACAATATAAAAAAGTCATACTTGCTAATATCCTCGCTGATTTCATCAAGAACATTCTTTTGAACATTAGTAAACTATCAAGCTCATAGTTTTATATGAAGTTTTTTAAAATTTCTAATTTTTGCTTCAAAGATGTGTGTGTTACAAAGTACTTATCTTTTTCATTTTTATTTTTAGTTATTTATTTTTTTGCAAAGTATTTAAAAAGAGAATTTCTTACTGACTGGAAAACTTACTCATGGGTCATGATTTTGGGTATGAATAACCTTTGAACCAGATCTTTCTGTAGATAAATCATTTCTTTTTCTGCCCACTTCCATTTTTTTCCAAATAATTTGTTAATATACAAGGTGATGTATATTTATTACAGAAAAATTAAAAATTAAGCAATGGGCACCTGGGTGACTCAGTTGCTCTGGCGTCCAACTCTTGATCTCAGCTCATGTCTTGATCTCGAGGTTGTTAGTTCAACCCCATGAACTTGTAAGCCCCATGTTGGGCTCCACACTAGGCATGGAACCTACTTTAAAAAAAAATTAGCAGGAGTACCTGGCTGGCTCAGTCAGTTAAGCATCCAACTCTTAATTTTGGCTCAGGTCATGATCTCAGAGTCCTGGGATCGAGTCCTATGTTGGGCTCCCTACTCAGTGGGGAATCGGCTTGTCTCCCTTTCCCTTTGCCCCTCCCCCTGCTCTCTCTCTCTCTTTCTCTCTCTCTCTCTCTCTCATAAATAAATAAATATTCTTAAACATTAAGAAATGGGAAAACAGCTAAATAAATGTCCATAATCTCACTACGAAAATGCTGTAACATTTTCATGTGTATGATATATCTATTTCTCTCTATTTTGTCTTCGGCAGTCATTAGATCTGTGTAGTAAAAGAATAATCAAAGGTAATTAATGCCCTAAGGCACCTGTGTGGCTCACTCAGTTAAGCGGCTGCCTTTGGCTCAGGTCATGATCCTAGGGTCCTGAGATCAAGTCCCACATTGAACTCCCTGCACAGCGGAAGCCTGCTTGTCCCTTTCCCTCTTCCCCTCCCCTCTGCTCATGTTCTCTAGTGCATATCTTTCTCTCTCTCTCTCTCAAGTAATAAATAAATAAATAAATAAGTCTTTCTAAAAAAGATAATTCACGTTCTAAAACTATTTTCCCCATTTCCATATAAATTAAATGCAATGCTTAACCAGATTTTCTTTTTTTTCTTTTTCTTTCTGGAAAGCAGTTCCTTACTTTTTCAAAAAAGTCATATGTTATTTTCTTAAAACTTCTATATCAAATTACCATGAACCTAGTGGTTTAAATCAGCACAGTTTGTTATCTTACTATGGTGTAGGGTTTCACTGAGCTAAAATCCAAGTGTCAGGAAGTCAATGTTCCTTTTTGGAGACTCCAGGGGAATATCTGTCTCTTTACCTTTCTGATTTATAAAAGTGGAGCAGTTACTACATTTTTACCAAGAGCACAAAGGGGGTCTGTACTTAATTGTATAGAGAAGGGAACTGAAGGGATTGGAAAAATGAAAAAGAAAAACTCCACTGAAAGAAGGAATCACAAAGTATGGACTCTGGGATTTGCCAGACACAAGCTTCGTAGACACAGAGCACACAAATCTAAACTATGTGAGCAAAATAAGATAGATCTGATAGCTAGGTTCAGAATACTACTGTAAGGGACACTTTGAAACTTGAGTGAGGTAAATACAGTAAATAAAAGAAAACAGGAACGACAAAGCAGGTAATAGACTATAGGAGCTGAATCTCTCCTTCTTTCATCAGCTTTCATTGATGAGATCTGCACGGGACAGAACTCTACTAATCCCTAGGAATCAGAAATGAGTAACATAATCTTGTCCTTGAAGAAATGTGACTGGAGTAAGGTAAACAAGTGTGTGAACAAATAGCCACATTATAGAATGGTCTAAAATTAGACTATGAACAGGAAACACTGAGAATGCTGGGCATTCAGTATCTCCTATGTTTGAGTTGGGGTGTGGTTGGGTAAAATGGTGATGGTGGATGGCTCAAGGAGGAAGTGAAATTGGACTTGAATCATAAATGTGAAGTTGGAGGACAAGGAAGTTCGAGTCCAAAGCAACTTTGCAAATGCTTGGGTGTGTGAGTAAGTAAGCTCATGCTTCCAGGAAGGCATCCCTCCTCAGTTTCTGAAGCTTGGGGAGATACAGAAGTGGTCACTAGCCAGAAGTCAATGAACCATGTATTCTGGACAAAAGACTAGACTTTTTCCACCCATACCTCCCATTTCTCATCTCTTCACTTCTGTTATAATGAGAAACCCAAACTTCTCAGGCCATTGACTGACACAGGACAGATACTCTGAATCTGATCCCATCTCCCATCCCTTTTTTCCTTCCCAAATTCTTAATCCTTTGTGCTGTGTTAATCCTGAGTTTTTACTCCTGAAGTACCTTTGGATCAAGAGATAAGTGTCTTTGTGCAGCTTAATAGTTCCTTAGGAAAAAATTCCTAGGCGTGAATTCAGTGGGGCTTGTCCCCTATTTCAATTGCCCTCCAGAGGATCTAGCTCACTTGAGCCCCTCTCTTTCCGACTCTGTCTTCAGTGATGTCATGTTGGTAGCTTGAAACTGGCTGTGACCAGGAGTGCTTATACCATGGCTATTGGCAAACACTACAGATCAGTCTGTTTTCTCCCAGCTTGCTAGTTGCTAAACCAGTACCAGCACACACTTGAAACAGGTACCAAATTTTACTATCAATAGTGTTTAAGAATGTACCCAATGTTCTTCTCACATGTACCCGATGCTACCATTAAAGCACTGATTATTTGCTAAAATTTGATATATGAAAATGGAATTTCATTTCATTTTGTTTTACTTTTTATTAATTCTTTAAAAATTTTTAAATATTTCATTCATTTATTTGAGACAGAGAGTGAGCAAGAAAGAGCACAAGCCAGAGGAGGGGCAGAGGGAGGGGGAGAAGCAGGCTCCCCGCTCAGCGGGGAGCCCTATGTAGGACTCAGTCCCAGGACCCTGGGATCATGACCTGAGCTAAAGGCAGACTCTTAACCAACTGAGCCATCCAGGCGCCCTCTTTCTAAAATTTTTTAAAGATTTTATTTATTTATTTAGAGAGAGAGAGCATGTGAGCAAGAAGGGGGAAGGATAATGGAAGAGGGAGAGAGAGAATCTCAAACAGACTCTGCACTGAGCACAGAGCTGGATGCAGGGCTTCATCTCAGGACCTGGAGATCACAACCTGAGCCAAAATCCCAAGTCGACGCTTAACCAACTGAGCCACACAGGTGCCCCTACTTTTTTATTTATTTATTAATGAAGTTGACATTTCTGCATTCTGAAGGATATAATGTATATCATAAAGTCACTATTTCATTTATCATTTGCTGCTTGCCTTCTAATCTAATCCACAGTACCCTCTAATGGGCAACGTATCTAGTAAAAAAAGTTGCTGGGTTGATAAAGTACTCACTCATGCAGGGAAAATCTCTGTGCAGATGACAGATTACAGGTGCCCTCTGACTAATGTAGGGTATCCAAGGAGAAGAAAATTGCTGCAGTGGTGGGCGTATACATGTCCTGAGGCACACTGGGATTTTACAATTGGCCATAGAATCTGAATTTCAGAAACAACATTAACTGTGTGAGGGGAAATCATTTAAAAGATTTTAAAATCTCGCTTATAAGAATAGCCTGGCAAAAATGCAAGGTCTTTATTGCTCCACTGACGTCAACATTCACTCAAAAGCCTGAATAGGCACAAAAGGGAATGGAAGAGGTACACACCCAAATTGCCAAAGTGGAAAAAGGCAACTGCTTATGTGTAGTGTCTACTGTGAGTGACAGAGCTAGCATCTCAGTGCTGTCCCATGATCTGGTCTTTCTCCCATACTTTTCATTTGTTTTTCCTCCCCTTCTTCACTTAGCCATGCGCTTTGGGGAAAACTCACTCCTAACATTAGTTTTAGAGATGGCCATGGTCTACATCCCATAGAACATTCCATTTTTTTCCAAAGTCTTTGATTCAGAGCAGTCATATGACCTAGGAGGTCTGATTGAGGTGAATCTCTGGATTCTTGCTAGGACGCTGGGCTAGACGGGGTCTCTCACCCTGAAAGAGAAAACCTATACCCACCTGTCAGCCCATGGGAAGGGGAACCAAACTTAGAATCAGCTAATGATGCTGAAGGCCTACCACAGATGTAGAGTAACTGTATCTTTGATGAAAATGTTGAGCCACTGGCTCAAAAAATCCCAAAGCCCAATATGCCTCTGATTTCCAGGTACCTAAGCTGAAAATTCTCCTTGTTATTTAAGCAAGAAATGAAGAGGTAATAGCTAGTAACTGTTCCTATCTAACTTTCAAAGCTGTCTATGTAGCTTCTGAGCTTCTATCAGGCTAGTTACACCATAGGAAAATTTAAACATTTAAATCAGATCAGGTCACTCCCCTGCTCTTAATCCCTCAGTGGCTTCTGTCATATATTGTTAACAAGGACAATAACGATAATAATGGATAGTCCAGTGCCCTCTCTGGCTTCATGGCTCTGGTCCCAGCTGCCTTAGCACCCCTCCCTTTGTGTGCTTGGCCATTTCACCTTATGTCTCAGTGCTGCTGTGCTTATTGTCCTTTCTGTCTGAAATTTCTTTCCCAAGATCATCACAATTATGTCTAAATCATTCCCTTACTAGCTCAAGGATCAGTCATCAGAGGGGGTTTCGATGACCTCCTAACTGAAAACAGTACCTTCCCCCTTTACACTCTACCCCTTGTTCTGCTCTGTTTGTCTTTACAGCAATTGTCCCTGACTGAATTTATATTATTTGTTTTTTAAACCTGTCCATCTCCGCAGAATGTAACACCCCCAAGGGCAAGGACTTTATTTTATTTACAACTGTGTCTCCAGCACCTGGAGCACTTCCTGGCACACAGCAAACAGTCAGTACATATTTATTACAGAAAAAATAAAGAAGACAATAATAATCTCAAAGAGTGAGAACTATCAAAGAGCATTTGGGTGGCTCAGTGAGTTAAGCATCTCCCTCTGGCTCAGATCATGATTCAGGGTCCTGGGATCCAGCCCACATTGGGCTCCCTGCTCAGTGGGGAGTCTGCTCCTCCCTCCCTCTCTGCCTGCCCCTCCACCTGTTTGTGCTCTCTCCCCCTCTATCAAATAAGTAAATAAAATCTTTTAAAAAGAGCTATCAAAGTATAGTCCTTGACTATTTTTATTTTAGTAATGGGGTACATACTGCTGGTTGGGTGATTCAAGGACATTCTCCACCCCCTTCTGTCTGTCTGCTTTCCACCATCCTGCCTTCAAGAGTTAAATACTTGTTTTCTTAGTCTCCATTGCTGCCACAGGCTTGCCTATATAACAGTTCTGGCCAATGAGATGTAAGTGCAAGTCTGGAATATGTTTCTGGGAGTGTGTTTGGTTGCCTAGTAAAAGGGACAAACAAGACTGATTCTATCTTTCCTCCTTATTTCTGTTCAGAAGCCGGGTATGATCATGGTGATCCAACCATGATCTGCGGACCATATGGCTATAAACCCAAGAGAAAATTCATATTATACCACCAAGCTGTTCAAGCAAAGCCAATAGTGAAAAAAAGTTAACTTCAACTGTTAACTGAGTTTTCTATTACTCATAGTGCAACAAATCATAACAGACACAGTGGGGACAAAAGATTTATTGAGCAACCACTAAGTGTAAGACACTGTGATTAGTGGTAATGTGGATGTCATCATTCCTGTTTCCAAAGAGTTTACAACCTAAATGGAGAGAGAGACCCTAATAATATGAAGTAGACTGGGATCACTGTTAAAATCCCCATCTGACCGTGAGCTTTGTAAATTCACTATCCAGTGCCCACTATGATGTCTGACATATACTGGTATGAAATAAATACGTACTGAGTGAATGGATCAGGGAAAGCCTCAGTGTCTTGAATGGCAGCTTAAGTAGGTAAGATTTCGACAGGAAGAAATGTTGGGTGAAAAGTAAAATGGCATTTCAGGTAGAGAATGGGAAGCTTAAAGGCATAATGGTAGCAAGACATAACATATATAAGAGAATTATGATTCGGGGCACCTGGGTGGATCAGTCGGCTGGGCATCTGCCTTTGGCTCAGGTCATGATCCCAGAGTCCTGGGATCTAGCCCCAGTCGGGCTCCTTGCTCAGCTCCTGCTGCTCCCCCTGCTTGTGCTCTCTCTCTCTCTCTCACTGTTAAATAAATAAGTAAAATCTTAAAGGAAAAAAAAGAGAATGATGATTGGCCATTTTATCTAGGTAAAAAAAGTATGCTACCACTTCTAACTTAAGAAGGGGTGATAATTAAAAATGTATGCCTTCATAAGTTTTTTTAAAAAATAACTCAAGCAGACATTCTTCAGAAATATGCATTAGTGAAAGATAATTATTTTACAGATAAGGACAATGTTTTTGTTTACACTGATGATGGATTCCTTGCAAACGCGAGGTACATAAATGTACATATCCTTACCTGCAACCAAATACAGTTTAAAAAAAAAACTGATGGTACAAAGCTTTGAAATTTTTAGAGTCTATAAAATAAAAATAAAAATATTACCGAGAGTTCAAAAATGTGTTTTACGATTGCAAAATAGCTCTGCATGGAAACTGTTTCGAAAGAATAAAGCTCTGAGTTTTATGAGGATGATAATGGGGGAAGGGATAAAGAGATGAGGTCTCTCCCAGAGCTTCGCCTTATTTCCTGGGATGTACAATCACCTTCGTTTGAGGTATGCAGTATCACCTCAAACAATAGTTGTAAGCAATTGAAGATCAATGTAAGATGGGCTTAGGGCTTTACTTGGTCTTATTGGTAGTCCAGTGTTCTGTCCCAAACTTCCATTTCCGGAGGGACATACATTTCAAAGTATTCTTTTACTCATCCTCCACTGTAGTCTTTTACTTTGCTGCATGTCCTGAAATTTCCTCTCATGCCTTCTGTGGTAGATATTCACATGGTAGAGCCTTGGAAATTTGCTATTCAATTTAATTCCTACGTACCCAGACATAAGACTTTGTCCCAGTTCCTACTGCCCTTACCCAAACCAGTCATGACACTGGTTGGGATGACCTGTACAGTGAGTGCAGAGAATCAATGTTATGAAGTTAAGCAGAAAAGAAACCAACCAAGGATACTAAGAAAAGGTAAGAACCAAGGTAAGAGATAAGCAAAGAAACCGTGGGATCTTGGAAGTCATGGAGGGAAGTGCTCCCACAAGGAGCTCTGTTGAATGCAATGTTCAAGTATGCCAAGTTCTGCCGAGAGTCCAGGGTAGTCGAAAGTAGAAAAGTGGCCAGTGAATGCGGTGGCTTGACAACATTTCAGTTGAGGGATGGAAACAGAAGCCCAGTTAGGATAGATTGAAGAGAATCAGTCCAACAAGAGAAAATGTAGACACTACATATAGAAAGATGTCTCAAAAGTTTTGCTAAGAATGGTGGAGCTGAAGGGAGTTAAAGGAATATTTTTTGAAAAGTATATTTATATTTGGTTGGGATGATTCAAAAGTGAGGGAGAAATAGATAAAGCAAGAGAGAGAAAGGGAGAAGAGACCAAGTATAATTACAGAGGCTAAATTGTTGAGAAGGAAGAGGAAGAAGGTTGCCTTTTAGAGGAGCAACTATACCTCAAAAGAGCAGTAATGAAGGCAAGGGGGCAGATGCTAGCAGGCTGGATGGTTTGGGGGGGGGTGTCCTAAGGAAATTCCCACCTCAGTTCTGTCTTAATTCTTCTAAACACAATCTCTTTGACAGCAGAAACATCTCTCTTCTGAGCTATTGTTCAAAAAAGTCCCTTTGAAAGAGTTTCTACCCCTCCTCTTCTCAAAGATAAAACCGAGGAAGTGAAAAATTACAAAAGGATAATTAGTGTAGACGCGGTATCCATACCTGCTAGCTGGCAATTATCTTTAGGGACTGGGAGATGGAAGCCGATCCTTCCTGATGACTACATTTCAAAGGAATGGCTTTCAAGTCCTTGAGAAAGCACTCCTGAGTTGTAGGAGGTACACATTTGTCTACCTCAAAGGTACAGAGAAAGAATTCACAATTGTAAGCCCTTTTTAGTAAATATTCTAAGAAACAGCAGTCAGGGGCTCATGTGAGGTGTTACAAACAGTAAATTCTTTTGGCAGCCTTGAGCTTTCTCAGAGAGGGACTTAAAAGGAGGCTAGTTCATCCCAGGTATGAGGCCTTGAGCTGTTAGAAATTATGTTGGTGTTGGTTTAAGTCTTTTAATGCGGGGGAGAGTGTGGACAAAATCATTTGTTCTGGGAGTCTAGTTTTTATAGGACACAGTTGAGGCCTAGCTAAGAAGGTACAAAGAGGCCTGGCTCAAGTTTATTCATGGAGAAATTGTCACTCTCCACCTACCAGAATCACATTCCTTTTAGTGTTTAAAAGGAGAAAACTTGGGATGCCTGGGTGGCTCAGTCTGTTAAGCATCTGCCTTTAGCTCAGGCCAAGTTCTCAGGGTCCTGGGATAGTGTTCAACAGGGAGTCTGCTTCTCCATCTCCCTCAGCCCCTCTCCCTGCTCCTGCTCTCTATGTCTCTCTCAAATAAATAAATAAAATCTTAAAAAAAATAAGAGGGGAAGACTTGCATGCTGTTTTCTTGTCTTATTCCAGCCAAAGTGATATCTGTCGTCTGAATTCCTATCTATTGTAGCTTCTCATATAGAAAGCTATCACGTTGTGTCTCTTTGCAACTTTTATTATCCTATTTCATCATGTATCTGTTCGTGTATTTGTCTTGGTTCCCCGATTAACCACAATTTCCTATCGGTACATTGGGCTAATATTACTGACATGATTTTACAGTTATAGGTTCTGCACAGCACCTGGTCACATGGAAGGGACTCAATTCAACTTACAGGGTATCCATGCACCTTCACTCATTCCAAAATTGTTGTAATGGGTGCCCACTTTGTGCATATCATTTTCCCAACGCTGCTGGGATCAAGCTCAGAAAAATCCAGCCCTGGCTTTTAGTGTTGGTCGTCCATCTTCCCTTCAGAGTCCTGCCACGTCCCAGCGAGTGGAGATACACATTTATTTGAAGCTCTTAAAAATCGAGCTCTGCAGGGCACCTGGGTGGCTCAGTGGGTTAAAGCCTCTGCCTTCAGCTTGGGTCATGATCTCAGGGTCCTGGGATAGAGCCCTGCGTCAGGCTCTCTGCTCAGCGGGGAGCCTGCTTCCCCCCCCCCTCTCTGCCTGCCTCTCTGCCTGCTAGTGATCTCTCTCTCTCTGTCGAAAAAATAAATAAAATCTAAAAAAAAAAAAATGAAATTCTGCAGAACCTGATCTGTAAGACAATATTACATGGGTCAGCATATATACAGTTTAGAAGTTTGTTATTCAAGAATCCCTTTACAACCACAGGCTCAGACTCAGGATATATTAAGGAGTCATAACCACAGTGAGATACCACTCACGTCTAGTAGGATAGCTATAATGGAGAAATCAGATAATAACAAGTGTTGGCAAGTGAAGAAATTGGAACCCTTATATATTGCTGGTGGAAATGTAAAATGGTGCAGCCCCGTAGGGATATGGTTTGGCAGTTTTCCAAACATTTCAACACAGTTACCACATGACCCAGCAATTCCACTCCTAGGCATGTAGTCAGTAGACATGAAAATATCTGTCCATGCAAAAAAGTGTACAATTTTCTTTGCAGCATCATTCATAATAGTCAAATGATGAATAGTCAAATGATGAATGAATGAACAAAATGTGGTATATCCACACACTAGAATACTCTCCAGCAATAAGTACAGATACATGAATGAACCTGAAAAATATTTATGCTAAGTGAAAGAAGCCAGACATAAAAGGATACGTAATGTATGATTGCATTTGTATGAAACGTCAGGAATAGGCAAATTTATAGACACAGAAAAGTTGATCAGTGCTTGCTAGGGTTGGGCTTAGGAAGCGTAAAGGTGATAACTGAAGGGTATTGGGGGAGCTAATAACTAAAGGCTACAGTGGTTCCTATCTGTGACTATACTAAAAATCACTTAACGGTACACTCTAATGAGTGAATTGCTCGGCATATTAGTTCTATCTCAATAAAGCTGTTAGAAAAAGAGAAAAAAAAAAGTCATGAGACCGAGTATTTCAGCCACCAAGAGACAGAGAGTCCCAAACATTGTTATTTTGAGTCTCCGCGGCCAGCAGAGCCTGGTAGTTCTTGGGCAAGCATCCGTCTCCGTGCGTGCAACATTAAAAACGCAGCGGTGCCGCGGGTGGCGAAGCAAGGAACATTCGCCGTGCAAGGACAGACCGCAGGCTGGCCCCGGTCCTTCGTGGGCCCCCGGGGGGCCTGAGTGTTGGGCGCCTCGGGTCACCGCGCGCCCCTCCTCCGGCCTGAGTCACGGCACCGCCGGAGTCCCCACGCGAACATGCTCCGCTGAGCGCGGCCCGGACGCCGCGGGCCCTGGGGCGCAGCGTCGGGCGGTCGGGCTGTGGGGCGCCCAGCGCCGCCACTGCACGCGAAGTCAGGCCCCAGCCGGCGCTCCCCTCCCGGCCGGGACCTCGCAGGCCGGCTCACCGGACCCGCCTCCCAGCCGCGTCCCTGACTTCTTGCGAACGACAGCGGCGCCCGCGCCCTGCCCTCCCTCCATGGCGTTTATCCGGAAGAAGCGGCGGGAGCAGCAGCTGCAGCTCTACTCCAAGGAGAGGTGAGCGCCTGCCATGGCCCGCGGGCGGCGGCGGGGAGGGCGGAAGAGGGGGGGGGTTGGAGGCCAGGGACCTGCTCCGCGGCGGGAGCCCGGTTGCCGGCGGGGCTCCGAGAGCCAGGTCCCGGTGTGGGGGCCCCGGCACAAAGGCCAAAGCCCGGGGCATTCTGGGCGCCCCGGAGGAGGTAGCGGCCGGAGCCCGGGAGCCGGGTCAGGGTCGGGGCCGGGTCCCGGTCCCGGTCCCACGGCGAGCCGAGCGCAGGCGGATCTACGCGGTTCCCGGCTGCCGCGGCCCGGCTCACCCGGAAGAGGCCGCGCGGGTCCCAGCGTGGACTCCCTCGCGGGCGTCCGGTCCCGAGCGCAAGCCCCGGCGTTCTCTCGAGGGGTGCGGCTGGGGTGCGCGGGCCGGCGGCCTCCCTTGGCCCCCGGGTCACCGGCGCTGGGTCTCGGCACTGCGTGGGAGCCACAGAGTTGTTCCGCCCGGCTGCGCCGGGCGGGCGCCAACCACCCCGCCTGCACCGGGGCAGACGCGGATGCCTCGCTTCACTGCGCCTTTTTCTGCCAACTTCTTCGGACGGAAGGCTAAGGCCTGCCCAGCTCCCTACCTGGCTCGGCGGAGAGGTGGGCCGCAAGAAAGGCCTTCCTCTGAGAAAAGCCAAGCGCCACCCCACAAACGTGTTCTACCAAGCAATGGGCCTCATTAAATTTAAGTGTTTTTGAAGGCTTTGCATTCGAACGCTCCGTGAGGCACAACAGTCATTATCCGCAGATCCCACCTAGGATTTGGGGTCGAAAGCTCCGTGAAGCACAACAGTCATTATCCCCAGATCCCAGTAAGGATTTGGGGTTCCACGACGAGCAGAAGCTCAAATGATCTCTGAGCAGCACCGTTTTATTTTCTGATTTTCAGCCTCCAAAGGAAATCATTTGTAAAAACAAAACCAAAAAACCACTCACTTCTGCTCTAAGTGTGTTTCTGGGGAATGAAATAACTTGCTGATTTTCGGGTCTGTGGTCCCAGGTGCCAAAAGGAACTGGGAATGAATCATTTTACAGTTATTTTGATTGTGAGAACAAGTTAGCCACGAGTTCTGCTAGCCTGTCACTTTGTTGTGTGATCGGTGGTGTAGGGAAGGAAAAAAATCTTCTTTACCCTTGAAGGTCTTCCATCTGGACTAAGTGAAATATACATAAAATAGATTAACAGGAGAAGAAAACCAAAGTTTTATTACCTGTATGCAGAGGCTCAATATTAAAATAGGGGCCTAAAGAAGTGACCAAGGCAGGTAGTTTTTATACATTTTAGACAAAGAGAAACTACATTTGTGAGGCATTGACAGGTTAAAGAAAACAGATGTTTGGGAGCTTTAGTAGGGAATTCTAAGTAGAATTTAGACTGAGGTCGTAGATTAGAAAAAAAATAACAAGGTTTGTTTCTATAGCTTTCTTGGCTTCTAAGTCCCTGTCTCTGGTGATAAAGATGTCTTTTTACTTCTTAGGACAGGCAGGGTATTTCTCATATGGGAGATTTCTTTCCTACTTTCAAGGGACAGAGGAAGGTCTGAGTGACCTTGCACTGGCTATTTCTTAAGTAACTTTTATTTCAAATGATAATACCAAAGGGGCACATTTTGGGGGCAGCCTGTCCTTGGCCCCTAGAATGGACACCAACAAAGCAGATTATACATGGAAATACAGGTATAGGCTTTAAGGTTTGTGTGATCTTGCAGCATCCACACTTATTGACTTGACCCGTTTCATCCAAACATTCATATCCTTTTCTAATCTCTAATATTGGCCTGGCCAGGATATCCATAATTTAAGATTTTATTCTCTACTCTAGAGAAGAAGATAAGATGTATCAAAAAAGCATATCTTGGGTATGACTTCAGAGAAGGTTTTGGTTTTATGATTACGTTTTATCCACAGGAAGACTTATCTTTTAATAATAAATAATAACTGGGCCCTAAATAAAGTAACTCACATTTGTAGAGGCTCTTCTGACTTCATTTATAATGCTTGTTTCACGTGGAAGGACCTTGAGTAGAGTTTCTTTGTTCTGTACCAACAACATTAAGAATTGGGGGTATTCTGTATTAAATAGATGGATGTGCACATTTGCATAGTAAGAACTAAGAAACACTTGAATTGCCATCATGTTCTCTGATCAAAGAGTCGTTTGTAACCATTCTGTGACCCCTTTGATATAAAAGAAAACCTGTTTTCTTTAGATCTGCCAATTAATTCCATATCTGTAATTTTTGTTTAATTTGGTTGGTTTATATAGCTCGGCAATGTCACACAAATCTTAAAGTCTGCTCTTGGGTTTCATTGTATAATCTGCTTTGTTTGTATCTATTGATCAGAGAGTGTGACAGGCTACCAGAGAACTGAGATAACTGTAGCTCTCAAAACCAAAACATTTATTCGTCCGTCAGGATGCAGCTGCTATTCCTGAGTATCAGTGATCTGAAGAGTTGGTGCCGCATAGCTTCAATATATTGGAATCCTCTTTGCTGACTGCTCCAATTTTTTAATGCTTGGGTCCCTGGCTTTGCAACCTTGGGCTGATAGGCAGACTTCAACCCAGAAGGTGTCGATAGGATACTAGCTGGATGAAAGGACTCTGTCTCACCATTAGGTGTGGGCTAGAACCATGCAGTTCCTATAAACCTTAGAATGCACTCTGAAAGACAGGAATATTTTAAACCGACTTTATTTCTGCACAGATTTTTCCTGGCTCATCCCTTTGTGGCAATAAACACCAATTAGCACAAGGATTGGTAAAGGTCATTGGCTCAGGCATACCCATGAGAACTGTTACCTGAAGTTAGCTTTTATTTCTTTTAGTATTAAACTGATGCTACTGCATTTAGAGTAAATGATATTTCTACAAAGGTAGAAGCAGAGAGACTGGTTGGGAGTTTCTTGGATTGGTGGTTTAGACCAAGATGGGTGCAGAAGAAAGGTGGATGGGTTTTAGATGTTTTTAGGAGGTAGAGTGGATAGGTCTTGGAGTGGTGAATTTCATATAGAAGGTAACAGATAAAGAATCCCAGCTAGAATTGTCAGGGAAAATACAGGATGCCCAGTTAAATTTGAATTTCAGATGAATAGTGAAAAATCTTTTCATGTAAGTGTGTGCCATGTAATATTTGGTAGACACTTATATTAAATTTTTTTGTAGCTTATCTGAAATTCAGATTTAACTAGACATCCTATATTTTTATTTGCTCAACATGGCAGTCCTCTCATATTTCTGGCTTAAACAGTACAGTGGTGCCACTTACTAGTAATGTTTATAAAGAAGTGCTTTGGTAATTTTTGTTATTAGAAAACAAAGAGATACTTGGTCATTAAAGTTAAGTACACTAGTATCCTGGTTAAGATATAGATGCCAGAAACTATATTGATTTTACTGTCTTTTTGTATTTTTTTTTAAAGGTTTACTTATTTACTTGTTTGACAGAGAGAAAGAGATCACAACTAAGCAGAGAGCCAGGGGGAAGCAGGCTCTCTGCTGAGCAGAGAGCCCTATGCGGGGCTCAATCCCGGGACCCTGAGATCATGACCTGAGCTGAAAGCAGAAGCTTAACCCAGTGAGCCACCCAGGCACCTGATTTTACTGGTTTTTAAAAATGCACTGTGTAGGTATTAATGAAAGTAAATGGAAAAAAATTTTAAAAGACAATTCACATATCTGTCTTTGGAGTTGTTGGAAAAAACTAATGTGTGCAGTGGGTTAGCAGATAAGGATATTTTGCAAATGCCTGCTATTTTAAGATTTGGGAGTAGGCTAATTGTTAAATATTTTTTATCTTCACATCTAGAAATGGTGTGATGGAAGAATAGCTATTTTTTCCTTGATAAGAAATTTAGAGAGTTGAGGCATGCTCCTACTGGGGGAGAGTCAAATTTTTCTCTCTATAATGTTGTACAACAAATTACTTAGTTGTAGCTGTAAGCTGTCATCCCAGGGTAAATCATTAGTAATCAAAAATTCTATATTGAGCACATATTTCCTTAATAGTTTTACAGGCACTTCTTAGAATTCAACTTTGCTTTCAAATATTCCATGTGTATGTGATTCTCTTGATCATGCTGATATTAAATTTCTTGGCCAATACTAAATATCTTTTGCTTAATATATTATTTTATATTTGTTATACTAAAAGTACTTGTTGAGAGAGTAAAGTGCTTTGCTATCCTCCTGTTTATTCTTTTATTTCTAAGACTGACCATCATGTTCTTGTAATTCTCATTGAGATATGCCAGGTGTTGAAAATGGAAATAAACTGTAGAACCACAGTTAGTCAGGAATGCTGAAGGGTTGAAGGAAATCTACCAAACAGTGACTCAGAATTAGAGTTTATTTTTCTCATGTAAAAAACAAAAAACAAAACAAAAAATAGTGGGAAAAGAAATAAATGTTGCAGATATTTTGATTAACTTAGAATTTACATTGGCTTTACCCGAACTGCATTACTAGTCCTTCACCTTATGTCCTTACTGCTGTCTAAAATTAGCTTCTTCCAAAATGGCTGCCATTTAAGAAGAAACAAGAAAATAACCATAAATTTTGGATGGGTTAGCTCTATAATTTTTATTAAAATTTTTTTAAAAAATATGATATGAAGTTGGGTATGGCCATTTAATGAATTCATTGTTTTTTTTTCTAAATACCATTGCAATTTCATCTTTACCTACCAGACATGTACAGTTGTAACTTAACATTTATAATGCAAAGATTTTGAAAATTATCTCTTTGTTTTTTTAATTTTATTAATTAGGCTCCACACCCAGCATAGGGCTTGAACTCAGGACCCTGAGGTCAAGATCTGAGCTGAGATCAAGAGTCAGAAACTTAACTAAGCCACCCAGGCACCCCATTTTTTATTTTTTAATTTGTGTTTAGTGAATAAGTTCTGCATAATACTAATTCTTTGAAATTATTATGACTTAGATGTAGTCATTTTTCACAATTGATGTGAGGTTGAAAATAGATGTATATTAATATTAGTATAATATCTATATCTGTTACATTAAGCTTATTAGTTGGGTTTAGATCTTTCATTTTTCTTAATGATTTTTTTCTGATTAACTTATCAATTACTGGGCGGTGCTTCATGATGCAAACTTTGACTTATATTTCAATCAATTTTTTCTATACATATTTTCAGAGGATGTAAGTAAGTCTATGGTTTAAAATTGCTATCTTCTTAGAAAATTGAATCTTTTATCAATATACAATGACCTCTTCCAGTAATGATTTTTTTTCTGTTTTGTCTGATATTAATATAATTATATCAGTTTTCTTTGGGGTATTTGCATTATATAGAATTTTTCTTTTTTTTACCTTTCAACTTTTCTGTGTGCTTAGGTTTTAAGCATATTTCTTAATAGATTAATGTAATAGTTGGATATTTTAATTCATTTTCCAATAATTTTTGTCTTGACAGTTTAATTTTCATCCACTTACATTTATTATATTATGGATATATTTGAATTTTTTTATTTTGTTCTTTAATTTTGTCTTATTTTTTTCCTTCTTTTGGATTAAGACCCCCTTGCTCTCCTTCATTTTTCCTGAGATTATGGTACCTCTATGTTGTTTCTGTTTTTCTAGAGCTTACCTTGAAATTTTAACAATTATATTTAGCTTAAGATCTGAAACTAATCATTCTCTTATCTCTCCTCTCTAACAATATAAGGACCTTGGAGTACTTCTGTTGTCCCATCCTAAATTATAGTCTCTGTTGTCTAGTTTTTTCAGTCTAGATTTTAAACCTACAAATTAAACATCACAATTATCTAATTAATATAATTTTACATGCATATTTACCATTGTCTTGGTTCAGTATTCCTTCTTGCCTCTCATGTATTCTCTATGGAATTATTTTCTCTTTCCTGAAGAATATCCTTTAGAAGTTCCCCTAATGGTAATAAACTGTTTTTGTCTGTCTGAACATGTGCTTATGTTCTTGTTTTGATGATCAGTTTTGCTAGATGTATACTTTTGGCTCTTGAACAACACAGGGGTTGGGGCACCAACCCCCTGCGCTGCCGAAAATCTGTGTATAAATTTCGACTCCCCCAAAACCTAACTACTAGTAGCCTGCTGTTTATGGGAAGCCTTCCAATAACAAACAGTTGATTAACATATATATTGTATGCTATATGTATTATATATTGTATTTTTAAAGTAAGCTAGAGAAAAGAAAATGTTATTAAAATCATAAGGAAGACAAAATACATTTACAGTACTATAGTGTATTTATTGGAAAACATATAAGTGTATCAGCACAGTTCAAACCCATGTTGTTCAAGGGTAATTTTCTCAGCATTTTGAGGATTGTGCAAACGAAGGCAGTTAGCGAGGGAATATACACCCAACGTGCTGGAGCAGTTGTTGGTGGGAGGAAACCCAACTGGCAAACTCCGAGAAAAGGTCAATAACAAGTATGTTTGCCCCCCCCCCCCCATGGTGCAGCTCTTAGCCACCTGACAGGGTCATGCTCCAGGCTCCAGGAGAAACCTGGATCTCATGGAGTGCTCAGGAATCAGATTCCTAGAGCTATGCTGTGATGGAACCTTGGCTCACCACATCCTGCTCGGCATCTGTGGCTGTGCATTGGCCTTGCCCCTTTTCTGGTCTGATTGAGACTGTCAAGCCTTGAACTTGAGTCTGTATGATGTGGCAGGATAGAACCTGTTTTTATCTGTGTTCATGTTTAGAGAACCACCAGTGTATATTCTTTGGCATAATTAAGACACTGGGATCCAAGCCTTGCATTTGACTGGGATGGTTTGCCCTTGACTCAGGAGCATAGCAGGTTTCTTTGGAGCTTTGCAGGAAGCCATTTCCCATTCTGGGGGAGACCAGCCTGCAACAAACCCTTATCACTTAAGTCTAACAGTTCTTTGTAAGGACTCTGTCTTTTCTCTGGCTGCTTTTAAGATCTCCTTTTTGTAGTACTTTGCTGTTTGTCTATATAGAAATTTCTTTTTATTCACCTATCCTGATTGGTAGTCATAAAGCTGAAACAGTGTTAGAAAAATTTGAGCAAAGCCTTCAGCTCCTAGAATATTGCTTTTGTGTCTCACAAAGACTCTTTAACATTTATCGGTATTTTTCTGTGCTGCGTGCTGGGTTATTTAAATCCATCTTATAATTTGTGATTTTTTTTCTCTAGTTGCCTAATTTGCTGTCTATATCACTCATTTGCTTTAATTTCAATCATTTTTAAATTTCTAGTTCTATTTGGGTCATTTATAAACGCCTGATCGGTTTTGATAAAAGTCTCTTTGTTATACTTTTGATGTCCTTCTGTTTCTTTAAATTTATCTGTTGAAGTGTTCAGATACAGAAAATAAATTATCTGTAGCTTTTACAGATCCAACTGAACAGTTTGTTGCTTATATTGACCCTCATTTAGTAATTTTGTTATTTGTTTTAGGATTTTTGATTATGGCTTCTTGTTCTTTGGAAGCTTATCCTTGGGAATTCTTGCAGGCCTGGGTTTCAGCTGGATTTTTCCAGAAAGTGTTTGCATTCATTTCTGCCTGGGGTGCTAGGAGAGAACACCCTGGTTTGTCTTTCTTGAGTTTTATTAGTCTATGTTAGTAATGTGAGTTCTAGCCTCAAATGTGTATCAAGGTAGACTAGTGGTTTCATATTCTCAAGGGAAACTGACTTTGCCCCAAGCCCAGAGCCCAGGTCCAACCATCTCTCTCTAGGGAAGGAAGGGGGGGTGATTTTATTTCCAAACTTCACGGATGTTAACTTTAGGGATTCTAGCTTTTTCTGCCTCTGCTTCCCACCTCCCCCCCACCCCCCATCCTCTCAGGGCCCATGGCCCTATGAATGCAGGCTTTCTAGTACTCAGAGTTGGGCAAAGCCCTGAGGGGAAAAAACTGCTCCAGTACCTGCTGACTTCTCTCTTCTCTGACTTTCCCTCACTTTCCCCATCTCCTCAGCCAACCATTTGAAAAAAAAAGATTGTAGTAATTTATCTAGCAATTTTAGAGGCTCTGTATCTGTAGTGACATTGTTGTTCTGGACGTGTAATCTGCCAATAATGTCCAAAATGGGATTCCTGCTGACTTATGTAAGCCTGGGTTTATTTAGTACATCTATAAATCCATTGGTTAATAAGAGACTTTCGAGGTCATCTAATTTGTCTCCCTCTCCTCAATTTTATAGTTGAAGCCTAAATAGATAAAGTGATTGGACTAGAAGTCTAATAGCCAAGTCACAGCTGAACTCAGGCTACAACAGATGTCTGATCCAAGGCCATCCCCTGTGCCACCGTAACGTGCTGCTTCTGTTTTAAATATGAGGGCAAAGCTTATTTTTATGGTATCTCAGAAATTTAGAATGATGAGAATTTAGAATGATAGAATTTATTTATTCTATCTGTTATAGATAGAATTCTATCTATATAGATATCTAGAATATCTATTTGTTCTATTTATTTATTCTAAATGATAGGATTTAGAATGACTTAAAATTTAGAATGATAGAAGCCTGGTTTACGTGGAGAGTTAGCACCTTGTTACTCTCAGTGTAATCCATGGGCCTGTACCCTCACCATTGCCTTGGAGCTTGTTAGAAAATGCACAGTCTAGGGATGCCTGGGTGGCTCAGTTGGTTAAGCTTCTGCCTTTGGCTCGGGTCATAATCTCAGGGTCCTGGGATCAAGCCCTGCATAGGGCTCCCTGCTCAGCAGGAAGCCTGTGTCTCCCTCTGCCTGCTCTGCCTGCCGCTTCCCTTGCTTGTCCTCTTTCTCTCTCTGACAAATAAATAAAATCTTTTAAAAAGAGAGAGAGAGAAAATGCACAATCTCAGGCTGCACCCCAAATGTGTTGTATCAGAATCTGCATTTTAATGTGATCCCCACATGATTTTATGTACGTTCACATTTGAGAAGCACTTTCTGGATAAAAGTAATTAAGCAGTCCTCTTTTTTTTTTCTTTTTTCTCCTTTGAACTATGCTTCCGTGTTTATATTCTCCATAGTTTAGAGAAGGCTCATGCACATCCTCCCTTGGGCTATGGCCTTTGATGAAGAAATTGAAAGATTTTGAAAGCATAGATGATATTTTTGCCATTTGTTCTCATAGATAGTTGAGACTTGAAAGTAGAGATGACTGGCCTTATGGATGGTGTCAATGAAAGGGATTTCGATATTTGAACCATCCTGTCCAGGAAGTAACTGCATCTCACATAGTCAGAGGAGAATGTAATTTCCTAGAGTCTGACCAAGTGGTAGAGTTTTAAACTTAGTGCTAAAGGAGAAGATCACAAGGCCAGAGGAAGTGGTGACATTGGTTACATGAGAGGACAGCAGATGGGAGATGAAATGCGACTCCAGGGGAAGAGGGGGCAGTAATATACATGAGAAGACAATCAGTTCAGGACCTAGAAATAACATTTAGTCACTCAGATGTCTCTATGCAAGTGTGTAGAACATGAATAATAAAATGAGTTAAATTTTATTATGAGTTAAATTATAATTTAATTATATTATAATAAATTATAATATAATGAGTTAAATATATTATTATTAAGATAAATTTTATTATGGAAGAGGATTAATGTGTGTCTTAGATGTTACTGAAGCTTGTTAGGATGGGGACTCAAGATTGGAATCTAGGGATGCCTGGGTGACTCAGTCGGTTAAGCGTCTGCCTTCCACTCAGGTCATGATCCCAGCTTCCTGGGATCAGAGTCCCACATCCCATTCCCTGTCCAGTGGGGAGTCTGCTTCTCCCCCATGATCATGCACACACTCGCTTGCTCTCTTTCTCTCTCAAAAATAATTAAAATCTTCAAAAAAAAAAAATAAAGATTGGAATCTAGTGCTGGAAAGATACAGACCTGCTCAAAAGGAATGACTAGTCAGGAGGTGAGGCCCTGAATGTCAAGGAGTACAACTGCAGGGGAACCTACAGAGGAATAGGTGGGGAAAAACCCAGTGAGCTTATTAGAAAGAATATCAGAAATAATTGTATTCCTTTGTTACAGGCCACCTAAGTGAGTAGAAAAAATGGTGGGTATGTACCTGATGTAGATTGAAAACAGGAAATAGCAACACAGAAAATGACAAGAGACCTTACTTGATCAGTGCTTAGTGAGATATAATTATAGTTTGTTGGGTTCCCTTGTTGAAATTTTTATCTATTTTAAGGCAGAGAACTTGAGAACTTTGCAAAATTCAGAATATTAAAAAGAAACTAATTAAGTAGCAGTGCTGGAAACCTTCAGAAAAAGCAGTCCATATCAAGTTGTTTGTCGTTGAAGCCTGGGGGGATCAAGATAGATTCTGTCTTAACATAGAAGTAGATTTTTTAGAAGGCAGATAATGAAAGTTACAAGGGGGAAAAAAGATACCTATTATTACTGGACAGTTCCAGAATGGATATTGATCCCCAAAGTTTTGAAACTGTCAAAATTCAGAACATCCAAGCCAAATGGTCTTTGGTGAAGAGTTACAGAAAATCAGAAAAACAATTAAACCTAATATGGTTATACAGGTAGTATTCCTCTGAGCTTATAATTTTTTAAAAAGTGTAAAGCAGGAAAGACAACAACCAGGGACAGATTAAGAGGATGTACAGACCTGCACAACTAGCATCAAGAAAGTTAAAGCCCCAACTGAGTGATGGCTTTAAAAAATGCAACAGATTAAGAAAAAAAATTTTTTTCTTAATTTCCTAAAGTTGAATTTAAAAGCAGGCTGCTGCCTCGAGCCCAGGCCAGTAGTGGAAAGGTGATGTATAACAGAGGAAGTATGTTTTATACTCTTAATGATACAGACCTTCAGGCTGGAAATGGCTGGATCAACATTCCTAAGATGTGTGCCACCTCCAAGCTGCCGGGAGAATTTGAGTTAGGGACCTCAAAATCCTTCAGTGATCTAGGATCTTGGAAAGGTGCAGAAAGAACATATGTGCATAAGTCAGTTTAGTGCTAATTCTAGCTCAGACAGGTTATTTATAAACCACTAGAAGACGAAGTTGTTGCCACCAGACTCCAGCATGAATCCACTATAAAATCACATCATGCTAATAATCTCTTGACAGAATTCTGGCTGGTAGGTAAGGAAAATGCAGCAGCTTAGTTCATCAGAACTTTGTCAGAGAGTAAGAGTGCGTTTGTTTGGTTTTTTTTTTTTTTTTTTTTTTATGTCTTAATAGTGGAATTGAGAAAGGAGAAATTAATTTTAGTGTAGATGGGCGAGTTACTATGTGTCTGAATGACTGTATTCAGAGGTTCCTGTCAAATGTATTAGGGGGGGAACGTTTTCATGGTGAGTCACAGGCCTGTGTTCTCGCCGTTGTCCGGTCAGCATTTCCTTGATGTCTTTATTTCAGAGCCATTTTAAGAAGCTCAAAAAATGCCCAGTTTAGTTACACCAATTATCAAAGTGGTAGGGGCTCTACCCTAGTGTAGTCTGACCCAACGATAGTGGTAGGGGATCCAGAGTAGAGATGGCAAATGCAGGGCTCTCGGGCCTTTCTTGTGCCGATCCCTACACACCTCACCGCAGCATCGGGCCACTTTTTCCCACTGAGCACATAACAATTCTCCTCAACGCGGCGAAACCTCTCCAAACCAGAGAAACGATGGACTAGCCGAATCTTCTGGATCCATTATAAATACTGTTCTTCAGTAGAACTTTGAGTGGGTGTTGAGTGTGGGCACAGATGCAGGGTTACTCTGAGGGGTGCCTTGAACTTGTTTTTGTATTTTGGTGGAGTGTTGAATAGTATGCTTTAAAATCTAGGTGACACGAGGATGGGGCAGCATCTTTTCAGAAAAGTTAAGTTGCCGAATGAGTGAGTTTATCAAAGAGGAGTCCAGAGAGCCCACCACAGCTCTGTAAAGATGGATTAAGCTAAGGAGTCCCCAGGGGCAGGGCCAAGAATCTCCTAAAGAAAACATTTAAAAAGTGATTTCACAGAACCTTTTCCTCCTGAGGATGTGGTTTGAAAATCATCGTTCAAAATGCCATGAAACTTGATTGTAATAATTCGTATATACAAAGATTGTAAAGCAGGTGTAACTGAACTCTTCAGTAGAAAGAAAATGCACACTCAGAAAAATTCCTTAATCCTTTAACTTTAAATAATATGATTTGGTTCTGTCCATTTACCTTGTGTTTTACATTTCTTACAAAAATGTGTCTTGGTAAATTAAGGAGGATGTAAGTTACTTGCCAAGATAATGATTCCAGTTCCACAATAGTTGATACTAATTTTTTAAATTGTGTTCAAATTTAAAAAACACATAAGGTAGGCTTACCATCTTAGCCACTTTTAAGTGTGTAGTACAGTAGTGTTACAGATGTTCACTCACATTGTTGTGCAACAGATTTCTAGAGCTTTCTTATCTTGCAAAATGAGCTCTCCTCCCACGGAAAAGCAATTCCCTAAAAAGCAGCTCTGCTTTCCCCCTACAACCAGCTCCTAGCAACCGCCATTCTGTTTTCTCATGGTAAGAGTTTGAGGTCTTTAGATACTTCATGTGACTGGAATTGTGTAGTATTTGTTTCAGTGCGACTAGCTTATTTCACGAGCATAATGGTTCATCCATGTGGTAGCATGAGACAGGACTTCCTTCTTTTTTAAAGCCGAATAATATTCCATTGTATGGATATACCACATTTTCTTTATCCATTCATCGTTGACGCAGAGGTTTAGGTTGCTTCCCCCTCCTGGCTATTGTAAGTAATGCTGCCCTGAGCAGGGTGATGCAAGTATCTCTTTGAGATCCTATTTTCACGTCTCCTGGATGAATACCCAGAATTGAGCCTGTGGATTGTGTGGTAGTTGAAGTTTTAATTTTTGAAAGAACCTCTGTACTGTTTTCCATAGCAGTTGTACCATTTTACAGTCCTACCAACAGTGGGCAAGGGTCCCAATTTCTCCACATCCTCACCAACATTTGTTATTTTTAGTTTTGTTTTGTTTTGTTTAATAAGGTGTGAAGTGATCGCCCATTTTGTAGTTTCGGTTTGCGTTTTCCTGATGATAAGTGTTATTGAGTATTTTTCATATACTTTTTGGCCATTTGTATATCTTCTTTGGAGAAGTATCAATTCAAGTCTTTTTTTTTTTAAAGATTCTATTTATTTATTTGACAGAGAGGAGAGAGATCACAAGTAGGCAGAGAGGAGAGAGATCACAAGTAGGCAGAGAGGAGAGAGATCACAAGTAGGCAGAGAGGCAGGCAGAGAGAGAGGGGGAAGCAGGCTCCCCGCCAAGCTGAGAGCCTGATGCAGGGCTCGATCCCAGGACCCTGAGATCATGACCTGAGCCGAAGGCAGAGGCTTTAACCCACTGAGCCACCCAGGCACCCCTTAATTCAAGTCTTTTGTCCATTTTTTAATTGGGTTACATTTTGTTTCCATTGAGCTGTAGGAGTTTTTTATATATTCTGGGTAGTAACTCCTTATCAGATATGTGGTCTGCACATGTTCTTTCCCTTCTCATTCCATCGATTGTTTTCTTTGCCATGCAGAAGTTTTTAAGTTTGATGTGGTCACATTTATTTTTGCTTTTGTTGCCTATGCTTTTGGTGTCCTACCCAAGAAATCATTGCCAAACACAATGTTGTGAAGCTTTCCACCAAGTCTTTTTTTAGGAGTTTCATACTTTCAAGTCTTGCATTTAAGTATTTAATCCATTTTTTAGTTAATTTTTCTATGTGGTGTTACAGTAAGGGCCCAGTTTCATTATTTTGTCTGTAGAAATCCAGTTTTCCCAACAATGTTTTTTGAAGAGATTGTCCTTTTCTTCTTGTGTGGCTTTGGAACTCATATTTGAGTATATGTGAGGGTTTATTTCTGAACTCTCTTCTGTTCCATTGGTGTATATGTCTGTCCTTTTGCTGATTTTGATTTTGTTTCGATTACTGTAGGATTACAGGATTACTGTTCCTATTATTGAAATCAGGAACTGTGAGGCTGACAGCTTTGTTTTTCTTTCTTGATCATTTTGGCTATTCAATTCCATATGAATTTTAGGATTTTTTTCTATTTCTGTAATAAATGCCATTGAGATTTTGATAGGGATTCCATTGAATCTGTGGATCACTTTGGGTAGTATGGACACTTAATAATAATATATTGTAATATTATATATGTAATATATAATGTATAATAATAGGAATATATTCTTATTTTAAAAATATATAATTAGTATTATAAATAAAATTATTAATATTATATTATCATCTATAATAGAATTGTTATATTTTTTATTTTTCTTTTTAAAAAGACTTATTTTTAATTCAGGTATCATTAATATACAGCATTATATTAGTTTCAATGTATAATGATTCATCAATCCTGTACATTACTCAGTGCTCATCACCAGTGTACTCTTAAACCCCTTCACCAATTTCAGCCATTTCCCACCCTACCTGTCCTCTGGCAACCACCAGTTTTCTATAGATGAATCTGGTTCGGGTTTTTTTTGTCACTTTTTTCTTTATTCATGTGTTTCTTAAATTCCACATATGAATGAAATCATATGGTATTTGTCTTTCTCTGATTTATTTCACTTAGCTTAATACCCTCTAGATCCATTCATGCTATTGCAAGGAACAGGACTATATTTTATTAATTATGTGGAAGAGTTGGTTGTCTATGAAGGCTGCTTGTGCTTCATAGCAATAAAATTATGCCATTGTCTTATTAAAGATACTTATTTTATCTTACCTCCTCTCTAAGAGGAGGAGTGGGGAGATGAAGAGTGGGAAGATAGGGTTAAATAGCTCCAGCCCAAGCAAAGGGTTTCAGGTCATTAAGGCACGAGCTAAAAATAAGGGACAAGATAACTAATAAGGATCTCTCTGATTTAAATCTTCATGGAAATTATCTGATGGATCAAAGGATTGTACTAGCAATCCTAACTCTTGTGATTGTATTGAAATTCAGAATAAGTATTAATAGTGAGCATTTTACTTGGAGCTCTGGCATTTTAGCCTGTGATTAATTCTTGTTCATGGATTTAAAGACATAAATAGGCTAATAAAAAGTTACCTATTAGGATGGTAAAGCTGGTTCCTGCTGTTATTAGTCTTTACGAGTTACTTTTTTTTTGTCTCAGTTTTCTTTGTAATGAGCATTGTCTTCTTGTTCCATGAATATAATTTCTTCTTTGTAAGAATATCTATTATAGGCTTTTGACCTCTTATTCTCTGTATTGTGTCTAGAACTTCAAGTTGTGTTCTTCTGCTTGTTTTGGTCTAGTACTTTCACATTAGAGGCTGATGATCTTGGGTTATCCATTCTTATTTAAGTGTGAAACACATAATTCTGTGTCACTGTGGGCAGGTTTTTTCTGTTGGGCTTCAGTATGGGATGATACTATAAAGACCTGGCTCTTTCAAATATTCCTATCCATGGATCTTTATAGCTATTTTTTGTTTTCTAAAAATAATCTACCAAACTATTACTTGGAATGGTTATATCCTCCTACTTTTTACTCCATAGCCCTGCTCTCCATGGGGCTTGATGTCTAGTTTGGAGACTCTTACTCAGTTTTTGTCTAGAAAAACCAGACTAAGGTAGGATAGGCCTCAGGGAAGAATATGGGCTACTGACTTATTCAGACTTCCCACTATCCCCCGGGCTTCCTCCCTATCCTCTTTGTACCAGATATCTGCGATTTGGGGACTTTTGGGAAGTCCTATAACTTAAAAGTTGGTTTTCTCCTGATTGGTACCTTCTACTGGAGGTGTATGCCATTCTGATTTCTGATCGCTGCTGATTCCTCCCATCTGTTTTCCATTTCTCACAAATTTGTTGCTCTCATCTTCATTTGTGACTCTTCAATTTTCTCTAGTCTGTGGTTTTTAAAAAATATTTTCATTCACTCAAATTTTAGTGGTGCTTCTGGAGGTAGCAGAAATAGACACACATATGCAATCTGCTGTGTTTACTGGAGACCCCGTCCCTTACACAGCAGAATTCCAGTCCCATATTCCCCCTGAGAGCTTTTCCTGGAATTCTAGATGCCACTGTTGTTTCCTAAATGAAAAACACTTGTTTCCAGTTGTTTGCCACATATTTGTTTCTGTGGCCATACAACTGAATTAATACCTTTACTTATTATCTTATTTTGTTTTTAAAAGTTTAAAACAAACTTGGATGGGTGCTTGGATGTCTCTGTCGTTTGAGTGTCTGCTTCAGCTCAGGTCATGATCCCAGGGTCCTGGGATAGAGCCCCTCATAGTAGTTGGGCTCCCTGCTCAGCAAGGAGCCTGCTTCTCTCTCTCCTTCTGCCTGCTGCTCCCCCTGCTTGTTCTCTCTCTCTCTCTCTCTCTCAAATAAATGAATAAAATCTTTAAACAAAAAAAAAAATTTAAAACATGTAAAACTTTTAAAAGGAACTATATTTTAATCCTATCCTGTTCCATTTACTTATTTATTCAACACCAGAGCGTTAGACTAGTTATTACAGGGAAATACCTACAGAAGCATAAGATCTTGTGGAAGTGGTAGGATAAATGCAACTAACCATGAGGCAGAACACTGGAGCGAGAGGGATGTGGATCCTGGAAGGGGAGGTAGGGCAGCCTGGTGATCAGCCAGGAGAAGCAAAGGATGAAAACTCCAAAGGTGGGAAAGCCCCAGGTTTGGTTCAGGCAAGAATAAGTTTTATTTTATGAAATTTGGGGTTTCTCTTAAAGGAATTTTAAAAAAAAACTTTAAAATAAGTGATTTTATTTATTTTATCTTTGGCTCAGCTGGGCAAGTCTGTCTGTTGCTTTCTCTCTCTGAATGGAGAACAGCATCTGGTGTATAATATACACCTTATAGGTATTTGTTGATTTAATGAATGGACAATCACTTCGGGAACAGATGCTTTAAATATTCTGCTTTCTTATGCTTAAAAAGAAATAAACATGAGGTTTTATTTTGTTCTGGTTTTTCCAAATTTAGATTTTCCTTGCTCCTACTTAACTTGGAGGAATACTACTTTGAACAACACACAGCTAATCATATTCAGAACAAGGGCGGTCAGAATGAAAGGTAAGGAACTAACAGACCTTTCCCTTGTCTGATATTTTTAAAATTAAATGTATGGTCATGTAGATTTGTCCTTTTGTACTGGGAAAGTAACAAGAAAGGAAGACTTCGAAGTTGTTGCCATAACTTCAGATGCTTTCTAAAGCTGAGAAGCAATGTGTACGAATTCCTCTAATGTGAGTGTCTTAACTCAGCTGCACAGGACTTATTCATTCCAGCTCTTTTTTCTTGTATCACTTTTGTACTTACACTCTCAATTATTTGGTTTATGGTGTTATAAAGTAATAATCATAAAACACCAGGGTGGCATAAAAATCAGTACTTTCAAAATGAATAATTTGATTTGAACTGGCAAAATCAATTTTCTCTATATTATAATCATTACTGCTTATTGCTATAAAAACAGATTCAGTTTTTTTGGCCAGACTTTTTGAAAGCTGTGCACGAAAACGTGTAATGAAGTGTTTTGTTTAAACGCCAAGCTGGAATTAATTAAGATCAGAATTATTCCCACAAAATTGTATCTGATGATGATTTCCTTTGGGGATCTCCCCCTAACCATAGGTCACAACTTGAACATGCTTTGATATTAGATAAACTCTATAATTTTTAGTGTTCTTCAGGTTTTATTGTGAAAGGACCACCAAAGCCATATTTGTTAAAATACAACCTAATGTGAAAATTACTTAGCTTTTTGTTAGGGAGCTTATGACATATCTGTTTCCTTGGCATTCAAATTAGACAATTATTGTTCCTTGAAAGCAGCACCTTGCTTTCTTCTGAATTTTGCTCATATTTTTCTCCCTAATTCCATACCTTTGTTTTTCCTCCCAGTCCTCCTCTGCTGTCTACCATAAAGCTTAAAATTAAGTGCATTTGTTTACTAGTAAACACAAGTATAAATTAGCAAACTGAAACCTGTTTTTATAATTTTTAAGTTATTATTGGAGTTCAGTGGTATGACCCATGGAAGTGAATTTGGTGATATCTAACAACATTGCGTGTGCATTAACCTATTGATCTAGCAAGTCTACTTGTAAGGAACTATCTCAGAGGTACCCTGGGAAATATAGAAGTAGAAGTATGTACAAGGTTAATTTTCATAATACTACTCGTAATTGCAAAATACTGAACATAATCCAATGGAGGACTCATTGAATAAACAATGGCATGTCCTCACAATGGAGTACTATGCAGCTCTAACAAAGGAATGAAGCAGGTTTGTATAGTGCTGTGGAGTGATCTCCAGCATATATTCAGTGCGAAAAATAAGGAGCAGAGTACTGTGTATTGTATGCTATCTTTCACATAATTATGAAGGGAGAAGAATAATTTTTTGGTTATATTTTTAAAAACTAAAAACATTTTGAGTTATGTATTTAAAAAAGCATTAACTAAAAGCTAATGAAAGTGACTATCTACACAGAAGAAAGCTCAATGGGGAAATAATATAAAATGACAACTAGACTTCTCTGAATGTCCCTTATTTTATAACTTTGCTTTTGAAACTGTAGAGATATTTTACGTATATTTTAATATAGAATTAAATTTCAGAAGAAACAGTAAATCTTAAAAATTGAAAAGAAAAGGAAACAAGTGAACTTAACTATATGTAAGTTGGAAGGTTATAACCACAGAGAAGAATTATTGTAATCAGCTTCACAAGATAGTAATTTGTGTCTCTGGTGAGATATGGCCTAAGTAGAAAAAGAATTGCAAAAAAAGGTTGTAAATGTTTTGGTAGTAATATTGTTGTTAGTAGTTTGGGTATTATTATTTTGAAACTGGTTTATTCACACATGCACATAGACTTATATAGTTAAATGAAGCAAATGAGTAATATTTTGATGCCAAGACAAGACTTTCAGGATGAAAGACATGCAAATCTAATAGTAAAGGAGTTAAATTAAAAGCCTAATCTTACATTTGAATTGGAAATGTTTGTATGGGTTGGTTCATATACTTTTCTTTTAAGAGAAAAGTATTTTCTAGCTCTCCCCTCTGGAAAGGCCTTGAAACAACCTTGTAGCAATGAGCACCGAGACTGTGCTCTCAATACCACTTCCCACAAAAAAGAATGAGGGCACTTTGAGAAGTGGCTGGGGCAGGAAGGGTGCAAGGTGAGCCGGGCACATCTTGTCCTACTGGCAAGTAAGGGAGGTATCAGAAACTACTGCACATTGAATGGAAAGGACGCAAGGGCCAACTGGAAGAATTGGGCAATAAGTGGGACAAACTGAACATCAAAAAAGAACAAATGCCTGCCGTGGTGGAAATGTATCAGAATCATTAAAATCCACAAGTTCATGAGATATTTATATTACCTGGCAGGAATCCTAGGCTATCAACGCATTATTCTAAAACTTGATAAATAGGAGATAAAGAATCAAGCAATTTTTTCTGCGTTCTTTGTACAAATTGTACTTCAAATCATAGATAAATACTGTACTCCGAGTCATATATAAATACTGTAAAGTTGTTCTTTGTCGATGAATTCTAAATAATAAACACAGAAGAAGTGATAAAAATTTCAATTCCTAATGAATAATGGGATCAGGTTGGCAAACCATCGGCCTGGGGTCAATGTAATTAAAATTAATTATATTATTGTTCTTTCAGTTAATGCTTTAGTTATCTACTTTCTAGTTAAAATATATTATGATTCTTTTTTTACTTTAATTGTGTTCACCAATAATAATCCTTTGTACTTTGATCTCTAGGAAAATCAGAGGCTCCTTAAAAATATGTTCAAAATCAATTATTTTTGAACCAGATGCAATATCCCAGCCCATCATTAAGGTAAATGCATTTTAAATGTGAACAGAGACATTCCTACTTTTTGTGTATATTTTGTTGCTTATTTTTGTAATGTTTCTCTCAATTTTATCCAGATTCCTTTGAGAGACTGCATAAAAATAGGAAAACATGGAGAAAATGGATCCAATAGACACTTTGCAAAGTATGTCATTGGCACTCTTTAATTTTACTTCTACCAAAAAAATTATATATATTTAATGACTTTTATCTGCATTGTAGGGCAAAATGCGGGGAGATTTCACTCATTTTCAGTCAGGTAAGAAGCACATAGTAAATATTTTTTTTTCTAACCTGAGTGAATGCAGACACACACACACACGCACACACACACCTTTTTTTGTTTTTTTAAACAGTGACGTGATTTGTAGAAATCTCAGATGAAGACTGTTGGAATAGATGTTTACATGCTTTTAAAATTGAACCATTAAGAACTATATTTTTTTTTAAAGCTGTGATCCCTCATGAGATCCTTAATGTTTGGTTTTGGGTTTTGTTTTTTTTTTTTTTTTAAGATTTTTATGTATTTGAGAGAGCGAGAGAGAGAGAATAGCACGAGCAGAGGGAGCGGCAGACAGAGAGAGAAGCAGGGTCCCCACTGAGCAGGGAGCCTGAAGCAGGATGAGGTCCCAGGACACTGGGATCATGACCTGAGCTGAAGGCAGACACTTAACCGATTGAGCCACCAGGCGCCCCAAGATCCTTAATGTTCATAAAGTTATGCGATGCCCACAGGCTTATGGCTTCATCCTCAGGAGTCCTGCCAGCGTGTGGGGGCACTGAGCTGGAAGCACTGTGGTTCCTCCTTTGGCCTCCGAGCCATTTAGAAGGTGGGAGGCCAGTAGCACAGCCCTGAGGGGGATCTCAGGGTGACTGCTGGTGACAACCAAGGCACCAACTCAGCATGTGTCATCTCATACAAATTAGGAGGTTGGGAGTCCTAACCTTTTTTGATCCCAGATTTATTTGGCATATGTATAGATTCCCAATATCGTGCTTAATACCGGCAACACAGAGAAAAATTAAAACACAGCTTTTCTCCTATCATACACTTAGTTCATCTGTAGTTTTTTTTTTTTTAAACTTATAAGTAAGATGGGAGTAGAAGGCCTCTCCCTCTTGCTTTTTGCTCTGGATTTTACCTTGTTCATCTCTAAGATGAGAGGGTTAAAGATCATCTTGCCCCAACTATGTGCAGAGCCCTAGCTCCGTGAAGCGTTTAAAGGAACATCCTTCCATGCTCAGGTGAGTGTAGGAGAAGCTGTGGGAAGCAAAGACATGGCTTTCTCTATTTTGGGACCTGACTCAACACCTCTGCAAACAACAGAGAGAGGGTCTGGAGGAAGCGCCATGAGGTTCTCGAGGAGGCAGAGGGCTGGGAGCAGAGATGCTCCTAGAGGTTTTCAGACCACTTACCCCTTCTTTTCATGGAACACTTTTTAACGTATATTGAAGAATATTTTATGAAAGTCGGGAGATATCACATTAGGTGATTTTCTAGGTCTGCCTTCCACAAGTCAATGAATCTTAGGGAAGAAAGCATTTCACAGCCTATCTTTGACTTCATGTTGTTTTAACCGACATGGAGGCAGACGGTTGTAGCCATCTACTGCTCTGAGTGGTGAGGGGTGGGGGGCAGAACACAATTATTAATGATTCTGGCCTGTACCTGTGCTCTTGTTATTTCTGAAGTATCCTTCTACATCATGGTCTCATGCTAGAAAGTCCATATCTTGAAAGGAAGAGGTACTTTTTCAGTCAGAAGTGTGGCTTCCATTACAAAAATTATCCATTTTAGTATATTTACAAACTTATTAGAACAGGTCTCATGTCAGGCAGATTCAAAACCAGCTTCACATCCAGGGGTCACCGGTCATAGGTTACTCTTTTAGAATTATTTCAAGCTTCCTGGATTGAGTATACAATCAAAAACAAAACAAAACACCCTCAACTTTTGTGGGTTTTGATTACTTTAAGTGGTCACACTGTTTCAAAAATATGGTCCTTTAGGCTTTAGAGAGTTTTGCTTCCAAATTTTCTTTTGTAGAATGAAGAGGGGTATATGTGTGTAAATAGTAGTTTTTATCGTGCATTTATATATCCAGGAAATATATTCAAGGTTATGAAGCTATAGGAAAGAACAAAGTATCAAAAGCCCCTCTCCCGAAGGACTTTAGCTTGAGATGGGGGAGAGACAGTAAGCATACATCTTCTATAATGAAGACAATGCCAACAGGATGGAAGGATAGAGAAGGCTGAGGCGCACGTGTGCTGCTGTGGATAGAAGGGCCAGGGGTGCGTGTGAAGGAGCACTGCTCGGGAGGCCTGAGCGAATGAGCCAGGCACCGTCCTGAGCCCTGGAGGCCCTGAGAGGTGAGCGTCCTGGTGGGTGGTGGGCGCGGTGAGGGGGAATGTGCCAGGAGAAAAGCACAAAGGGCAGCTGGGAAGAAGGGTCTCAGCATCACAAAAAGCCTGTGGGCCACAGTAAGGAGTCCAAATAAAGCACAAAAGCAAAAACCCCCTGGAGAGCTGAGAAGAAGGGGGCCGTCTACTTTGTATGTATTCACACATCTCTTGGAGGCTGGCTAGAGAATATGCTGGGGGTGGGGGGCATGGGGGCATGAACAGGAGCAGGAGGGCCTTTAGGGGTGATGAGAACCCAGAAGTTTTAGACCAGGATGGTAGCAATGGCAGGGTGAGAGATGGTCAGCGTCTGGATGTATTCTGAAGGAAAACCCCACAGATGGGCTGATGGCTTAGTTGCAAGGGTTAAGGGAAAACCGACAGGCATGATTCCAGCAGGGTGGATAGCAGAGCCCTTTATTGCTGTGAAAAAAGCCTGGGGAAGAGCAGGCTTTGTTTAGAACGTGGCCTCCGAGAGGAAAAGTCTGGTGGGCATTTGGGAGCATTGGTGTGGGTCTCGAGGAGGAGGCGGAGATGAGAAAGAGAACGGGTAACCCTGGGTAACGCCCTGGGGCTGGATGAGGCCTCCCAGGGCTCTGTGCACAGAGCAGTCTGAGGATGAAGGCCCAGCGGCTCCGCCAGAGGGTGGTTGGGAAGACAGAAAGTCCAAAGGAAGACACTAGGAGCAGTGGGTGAGGTCAGGGAGGGCCAGGAGCTGGTGGCTGGAAGCCAACTGGAAAACTGCCTCAGGAAGAACTATGAGCTCTCTCACATACTCTGAGAAACAGAATCGAGGAAGTCCTCCTTAGCACAGACTCTTGGGTTTGGTGACATGGAGATCCTCTGCACCTTTTATGACCTTCTCAGGACTGGATTCCATAGCATGGTGCAGCTGAAAACCTGTCCTAAGCCCAATAGAAAGTACAGTCAGCTCTTGAAAAGAGTTTTGCCACAAAGAGGAACAGAAATGGCAAAAGGAGGATATAAGACCAAGGGAGGGTTTTCATCGATGCTTTGTTTCAAATCAGGGAAAGTGCAGCGAGCATATTACCACAGAGGCAAAGGTTTTGAACAGCTGACAGGAGGAGGGAGGTCTGCATTCTGTGGCCTAGTCGAGTAACTGGCTTTGAGAGCCCAGGCACAGCCTTCACCAAAACAGGAGGGAAGACAGGGCTAAGGGGACTGGCTCCATGTTGATGGCTCAAGGGGTGACGTTGCTGGTTGGACGTGGTTACTGACCTGCAGTGTAAGCAGTTGGCCCGTGGTAGGAAACACCGTGTGCCCAGATCACCTCTAGAGAAGAGAAATTTCTTGATGTTAATAAATGTATTTCATACTACGGTGACTGTTTCACTCATTTCTTAGAAAATTGGCACTTAGATTAGCTTCCTTCACCCATCTACTTGGTTACTTGGTACAAGTACGGAATTCATAAAACAACTTAAATATTTTATTTATCCAGTAATGGTTGCTACCTTGTTGCCTTGAAGAATCTCTTTTTAATTTAATATTTGTTTTTCTTACATCAGACTAAGATTAATGCAAGTGCTTTTGGAAATTGAGATTATGTAACAATGATTTAAATTCCCTTCATAATACCCTAATTTATGGTAATTCATTACTATGAAAACTTTCTTATTTTACAAGTATTGATTTATCTTTCTCAGGTATATTTCATTAAAGAACACAACATTGTTGCCCCATATAAAATAGAAAGGGTAAGTAAAGCTTTTCATTTATTCCTAGCAATTTGTGTAGTGATTTTAAGCAATAAGATTTTGTGACTTTATTAACATCTTTAATCCAATATAATAATAATGGGTATTTAGAAGCTTGTTACCAGCAGTTATAACAAAATTACCCAAGGGAGCCACAGACTTTAGTCCAAGAGATTTCAATTAACTCTTTGACTTAAAAAAAATGTGTCTAATAAGGGAGTAAAAAAGCTTAAATTATTAGATTACAAATTAAAATCAGAATATGTATCATTTATAAGATTATTTGCTGGATATTACTGAGAATGTATTTTTTTAAATGCTTAAGAAATGTTGATAGGTTATAAAATACCCTTATTTGGGAACTCAGTCATAATTTATAAATTCTCTTAATTGGGAGAAGCTATGAGTAGACTTGAATTCAATGTCTGGTTTTCCAGGAGTTGTCAAGGAAGCAAAGATGTTACATTTAACCATTCTGTGCTTTATTTATTCTTTTGCTTCAGCTTAATATATGGTAAAGGGATAACTTTGACCAAAAGAGAGTCTTTATAGGACCAACATCAGGCTAGTGCTCTGCATAGAGCCACCTCTGTGAAGAGGAAAAGCCACCCTCTCTGAGCAGACAGCCCTGCAGGCTGAATGCCTGTCCCTGCAGTGCTCAGCCCGCGCTTGTGCGACAAGTGGGCCACATGTTGTGGCCTTGGGCCTTTATGCAGAAGAAGCATTTGCATGTGTCAAATTCTAAAAAACTAAATTCTGCATTTAGTCAGAAACTAAATATGAGATTGACTTACTCTCCAGTGGGGCTGTTGGCATTTGGGGAAGGATAGTTCTTAATTGCGGGGGACATCCTTTACACTGCAGCCTGCTCCCAGGCTAAACCAGACACCCCTACTACACTGTTACCCCTACTGTCAGGTAGTACCTCTATACATTGACAAGAGCCTCACGGGGGTGATATTACCTCCCCCCAAAGCTGAGAACCACCAGCTGGGGTGGTTCTCCCTCCTAAGGCTCTCCTGATACCCACTTGAAAGGCAAAGCTGTTCTTGGCCCACTGAAAAGTTATGTGAGGGGAGACAAGGGAGGTTGAAGCAAAGAAAAGCTCTTTTGTTCCAGTGTGAATTAGAACAGCTAAGGATTTCCAGATTTAAAAAAGAGGGGGATAGTGACACTGAGGGTGACCATGAGAGATGACAGAATAGAAAACCCTTGTTCCTCTCATGGCGATCCTGATTCAGTCAACAATACATGGACCGATGCCTTTTGTGACAAACCTGGAAACCAGTTAAGAGCCCCTGCACCACAGCTGATGGGGATGTTTGTAACATCCTTTCAGTGTAGGCCCTCCCCGGGCACAGTACCATGTGATGGGAGGGAACTCTCAGCTCCCAACTTCTCTTCTCCCTCCCTCCCAGGGAGGGAACTCTCAGCTCCAAACTTCTCCCAGGCAAGACCGAACCGTGTGTCCAGCGTTCTGACTGTTGGGGTGGCTGCCCGAGGGACAGGCTTGGGTCTTGCCTGTCTTGGAGTGGTGATGGGAGCTGGCATATGCCCTAGATGCATGGGGCCACTGAAAACAGGCAGGAGCTGGACATTGGGCTGCTGCTTCAGGGGACCCGTTGTCCAGCAGACAGAGGAGAGTGCAGCCCAGCAGACTCTCCCTTAGGGCAAGGAGAAGAGGAGAGCATGTGACACATCACATTAATCTTCACAGTATAGAGCCCCCATCCTCCAAGCACCCAAGTATTTGAAACAAACGTTGATAGAATTGAAGGGAGAAATTGTCAGCAACACAATAATAATAGGAGACCTCAGCACCCCACTTTCAGTAACGGGTAGAAGGTCATTTAGAAAATAGCGGGTCTTAACAACACTGTAGACCAGATGGACTTAAGGGACACAAAGAACACTCTACCTAACAGCAGTAGGGTCCACATTCTTCTCAGATGCACACAGAACGTTTTCTTGGCTATATCACATGTTAGGTCACAAAAGGAATCAAAATAAATTCAAGACTGAAATCATATCAAGTATCCCTTCTGCCCACCGTGGAATAAAACTAGAAATACATAGAACATTCACAAGTGTGTGGAGGTTGAACAACACCTTTGAACCACCAGTGAGTCAAAGAAGAAATAAAAAGAGAAATTAAAAAATATCTTGGGACAAACAAAATCAAAACCAGAACATGCCTAAACTGAGAGGATGCAGCTAAAGCAGCACTAAGGGGGAAGTTCATAGTGATACCTGCTTATATTAAGGAAAAGAAACGTCTCAGATTTAAAACCCAACTGTGCACCTCAAGAAACTAGAACACGAACCACAAACTAAGCCCAAAGTTAACAGAAGGGAGGAAATAATCCATGTAGCAGGAAGTCTGACAGAATCTATTCTCTCCTTCCAGGGTGGGGTGTGGGCAGATACACCACAGGTCAGCAGGAGGGGTTGCGGATGTTCTTAAAGGAATACGGTTTGACGTGCTTCTTTCCCTCCTTTGATTTGATTTGTTTCCCTTTTTTGTTAGGGCAAGATGGAATATGTCTTCGAATTGGATGTTTCTAGGAAAGTGGAAGATGTTGTGGAGACCTTGCTTCAGGTAAGCCAGCACCTTACTCGGGCATTCACCGGGCAGAGAATTCAAGGCTAACTTAGGCAGAAACTTAAAAAAAAATCATATTCATACATCTCACTAAAACTACAATTTCTTTTATAAATATGAAGCAGATTTACTTGAATTTGTAGAATTTGAAAACTGTATATTAGGAAGAGGTCATAGATATGTCAGAGGTGATCTTAACCATTACTAAGTAACAGAATGATTGCTGTTTTTCATTGCTTCTAAGGAAATACCTTTCTACTGTTTTAGAGAATAAAATCAATTCTTGTGTATTTGCAATACTGTAGCTTCACAGAGCATCCTGCCTTGACAAACTAGGGGACCAAACTGCTATGGTAAGAATTTCTAAAGCAAATTGTCTTTATTGTGAATTAAGTTGTATTGATGTTTTACCCATAAATGCTTATTTTTAAATGGTTCTGTTTTCATAGATAACAGCTATTTTGCAGTCACGTTTGGCTAGGACATCATTTGACAAAAATAGGTAAGTTAATGATTTCATTCCCTGATTCCTTTTTTTTTTTTTTTTTGAGATTTATTTATTTGAGGGCGCCTGGGTGGCTCAGTTGGTTGAGCAACTGCCTTCGGCTCAGGGCATGATCCTGGAGTTCCGGGATCGAGTCCCACATCGGGCTCCTGGCTCCATGGGGAGTCTGCTTCTTCCTCTAACCTTCTTTCCTCTCATGCTTTCTCTCACTTTCTCTGTCTCTCAATAAATAAATAAAATCTTAAAAAAAAAAAAAGATTTATTTATTTGAGAGAGTGAGAGAGAACGCATGTGCGTGCGAGTAGGGTGAGGGACAGAGAGAATCTCAGGCAGACTCCCTGCTGATCATGGAGCCTGATGTAGGGTTCGATCCCAGGACCTCAAGATCAGGACCTGAACCAAAATCAAGAGTTGGATGCTTAACTGACTGAGCCAGCCAGGGGCCACTCATTCCCTGATTCTAAAAGGAGCCATATGCCTGCTTCAGCTTGTCCCAAACCGCCCATGTTACGATCTGCAGCACCCAGATCCGCACATGGTCAGGAATGGCCCTGGCCTCTGCTTCTCCATCCTGACTTTGGTCAGTCAGCCAAGCCCATTGATCGATGCTCCCTTAGATCTTTCTAGTCTGTCACCATCTTTTCCCCCTGTTGTTGCCTGAGTTCCCGCCACCATCACCTTCACTCAGAACACCGTAACAGCTGTTAGCTTGTCCACCTGACTCCAGTCTTCCCTTCTCCTGTCCTCTCTTCCCTCCTGCACCGAGTGTACTTTGAAAATGTGGTTTTTCTAAAGAACTTAATTATATTACTTGTCTGTTTGAAACTCTTCAAGATTTCCCATTGCCTTCAGGGTGAAGTCTTAGCCTTCTATGGCTTAGGATCTAGCCCTGGAGCACTACTCTGGTCACTGGTGGCTTCTCCCAAATCTGTGTACTAGCTCTTTGCATTTGTGCAGATCCTGAGCATGCCCCATGGTCTCTTCCCTCTGAGCCTTTGGACGTGTTGCCTGTGCTTAGATGGCTCGGCCTCCTTCTCTTTTGCACCTGACTGACTCTTACTTACTCATCTGATTTCAGCTTAGCTGTCGTTCTGGAAAGTCTTTCCTGACCCTTCAGGCTGTGATCAGTATCTTACTATAAGGCATCCTGCAGGGACCAGGAGACTACATTCCTACTAGTCCAATTTTTTTTCATTGATTTTCTTGGTTTTTCTAAGTATACAATATATTTCCTGCAAATAATTGTGCTTTTATATGAACCTGTTCTCTTATTTCTTTCTTGCCTTTTACTAAGTAGATTTGCATCTCATCCCCATACCACTGTATCAGTCACGTAGCTTTATAACAACTCTTGGCATCTGCAGGTTCTGGGCCTCATCTCTTGTTTTCCTTTTTAATTTATGTTTTCACTGTTCTTGGCCTTATGCTGCACTTCCATATATTTAGAAACAGCTTGTTGAGTTCCATTAAAGAAAGCTCCCTGAGATTTTGATTGTGAGTGCAATGACTCTCTCATTTATTTAGGCCTTCTTTAATGTCTTCCTTATGGTTTTTCCCATAAAGGTCTTTCCTCTCTTGTGCTATATTTAGTACAAGTACTTCACATTTCTGATGGTGTTGTAAATGATGTCCTAAAAAACTCATTTTCCGTTTATTGGTGATATATAGAATGCAGTGGATTTTTGTGTACTCATTTTGTTTTCATCAATCCTGCTAAACTTTGTGATCAGTTCCATTAACTTTATATGTAAACTCTTGAATATGTACAAAATCTTATGTATAAATTATTGCAGGCCCTATGCACTAAATGTTTTTATTTTAGATTCTTAGAGTTCTGCTAAACCTGTAGATCACTACAGCTTAGGACAACGTAGACTGTATTGGTTGAACAGATTATGATGTGCTAGGCTTTTGCTAGATGCTTATGTTTATAAATAAGATTAGTTTGTAATATTCTGTTTTATAGCTATCTTTGTGAGATTTGTGACCCTCGCACTACATTTTACCATATTGAAGAACTTGCCAGCAAAGCCATCTGGCCAGTAATGTTTCTGTGTTTATATTTGTTTGCTTCTTTTTCTGTTTTACCTACATAGCATTAATTTTCCTTCTATTTTAATACATGCAGGATATATTAGGTAAGTGGATTGCCGGGGGAAGAATAGCTTCCATTTTAGGAAGGAAAAGGAATAAGAGAAATTAGCTTCTTTTGACCTACTTAGAATGTATAATTCTTCTGAGTAGCGATTTTTTCAATCCTGGGCTTCAGCATGACATTAATTTAAAAAATGGCTCACTCTGAAGTAATTTAATCCAGTCTCTAAAATGTTAGGCTGAAGAATTTGGGGAAGAAACTTTTGCAGGATAAAATAAGATATTCCAGTGTTATATACTTCCTCTCAAAGAAAAAAGTAAACTTTTGCCAAAATAAGCTTTCATCATAGTTCTGCGGAAATAACTTTCTTATTGAAGAAATGAGGGGTAATTATATTTATTTTTCCCTACTGTTCATTCTGAAAATTTTCAAATCCTCACAAGTTGAAAGAGTAATGTAAGTAATGTAATGAACGCAGATAACCCTGTGGGTCCGCAGGCGTTGGTTTGATAACATTTTGTCAGATCGGCTTTAGTTCGTGCATGCTCTGTGAGAGCATGTGTGTGCCTCTGTGTCATGTGTGTATATGTATAGTAACATATACATACATGCGTGTGTATGTTTGTATTGTGTATAAAATACATACCTTCTTCAGAATCACTTGAGTTACAAGACATGACACTTCACCCATAACTACTTTACCATGTGTCTCTTGAAAGGGTATTCTCTGGCGCTCCTCCATACTCTTAACAATACTCGAGTACTGATGATTCTCTAATGCCATGTAATTCATAGTTTCATAGTCAAGTTTCCCTCACTTGTACCCCAAAACATCCCCTTTAAAGTACTTTATGTGGGGTGAATTTTAGATCTAGAGAAAAGGTGCAAGGATAGTCCACAGAGGTCTTTCACACCTCACCTGCTTTCCCCCACTGTTACGTGTTTAGTTTGTCGATGTGGCCCTATTTGGTTGGACAGATTCCTTGATTGGTGATTTTTGGATGCTATTAAATTTTATTTTTCCGGTTATTTGTTACTGGCATATAGAAATACAGTGGTTGGGCTTTTTTAAAAACATTCACCTTGTATTCTGTGACATTTCCAGATTTACTCATTGGTCCTTGTGGGTTTTTATAGATTGCATAAAGTTTTCTATATACATAATTGTTTAATCGGATAATGACCATTCCACAGAAATCCTAGGGCTTTTATTTCTGTCTTACCTCATTGTACTGTTTAATTAATAGATGTGGTGGGAGCACATCCTTGCTCTGTTATTGATCTTATAGGAGAAAGGTTTATTTCACAACTAAAGAATGAGGTTGGCTGAGGTTTTTCATGAATGCCCTTTATCAGAATGAAGAAGCTCCCTTTTATTCCTGGTTTGCTGAAGAGTATTTTCAATAATAGGTTTAGAGTTTTCTTAAATATTTTTTCCTGCACTTACTGAAATGATATTTTTTCTACTTTATTCTGTTAATGTTGTGAATTACATTGATTTTTTTCAACGTTAAACCAACTTTATTCATGGGATAAATCCAACTTGATGATATATTCTTTTTATATGATTTGATATTACTGAATTTGCTTTGCTAGTGTTTTGTAAAGGATTTTTGCATCTGTGTTCATGAGGTGTATTGCTGTGTACATCTTTAATGTATTTGTCAAGATTTGTTATCAGAGTTAGGTCAACTTCATCAAATCAGTGTAGCAATGTTCCTTTATCCTCTGTTTTCTGAAAGAGTGTGTGTTAGATTGTATTGCTTCCTAAAATTTTTGATAGAATTTATTGGTGAAGTTTTACAGACCTGAGTATTCTTATTTACTTAATTTATTTTATTTTTTTTTAAGGATTTTACTTATTTATTTGACAGAGAGAGATCACAAGCAGGCAGAGAAAGAGGAGGAAGCAGGCTCCCTGCCAAGCAGAGAGCCTGATGCGGGGCTCGATCCCAGGACCCTAAGATCATGACCTGAGCCAAAGGCAGAGGCTTTAACCCACTGAGCCACCCAGGCACCCCTTATTTACTTAATTTATTTACTAGACATGAGCCTGTATAGGTTGCCTGTTTCTTCTTGTGCTTGTTTTGGTAAGTTGTGCTTGTTTTGGTTTTCAAAAAATGTTTCCACTTCCTACCAGGTTTATTAGTATGAAGCTATTAAGGTCCTTTTGATGTAAGTAGGATCTGTAGTGCTGGTCCCTCTTTCATTCCTTTTACCAAGGCTTTGTCTTTTCTCCTTTTTTTCTTATCAGTTTTGCTGGGGGGTTGCCAATTTTATTGACCTTTCAAAGAACCCACTTTTGACTTTATTGAGTTTTCTCTACTTCTCCATTTTGTATAAAATTGATTTCTACTCTTACAATTTCCTTCCTTTGGTTTACTTTGGGGTTTAACTGTTCTTTTTCTAATGTCTTACAAAGATGAGATCACCAGTTTTAGACCTTCTTGTAATATAACAAGTGAAGAAAAACTTCACTTTAACTTGACCTCTAAGCGCCGCTTCAGCGGCATCCCACACATTTTGATACATTATGTCTTCACTGTCATTACTGTGAAAATATTTTGTAATTTCCTATGTCATTTATTATTTGACCCATGGTTAATTAGAAGTATGTTGTTTACCTTCCACATATATGGAGACTTTGTTATTATTTTATTGTTACTTTCAGTTAAATACCATCTCAGTTCAGAGATATATGCTGTATCATTTCAGTCTTCTGCTACTGTTGAGAGTTGTTTGGGCCCAGCATATGGTCTTTCATGGTGAATGCTTCCTGTGTCCCTGAGGGGAATGTGTACCCTGCAGTTGTTGAGTATCGTGTTCAGATCATCTCTACTCTGTTGATGTTTTGTCGATATGTTCTATCAGTTACTGAGAGAAGGGTGTTAAAATTGCCAATAATGATAGTGGAATTATTACCCCCATTTCTATTAAATTTATGCCTTGTGTATTATAAAGCTATATTGTTAGGTTCACGTACATTTAAATGTGTAATGTCTTCTTGATGGGTTGAACCCTTCGTCATTAGGAAGTATCCCTCCTTATCCATTTGTCTTGGTGTCTGCTTTGCCCTCTTTTAATCTAGTCAAACCAGTATTTTCATGTGGTATGATTGCATGTTAATATCTTTTTCTGTCCCTCTATTTTGAACCTGTGTCGTTATTCTGTTTCTGAAAACCACACACTTTATACAGTTGAGTCTTGCTTTTTGTAATCTGACAGCCTCTCCTTTTTAATGGGGATGTTTAATTCATTTATTTATTTTTTAATTTATTTTTTAGAGAGAGAGAGCACAGCAGGGGAGAGGGCAGAGGGAGAGAGAAAATCTCAAGCAGACTCCATACTCAATGCAGAGCCCGATGCGGTGCTTGATCTCACAACCCTGAGATCGTGACCTGAGTGGAAACCAGGAGTCGGATGCTTAAACGTTGAGCCCCCCAGGTGCTCCCAATTTATTTATGATTATGGAACTATGGTTGATTTTAAACCCACTGCCATAGTGATTATTAGCATTCCATTCGTTTTTTGTTTTTCTGACCCTCCTTTCTTTCCATCTTTTGGGTCAATCTGGTATTTTTAAGTATTCCTTTTTATCGACTCTCTTGACTTTTTAAGCTGTGCCATTTTGTGTCATTTTAGTGGTTCCTCCAGAGATCACAGTACGCCCCTTGTACCATCATGTGCATCCAGCGACATGACACAACTCTACAGTGGTGTGAAACCTTACACCAGTGGATTTCCATAGAGCTCTCCCGCCCACTCTCATCTTGTGGTCTTATATTAAATTTCTACATGTGGCATAAAACCCACAACACAGTGTTCTTTTTGTTTCAAACAGTCATTAGCTTTTTCAAGAATTTAGACACATACACATGTGTCTATGGCAATTAAAAATACTGAAAAATTAATTTTCTTCTGTTTACTCATATATATAACTCTGCTGTTTCTGGTGCTCTTCTGTCCTTTCTGCAGCCCCCGTGTGTTTAACCCGGTGTCCTTTCTCCTCAGCTTGAAGAACTTTCTGTAGCATTTCTTATAACACAGATCTGTTCAAGATGATTTCCCACAGCTCAGTGTGAGGAATAGATCTGCTTCCCCTTCATCTTTGCTGCCTGTGGTTCCTTTGCTGCCTGTGGTTTCCTGCCAGGTGTTCCTTTCACTACTGTGGAGATTCTCCATCCATTGTCTGTTGGTATCCATGTTGGCTCTAAGGCCACAGCATTTGTCTCGCTGTTGCCTCCTTGTCACGTGTTGATTTTTCTGTGCCCATCCTGCCTGGGGACCCCTGGGTTTTGGGGTAACACGCATCTAGGAATCGATCTCCCCTCCCTCCCCATTTCCTCTGTCCTGTTTTCTGTCTCTTCCCCCCGTAACTGGAGTTATGCTTATGTTAGTGTGTTTTATGTGTTCCCCCAGGTCTCACATACTCTGTTCTGTATTTTTTGGTTTTGTTCTTTTAATCTTCTTTTGTTTTGTTTCAGTTAGGCCACTTTGTCATGACCTGTCCTCAGCCTGACTGGATGTCTCTGCTGTACCCAGGCTGTTGTTCCACTTGCTTAAGTAATTCTTCATTTCTCTTATCTGGACGTGGAGATCCAACTAAATGCTGTTCACCCGCAGAAGTGGTCATGCGCCCACTCGTTCTCGTGTGCCCCTTCTTGTGCTGGGGGCTCTGACTGAGCAGGCTGAAAGCTTTGTGGCAGGCATAGTTACATTTCCCATCTCTGCTGCCTACCATTCTTTTGGGAAGCGATGGAGGCTTTCTTCCAGAGGGGCTCAGGACCTGAGCACTTGAAGGACCCTGGAGATACCTTCATGCCTTGCAGCTGAGCCACCAGCCTTCTGAACCCTGGGAGATTCCCCACTGCTCTCCACCTAGTGGCAGCATTTTTGCACCTCTGCTCTTCAGGCCTGACTGCTTTCTGCTTCTCTCTAGACCTCTCTCCATCCCTTAGCCTTCCCCCTTCCATCTGTCACAGGTGGTTCTTCTTCCTGTCACTCAACCATTGCTCTCTTCTCTTCATTCAGGTTTCTTTGCATCTTAAGCTTTCTGATGGCTTTTAAAAAAGCTTGTTTAGCCCTCCTGGCTTGTGTGTGTGGTTAGGGTGACAGATCGGAGGTCCCCTTCACTACCTAAGGAAGTAGAAGTCTGTCCCATGGGCTTTCATCCCATTGTTACTGATAACAATGGGGGGATTTATTTTTAACCCAGTTATGTAACTAAGGAATTGTCTTCAAATATTGATGACTTGGTTGTTTCCCGCTCTAATTTCTTTTTTTCTTTTTACTAATTATAAAGTAAAAAAAAAAATAATTTAGGAGGGGTAGTGGAAAAATCACATTTGACTGGTTTTACTGCAGTAAAGCCACAAAAGAACATACCTTGGAACTGACTTTCAAGTAATTGTAATTATGAACTTGTGGCCTTATCAAGTGCTGTGTGAAGTAAATGGCACCTGTGATTCAAAAAATAGGTCTTAGAGACACAACAATAGAAAAATATGTTAATATAGGAATAGTTTCAAGGCCAGTTTATTTTGGGAGAAAACAGTTCGGCTCTAAAGTGTTGTTTGGTCTTATTCCTGTGTCTTCTCTTCTGTGATAAACTCACCTATTGTTGTTTGAGTTCTCACTCTACCACTTAAAAGAATGTCAGGTTTTTTTGTTTTTTGTTTTTTTTTAAGAATGTCAGTTTTATTTAAGCAACCAGTTTATAGCGCCATTTTTCTTGTATAAAGTGTAGTGTCAAAAAGATGCCATGCACAGTCACACTGTAGCTCCCTGCGAGAAAGTGAAACCTAGGAAGTAGATTGATTTGTGATTTTTCTTACTTTTGCTGAAAACTGTATGGTCAGATTCCAGAGTGTTTCTGAAAAGCTGCACATGGAATGCAAAGCAGAAATGGTGACACCGCTGGTGACGAATCCTGGACATGTGTGCATCACGGACACAAACCTATATTTTCAGCCTCTCAACGGGTACCCGGTAAGGAGGGCCACAGGGTCAGATGGGGAGCTGCTCCAGCACTGGAGTACTCATCTTTCCCGGGAACTCGACCTCACAGTTACAGTGTTCTCACAGTTTGGCGAGGATCGAAATCGCTCCCCCTTCCCTCCAGCAGCTCTGTGTTCAGCAGGCTTCCCTATGTCATCCTAATGCCCCCTCATCCAGATTCGAGCTCTTTTGAGCTCTTTCCAGGTATCCTGGGGTTCCTTGCTCTCACTGTGAGAAGAAACCCTGCCCCCCCCCCAATTTTAGTGAAGAGTTGTTAGAGGTTTATACCTTTCTCCTCAGAAGCACTTCTGGAAAAGACCAATGAAATGTACTAAAATTAAGGGTATTTTCTATATATCTACATTTGCACTCATATATGTGGTATTTCATGTTTCTCTTTACTGAGGAGCAAAATCAGTAGATACAAGTCTGTCACAAGTAGTATGATGGGGTCCCCTGCCAGCCAGAGCCAACACACCTCTGAAGAGGCTGTCCTCGAGCAGCTGTGGAGTTTCTGCCAAGATGGTGGAAACAGTTTCCTCTTCCACAATGACTTTAGATTTACTGGCCCAGATAGTAAAGATAAACTCGGATTTCCACAGTAAAATCTATAAAGATATGTCGCTATATCTAGAGCTGAACACTTTTTGGAATGGTTCATTAGAAGAACAGAAATGCTAATACGCTCTGACAGTGCATTGGACAGTTTGGCAGGGCAGCTTGAAGAACGTGTTTTCTGTCATGGGAGGCTCCGTCCTGAAAATTCTCCGCCAGGTGGGTCAGTCATTCTGTCCCTAAAACACTTAATACTTTTGTGGGAAAACTGGTGCTATGACAATTCTGTCCACCAGGTGGCAGGGCACCCTCATCAAACCCTCCCATAGACATTACACCGTACTGGTTTAATAGTTGGCTTGACCACTACTGTTACTATAGCTTGGGTCAAAAACTTTGGGGATGATACCTGAGTATGTGCTGGAGCTTCAGAACCCATAGTGTGAACCTGTATCCTCTCCCAAATCTCTGGGCTAGGATCCTTGGCAAGTCATCAGGCAGTTTCCACAGTTCCACATGTGGGCTTTTCTTCTTTCTCACGTGAGGAAAGGTGGATGTGTCACTATTTAGCCAATCTCAGTGGCTTTCCTAACCTCATTCTCCTCTTACTAGTGCTTTAAACCTCTCGAGAAGCAAGACAATTTTTTTCCTCATAAAGAAAATTTTAGAGGCCCTGCTTAATATTAGAGCTGTTTATGAGTCTTAATACAATGTAGTTGTTACAGAGATAAAGAACAGGATTCTAAAAAAATATGTACTGTGTCAGTTCTAAGAAAATCTTTGATCTGTAAAAAGATAGCAAAATTCCTGAGAGGTTATCTGTACCAGCACTTTAGTATCCCTTATCACTCAGCAACCTTGCAGGAGTCTGAATGATAGATCAGTGCACTAGCATTTTGGGGGTCCTGAGTGAGGATAGGGAGATTTGTCCAAGGTCATAAAGTTAGTGGAAAAGGGAAGACCAGGGCATAAAATGAGAAATGCCTTTTTCTGAGAGCTGCCTTTCCAATTGTTCACATGTAACATGTCGGGAAGTCAAGATTTGGCCACTTTTTCACTTTTCTGATACCAAAGGGCAGCTTGTAATTGTGTCCAAATGTTGATGTTTGAGATTGTCTTTCTACTTTTAAAGAAACCCGTGGTCCAGATAACACTCCAGGATGTCCGCCGCATTTACAAAAGGAGGCACGGCCTCATGCCTTTGGTGAGTTCCTGTGGGATGTCACTTCTCAGTGGATGATTGTCATATCCTCAGTTTAGCCAATGGTATTGACTTGTAAACACTCATGGCATTTCTGAAAAGTACAAGTTTGTTGTAGTGTAAGCACGTTGTCTCCAAGTCTTTCTTTTGGGTGAACTGTGTGCACGCATACATACACCATGCACATATTCGTACAAACACACACATATACGTGCATTGCTGAATCAAATCTGTATGTGGAGAATGTAAATAAGTAAGACCTACATATAAAAAATAGAGATCTTTAATTGAAAAGCTTACGTAGCTTGTTTTGAGATTGCAAGGTAAATACAGTGCTATTTATTTTCCTGTTTTCTTACTGAATTTACAGGGCTTGGAAGTGTTTTGCACAGAAGACGATCTCTGTTCTGACATCTACCTAAAGTTCTATGAACCTCAAGATAGAGATGACCTCTATTTTTATATTGCCACGTATCTAGGTATGGCGCTCACCCTTCATTGTATCTGTTCATATGAGGGTAGTTCAACTCCTAAGTACCTGGGATCGGAAATAGGAGAAGAGAAATACTGTATCTAGAATCACCTATCTGGGTCTACCTATTTCGTCTTATAAGGAACTAGGGTTGGCAAAATAGTATTTTAAAAACTAAACCATAATTTCATGTAAGTGAGATTTGGCAGTAGTTCACTCCAAATGTGTGTTTGAAAAATTCTTGATAAATATATTTAAATGTTTTTTATATTTTAACAACCCCCAAGTTGAATGGATTATAATGAATCCACCTAATTATATTTCTGTTCAGTCATGTCTAGATTCGTTTATGGAAACCAAGACTTGGTTTCTTAATGTGAAGCAGTGAGTTGTCCGTCATGTGTTTCTGATCATTAACTGTTGTCTTAATCATGAAGCTGGAAAACAACACAGAAGGAACACATGAGCCTCTGTACTCAGTATAGCACCATGGGACTTGATTTGCTTTTAATTAAGAGCAGTCTTTTAATTAAATCAGTCTTCCATAAAAATGTGAATTTTCCCACCTTTATCAGAAAGAACACTTGATTTTTCTTTTTAGGCATAAACATATGAAATTATATGCTTGAATTATTCTTGCTTACAGAGTTGCTAAATGGGTTGATTTTCAAAAACAGATGTTGGGATTTTACTAATGCCATCTTAACTTTGTTTGCTGTTCTTACTCCCTTAGAAATGGAATTTTCCCTCAGAAGAATAGTTTATTTTCAATAAGGAGTATATTTTATTTTATAATAGGCTTAGAGTTCAATTTTTTTCTTCTCACATTAAAATATTATATTTAATTTAATGCCTAAGTATAGTTCTGATACAATTTGACTGTTATTTCCTGCCTCCTGATTAAATTTTTTTTTCATTTTATTCCTCTAACTATGTAACAAGATTACAACAAAAAATTCAACTTTCATGGTGAGTCCTAAAATCTCAAGTCAAAACACTTGCCATGACCTGAAAACCTGTTTCTTAAACCTTATTCCCACTGATCTTATTTTCAGGTTGGTCAGACTTTCTCTGAGATATTGTGAGTGTAGGAAATGAGAATAAGTGTTTTGAGTTTTTAAGCTCTTTCCTCATAGCTGGTGAGAGAAGAAGCTTGGTAAAAGTAAGTTAAGGATAAAATATTGAATCAATAGATGAGTTAGGTAAGTTGCTTGGTGGAGCCAACCAAACACCGAAAGCAGAATTTTCTAAACAAAATAAAACAGTTGAGTCACTTTATGCTCTCTGAGAGGAAAGCTCTCCTTGGTGCCACATACTCTGTGATTCCGTGGTTTCTGAGGGTATTCTTAGGGGGGAGGGGGAGACTTTCTGGTTCTTCTCCTTTGAGAAATCATGTTTTCCTGCCAGAGACCTTTTTCTCTTTCAGCAGGTTCTTTTCTTTACCTCACTCCTCATGTGCCTACATAATACATAGACATTGGCAAATCTGTGGGTAGTAGACCTCTTCCCGATCTAAAAGAAAACTCTTACTGTTTTTGTTTTGATTTCATAAAAAATGGAGGAAATAAGCTTTTACAAATGGTCATGGCTTCTTAAAGGCATTAAAACTCAAGCTCTTTGTATATTTTCAGGTTATATATAATATAGTAAATATGTGTTACCAAGTAATATGTACATATTTGCTCCATACCTTCATATATGTTTTATATCGTACATTTAAATATGTAATAATATTCCCTCCTGGTGAATATCCTTGGGGATACTCATACTTAATGCAACAGCTATTTGGTGAAAACCAGCCAGAGCCTACTTTTCCTTTTCTTAAAATGTATTTTTCAAAAAATGCACTGAAGAATCCATTTATCTAGTTTTGGGGGCACTTGGGTGGCTCAGATGGTTGGGCATCTGCCTTCCCCTCAGGTCATGATCCCAGGGTCCTGGGCAAGTCCCTCAATAGGCTACCTGCTCAGTGGGGAGCCTGCTTCTCCCTCTCCCTCTGCTGCTCCCCCCTCACTCTGTCTCTCTGTCAGATAAGTAAATAAAATCTTAAAAAAAAAAAAATCAAAAAAACCCCCCAAAACATCTAGTTTTTACACACTCAGTAAAACGTAGCCAGTGGTTGCCAAGTTCAGTGGTAACCCACGGGCCCTGTCCTCCTCAGAGCACCACGTCGCAGAGCGCACGGCTGAGAGCTACACACTCCAGTGGCAGCGCGGGCACCTCTCCAACTACCAGTACCTCCTGCACCTCAACAACCTGGCGGACCGCAGCTGCAATGACCTCTCGCAGTACCCCGTGTTCCCGTGGATAATCGACGATTACTGCAGCGCCGAACTGGGTAAGTGCCTCCCAGCCCAGTGTTAGAGGAATGCAGACAGACGTTCTGATTGTGAGGTGTCAACCGATTCGAACCCATCTGCATTTCTGTACTAACATTTGGGTTGCTAGTTTCCATTCTGCAGTACTGGGTCAGTGCTAAGTTGTATGGGGTTTGTAGGTGTTTTCTCCACAAGCTCTTAAATTCTTTTAAATCTTAAAAAAAGGACTCACAGACTTCTTGAAAGACATGCCCAGAAAGTAGGCGTATGTTTCTAAGCCGTATGATTATTACCTGTAGTGACCTCATTTGAAATATCTAAGTTTTTCACTTTGACAAGTGGTTTCGGGTTGTCATATTGTTTTAAAGTTCATAGTCAAAAATGTGATTGCCAAAAGTAATAATTATTTATTCTAGAACATTTAGAAAGTACTGAAATATTTAAAGAAGGAAAGAAAAATCACCAATGATTACATTAATGCAAATCATTTTAATCTTTTGGTATATGTATTTCTCTCATTATTTTAACAAAAATATGACTATGTTATAATTCGATTTTGTAATGCTCTAAATTATATATTATGAACGATAAATTCCTTTTGACAGTTCACTAATTGAACCCTTACACTTGAAAGAAATAACAGACTTTCTGGGAATATGAGAATTTATTTCTCTGATAATATTCAGTCCCCAATTCTCAAATTATGTTATTATCACACAATAATAATGTTCACTATAGTTCAAACTTCAGCAAATCTTGGTAGGAGAATACTGACTTTTAAAATATGCTTATTTTTTGTTGTTGTTTTCCTCAGAATATAGCTTTTTTTAAACCAGTCAAATTTTTTTATTATGTTAGTCACCATACAGTACATCATTAGTTTTTGATGTAGGGTTCCATGATTCATTGTTTGCATATCACACCCAGTGCTCCATGCAATACGTGCCCTCCTTGATACAATAATCAGGGCATTTTCAAATTAGAGATACTACTCTTGGGTGACTTGCTGACTTAAAACTAAAGCCCTAACCCTTACAGTTATGTAAGTGAATATCAGAAATACTATAATTCTGATGGGTCTATCTCAGTTTTTAAAAATTTTTTGTGGAAATAAATCTGTGCATGTGTATCCATGGGGGGTAATATTATTAAGTTTGCTTGCTTTATTTTAATTAATTCATTTTTTAAAAATGTATTTATTTCTACAGATTTGTCAAATCCAGGAACCTTCCGGGATCTTAGCAGGCCGGTAGGGGCCCTAAACAAGGAACGGCTGGAGAGACTCCTGGTATGTGGATCTGGGATGCCTGGCTTCTAAGCAGCTCCCTGAGCCATGGCCTGTTTTTATAGTAAGGGAAACTCATTTCTCCCCCAAATTAGGGGAGGTCTCTGCTGAGTGACTAGAAGATCTACATCATATTTTTTCTTACTCCCCTCTCTGCCTTCTGCCCTCCCCCTTGAGTTCAGCTGTTCACCCACCCACCATTTGCATCTTCTGCCTGCAGTTCAGGAAGTAGGAGGCTGAGCTGATCACAGGTTGACTGATTCAGTGCTCAAAGGTGCTCCCTGGTAAATTGCGCAAGAGACGCATAACATCCCTTCTGTTCAGTCCAGCCCAACATTGTTCCCACCGAGCCAAGAAAAGCAAAATACTTGTCACAGGAATACTGTGTTCACAGTTTTTTTTCCTCCTCCTCTTCTCCTTTTCCCACTTAAGAGAGAAAGGATGTAATGTGCCCGTGCCATGACTACTGTTACTGTTTTCCTTGTCCTTTGCAGACTCGCTACCAGGAGATGCCAGAGCCAAAGTTCATGTACGGCAGTCACTACTCTTCACCGGGCTATGTGCTCTTTTATCTTGTGAGGATCGGTAAGATTCTGTGTTAGTGCTCCCAATACAGTGTGGTTTCTCATGGATTCGTCAGGGATTCTGTTATCTCACCTAACTCTGATTTCCCCTCTAGCGCCCGAGCACATGCTGTGTCTGCAGAATGGAAGATTTGATAATGCAGATAGAATGTTCAACAGGTTTGACCCAATGCTTCACCTACCAGTTCTTAAACTCTCTAATTATAAACGTACCCTATGTTTGCTTCGAAAAACCGGATTCACAAATGTCAAGAAATGTAAAGAATCGCTGATTGGTACATCTGTTCCTTTCAGGCTTTTCTAGTCGTGTGTGTGTGTGTGTGTGTGTGTGTGTAAGAACATTGTTTAATTACAGCTTTTGCCCTGCCTGCTGTACCCTCGTTGTATTAGATGTTGTTTTCCCCATATATCAGATGTTCTTCAAAACAGTGACTTTAAATTATTGTATCACATCCTAATGTATGCCATAATTTAAGTATTTTAATTGTTTCTCTGTTGTTGGACATTTAGACTGTTTCTGACATCTCCTTATTCCAAATAATTCTGCTGTGAATTGAGTATAATTTCCTGTGAGTGTTTAAATAACTTTTTTAATTATAAAATTAATATTTCCTTGCCAAAAAAAAAAAAGTCAGAAAATTGAAGAAGAAAATTAAGTTCACCTGGCCTCCCACCACGTTGAGATAGTATTCATTGTTCATCTTTTGGTCTGTGTCTCCCCAGTCTTTTTCTAAGCTGTATGCAAGTTTAATCCCTTCTGAAGTGAGCTGTGGTTTGCCATGTTTAAGCAGTAGCCTATGTTGGCCCTTCGATGAGGCAGTATGTGATTGGCGGCTCACGGCGTGGGCTTGGAAACACCCTGTCTGGGTTCTTGTCCTCACCCCGTGTCACTCCCTATATGAGCTCAGAGAGGGCGTCTCTTCTGTCAAAGGGGAATCCTCATACAGATGTTGAGAATTATGAGTTAATGAGAGAAATGAGTTAAAACAGGTGAAGTGTAGGACAACACTTAGGCGCATAGACGCCCTTTGGTTGCTATTTCTAGACCCAAGACTTCAGATCAGTTGATTTTTTTTTTTTTTTTGTATCTAGTATTGCAGAAACTTGGAAAAACTGTTTGGATGGCGCAACAGATTTTAAAGAGGTAAGCAGTTAATAGAGCTAATAATTCACTGGACTTGTGGTTTCTTACTGCTTTAAAAAATGTTTTTTGCTATTCTTCCCCACCCTCTCACCCCCCCCCCAAACTTTCAGTTGATTCCAGAATTCTATGGTGATGATGTCAGCTTTTTAGTCAATAGTCTGAAGTTGGATCTGGGAAAGAGACAAGGAGGGCAGATGGTCGATGATGTGGAACTCCCACCCTGGGCACGGAGTGAGTACCACCTTGGAGTTTCAGCGGTTCTTCACCTGGGGGAGGGGGGCCCTTCAGTATTGTGATTTAGTAGCCTTGATTTTTTAAAATAACAGTATAATTCTCTATGTAAATGAAGCACTATCAGTCCTGTTCCAAATCAGAACTAGTCTGTGAGTCTATGACCTAAAAACATTGATACATATTTGAAAGGCCTGAATGTTGGGAAAGTGATCTTTGTCACTCCCCTTCCCCTGCCAGAATGTATATTTTATATGATGGGGGCGAAAAGCCTCATTAAGAAATATGTGCTTCTTGG
>CM052798.1:103933867-104003249 GCA_028533885.1 Nasua narica | reverse complement strand
GTCAGGTACTGAGTAACAGAGGAGGAAGGACATCTGCCTAAAGAACCCCAACTTCACCCCGATCCCCAGAGGTGTTTTTCTAAAGTCTTCCAGTGTTAGCATGGACTCTCCACCCCACTCACTGATTCCAGTTACAACTCAATCAGAATGGGATAGAAGAGCACCCCCCTGCCCCCCCTTCCTCTGAAGGGCCCCAGGGCATCTTATGAATGGAGCAGAAAGAAACCAGCTGCAGCACACCCTCCTCAGGCTCCTTCTTACCTGCCGCTGGGCTTCGGTTGTGTCAGCTGCTTCAGAGGAGCCTGCAGGGCAGGCCCAGCCAGTGCAGGGTAGTGCAGGGTGACTGGCGGGCAGAGGGACAGAGGTGCTCACCAGCAAATACCTGGAGATAAGAGGCTGTCTCACCTGCCAATTGGCTTCTGCTCAGCGAGAGATAACTCGAGTTGATATTTATTGCCGTTGGTTTTTATTGGTCTTTTTTTGCAAAGTGACCATGAGTTTCTTTGAATAGAAGTTCCAGGTTGTTGAGTTTTTAAGAGTCTGTGCAGAGCATCTATTATAACCAAACAGTACCCCTTTCAAGAGAGTTTCTCATCTCTTTTTTTTTTTCAGTATTTCATCCCCTGACCTACGAAGGAGGCGTAGACTTGAACAGGTACCTATACGTCTAGAAGGAGTTCCTACTTGAGTTACGAAAAACTTCTTTGTCTAAATGATGAACGCAGCTCTTTGATCATAAGAAGGTGTGGAAATTTTACAGTGCATTATATCTTGCTTTCCCCGTGAGGTAAGTCACCGAGCCTCAGAAAATTCTCTCAAGATCTGTGACGAGGCTCGGACTGTCCTGGCACAGAGCCACTGTTCCTGTTTGAGGGTTAAACATCTCTGCCATTGAGCCGCGTCGTTTGACCTTGGTGCTCTAGGGGGCCTCGAACCTCGTGGTTCACTGCATTACTTGTGTTCTGTCCCAAAGCATCGAGGACCCTGACGAGAAAGTGGCCATGCTGACCCAAATCCTGGAGTTTGGCCAGACGCCAAAACAGCTCTTTGTGACCCCACATCCTCGACGGATCACCCCAAAGTTGAAAACTGTCTCGCAGACCTGCGGTACTGATGACCCCACGGCAGATTCTCCGGGTGAGTGTGTAGGAGAGTAAACGTGAGCACCTGTGGCTCCTCTTTTCTGATTCCAATGTTCCTCAGGGTTCTGAGGAGCAGGTGAGCCGTGAACGGCTGCATGGCCCAGGGTGGGTGTGTTGGGGCACCCAACGGCCATTCTTCTGAAAAACAACTCCCACAAGCCTGTTTTTGTTGTTGTTTCGTTTGTGTTTTATCTACTGATTTTAAAGAAAATCAAGTGACTTTTCTTTCCTGGTGGCATTACCCCCTTTCCACGAGACTTGGCAGTATTTTGTGGTTGTTGTTGTTGTTGTTGTTCTCCTTCTCCTTTTCTGTGGTTTTCCAAGCCAGTGTTTGATACTTAGCCCTTCTCTTTCACACTGGCCCATCCTGGCCATGCGGCTCCCATGGTCACCCTTGGCCCAGCTCTCTCCCAGAATGACTTCCGCCATCCCTCACTCTCCTCCTCCTTCCCCACATACAGATCTTGAATTCAGGGTGTTTGGTTTTCTTTATTTGATTCGTTTCCTTAGTCATTTGACAAACATTTACAGAGTCTCTGTTGTGTGCCCGGCACGTGCTTGGTGCTAAAATGAACTTGACCCCGTTATCACATCTAGTATTTGGAGAAGGAGGAAAGAATACTCCCCTTCACCCAGTTATCAGTGTTTCACATTTTACGTAGAACAGCCTCAGGCCACAGGCTCCCAGGAGGAGTCTGACACTATGTGGAACCTTGGGAGCAAAGTCCCATGATTTCTTATCATCTACACTCCTGTCTGTCCCAGGCACCCGGGGACCTCGTAGGTGCCCAGAGCGGAGTACTCTCTCAGGCCGGGAGGAATAGCTCACAGGGGCCTGGGATCCAAGACTAGCCAGCAGTTCTTCTCTAAGAGATAATGCCCCACGGGGTTCAGTCATAAAGACCATGAGATTATCTTGTGATGCCTCTTAAACCCGTGCCCCGCTTAGTCACCAGGCTCATGCCACCGTCTTGTGATTATACTGGGGAGCAAATTGCCCCAGACAGGAGGGACTGCTTCCCTCGTCCTGGCCAGGGCCCTTGTAGCTTGGAACGCGAGTCTGCTTTCTCCCCCTCGAAGCAAAAAGGAAACCACAGCATTTCTAGGGAATAGTCAGGCTCTTGCAACGATTACTGACAAGGAAATAGTTACTCAGTCTTGTGTTTCCTGAAGTTCCTAAGGCAGGGGCTGAATGAAAACTTCAAGAACACTGGTAAGAGTATAAAAAGACTTCGGTCTTCAAAGATACTTTTCAGTCTTTCTCCCTAGGATTTTATGTTTTTTAGATTATACATTTTATCATTTTCCCTTGATGAACGTGGAGCTCCCCAGCACATTTCAGATTAGTTCTGCTACCGTGGGGCACTGTGTTTCCTTGGTCGTTTGGTTACAATAGAAAATTCTGTGGCCCTGATGCTTGTTGTCTCTGGTGCTTGTTAATAATTCAGTGACTCACTTGGCAACAATTTGATGTAGTCTCTCCAGGTGAAGAGTCTTTTGAAGACTTGACCGAAGAAAGTAAAAGCCTGGCCTGGAATAACATCACCAAACTGCAGTTACACGAACAATATAAAATCCACAAAGAGTAAGATTGCCCCTCTGCCGTCCTTGCCGAACCTGGGGTCTTGGCCTGGAGTGACACTGTTTTGCGTGGAGTCAAGGGGTGGAAATTCCCTTTCCGTGTTGCCTTGATGGGTTTTCTCCTCCCACAATGTCTGTGGTGATCAGCCAGGTGAGGTCAACATGGCAAGGGGAACTTTGGCACAGAGTGGATTTATGTCAGCCTTCCATGCTGTCATTTCTCCCCCTGGTCCTTCTAGAGCCCAGGACGGGGTCCACGGCCAACAGGTAGTTCTGTGCCTCTCAGACTGGGGTACACAGCCCCTCGAGTCTTTGATGGGAGAAACATGGTAGATCTTCCCCAAGGGCTGAATTCACAGATATCGTGGGGGAAAATGTGTCCTTTTAGAAGTTGACAACAAGTATGCGGAGAGAGATCAAAGGGTGAAGTTCACAGGAGTTTTAAAAACAAGACCCATACTTTCAAAAGAAGGGCTTGTTATCAGGCCCGGAGGCATTATGAGTGTTTAGACTTCCCCCATTAAGGATAGTCACACATTTTGGTAGGAAGACTTGAGAAGCACTGACCTCCCCGAGCCATCCCGTGACAGGTGAGAAAAGCCAGGCTCAGAGATGGGCCTTTTGGCCTGCTCCATGACGTCCTGACAGAAACCATGGGTCACGGGCGGGTCTGAAGGTCCCAATCTACTTCAGATCCAAGGCTTGGGATCTGAGCACAGCTTCCTGCCAAGACTTACATCGTTCCACCTCATTCATTGTAACCGTGGCTTTCCTTTTCTCAGCTTCTCTAAGTGACCCACAGAGAGAGGCCTTATCCTCCCAGGCAGCGTTGACATGAAGAACCCATAAAAGGAAATGGTAGCACCAGACAGTGGTATCCCCACTGAACAGAGGCTCGGTGAATTCGATTCAGCAGCGAAGCAAGTGAAGTGTTTGTAAAGGAGAGTTTCAGTCATTCCAGGGATAGTCAGATAAGGTGGAATTGAGGAGAAGCAGATGTCACGGCATCGGAAAGATGTTCGACTTCGACTATGGCAGCTAGGGAAGCCGGGATGGGGAATGGTTTTTTGGCTGCAGGTCCCGCCGAAACAAAAATTCAAAGCTCCCAAGCGATGATTTGGTCGTGGCAGGTGTAATGTGTGTGAGACAGATCCAGCAGACAGGCTGTGACGAAAAAAATACAGACACTTGGTAAAATGAAATCAGACTTGAAAAAGGTGAGTGTCCTGGCATGTGGTTGTTGGTAACTTATAAACCTCTGTCTCTAAACAGGGCGGTTACCGGAATAGCCGTCTCTTGCAATGGGTCTTCTGTCTTTACAACCTCACAAGGTAAGTTTTCCTGCCTGGACAGTGGTTCCTTGGAACTGCAAAGAATCCAGGTTTCCTAATTCTTGGTCAAGGATTGCACTTGGGTGTGCTGCCTCCATGACTTCTGAGCTATTCGGGGCATTTAGCAGAAAATGTCACTGTAGTTTGCGAGAAACAATCATGAGATTACTTTTCTGTTGCTGAGGAGGTTTCCAGAAATTTCAGGGACAGGGAGGGCACAAAGAGCTTCCTCCCCGGCTCCTTGCTGGGCAGGAGGTGCGCGGGCTCGCTGTGGGTCCTCCGGAACCCCGAACAGCCGGGCAGCTGTGGGGTGCAAGCAGGGTGCAGCCAGGGCGCCCCAGGGCACCATGTGTGGGAGCATAGGCAAGTGCCCCTTTGCTGTTAGGTGTTGCAATTGTGTCACGGGCTATGTATTTCAGGGCGTTTGTTGCAGAATTTTGCTGGAAATCTAATGCACACTTCATTAATGTTCTTCTGTGTTATCGGATTCTTAGTCATTCTGCTTAGGTTTTAAGACAGCTCACTCTGACAGTTAAGTAGCCGGCTGTTTTGCGGGGGATTTGTCCCTTAGCCTTATCGGAGGAAATTACGTGTTTCATCGATTAAGTCTGGAAATGGTGCTATCCAGCCAAACCCTTCTGTAGAAGTCAGTGTTACCGCTCTCAAGTTCTCTCCCGCTGGCTGATTATCTGTAGCATGTCCTTCCTCACTCTTCCTCACTCTTCCTCACAGCCTCAGGATGCATAGAACAGAATTTTGCACAAAGCATAGATATTGGTTCTACTGTAGGCCAAAGGAAGTGACGTGCGGGACACACGCCGGGCCCCATTGGGGTCAGCAAGACAGTGCCCTGACAGAGGGAAGCAATCCACCTTCTCCCAGGATCCTGCCCCCTGAATGTGCCAACATCGTCACACGACACTGAATGCTGTATCGTGAAAGCATTTTCTCTCTAAAGCTTTATCAGCAAGCAGAGCCTGTGTTCTTAGCTGGATCTGTCCACCAGGGTTTAAGTCCCTCAGCCTCGTGTACTTGTATGACCTTGTAAAGCATGAGTTTGGGGAGCATTGAGGCTTGAAACCCCTGATGCTCATTAAGCATGATATCCCCTCTGTAAATTTACCAAGTGAATGGGAAGAGGGTTTTTTTTTTTTTTATTAAAGTCAGAAGACTTTGGTTTTTTCTGTTTATTCCGTTACTAACTTGTAGTACTGATCTATGCGTATCTTGATCATCACCCCAGGGTGACCTTCCTTCCTCACACACGCGATCTATGTTTGGCTGCGTGGACACTTGGGGGGCTCGGCTCCAGCCGGCTTTCAGCAGGCTCCCCTCTAGGACGGGCATGGAGTCATTGGGTTTGAGAACAGCATTCTCACACCCTGGGCTGGCTTATGGCTTCCTATAGGATCCCCCAAATTCATAAGCTGCAGGAGTCTTTGTGGTGACAACTCAGAAATGCCTGATAGGAAGGGTATTTTTCAGAGTCAGCAGCATGGTCGGGAAGAAGCTCAGAGTTGAGATTGCCCCAAAGAGTAAAGTTCAGGTAATGCTATGTTCACCCCCCAGACTTTGTTTCCAAGCTGAATGCCGGAGAGTGTTTAAGCTTGAAGTCTCAGGACTCACTGCATGTGTTGGTGTTGCAAAAATGAGGTTGAAATGTTAAATTTTACTATACAGAAGAAATTATTTCAAGCTTATTCTGGCCTTTATCATGGTGTGTTTGCAAATTAAGAAATGTGTTACTTGTTTCAAATATGGGATGTTCGGAGCTCATTGTCATTTTTGCAAGTCTTGGTTCCCAAGAGATTGCTTTGCTGTATTTTTTTAAGCTTCTGTCAGGCAAGGAAATTTTAATGCCTGCTTTATTATTCTTTAGGAAGTCAGTGGTTGCCTCATAAATGCTAATTCAGTGCAGGGGTATCACACCATAATTGGACTATTTGTTAAAAAAAACATGTTGTCACGATTTTTGTTGTTTATAATTTAAAATTGCTATATTACTCCTTTTTAACTTTTTTTTTTAAGATTTTCTTTATTCATTTGAGAGACAGAGAGCACACAAGCAGGGGGAGGGACGGAGGGAGAGGGACTCTTGGCTGAGCACGGAGCCAGATGCGGGACTCCATCCCAGGACCCTGGGGCTATGACCAGAGCCAAAAGCAGATGTTTAATAGACTGAGCCACCCAGGTGTCCTCTTTAACTTTGAGCTTCTGTCAGTGACTCGGCCCGCTCTGGGTTCAGTCATGCTGAAATGTGAGCAGCATTCTGGGCCTGGGCTGGGTATGCATCAACTTCCTTGTCATGAGGTGACAGGTCACTGGATGGGGCCCCAGATCCTCTGGCCACACCTCCGAACCTCGCTCCTGCTGCCTGCTGGCCTCCACTGTTGTTTGTACTCTGTAAGGGTCGGGAATCTTACTCATGTGTTTACCTTCTCATCATTAAATCAGATTCCACCTTGAAGATGTTCTCCAAGGAATCCAAAATGCTACAAAGAAGTATATCATTTTCAAATATGGTGAGTTCGTTTTAGTTTTAAACTAGTGGTGCGATGGAAATTCTTGTAGCACTTTGTTTCATACACACATGATGGCCCTTTGTTTCTCCCCAAGCAACTGGGTTTATTCCTGTGTGATGTCTACAGAATGTCTCAGTGACATTACTTCTAAATGCATTTTAAAAATTTTTCAGGGCTTCTCTTTCTCAAAATACAGTGATTTTGCTTGTAGCCTAGAAAACTGAAAGTGCCACGCAGTAGAATTCCCTTTAATGAGTCTTGCCTTTTCTGGAACTGTCAAACTAAACATGTCTGTGTTTTTTAGATAATGTGTGCATTTCTGAGTGGATAGGACCCCAAATTCTAGAAAACCAATTCTTCTGAAAAAACACATTTTATTGTTAATGTAAACCATCCGAATGGTTTTGAAAGAATTTTGGAAGTTCTCCCTATCTGTGGGAAGTCTGTAATCCAGAGAGGCTCCTTGAGAAGAACACGCAGCCCAGCCTCCCCTCCTGATTTACCCGTGTGAGGATTTCCTCCAGCCCGGAGCCGTGAGGGCCTTCCAGAGCCCCTGAACATCCGCACCCTAGACCCATGTGCCCTGGACACGCTTCGACTTGCTCACATTTGGGATGAAACTAAGCATCTGGATTAGCTGGTTGAAAATTAGCTGGTTGAAAAAAAACGTCCCAAATAATGAGGAAGGCCAGAATAAGGCCAGAATAAGCAGAATTTGACCATTAATTTGGGGGGGAGCTTATAAGATAGTTTTACCGTGTTAGGGATTTACTAATTATTGTAAATGATTAATGTCGAACCATTTGTGTTTCAGGCTTTATCATCTTGTTTACTTTTGCCAGGAGATGCCACTGTCATAAGTTCTTCGTGGGATAATAATGTGTACGTATCTGAGCGTGCTCCTGGTGTAATTCCACACGCGGCATAGCTGTCTCTGTGGACGGAAGGCAGGAAAGGACAGGTCTTCCACTGGCAGGACACTGCAGTGTTTTCAAAAAGGAACAGATACAGATACGGGTAGTGCTGGTGGCTTTGACTGTGATTGTTTGAATCTAATAATTTCTCCCCCTGGTCTGTTTTTCTTTGTGTTTCCACCTGAGGTGAAAACACAAATGAGCCAGACCTGGAGATTTCTAGTTTCAAAGTCAGATATTCAGTATTTTGGTGTAATAACATGAGAACACGTACTTTGTCATTCTAGTGAGTCTTAGTGTAAGATTAAACAACATAATACTCCTTGCATATGTGTTTAAGAGTCTCCAAATTAAGCTGGAATGCTTTTTAATAGTTCTCCTTCTCTTTTCTGTTAGCTATTTTTACTCTATAGCATTTGCAAGACGCCAGGACACGTTAATGGGACACGACGATGCCGTGAGTAAGATCTGTTGGCATGACAACCGACTATATTCCGCATCGTGGGACTCCACAGTGAAGGTTTGTGTATAGGTCTCTAACTTAAAATGTTGGGATACTGCAGGTGTTATAAACCATTCCACATCTGTTGTTAGTGTGCCGTCACTTCACTCCTTTTCACTGAGTGTGTCAGCGTAAAGATACTGAATATTATCACCTCTGTTTACTCAACACGTGTACTTCTCAATAGGAAGTTTTCCCGATTTTTGTACTGGGCACTCAACTGGGGGGTTGGGATGATGCCGAATTCACGAGACAGAGTTACAGAGAAATACAGGTGACTCGTGAACAACACAGGTTTGAGCTGTACAGTTCACTTCGACACGGAGCTTTGCCAATAAATTTAAGATTTTTCTTTTTTTTTTTAAGATTTTATTTTATATATTTGACAGAGAGAGATCACAAGTAGTCAGAGAGGCAGACAGAGAGAGAGGAGGAAGCAGGCTCCCCGCTGAGCAGAGAGCCCGATGCAGGGCTCGATCCCAGGACCCTGAGATCATGACCTGAGCCAAAGAGAGAGGCATTAACCCACTGAGCCACCCAGGCGCCCCTAAATTTAAGATTTTCTTAACATTTTCTTTTCTCTAACTTACTTTATTATAAGACTACAGTATATAGTACATGTAACACAAAACACGTTAGTCAACTGTTTATGATATTGGTAAGACTTCTGGTCAACAGAAGGCTATTAGCAGTGAGAGAATCAAAGTTATATGTAGATTTTCAACTGCAAGGAGTAGGGGATTGGGACCCCTCCCCCCTCCTCGCCCCTACCCCCAAATCATTCAAGGGCCAGCTATATACAGTAGCAGCCCCTCTTACCTCACACAGTTGAAACTAGCAGTTAATCTGTTAATCAGAAACTGTCAAGTTAAAGTTGGGGACTCATGAAAAGAAAATGCATTTTATTTCAAGTCAGAACATACAAATGCACATTCTTTCACTGTTCTATTGATGTGGGGCCATCCTTGCCCTCTTCTTTGGGATCTCACACAACTATCTTGCAAAGACCACCACAGTATTCATCATCCTCAGTTTACAATTTGCATTTATATAAAATGAAAGCAAGAACCTAAAACTGTTAGAATTCCTTCAAGAATTTTTCAGGAATTCTAACAGTTTTAGGTTCTTGCTTTCATTTCCCCCACTCTTATAAATTTTCTTGCCTACACCAAATTTTAGTAAGTTTTTTGGTGACTTGCCTTTTTGGGTCTTCTCAAAACATCAGTAGACAATACAGCACTTTCGCACTCATGTTTCCTCAGTTCGCACAAAAACCACACACTACAACAGCAGGTGCAAAAGGTAGAAACAGACACACTGGGGTGAGCGCCTGTGGCAAAAATAAGCACAGACGCTGCAGGAAAGGAACCGGAAGCATTTCACAACTTTATTTTGTTGACAAGTATGTTAACTGGCAGTGGGTTGGTCAAGAGTGCTTTTCTTGAATGTGTTAGAAATGCTTTGGTTCTAAATGTTTGCAAATACCTTCTGCAATATATTCCACCTTAGGTGTGGTCTGGTGTTCCTGCAGAAATGACATGCACCAGAAGACAGCGGTTTGACATGCTGGCCGAGCTGGAACACGACGTCAGTGTGAGTACCGGCCACGGCACTGCTCCAAGGCTGAGCCTGAACCTGAGCCCCGGGGAGGGTGGTGGTGGTTGGTTTTGCCTGTGTTTTTTGTTTCATTTTATTTTGCTTACTGGAGGAGAGCATGGGATCTCCGTTCGTTTCTTTGACTCAGCTCTCTGGGTTTCCAAGTCTCCTTTTGTTTTTTCCCCTCCAATTTGCCGTTTCCCTGAGAATAGCTACCATCCCATCAGATTTCCAAAATACCAATTTCTGAGCATGACCCTGAATTTTTGGACACCCTCAAACTATTTGGAGCATCATCTTTCGTGTTTTCTGACACAGACAGTCGACGGGGCCATCTGTGCAGCATGACGGCCGCTGACAGTCTGGGGGCGCCACGCAAGCACCCATGAGCCGGGCAGAGCCACGCTCGTGCCGGGCCCACTGGGTCCCCCTGCCGCATCTCCCACTAGAGCTGACAGTACTGCCTCTTCTCTGAGGTGGTGAATTGATGCTTGACTTGCACAGTCGACAGATGAGCTGAGGTTGAGAAATATTTATGTAGTCTGTGACTCCAGGTGGGCATGCACATACAACCTTGGGAAATCTCCCACTTTTCCAAATCCCTCACATAACCATGGGTCAGCTGTGCTTCAGACTGCCTGGCACCGTGCTACAGTTTATAACTCATGGAGGCATCATCCTGAAACTTGTCAATCTTAGACTATGTTAAAACAGCAAATGGGGTGCCTAGTTGGCTCCGTCAGTTAAGCATCCAACTCCTGGTTCAGGTCCTGACTCAGGTCGTGAGCTCATAGGCTGTGGGATCGAGCTCCATGCCCAGGTCCACGCTCAGCAAGGAGTCTGCCTGAAAATTCTCTCCCTCGGCCCCTCCTCCCACACCCTTGCACATGCTCTAAAAATTAAGAAATCTTTTTAAAAATCCAGCACTGCATTTACCCTACCAATATTTCCTTTTATTCACCATTTTCAAAAAATGAAAAATTTCATTTTTTTTTTAAGATTTTATTTATTTGACAGAGAGAGACACAGTGGGAGAGGGAACACAAGCAGAGGGAGTGGGAGAGCGAGAAGCAGGGAGCCTGATTCAGGCTAGATCCCAGGACCCTGGGATCATGACCTAAGCTGAAGGCAGCTGCTTAACAACTGAGCCACCCAGGCACCCCGAAGAATTTCATTTTTAAATAATTCAGTAGGCGATGTTGAAACACATCTGCAGTAGCCACATCAGTACCCGGGACAATGGAGTTGAACCTTTATCATGTCCCCATGGAGTCAACCTAGGGAAACTGCTAATGACTGTAATTCTAAATGGAATACTTTGTTTTCTTCCTTAGGTAGACACAATTAGTCTAAATGCTGCAAGCACTCTGTTGGTTTCAGGCACTAAAGAAGGCACAGTGAATATTTGGGACCTCACTACAGCCACTGTATTGCACCAGATCCCATGCCATTCAGGGACCGTATGTGATACTGCTTTTAGCCCAGGTAGTATGATCCTTTTTAATACAGATAACTGGGGGAATTGGAATTATTACTATAAAATAAAGAAGAATGTAAAAAGGAAAACAGTCTGCCGATAAAAGCGTTGCCTGTATCTGGGGCTGCTTCATGGCACAATACTGTATACTTGTGCCCTTTGCACCCACAGAAAAGCTGTAGTGGACATTGTTCTTAATTCATCAGCCCCCCCCCCCCAAGAAATTAAGTTTATAAGATGCAAATGAACTCACACCAAAGGCTCATCAGCTCAGTGTCTTAGAAGCATTTCAAGGAGAGGAGAGTCATGGGTTAAGTACAAGTAGCACAAGGAGCACGAAAGTGAACGTTATGCCAGAGATAAAATGTCAGAATAATCTACAACACACTTCTGAAGCCGTTTCACCTCGTGTTACAGACAGTCGCCATGTCCTCAGTACGGGAGAAGATGGCTGTCTAAACGTCATAGATGTGCAGACAGGAATGCTCATCTCTTCTCTGACTTCAGACGAGCCCCAGAGGTACATTTTCTGAGTTACTAGTGGGGGAAGACATGTGCAAACAAGTTCATGATCCTTTCATCTGGGCTTGCTTTGGCCAGGGTAATAGAGCCCCTCCTTCATGAAGACTGATCAGATGATTATTTCTAAATCATGCTCGCAGATGCTTTATCTGGGATGGAAATTCTGTTTTATCTGGAAGTCAGTCTGGTGAGCTGCTTGTTTGGGACCTGCTCGGAGGAAAAATCAGTGAGAGAATACAGGGCCACACAGGTAAGCAGTTTTGCAGTTGACTTCCCCTTTCTTCCTAAAATGCTGAACTCAAACTGCTTTTCCCATCAGGAAACATACACTTCCCAGGCAGAAAACACACCATTTCCCTCTACACTGTCAATGTACCCCTCCAGCACCTTGGTTGGCCAGGTGGAGTCCTTCGGGACTGAGATGTATGTTGATAGACATTTGACTCCAAATAGGAAGTTTTTGTTAACTTCCATGTGGAGAATTAAAAACCACAGTAAAAGCTGGAATCGTTTTGAAAACACAGGCACATAGTTTTAATGAAACCCAAAACAACACAAAAATGAATTACAGTGAAAACGATCTTCCTCCCACTACTCACACCACCCTACCCCCACTGTTCTCCTTGACAGGTGCATTCCAGCCCTTGTCCTGGAAGTGTGCCCTCTTATTACTGAAAGGGTAGGTTGTAGGCATATTAACTATTCTCCCCGTTTGTTTTCCACGTAGTATCTTGTGGAGATTCACTGCATTTGCTTACATTTGCATGGTTGCCTCCTGATCATGTGAAAGATTTATGGTTTTTAATTCTTCAAGTAACTATGGTTATAAGTATCTGTTTACTTTCCACTGTGACCAGTAACTGCGCCCTTCATTCCCTTTCCTGTCACTCAGTTATGTGGTTATTTCTTAACATTACAAAGTGATCTGTTTAGGTCATCCTCAACTACTGGCTAAGTAACATTTGACTCCTTCCAGCAGAAATGGAATTAGCAAACTTCCGCCATTTCCCTGCCTTCTCCTCTCATCCGTGTCCTGACCACTGCTCTAGGAGTATCTGTTTGCATCCCCAGTTATTTTAACTTTATGTTTAAGTGGTTTTATTCCTCACAAGTTCCCTGTACCAAGCAGTTATTTTTAATTTATATACCAATTACAGGATGAGAAAAGACAACATATTATTTCAGAGTACATTTTGAGTACATTTTGGGGGGCCCCTGGTCAACTTACTGTCTAACCTCAATGTCTCTTTCTCTTAGGTGCTGTGACATGTATATGGATGAATGAACAGTGTAGCAGTATCATCACAGGAGGGGAAGACAGACAAATTATGTTCTGGAAATTGCAGTATTAAGTGCCTTTTCCTCTCTTGAATGTTAAGTTGAACTCTATTTAATGTATTTTTAAACCAGACTTTTAAATGAACTGGTGAATGTGCAATGATAGTAACTAGAAGTTTTACCACATGAAACATTTGTGGTTTTAAACATCCTAAATCATGGCGACTTCATGAAAGCCATTAGTTGCCATCAAAGATATGACACTGTTAGGGAGAAAACATTACATTTGAAAGGCAGATGGTCATCCCAGTATGCTGATGGTCAGAAGGCTGGTTTGGGTGGCAAAGAGAAGTAGCAAAGAGATACTAAACTGAGATGGGAAAACTTTCAGGAAACACTGAACCATTTTGAATTTTCCAAGAAAATGTTCAGTATTCACTACTACTTCTGAGTCACTCTATTTTGTCTTCCTGATCTAAGAATTGCTACCCACTGGGTTTTTGGGTATGTGTTTTCTTGGAGTGGTTACTTTGTATAACCTACTATCCTCAGATTCTAAGAACCTGGGGAACGATTAGCAATTCTTGTAACAGTAAGTTTACTGTGTATAGGAACGGTTTATTTCATTACAGCTATTAAATGCTCATCTTTTCTACATTAAAAATATTTTTCTGTAATGAAAGCAGTTTTCATTTTTTTTATTTAAATGATTACCAAGACTTGTACCTTTTAAGAACTTCAAGTATTGGTCCTTCTAGAAAACCATACTTAAAGTGATGTGAAAGAATGTCATTCATTCTTACATTTTTGGAACCATCCTCAGACCCAAATCTTGGTAACAAGGTAGGTAAACCGGGAAACAGTGTTCCGTTTGCTTTTCCAAATTTCAACAAGGTAAGCTGTAAAGCCACACTTCCTTTTATATTATGACAATGTTTTTAAAGACTGTAGGAGAGTTTTATCTTGTAGGCTGTATGACACATGACACGGGGGAAAAATGACCCAAGGTAACAGTTTTCAAAGTCTTTTTTTTTTTCCCCAAATACTTTTATTTTTTTCAGTGTTACAGATTCGTTGTTCATGTACCACACCCAGTGCTCCATGCAATACGTGCCCTCCTCAATACCCACCACCAGGCTCACCCAACCCCCCACCCCAACCCCTCCAAAACCTTCAGTTTGTTGCTCAGAGTCCACCGTCTCAAAGTTAGTTTTAAGTGTCATTAGACAAGACTTAGTCTTAGGTATTGCAGAGAGCACCTGTGGCCTCTGAGTTCCTATTGCTCAGCCTGAAGTGTGCAGGCTGGCCATCTATGGTTCCCAGGTGGAAGCACTCTTCCTGACACACCTACACTCACTCAGAGGGCTTTTTCAGGGCCTCTGGATGTTCACTGCTCTGGGAGACAATTCCCACTGGCCCAAGGTGTGAACTTCACACGCCTGTTCTCTAAGTGATGCACAGGTTTGGTGAAAGGCACTGACAGTTTTCAAATGATGCAATAGGCTAAATTAGAGTCCACTTTATTTATACATATTTAATTAAGATGGAATAGGCATAAACCATAAAGAAAAAAAATCAGGATAAAGTGTCACTTCCATTTTGTTTGTACGGAGGGGTCAGGAAATGGAACAAATTACCTGGGAAACATCCTAAGACCATCCCAAAGTAATGAGGTTACAGAGCGTTAAGAGTAAAGACAAAAAATTATGTAATCTACAAATGAATACAGGGAGTCAAAAATTTAAAATTTATCCTATTTGGTATAAGAATTTTTACATTTAATATATAGTGAATCATTTCTCAGAAAGTAATACCAGTAAGTTTTAGAAGAAAGAAATTTTCATTACACAATTGACTAGAAAATCTCAAATGCAACTAAGCAGCTATGCCATAGCTCAGTATGTACCATTACATTGTTCTGGGCTAGTGTACATTTCAGTTTAACATAGAACTGCATTTTGGGTTTTAGAAAGGCAGCAATAGTTATATTTTGGCTTTTATTCTAAATGCTTAACACAGTTAAGGCGACAGTTGAAGCATATTAAGTAAAGGTAGTTACAATTAAGTGATGATCAACACAATCTCTAGCAACCTACATACACTGTGTAATGCTTACATGGAATGAAACCAGTGTACTTAATTGGTTTTACACGCGCACGCACACACACACGGAACTAAAAAACTATCAAAAGCAGTCATTCTACATGTACTATGGCTACACATTAAAAATGCAATTATACCATAGAACTAAAGTAATATGAACAGCACTACTTGATATGTAAGATAAAGGTGACTGGTTCTAACACGGAGCTAAGCCTGGATCAGTCATTCTAATCATAATGGCTTAAAAAAGCATCAGGTTTCCAGTAGAGAAACTACTCTATGAAAATCAGTAAATCTGTCCAAAGTTTCACATCTGTAAAACCAGGATAAGGCTACGACGATCTTGAAGTGTGAACAAGATATCCAATCGAAACAGTAAGATTCCCAGCCATAATGTAAGATAGAAAGGTCTTCATGCAGCATATGCTCTCTGGCTCCTAGAAAGCTTCATGTGCATAATATATAAAGTTAAGTTGCCCAAGAAGTAAACTGGAGAAGTTCGGTGAAATTTCCATTGTGCCATGACTTTTAAACCTCAGGAATGGTGTGATCCATCAGGCTTTTCATAATGCTTGGTGCCATCCTATGAGAGAGTCACTTTATTAAACAGTGTTTGGGTTTCTTTTTTCAAAAAGGCTATGCTAATCCAAGAAAATGCCCATTCAAACTCAGCAATTGTTAGCATCAAGTGGGACTGTGGGGAAAGGGAAGGTCTTTTTTTTTTTTTTTTTTTAAATGAGCTCAGATCTAGAGTCTCAGGGGAATCTAGTTTGTAAATACAGCCAGTGTGAAACGCCATCTGTACCTTGGCTAGAAAAGTTGGGTAAGATACAAGTAAGTTCTTATATTAAAGCTGATGACTAAAAACAAGGAAAATGACAACAATGTTATGAACTGGGAGGGAAATGGGAAGGGGGAACCTATCACTGGTTTAAGAGAACCTGAGAACAAGTGATCTTAACTGTAACACTTCCCTTTTCCTTCTACCCAGAAACTGAAAAATTTTATTAAGGTATTATGTTTTTAATCTTTTAATCTTATTTCCACAGACAAGATAGAGTCTTTGAAAGAAGGATCTAAGTTGGCTTGGCAAAAACAGCTATAATAGAAGTCAGGATTTTAAAAGTTCTAGGGAAGGTAACAACCCTGCCTCCCTTCTATTCCCCCTACTCAGCTGTCCAAAGATCATTTCCTGAGGCCCATCTTAGGACTACACCTCATACCCCTACATGCCTCTACCCGCCTCCTCAGATGCTCTCAGAACAAAAACCATTACTCCTAACATCCCACAGACAAGAATTCTCCAACATGAACCACCAGAATAGGTTTCTATTGAGCAGAGAAGCTGTATGCACAGTGCAACTGCAGTCAATTTTACCGAAAGCTGAAATGAAAGCCTGCCTACTTTTGCTCATATACCTCTTTTCAACTAGAAAATGTCAACATTTTGGAAGTGTATGGTGAATTTTATTCAGTACTTGGGAAGTTGTGAGGGATCGTCCTTACCTACCAATTCCTCTGATTTAAATAAGTAACTTCAGATTTCTAGATAACTACCATGTCATCCCTTAGGTAAAAGAACCAAAGATTTGGGATTTAATATAAGCACTATACCTTAACTCGGAGAACCATAAGCATCAAGTTGAAGTACTGTCTACTTACCGTTTAATAATATGTTCAAAGATAAAAGCAGGCATGATTGTAATAGTAACTACAGTCTCAGATGTAGACAGTATGTCTGCAATTTGAGAATCCTGTTGGAAACATGTAATGAAAATTAATACTAAGGCTTTATTTCATAAATATGTTATTCTTGATAAATATGTATGTCCTCTTAATATCTTGCTAAGATTGACCCTTGATATTTATAATTTTTTCCAGTTTCTTTTACCAAGTTTAATTCTATAGAATCACAATTTTATAGATGGAAAAAAAATTGCTAAGTAAACTGGGTAAATATTTTAGCCAAAAAAAATCATCTTTTCATTACTTAAGATGAAATAGTTTTCCCCACATACAATACTACCTCAGTTAATGGCGCATTCTTAACCAAGTTTATGAAATGAACACGTCTTAATGAAAACCACTGAACCTTAAAACAGCCATATATAGGAATCTATATAAGAAAAAAACAAGGTACTAATATAAATAGAAACTATTACTCATTTCCTACCATTCCTGGGTTGAAAAAGCTGAGCAATCATTCATTCAGAATGTCATCAAAATCTTCAATGCCCACATCTCTACAGAATTCTAGTTCAAGGGATTGCTGAGATCATAGAGTCAAGCCCTTTGCTATAGGAACGTTAATTCCAAAGAGCCTTACGCAATTCCTTTGGCCTGTGAGCACAGCCAGAGCCCCAGGTCCCACATCACCCATCTCCCCACTGAGTTTCTATTTTGGAGGTCAACATGAAAACACCACCAAAACAGACAAATGGAAAAGACATTTGCTAAAATAAAACCTCAGCACAAGACACGAGTTCTATTCCTTACCTTCAGCCCAATGACATTCTGCCCATTGACTTCACAGATGTTATGTTCTGTGAGAAGACCATTTCTGGCTGCAGAACTATCTTTCACTATGGATGTTATCTTTCCATTTTTAAAGATAAAGCCAACATGTCCAGTACTATCCTTATGCATGGTAACTGTCCGTTCAAAGGGCCTGTAAACATAACGGATTAAATTAAAATTTTCATTCTTCCTATTGGTCCAAGTTACTCTTTGAAAGCTTCCTTAGATATAAGGTAAATTCAGTATTCATCTATAAAATGTGTACTAAAAATACCATTTGTGAGAAACTGGAAACAAGGTTATATAAAACCTAAGTTTAACTGAGATTAAAAATCCAAAAGTTAACTGTAACAATGTGATATAGGTCCACCCTTAACACTGTTAAGGGGCAAGAAAACAGAGGCCCTTATTTCATGTGCCTAAATGTTTAGGTTATAAACGAACTGCAAAATAAAATGTTCTATCTTCCCACCTTGACAACTAGAGTCATAACCACCCAAAAAAGCCAGGTTTGGTTTTTAGAACTCCTACACCACTTGGGAGTTCTGCAGGGACCCTGTCACTGTCTATGCCCGTCCTATACTGGATGTTTAACAGCAAATTGGGAAGCAAGGTCAGAGACACCATACTGCTTACTTTTTTTTATGATCTAGAGAAAGAGGGAAGTAACATCTTAGAGGATGAATTCTGTAAGCTCTGAAATAAGATGCATGCAACACCAGAATGCTATTAAAAAGAAAACTATGTAAGAAGAATCTGCAACACACAATTGCCAGAGTATAGGGCTGATCAGTAAGGTGAAATCTTCTGCAACAAAATATTCTATCCATAGAATCTTAAAAGCCCAAGAAAATGTAAAACTAGTCTTGAATCTCCATTTGAACTGTCAACTTACCTGTCACGAACAGTCATAGTAATCTTCTCTCCAAAAGCCTGTTTGAGCACCTTGTGTGCTTTATCAGAGCTCCAGCCTGCACAGTTTTCCCCATTGATCTGGAGTACTTGGTCCCCAAATCTCAGACCAACCAATGAGGCTGGAGAATTTGCCTGGACCAGCTGAACAAATATACCCTAGAGAATAATAAAATAACTCTGGTCATTTACCACTGTTATGATATGGTTTAAAAATGCTGGAAAGTTAGGAATCTACCTTAGTAAAAAAAAGAGAGAGAGAAACTACTACATGAATATATGTGTCGTTACTCCCAAAAAGGAAACAAGATTTTATGAAGGTAATGACCCCAAGAAAAAAGGCAAAAATGTGAGATCTCACTAGTAATTCCTACCTCAAATCATGACCCACCACCCACCTGACCAACCTTAATCATCCCCTTCGTCTTAGAATAAAAAGTCTAATAAGGAAAATAAAGTAGGGTTGCCATAATAAATGTAAGCTTCTATGAGTCAGGTAGAATACAAAATTAGGTACTGGCACATGGTTTTTGTTTAGGGGGGAAAACAAGTCTACGGTTAGAAATTTCATGATTTTTTTTAGTTTAAAAAATGATACTTTAAGGTCATAACTCTCCTTACAAGTAAAGGACTCCTTAACCCATTTGCTAAATTACAGATAAATAAGATTAGGGTTTATTTAAAAGCCTAAAAAGGTGGGTACACTCAAAACCACTCCAGTTCTTAGAAGGAATCCACTATAAAATATAGAAAGCTCAAGTTCAGTCGACGACGAACTAAACCCACATGGATATTTATACTTATATAAACTCCCAATCTCAGATGTTGAAGAAAATGTAAACAAATGTAAAAGAAGGGTAAAGTTGGTAAAATATGAAAGCATCTACAAAGTTGGACCCTTTCTGTCCTCCTAGGCTGGATCACACATAACTTCCGTCCTGTGTCTTACAGTTTACCTTAGGGCAGTACTGAAAACCAAATGGCACCGTGTAAAATGGTCAGCAAAGAGTTTTGGCCAAATGGAGAAATCCACTGAAGGGATAACTGCACTGGAGATAGGGGCCTATGAAGAGTATCTTGTCTTTTAAGACAGAGGAAGGAGCAGAGAAGAAATCCTGGCAGATGGGCAGTATATACTATTCACTGCTAGTCACTGAAAAGGAAGGGAGAGCAGTAAAGTCAGGGCTTCTGGAAGAAGGATGCTGATGTGTCCTGAATAAGTTATATCTGTACAGTCATTGATGCCCTCAGCCCTCTGGGTAGGCAGGCTGGGTTGGGGCTTCCTGCCAAGATCGGCCTCCCTGCCAAGATCGGCCTCAGCCATTTACCACAGCGTGGGACACTCATTATCATTTTCTGTGTGAGAAAGTTGGACACACTGAGCTAACAAGACTTAAGACTAATAAGGAATACAAGAGGTAATACCTAAAACCACAAATCAGGATAAAGACTCAGCACGTCCTTAATCCTAAATGCCTCCTAGGAGAATAACCCTACTTAATTTCTTCAGTATGGTAAGATGAGAGGGAAAGTAATTACAAAGGTAAAGGAACGGCTGCCCTAATTAGAAAATCACTTTTACTCAAGAAAAAAAAAAAATGACCTATTAAATTCAAAATGAAGGATGGAAATAATAAACCTGCAAACCCACTTCACAAGTTAAATGATCATTATTTAATTTAAAAATACACACCATTAATAGACACCAATTCTCACTGGTCAGTCTCTTAACATCATATATGATGCCCTATTTGAATGCCATAATCTTATTTGTATAAACTATGTTATAATACATGAAGACCAGTGAACTTTATTCCAGAAGAAGACAAAAAAAAAATTATTTAAGGTAATGAAGTGCCAGCTCTGCCTCTTCAGAATAAGACATTTCCAAGTAGAAAAATTTAAGTTAGCAGATATAAAATGATCTTGATTATAAATGCAGTATTATATTTAATGAAAACATTCTCAGTGTAAATTATTTAACAGTGATCACTTAATATCTCAAGCTATATGGACAAACTGAAATAGAATTAAAAATACTTACATTATCTATTGATTTAAGCCTGAGCCCAATTTTTCCATCTTGATCCTTACACAAAATGACTTCACGAATCCCTTGCTTAATTTCTGCTCTACGAATTCCAACATCATTACCAGTTACAGGAGCCACCATATAGTTCATACTGGAAGGTCTTGCTACCAACTGCTAATAAAAACACACATGATATGTCAATACTTAGAAACATTGTCCATGAAAAAAAAAACTAAAGTAATTACCTTGAATATACTCAATTGTGGTTTCCCAAAAAGTAACTTGCACACTGTTACCCTCAGATAAAGTCTGATTTAAGCAAAAAGGACCCTAGATTTTATTTACTAATTCTTAAGTAAATTTATCACCTCCAACAGACTCAATGACTCACCTTCTGCATTCACTGGTATTTGCTTCATGTATACTTTGGCTTATCTCCAGTCAAATGTATTATTCTCGAGCTTAAAGGCCATATCATACTTCTGAAACTCACACAGCATTTTCCAGAGGATTCTTTTATATGTGGTCTAATCTTTATTAGCCACCTACTGACTTTCAGCATTTCTATAAGAGGGGGAACCTTCTTACCTCACAGTGCCACTGTGAGAATTAAAACTGCTTGTTTACATGAGAGCTGGCACACACAAGACAGGTAATATATTTCTCGTTCTCTGTAATGAACATTTATGGATTAACCAATTGTATGCACAAACCAAACTGACCAAGAACAGCTATAGGAGGGAAGCACGGCAGGTACCATGTTTCCAATTTTTCAATTTTCTCAAGTTTTCTTGAGCAAAATTGACTTCTTATTTTAAGTGAACCCTTTTCTCAACCAAAAAGATAGTGAGGGAAGAGCTAATCAAAGACTTCTTCATTGGAATCTGTCAAAAAAAAAACCTCTGACCTACCTAAAAACTGTGACGCTCGGAGCAGCAATAATAGGGAAAGAGGAACCTCCACTACATAACCACCACAGATGACAAATTTTTTGTTCAGAATTCATGGTAATTATGATAGCATATTCTAAAGCTGATAGTCTAACAGGAGTAATGTACACACACAATTACACTAGAAATCAGAACGCAATGCCAGAAAACATTATTTGTGAGATTATAAAGGTTCAAAAGAGAAAAGACTACAGCTATAAGAGACAGAAAATTAGGTAATGGGATAGAAACAGAAAAACTTAAGCAAATGAATTATTTAGTTTAGTTGGAATACAGAACAAAGGGTTGAGGGGGCTTTCGAATGGGTTTTACTTTTGGAAAGTATTTTTTCCAGCAATATTTTTAAGTACTTGACTTACGAGGTGCTCTTACTTATTACTTAATATGACCAACACGACATTACCACTGTCCCCTTCCCCCACTGTAATCAAGCAACCATTTCTGGGGAGGGCTACTACAATAACCTTCTAGATCATCTTCCTGATTCTCCACAGAGCAAGCACAGAAATCTTTAAAAAATAAATAAAGGAAAAGAAATCATATGATCAGACCATTCCCACGACTCTGATCCCAATCCCTTACACCATGGTTTACAAGGCCAGAGAGCATCTGGTCCCCACTACCCTTCTATTGCCATCTGCTGCCTTGTTTCCTCTGCTCATCACACAAGCCTTGTCTATCAAGTCCACTAAGTTCATTTCTACCTGAAAGCCTTCAGATTCTGTCTATACTGTACGGAATGTCCTCCCACCAGATATTCACATGCCTTACTCCCTCGTTTCACTCGGTTCTCTACTTCTAATGTCAACCCCTCATAGAGAACATATATGCTCACTATATCAAAATATAGCCCTAGCACTTTATTCACTTACTCTTTTTCCATTTGGTTCATGTCATAGGCACTGGTTTTATTATTTGTCCACAATGTGAGTTTCACTAGTGTGTGTCCTATGGAAGGGGACATTGCTGTGGTTCACTACTGTATCTACCGTACCTGGAAGAGTGCCTGGAATGTGTGGGTTCTTAAGGTACTGATTCTCATCTCTACTCATTTAAGGTGCCAGTGGGAGACAACACACTGAAAGGAGTTCTACCTTAAAGGATAAAATATATGCTTTGAATGAGCAACCAAATACATGATGCAGTTTCTTCCAAGACCCAAATAAAAGGTCTAGAAACCAAGGTGTGGCCATGGGAATAGTTCCTTTCACTGTTATATCTAAACACAAACAAAACTTTTGCATCCTGTACCAACACCTTGAGCTCAACAATGTGAAGGTCTTATTTAAGAGGAAGGAATGCCTCCACTGGGGAACACAATGTTTCCCCTGAATTAGAGGATCATCACCTGACTGCTGTTTTGGATTTTATATGCCACTGAAACAAAAGCAAGAGAAGATTACTGAACTGGCTAGTGTGATTAATTCTAGTTAACAAGAAGAAATTGGGTTGCTGCTAGATAATGGATTCTAGACTATTTTTGGAATCCAGGAGGTTCTCCGAGGTGCCTTTTAGGTGTTCCATCTTCAACAGTAAAATTAATTTAAAAAAAAAAAAAAAAAAACAGACTTCTGCTTACAGTTATACTGAAGCCAGGCTTCCCCTCCTGCTATAAATAAATAAAACTCTGGAAAAATAGGAAGCAACAATTTTTGAACACTGGGCATTAGGCAAGGTAGGGCAGTAATCCCTGACAGAAAAGAAACATGTGAGGTGAGCCCTTTCAGCTCCTGGCCTTCTACCCAGACCATTATCTGGTCTGGAACACAGAAGTACAAACCCCAACAGAGCACTGTGCTCTTATAATTTGAGGAGACAAAAATCAGGAAGGCTGAAGCAGCTAGTAAAACAGCAAGAATTTTCCGGCTCCTGGGTGGCTCAGTTGGTTAAGCAACTGTCTTCGGCTCAGGTCATGATCCCGGAGTCCCAGGATCGAGTCCCACATGGGGCTCCCAGCTCCACAGGGAGTCTGCTTTTCCCTCTGACCTTCTCCCCTCTCATGCTTGCTCTCTCTCTCTCAAATAAATAAAATCTTAAAAAAAAAAAAAAGCAAGAATTTTCAGGGCTGAGTCCCAAAGAGGACAGAGCTAATAAGCTACACAGAGAAAAAGCTCCAGAAATCTATATACAGGTCTCCTTGAACCCTCTGCTAAATACTAATCTCCCTATCTGTGAGGTAAAGCTCCAGAGGCCAGGCAAAGTACATGGAGGAAGCCGTAAGCTGAGCCTTCCTGCATATCACACGGGTTGGGAGACATCCAAGGTCCTACCAGAAAAAGTGGTGTGCTCACTGAATAGCCAGGGCCTCAGCAGAGAACCCAAGGGGACACACATCTTGAATAATGGGGCTACGATAACCCTATGATAAAGGCTGCTTCAGACCTAGCCTAACAACATGTAAAATCAAGCCTCGGAAGGACCAAGCTGATGTACATGTAACTTAACTGCTTGCCAGAACAAATGCTGACACTCTTCAAAGAAGACATAATCTAGCACCTAAAAATGTAAAATTCACAGTGTCCCATATTCTGATTTTTAAAAAATAGGTGGCATGTGAACAAGCAGGAAAATGTAATCTATCATCAGGAGAAAAATCAGTTAATAGAAATTCAGAAATAACAGGTCGGAAATTAGCAAACTGGGATTTTAAAATAGCTACTATAAATTTGCTTAGTATGCTCAAGGACTTAAAGCCAGATGGAACATCTAGAGAAGAAAAAGACAGTATGTGAAATGAAAAATTCACTAGATGAAAATAGTTAATAGAACTCTCAAGCAACAAAATAAAAACGAAAGAAAAAGCAAGATGCTTAAGGAGATTCTGACACTTCAAAATGGTTTAATTTTGAATTAAACCCAGGAGGTTTTAAGACCAGCTCAAGGGCAAATGGGATAAAGACTGTGTAGTAGACAAAGGAAGTCATAATACTAACTACAGCCTCATGATTAATCACCAAAATAAGAATCCCAGTAGCCATGACTACCTTCTTTGATTGTACCTATAAATCTTCTATAAATAATTTTTTTGTTCCTCCATACCTCCTTTACCTTAAATACATAAACTTTTTATACCAGTGAACTTTATACTTTTGTCTTTACATCAGAAATATTCTGGGAATGTGAATACTAAGGGGTAATTAATATTGCACAGTACCTGATACCACTGCCCAGAGATGACTATGATAACTGGCACTGCCCCATCTTGGCATAAGGGTAGGAGTACTTCATTCTATCAGAGGTTACTGGCTTGGTTTTGTACACCCCTGGATTAAAAATTACCTTTATATTTCTAAAAGGTTGTAAACAAACAAACAAACAAAGAATGTGCAACAGAAACCATGTGTGGCCAGCAAAGCTTAAAATGTTTACCATAGGGTTCCCCCTTAACAGAAAGTGCGATGAACCTCAATTTTACCAAGAAGTGCATCTTTTAAAGGGAAACTATGCAGTTATTGCTGTCATTTGAAGTTAAAAACTGTGTGGATATATAGAGTAGCAAAAGGAGTAGGCAGTGATGGGTATTAAGCTACTGTTTTTCAGCTCCAAATCCACCTACCCTGTACAGGGTGATGATGGAGGTTGAACCGTGCAAATTACATATTCCTTTGTCAGCAGACTTCTGGTTAACATCCAGCATAGGAGGCTGGAAGGCTGGAGGAGGACAACTGCCTTGTTCTTTCCTCTTTGTTTCCAGATCCTATCAGCTCTGCCTGGGCCTCACCCTTAACCCTGATGGAAGCAGTTGATTCCATTCTCCAGCTTTTACTGCCACACTCCCAGAACCAGCCTCACTTGCAACCCCTCAGAGGTAACAGTACTGACAGCAGTGTCTACTCCTTCAGGCCCAGCTCCAAGGGGCCCTTCCCCCAAGCTTTTAGGTTCTGAAAACTCCAAATTCTTCCCTGTGTCATTCCAGTCCCAGAAGGAGCAGTGACTTTCTGCAATTACATCTCTTCCATGCCTGAGTTTTTCAATTCTTCAACCTTTTTGTCTAATTTCTTAAATTATTTCTGTTGACATACCTACTGTCTACCAAATGGGCCCTGACTAATCAGTTTAAGTATAATCAAGTTTTCAATAAATATTTGATAAGTAAATGCCAGGTACTGTATTAAGCACTGGGGTTATGGCAACAACATAGCTATCGACCCTGTCCTTCACGATTTAACTATAATTGCAGTAAGTGCTATAAAAATGCTATAGCCTTACACCAAGGAGACTATAAAAGATACATTATATTAAAAAGCCTAGAATTTGGGGTTCTTTTATAGAGAGCTTTAGACTTCAGAACGTTAAGATTGTTACCCCCAAAAAAAAGATATGACAGACCTCTACTTCAGAAAGATTAACCTAGCAGCAGCTTAGTACTGTTTGATATAAGAAGTTACGAGAGAAAATTTAAGAGATGACTGTGATAATCTAGGTTAGAAGTACAGAAACCCTGAAGAGGGTTACAGTAGGACTGGATAGGATAAAGTGAATACAAGAAACATAGTGAGGACAGAATCACTAGGTCTTAGTAACTGACTAAATGCAGAAGACTAAGGAGAATGGACTAGTCAAAGGCATCTGGATCTTTAACTCCTAATAAATCAGAAAAGAGGTAAAAGGTTAAAAGAAAGTAAGTCATTTAAAAAGTGATATCCAGAAGGCAGTCTAAAATTAGAGGGGAGAGCAACGCTAAAGTTATAAATTTGTGAGTTGGTCATGAAGAGGAAAGCTTTTGTCTACTGTCTAAAATATGATTTTCTACAATTCAAAATTAAGTACGGTATACGTACCCCCTGAACTGGTGCTCCAGGGATCACAGCCATATTTGCACGGATTTCTTCTTCATTTAAACTCAGGCCCATGTACTGAGAGAGCTCCGGATACAATTTAGGATAGAGATCTAACATGAATGAATAAATTAAAAATTAGAATACTTAAAATGAAAACTGTTGTTATTATGGGCTTCTACCTGTGTTAAAAATTGTATTTTATAAAATCTAAAATGAATCTAAATTAGCAATTTGGAAAATCGTCCCCTTATCTCTATAATGATAATTAGAAATGGGAAATATAGAAAAAGTTTAGATAGTCAAGACGGAAATAATTCCAATAAATTATCTTGCCTTTCTTTTTTCTTAAGATAAACCTATTTGATCAGGAATTTCATAAGCATACCACTAATTCTCCACCTCAGAACTGACTAAAATGTTTGTCAAGTCAGCTACTTTACAACTCGTTTAATAAACACTGCTATGAAATAATTCTTCTGAACTACAATAAAAAAAAATCAGTTTGTGAAAGTGTATTTAGTATCTTATCATTTAAAAGAAAGTTAACTACATTCCAATGAAATCTTAGAAACAGTATATTTAAATATTAACAGTACTTAACTTTAGCACAATTATGTACTATTTCCAAATGTTCTTTTTTACATGATTTGTGACTTAAAATGATTTTCTAAAAGAATGTTTCAATAGTTATGTCTGGCTACAAAAACCTATATAACACTCTTTTTATCTTAAGTCATATTAGTTAGGGGCTCTGTCCTAAGTCCCTATAAACTTAGAAGGAAAATGAACCAAAGAGAAATATATGGAGACCTAATAAAGATTCCAGAATTTGGGAAGCTCCCCCAAAAGGAGGTAGTTGGAAATTTCAAAACCCACCCTCCCCCCACAAAGATGGAGGACAGTTCAGAAGTTCAAGAGCAGTAGCATGGGCACAGTTCAAGAGCAGTAGCATGGGCACAGTTCATATACATGTTTTCTTCATAATCAATCAATCTTAAGTTAAGGACTTATGAGGGTTGATATTTAACTAAATTCACTTAATTTTGATTAAGTTATAAAACATATCTTCATATTCACAGTTCACTAATTTTTTTTTAAGTATACATTATTTTCTTACTATTACTAAACCTTTTAACCACATATTTTATGCTGCAGGTTAAAAAAATCTTAGATTCCCTATTTCAGTAAAAGAAGACTTAAACATTTTCTGTTCAAGAAAATGAACCCAAAGTATAAACCTACTTCCATCTTGAGAGATGGGAGCAGAAGCTTCAGATAAAATTGCTGGGTTGCCAGGGTTTGCAGAAAAGGCAGTTTGAGCCTGAAAAAGAAAAGAAAATTCAACAATGCTATATATATATTTACTTAAAATTCTTACATAATTTGTAAGTTAAATTTAGTACTTCTAAAAAGAAACTAAAACACTGCAGTCTTTAGTCAATAAATTTTAATCTGGGGGCGCCAGGGTGGCTCAGTCAGTTAAGTATCTGACTCCTGATTTCAGCTGAGGTCACTTCTCAGGGTCTGAGATCAAGTCCTGCATCTGCTCTGTGCTCAGGGCAGAGTTTACCTGAGGTTCTCTTTCTCCCTCTCCCTCTGCTCCTTCCCCCCAACTGCTTGCACTCACTCTTTCTCTAAAATAAAGAAATAAAGTCTTTTTAAAAAAAATTTAAGTAGTTTAAACACTTCACCAACATGTTTTTTAAAGAAAGTCTGCAAATCTAAAATACATTTCATATTCTAAATATTTTAACACCATGGATGTAACATTTGACTACGTACCATATAGCCAATATTTCATAGTGCTGTTGCAAATTAATAAATTAGTATTTTCAAAATGCATTATAAAATGTATGACTACACATTTTACATTTTTCATTATCTTTTATTAACTAGTCTAATATTTTATTTGCCTAAGGAAAAGCTCTACCACATTCATACAAGTCACATATCAGAAAAATACCTAAAAATTTAAATACTTGCTAAGTTGCTAATATTTTGCCATTCTAGCATATCCTACTGAAATAATCTTCATCTTCATTTTAGCAACTATAAGAAGGGGATACACTATACTAAAGAAAAAAATTTACAAAGTATGGAAAATGCATATCACTGACATGAAAGAATGATTAAAATAATGTAATTTGTAACTTTCAAACGAATTTCTCAAAATCATTTTGCAATGTATATATTTATCAAAATGCTACTCATGCTCAAGTATGCTAGGAACTCCTCTTAGGCTGCCGTCATAGCCTATGTCACATTAAGTATTCCAGGATGAAATCCTTTTTCCTATATGGGTAGATATGACTTTCTAAAATAGTCATTTATCATTTAGAGACAAGATTGGTTGCATGGCCAATCTCTATTATCACTTTTTACTTAATTGGAAATATGTGGATTACATAGTGAAGTTTATACTTATACATGAATCTAACCCTGAAATTAATGACAAGAGTAGTCCCAAAGATGCTTGGGAGTAATGGATTCTTAATTTAAGTAAGTACAGTCAATAAAAGCATTGGATCCTACTTCACTCATTTGGATTGTAAATTACATATGCTTGTTATTTCATCATACTTAGGTATTTATTTATTGTTTTATAATTTGTCATATTCTAAATTGAAATAAAATGCAATGAAAATCTCTATAATTTTAAATAATAGTCTACAAACTCAAAGTATATTGAATTTTCAAAGTTCTTTCACCAGATATCAGCTAAATGGAACTAGAAGCCAGCAGATTACATCTTGGATAATCTCTAAGGAAAAAAAAAACACTGTTCACGCAAAGGAAATAACTATCAAATCATGAAAAGACATGGAGGAAACTTCAATGAATATTATTAAGTGAAAGAAACCAATCTGAAAAGCCTGAATACAGTATGATTCCAATTATATGACATTTTGGAAAGGCAAACTACAGAGAGAGTAAAAAGATCAGCAGTTGCCAGAGATGAGTAGGGAGGGAGGGAAGAACAGACAAGAATTCATAGGGCAGTATTCTGTAATAGACTTCTATAGGATACTAGATTCTATACAATACTACAATGGTGCCTATATGTCATTACACATTTGTCAAAACACCACCAAGTACATAACACCAAGAGTGAACCCTAATGTAAACTATGGACTTTGAGTAATAACAAGTCAATGTATGTTAATAGTAACAAATGCACCACTCAGGTGAGAATACTAATAGTGGGGGAGGATGTACTATGTGTATGTGTTGAGAGAGAGGCAATTAAGATGGAAAGTCTTTGTGCTTTCCATTCAATTTTGCTATGAACCTAAAACTGCTTTAAAAAATAGAATGTAGTGAGGCACCTGGATGATGCAGTGGGTTAAGTGCCTGACTCGCTTTCATCTCAGGCTGTGTGTGACCTTGGGGTCATGAGATCGAGCCCCGAGTCCAGCTCTGCGCTCAGTGTATAGTCTGCTTAAGATTCTCTCTCCCTCTACTTCTGCCTCTCCCCTGCTCACTCTCCTAAAATAAAAAAATAAAATATATTAATTTTTAAAAATTGTTCCTTTTTATATTAGTTATTATTTTCTGTTCTTTTACTCATTGCTTATATTCTTGTCCAAGGAATACTGAAGTGGCAATATACAGAAAGCTAATAGTTATATATTTATTATGTAATCTGTAGTAAAAATAAAACAGAAGATGGTACATCAAGGGCTTAAAGACTATTATGTCATTAAATGTAGCATATTATTTCAGACATGTGAAATCTCAAACTACTTTAAAAAAAAGGAATGAGGTCCCCCAAGAAGCATACAATTACTGCCAGAGCATGCGTCTGGAGCCATGCTCACTGTCTTAGGAAACTAATGAAGACTAGGTCTCTGTTACATCACTGTCTAAGATTTTATTTATTTGACAGAGAGAGAGAGAGAGAGTGAGCACAAGCAGCTGGGGTGGCGGGCAAAGGGAGAGGAAGAAGCAGGCTCCTCATGGAGCAAGGAGCCCAATCCGGGGCTCGATCCCAGCACCCTGGGATCATGACCTGAGCCGAAGGCAGACGCTGAACTGACTGAGCCACCCAGGCACCACTACATCACTGTTTCTTAAAAGCTTATTTTATATAGGTGCAACAACCACAGACTCCTGTTAAGGATTCATAATGCATAGAGATTCAGGATTTTTATGATGCTAAAAGCAACAGCCTAATGGCTTTTGTAAAGTAGTTTACAAAATATGAACTGCCAGTTCATTGCTGCAATTTAGCTTTGCTGTGGTAAACAAAGTCAGAAGATTAGAAAATAAATGCTACCTGTGCAGGGACACCTTAAGAACAAAAATAAACCTGGGGCGCCTGGGTGGCTCAGTGGGTTAAAGCCTCTGCCTTCGGCTCAGGTCACGATCTGAGGGTCCTGGGATGGAGCCCCACTTCGGGTTCTCTGCTTGGCAGGGAGCCTGCTTCCCCCTCTCTTCCTTCTTCTCTGCCTACTTGTGATCTCTCTCTCTCTCTCTCTGTCAAATAAATAAATTCTATAAAAACTAACAAAAAAGAATGAAAACAGATTAGTCATTCTTTCACATCCTTCGTCTACAAATCATTTATTGCTCTGATGTCATATTGATGGCTTATTATTCTTGAAGGCTACATATTTCAGATAAAAGCTTTTTAAAAACAAAGTATGTTTGTTCAGATGAACTTTGCAGAAATAAAAACCCCATGAGAAAAATACTGACAAAATACTGAATAGAGAGCATTTAAAGTAACTGAACAAACCTCTTAACAATGAAGCATCAAAGCCTTTACCAGCTGAACAGATTTCAGAGATTTTACAAACCATATTTTAATATCTTCGGTGGATTTATGACGCAGAATATGTGTTCATCATGATCTCCCCCCATATTTACACAATCATTACTACAGGTAACAATTCCAGCCATACAAATGCCTCTATTATTGCTGGGGGTTTTCACCCTAGGAAGGCCAACATTTTGCCTAAAAGACACTTTTATACTTGACATTGCTTAAGACTTATCACAAGTTCGTAATAAATTGTTATGCCCATTAAATAATTATTAAGAACTAAATCTTAGAGTAAACTGGGGCCGCAGCTCCAAGTAAAAGGATTCTCAGGTTTGAAGTACTTTCAAAGTATAGCTTTGAAGTACTACAAAATTATCCCCAGCTAAACAGAATAAAAACTTACAAAACAGCCAGACTTGACCCCTATTCCCAAACTTTCTTAAGCATCTATTTTCAAAGCTAATACTTACTTGAAGGAATACAAAAAATTTTTGACTTCATAAAATTAGAAATACTATATTAACATTTAGACATTAAGAGAATGAATACATGAAATATCTGCCACTTATACCTAAAAGGTAATAAATTACTTGACTTTCATTGTGCTTTCATACGTCAAAGAGCATTCACCATTTCTGTAATTTTTAACTTCAAAGTAAAGGCAAAGAATTATTTTTAAAGATAGGTCCTATCTGAAGAGCCAAAGAAAAACGTACTAATTTTAAACAAAACTATCACCATCTAAAGAGTCGAAGTGTATTTTACCAATTCAAATATATGGTATTTAGTTTAAATTTTAGTCTTGAAATCAAGCTATGTTGAAAGAGTTTAAGAACAGTTTTAAAGAAATAATATCCCATGTCCATTAATTCACATTGAAAAGAAAAATTGGTAGCTTTTCTGTAAATTTTAGTCTGCGATCAATAAATTGAAAAATGTATAAATGTTAAAAATGAATACGTCTGCTATTTAAGTTCTTTGCTTCACTTTATCTATAAGCAGAATGTAGGACATTGCATATATTAAAGAAAAGTACATAAATAACTTGAACATACCTGAATAACTTTGTCTACCTTCAGGTCTTCAAGAGATGGGTACAGAGACATTTTTGCAGTATTTTTCTAAAGCAAAAACAAAAAAAATTCTGTAATTCAAATTTCATTGAAAAATTTTGTTTTAAAGATTTTATTTATTTGTCAGAGAGAGAGCACACGCACACACAAGCAGGGAGAACTGCAGGCAGAAGGAGAAGCAGGCTCCCCGCTGAGCAAGGAGCCAGATGCAGAACTCGATGCCAGGACCTTGGGATCATGACCTGAGCCAAAGGCAGACACTTAACCAACTGAGCCACCGAGGCATCCCTGAAATTTAAATAGTATGTATAAAACAGCAATACATATAAACATCTGTAAATTTTTAACACAGTAAGAAACACTTAAATTGCAAAACACAGAAAAATAAGAACATCTAGCCTATACTAAAAACTGATTACTGGTTGCCAAACTACTCTCCCTTACTACTACTATCAAACTATATCCACTGCAGATCTTAACTTTCCCTTCAAGGAATAGTCCCTTCGTTTCAAAAGTTTAAAAAATGAACGGTTATGTGACTTGCCTAGCTTATGTAAGTGCTTGGCAAATGAGCGAGCATTATATCCGAACAAAAACCTAAAAGAGCTCCTATACCATATCTATGAAATCTCTATTACTCATACACACACACACACACACACACACACACATTCTTAAATATGTACTTAGAAAAAACAATATATACCAATTGTTAACAATAATTTTATCTTTAGGAGACATAAATGATACAGATATTAAACGACTGAGGAATAAGATGGAAATTGTTATATTTTAAACATTTCTATGCTGTTCAATGTTTTTTAATGACCACTGCTTTTTATAATAATGTAATAATTTAAAACAAACTTCTCTAAAAGTATCACAAGGATAGGTATTTGAAAATTTTGTTATTTTTGAGATGAATATCTGGTACTTTCTTTAAACCGACAAAACAATATATACCAAACTGGCATAACGTAGGTATATCAGAGGGTTTCTGAGCTGGCTATCAATTTATTACCTCCCCTCTCCAAGTCCACACATTACTGGGGGCTCTGCAAATGGAACGGGCCCTTTAAATAGTGCTCTGTGGTCAGCTAGCAGGAGGCTGAGCTTTGTCGGTGCAGGGAACTGGAAATACACAGGAAGAGAAAAGGTTTTTCATTCCAGTTTCCAGTATACCACTTCAGCCAGGCTCCTGAAATACCTGCTTCTCTAGCATCTTGCCCCTGGCAAGAAACAGCTTCTTAAGCACCCCAACTCTTTCAGTGCACAAAACCAACACTGACCCCAGCACTCTGTTCAGCAGCTTCCCAGCATGGTGCCACCTGCAAGGCATCCATGAGTAGCTTTCCCTAAGATTCCCCTCATGTGCAGCAAGTTCCAAGGTGCAGCACCTTCCTGTAACTGGTCCCCACTGGCACTCCATAGGGAGAAGTTCCAATAAGTTTGGTTTTGAGAAACCAACTTCACTATCCACTGACCAACTGCTGCACTCTCTAACAAGGCCTGGGCTGTCAGGCATGGGAAGAGGGCAGCCTCTTCTTGGGGCACTCTAACTCACCCCTGAGGTTAGTAGATACTTATTAAACCAGCTCTTCCTATATTCATTAAAGTTCTCTTTACTCTTTACTACTTTACTTTTTATAATTCTTGTTCCTTTAATCATGTTAGAGTTCATTATCCTATACATTAAATTTTCACTGTTCAAATTACTATATGGTTTCTGTCTCTTGGCTGAATGCTGAATAACAGTACTTTTGAAAAAATTTATATACTTTGAGGCACATGGGTGGCACAGTCAAGTATCCAACTCTTGGTTTTGACTCGGGTCATGATCTCAGGGTCCTAAGATCAAGCCCCATATCAGGCTCCATGCTCAGTGCAGGCTGCTTGAGATTCTCTCTCCCTCTCTCTCTGCCCCTCCCACTCATGCACACTCTCTCTCTCTAATAAATTTTTAAGAAAAAAAGTATATACTTCACACACCATAAAATTCACTTGTGCAGCCATCCCTACCATCTAATATTAGAACATTTCCATCACCCCCCCCCAAAAAAACTCCATGCCTATCCATTCTCCCTTCCCTCCAGCTCCAGACAACTAAAAATCTACCTTCTGCTTCTTGATTTACCTCTTCTGGACATTTAATCAAGAATCACAGAATATGAGGATGTTTATATCTGTTTCTTTTTCACTCAGTATAACACCTTCAAAGTTCATCCATGCCATATACTATGTACCAGTATTTCATTCCTTTTTAGGATTGAAAAACATTCCACACTATGGACATGCTACATTTTGGGTATCCATTCATCAGTCAGTAACATCTGGGGTTTTTACACTTTTTGACTATTAAGCATAATGCTATTAATGATGCTAATGAACATTTACATCCAAGTGTTTATGTAAACATATATATGTTTAATTCTCTTGGTATTCAGCTAAGAATAGAGTTGCTAGGTCACATGGTAACTCTATGTTTCACTATTTTCTTTTAAGATTTTATTTATTTATTTGACAGAGAGAAATCACAAGTAGGCAGAGAAGCAGACAGAGAGAGAGGGGGAAGCTGACTCCCCGGTGAGAAGAGAGCCCAATGAGGGGCTCGATCCCAGGACGCTGAGATGATGACCTGAGCCGAAGGCAGAGGCTGTAACCCACTGAGCCATCCAGACGCCCCTCTACGTTTCACTTTTTGAGGAACTGCCAAACTGGTTTCCAAAATAACTGTACCACTTTATATTCCCACCAGCAACATATAAGGGAAAGTTCTAATTTCTCCTTATCTTTGCCATTATTTACTATTTTTTTTATTATAGCCACCCTAGTAGATGTGAAGCAACATCCCACTGCAGTTTTGATGTATATTTCTCTAATAACCAATGATGTTCAGCATTTTTTATCTGCTTATTGGCCATTTGTAATTCTTTGGAAAAATGTCAATTCGAATCTATTGTCTGAGTTACTTCTTTCTTTCTTTTCTTTCTTTCTTTCTTTCTTTCTTTCTTTCTTTCTTTCTTTCTTTTTCTTCCTTCCTTCCTTCCTTCCTCCCTCCCTCCCTCCCTCCCTTCCTTCCTTAATTTTCCTGGGCTAGAAACTCCCAATAAAAATGCCAAATAAAAATGGCCCAATACAGGGGCGCTTGGGTAGCTCAGTTGGTTAAGCATCTGCCTTCCATTCAAGTCATGGTCGCAGAGTCCTGGGACTGGCCCCATATCAAGCCTGAGTCTACTTCTCTCGCTCTCTGCCCTTCCTGCTCATGCTCTTCCCCCCTTTCTCTCTCAAAGAAATAAAAATCTTTAAGAAAAAAAAAATGGCCTGATACAGTTTTTAAGGAGAAAACAGGGCTTGTATCTGTGAAAATGCAAATTCATGACAAAACAAATAAGAAATGGTTTAATTCTATCAATCCAGGGAAACAAAGTGGATTACCTTTTCTGTGGCTCAAAAAATCATTAAGTTTCCCTTAATCTTAAAATATGCTTTATTTGCATATCCAATCATTTTATCAAAATCATAAAATCATTTTAAATTCACTGGAACAAATGTGGACTTTTAATCTAGTACTATCACTATTTTTGGTTTCTACTTCTTGTTCTGCCACTGCCACCTATAAGAAGATCCCCCTTCCCTCATGAAAAAAGAACTCGATGAGTGTTATATTTCAAAACTCAGTGAGCAGTTTTCTCAAACATTTTCCTCATAGAAGCTTTTCCTTAAACAAATATTGACCTAAATTGTCTAAACAACTCTTAGGTCACTCGTTCCCCAGAAATTACTTCATACTCACAAATACTCAAACTCAATCCCAGAAAAGAAATGGCTTTTCAGACATCACATTCTTTAAATAATAAATATCACCCCACCTTATGCTTTTTTAAAAATTTAGTTTCAAATTTGCTCTAAGTATGTGACCTTAATCAACTCATCATTCTTCTAAAATACAAAGGATTCCTCAATGATTTTACTTCACAAACTGTTTTCATGGCCTCATTTCACATAATTTCTTTCTAAGCATTACAACATTATAGCTGCAAACTACTTGCTATTTCCCACCCGTATTCAGTTCTTCTGTGCCCGGTATCTTTGCAAAAGTTGTTTCCTCTTCCCAGAATGTCTTCTCTATCAAAATCCCAGTCAAGAGCCACTCCTGTAAGGATACGTCTGATGACCTCAGTCTATCAAAATCCCAGTCAAGAGCCACTCCTGTAAGGATACCTCTGATGACCTCAGTCTAACACTGTTTCTCTCACTTCAGAAGTTTCACTCTGCCTTATGTTATATAGTTTCTCTGCTCTTGAGATCAAGGCCTTTGATTTCTTATTTATCTAGCATGATTCTTTATCCTAAATGAAGTCAAATGTTTGTTAAATTTTGACCAATATCGTCAAAATAGCAGTCAAGATATTTTCAAACATTCATTGAAAAGTTCAAATTTTCTTATCTTTCAAGTCTGTCTTTGAACACAAACTGCAAAGCTTTCAGGGAGATTAATAAATCTCTTGTATTATTTTTCTGAAAGGGTCCATTACCTTGTATGAGTTAATCTTTGATCTAGTATCAAATATAATTAGCCCTTTTTGAAGAACTACCAAGCTACCTTTGAAAAATCCTTTCAAGTATGATTGGAATTTCAGAATGACCAATAATGAGACTTACGGGGATTGTGAAAATAATTCTATTACATCAGTATTTGAATTTTCATTTTACTTTCACTTGAAACTCTTCTCACATGCTATTGTTGTACTGACTACAGAACTTTGTTTCTAGGCCTTCAGCTAAGAATCAATCACAAGGTATAGATCCCATTGACCCTGACATTGGTAGGCAAAACATCTTGCCATCTACTCTACCAGAGTTTAGCACAACATTACTAACAGCTTTGTTTCACTGGTCTAATTCCTGGAAAGAACTGGTATCTCCACTTACCCCTAGTCCAGGTTTGGCCCACTCTAATCTCTTTGCAACCTCACAGACTCTCAAGTCTCTCTGTGCATAATGAAAGGCCTCTGCACCCAGTGGATCCCTAGGCCTTAGAAAATGACCCCCAAGTTAGTTTCTATTAAGAGGTTTCCCAGGGCTTGGAATAGTTACAGGGTTTCTTTAGAACATCTAAAAATAAAAATACCTGACTATTCTGCCTCAGTATCAACTTTCACTCTTGACTCTCCATCTCCTCAAGGTGATGTCAGGGCATCTTCTTTGGAGTCTTATGTATGTACAAACTAAAGGTCTCCGTAACTCAAATACCGTATGCAATATTTTGGAACATCTAGTTAATTTGCTTTTTAACTGCAATACTCTGGTTAATGAGGGAGGAAACATACTAATGAAGTTTTCCAAATAATATCACCTAGAATGGCAATACATATCATTTTCTGAGTTGTTGATCTCAGTCCCTCAATCAAACCAACTGCTACAACTAGTCTCCATTTTTTTAAATGACGAGTGATTAAGTTAAAATGGTATTTATTTAATCCCAGCTGTTAAAAAAAAAAATCATAGGATGATGAAAATTCGGGACTGTAGAATCCGTGATCTTAAACTATAGTTACAACACTTCTGGTACTCTAGCTTCTATAGCTGCTGCCCAGAAGATACTCCTTGATTGCCTGGCTCCAGTGGCCAGCAAGGCTTAAGTTCATCAATCCCATAAGACCATAACAAACAGAATAGTTGTTAACAGGCTATCTTCCCTAGGGCACAAGGCAGAGAGAGCAGACTGAAATAAATTCCAACCTAACCTCCCCTCGCCACCCCCCACTCTTTCTATGAAAGAAGTCCATTAGCTTATCTTTATAGCTGTGGCCTGAGGAACAGGCTTGTAAGCAAACACATATCTAAGAGCTGACTACAATTCTCTCCAGAGACTGGGGAGGCCAGTGGGTACCATCTTTGCACTCTCCCTTTGCCCCATACCAGGTCGCGAGTGTCTCCAAGAAAGAAACTAGTATACAGGCCTGGCACACAGGCTGTTGTCCATAGGGCACATCCCTGGATAAACAGGCTTTGGTAGCCAGGAAGCCTGTATTCACAGGTTCAACAGGACTATAACAACAACAACAACAAAAAGTGAACTGGATATCACCCTAGGGCACAATACAAAATGAGCAGACAAAAATTTTCCCCTGAGGGCCCCTGGGTGGCGCAGTTGGTTGAGCGACTGCCTTCAGCTCAGGTCATGATCCCGGAGTCCCGGGATCGAGTCCCACATCGGGCTTCCGGCTCCATGGGGAGTCCGCTTCTCACTCTGACCTTCTCCCTTCTCATGCTCTCTCTCACTCTCTCTCTTTCCTAATTAAAAAAAAAAAAAAAATTTTCCCCTGAAAGAGGTATTTTGCATACTTTAAAAATTGCTGCCTGAAGGTCTAGCTTCCAATCAGCCTGAACCTAGGTGCTGACTGAGATCCTCCCTTTTGGAACTCAAACAGATCTTGACACACCCTCAACTATTGGGAGCAACTAAAAATAAAGTAGGCTGCTTGGACAATTAAAAAAGTTATGAGAAACTAAAAAATAAATAAATAAATAAAAAGTTATGAGAAACAATCAAGAACTGAGTTAAATGGTGAGGTCTATCTCTTCTGTGAGGTGTGTCACTCAAGACTAAGATGGTTTTTATTCTAATCATTGAAATCAACAGAAAGTCAAGGAAAATGGAGAAACAAAGGAATATTCCAAGTAAGAGAACAAAATAAAACCTCAGTAAAAGACTTTAATGAAATGGAGATAGAATTCAAAATAAATATCATATAGATGCTCGCCAACTCGGGAGAACAACGGGTGAAAAAAGTGAAAATTTCAAAAGAACATATAGGAAAGTACCAAGTAGAAGTCACACAGCTACAAAATACAATAACATAACTGAAAATACAACAGAAGGGTTCAACAATACGTTAAATGAAGTAGAACACAAAATCCATCAACTCAAAAATTGAGTAGGAGAACTAATCCAATCAGAGTAACAACAAAAAAAGGGTGGGTGGGGGAGTAAAGATAGCTTAAGAGACTAAAAGGACATCAAGAAAACCAACATTCCCATTATAAGGGTTCCAGAAGAAGATGGAAAGGGGCAGAAGAAAACTTATTTGAAAAAATAAATGGCTATGGGGTGCCTGGGTGGCTCAGTGGGTTAAAGCCTCTGCCTTCAGCTCAGGTCATGATCTCAGGGTCCTAGGATCAAGCCCCGCATTTGGCTCTTTGCTCAGAGGGGAGCCTGCTTCCCCCCCTCTCTCTGCCTGCCTCTCTGCCTACTTGTGATCTCTTCTCTGTGTCAAATAAATAAAATCTTAAAAAAGATGAAAAAAAGAAAGAAAGAAATTAAGAAAGAAAGAAAGAAAGAAAGAAAGAAAGAAAGAAAGAAAGAAAGAAAAGAAAGAAAAAAGAAAGAAGAAATGGCTATGAGAAAGGAAATGACAAATGGCTAATGAGAAAGGAAACATATACAGATCCAGGAAGTCCAAAAAGTTCCATATAACATAAACCCAAAGAGACCCACATCAAAACACATTATAATTAAATGTCAAGCGTTTAAAAAAAGAGAGAGAAAATCTTAAAAGCAGAAGGAGAAAAACAACAGGTTATGTACAAGGGAACTGCCATAAGACATTAAGCACACTTTTCTGCAGAAACTCTGCAGGCCAGAAGGAGTGTTATAATATAAAGAAAAAAAACTGCCACCAAGCATACTCTAGTCAGTAAAACTCTCCTTAAGAATTGAAGGAGTGGGAGCCTGGGTGGCTCAATTGGTTAAGCAACTGCCTTCAGCTCAAGTCATGATCCTGGCGTCCCAGGACCGAGTCCTGCATCAGGCTCCCTGCTCAGTGGGGAGTCTGCTTCTCCCCCTAACCCCTCTCCCCCCACCTCTCTCTCTTTCTCTCTCTCTCAAATAAAATCTTAAAAAAAAAGAATTGAAGGATAACAAGGTTTCCACACAAGCAAAAACTAATGGAATTCACCACCACTAGATATGTCTTACAAAGAAACAAAGGGAATAACTAATTACAGGAAAATATAAGAAAGTATGAATCTCACTAGCAAAAATAAATACATTGTAAAATTCAGAATTATCTAGTGCCATAAAGATGCAATCACTTGCAAAGCTAGTATGAATGCTAAAAAACAAAAGTAAAAATAGCTATAAGTGTAATAATTTGCTAAGAAATATTCAAGAAAAGAAGTGAAGTATGACATTAAAAATTTAAAAGGGGGTAAATGTAAAGATGAAGATGCTCATTCTTGACACTTTTACTCAATATAGTATCGGAGGTCCTAGCCAGAGCAATTAGGTAAGGAAAAAAAGGCATCGAAACTGGAAAGGAAGACGTTGAAACTGTCTGTGTGTGTGGGTGATATATTACATATATAAAGCCTACAGACTCCATCAAAAAACTGAACTAATAAGTTCAGTAGAGTTGTAGGATAAAAAAAATCAATATACAAAAATCATCTGCTTCTATACAATAATGAGCTAAAAGAGAAATTAAGAAAACAATTCCATTTACAAACGCATCAAAAACAGAAGATATTTAGAAATAAATTTAATCAAAGAAACAAAAGACCTATAAATGGAAACTGTAAGACAAGGATGAAAAAGTGAAGACAATACAAATAAAAAGATATTCTGTGCTTATGGACTGGAGGACTTAATATTGTTAAAATGTATGTATTTCCCAAAGCAATCTACAGATTTAATACAATCTCTACAAAAAAATTCCGATAGCATTTCAAAGAACTGAATAAAAAATCCTAACATTTTACCTTGAAAGAAGAGGCCAGAGGTGGCACACTTCCAGATCTCAAATTATCTTATAAAGCTATAGTAATCAAAAGGGAATGCTATTGGCATAAAAACAGACGCACAGAACAATGGAAGAAAAAATAGCCCAGAAACAAACCCACGCATGTGTGGTCAATTAACTTATGACAAAGAAGCCAGGAATATACAATGAAGAAAGTGCTGGGAAAAATGGACAGACACATGCAAAACAATGAAACTTGACCAGTATCTTATACCATACACAAAAATCAACTAAAAATGGATTAAGAACTTGAACTTAGGCCTAAAAACCCCTAGAAAAAAGATACAGATGACAAGCTTCTTGACACTGGTCTTGGTGACAATTTTTTTGGATTTAACACCAAAAGCAAAAGAAAAATAAACAAGTGGGGACTATGTCAAACTAAAAAACCTCTGTAGAGCAAAGGTAACAGTCAATAAACTAAAGGGCAACCTACAAAACAGGAGAAAATATTTCCAAGTCATACATTTGATAAAGAGTTAATATCCAAAATAAAGAACTCTTACAACTCAAGAGCAAAAAATTAAAAAAAATAAATTTGATTCAAAATTGGACAGAGTATCCAGACATTTTTCCAAAGACATAGAGATGGCAAACAGGTATATGAAAAGGTGCTCAACTCAACATCATTAATCATTAGGGAAATGCAAATCAAAACAAGAATGAGGTAACACCTCCACCTGTTAGAATGGCGAGTATCAAAATGACAAGAAATAAGTGTTGGTGAAGAGATGGAGAAAAAGGAACCCTTGTACACCACTGGTGGAAATGTAAATTGGTGCAGCCACTGTAGAAAACAGCACAGAGGTTCCTTCAAAAATTAAACAGAACCACCATATGATCCAGCAATTCCACTCTGAGGTATTTATCTGAAGGAAAAAAAAACACCAACTTAAAGATACCTGCATCTCCATGTTCCAGGCAGCACCATTTAAAATAGCCAAGACATGGAAGTAAGCTGTGTCCACAAATGAATAGGTTAAAAAAAAAAATTGTGGTATATATACACAATGGAAGATTTTTCAGCCATAACAAAAGAGGAAATCTTGTCATTCATCAATGGATGAATGGATAAAGAAAATGTGAGACTACACAAACACACACAATGGAGTTTTAAGCCATTATAAAAAAAAAAAGGGTATCTTGCTATTTGTGACAACATGGGCAGAACTTAAGGGCATTATGCTATGTAAAATAAGTCAAAGACAATAACCATATGACCTCATTTATATGTGGAACCTAAACAACAACAAAAATACTCATTGACACGGCAAATAGACTGGTGGTTCCCAGAGATGGGAGGGAGGTGGGAAAGGAAAGAGATGGACAAATTGGAGGAAGGGAGTCAAAAGGCACAAACTTCCACTTACAAAATAAGTTAAGTCCTGAAAATGTAATGTACAGGATGATAACTACAGTTAATAATGTTGTCCTGTATATTTGAAAGTTGCTAAGAGTAAATCTTAAAAGTTATTACCACAAGGAAAAAAACTGTGTGGTAACAGATGTTAACTAGACTTACTGTGATCATTTCACATTATTCGCAAATACAGAATCATTATGTTGTATGCCTAAAACTAATATAATGGTTATAGCTCCATTACATGTGAGTTTTTAAAAATTTTAAAAATTAAAAAATATACTGAAGGGAGAAAAAAAAAAAGCCAAGTCTTAGTCTCAGCTCTGCCACCAACTAAGTTTCTTTCCGGGGTCTCAACTTAACGTATGATACAGTAAATCAACAAAGTACCTTTTCTTTAAGGCAAAAAATTTAGAACACATTTTTCTTTAAATATCTGCCACTATATGCTATGTTCTTGGAACTCTTCAATAGCAAACAACTTGAACATTCTTGTCCCATAAATTATTTTCATAGGAAAGCAACATATCAAATTATTCCCTTATTTAAACATAGAAACAGCCTAATTAGCTTCAATAATACAGTACAAAACATTTTTAATTAGCACAAGAAACAACAAATGCACATCAGGAAAGTAACCTAAAGTACCCCTTTAATCCAAAAGAGACACATTACAAGACTCTTAGTGGATATCTGAATTACGGAGAGTACTGAAGCTATATATACTATGCTTTTTCCTATACATATACAACTATGATAAAATTCAAATTACAACTAGGCACAGTAAGAAATAAGTAATAATGAAACAACATACTACAAAAGTTATATGAATGTACTCTCTCTCTCTAAAGATATTATTGTACTGTACCTGCCCTTCCAGTGATGTTAGATGATAAAATGATGAGATGAAGTGAGGTAAATGACATAGGCATTGTGACCTCGTTTTAGGCTACTACTGACCTGATGATGATAGATCAGGAGGAGGATCATCTGCTTTCAGACCACAGGTGACTATGCAGATAAGGGGGGACTACTATCTACTGTATGATAGCAAATTAAAAATCTTAAGGCCCTAAAACAGCATTTCTTCAAATTTCAAGTCCATAAGGATAAACCAGAAATGTTAATAAAGATTCTAGAGCCCTAGCCCCAAAACTGAAACAGTTAAGTCTAGACTAGGGTTCAGAAATCTGCCTTCAACCCTTTGCATTCCATCAAGGTCCAATGGACTCAATTTTAATTTTTGAGTTCCTTTTTCAGCAGTTCATTTAGTGACTTTTCTTTCTTGGGGATCTTCCAAAGAAAAAAGAGAAAGAAAAAATTTTAAATGCAGTAAAATCACTCTATCTTTTAAATATGGAGTTCATGAAGGTTCAACTGAACTTTTTTTATAAATCTAAGGTCTATTATGGGATTTTAGTGCACTTGTGTTCCTCTATGTTGAAACACCTTTCTGTTTCAACAATCCATAAATTATTACATCAGAATTCATCAGTTATTGGCAACTATGCTAAAAAGCTAAAAATAACAAAAAAATAAGATCACCTAGAATGATGCAACATGGAAATAATCGCATTCTTTCATCCTTCAGTTTGTATTGCCTAAAGTACTGCATCCTCTTTCAAGAACAGAAAAACTATGAAGACACTACATCCGTAGTTTGTTTTCTACAAAAGTGTTCCTTGAACACTTGAAATTTTTCATTTTTCACCCATGATGGCAGAGAAAAGGAAACTGGAGGAAAATCTTTATTGGACAAATCAGAAGACATGTAGCTATACCCTAGACTCTTATGATAATGACAGAAGCAAGTACATAACCAAATCAGACCATGATGATATACTAATTGAAATTTTTCAAATTAAAAAATAAGTAAACAATATACTTGTAATTATTAAAATAAAACTTTTCAGTCATTCAAAAGGAAGAATTTTATGATGCAATATATTCAAACAAGACCCTTGATCCTGTTTTACTAATATATTACCATCTTTTATTTTTTTATATTTGTAGACCCAAATTGACTTGATGTGGCTCTTAAGTGGCCAAATGAAAGTTGGCCTTTAAACGAATATGACTGGAAAGAAACAGTAATATAGTGAAAATTTTAAAACTCACCACATTGATTATTTTAACTGATGTTTTTAAGATAAAGTACAAATGAAAATTCTCTGCAAATACAGAAGATGGTCATCCTCTCAATAAAATCATGAGCCATTAAAATTTGCAGAAGTGCTGCATTTTGACAATACAAGTACAAAAATTATCAGATGGTAACAGTAGAACTAGAGAGGTATTTGAGATCTAGAATCAGTACTGTATTTTGACAACCAAGTTCATGAAGGAGAACTATAAGTAATGATAAGCTGTAACAGAGATATACTGAAACCTGAGAACAATATCAGATAGACATGTGCTAATTTCCTGCATGACAACTGATGAGCAATTAGTTATACTCAAAAAGATAATGCCCATTTCAGCTATCTATACTTTCAAATCCAGGAAAATTAAGAATAAAACCGTGGGTTTCTTGGCACACCAGGGTGGCTCAGTCTGTTAAACATCCAACTCTTAATTTCAGCTCAGGTCATGATCTCAGGGTCCTGATATCGAGCCCTGCATCAGGCTCCATACTCAGCACAGTGTCTGCTTGAGATATTCGCTTTCCCTCTCCCTCTGCCCCCCACCCCGACTCATCCTCTCTAAACAATATCTTTAAAAACAGAAAAACAACAAAAACCCATGGGTTTCTTGTGTTCCAGTTATTAAAACTGTATTTCTGGTAAAACTGTGCTTCAACTGTCCCTTTACCTTCACTTCTGCAAATTTTTCTGAAGATAAGCTAAAATATAAAAAAAGAAGTGTCCACTGGGCTCAGATGGCAAATGGTGATGACCAAGTCTGAAAGTACACTAAAGATTAATGAGCACTCTGAATGGTTCATAAATGATGTCAATGAACTCACTTTGATAAAGTTGTAACAGTCATCTAGAGCAATGGTTCTCAAACCTGGCTAATCATCAGATCAGAATTACCTGGGCACTAGTTAAAAACAGCTTCCCAGGCTGACACAGATTTCATGGAAAGACTTAGGAACTCTTCTTTTTATTAATTATCCAGGGAGATGCTCATAAGCCATCATGAAATGTGGCCATATAAATCTACTGTTAAGTAGAATACTTTCTTCTTACCCATAAGGTTGCATTTCTGACCTATTGGACTGGCAAAAATCCAAAGTTTGACAATACTCTCTGATAGTAAGATTTTGAGAAACACTCATACATTACTCATGGAAGTATACAATTTCCATACAGAGTACCTTTGGGTATCTATCAAAATTATAAACATAGGAAGCCTCCAACCCTGCAATCCAGGTCTTCATCCCATAAATATATTTGCACATAAAAAGTAACATATATAAAAGTTTACTCACTGAAGCATCAACTACAACAGCAAAAGACTTCAAAGAAAGGAGGAAGTTCTATATACAATATTGAAAGGGGTTTAAAATATCATTACCTGGAAAAACAAAGCATGCTTTAGAGCAATATATAAACATGCTAACATTTGTGTTGGGAGAGAGAGCTTAAAGATCTAGAAAAAGAAGTAAAACTAAACCTAAAGCTAGCAGAAGTAAGGAAATCATAAAGATTAGAATAAATGAACTAGAAAATAGAAAAAAAAAAAAAAGGAAAAAAAAATCAATGAAACCAAAGTTGGTTCTTTGAAAAAAATCAACATAATTGACAAACCTTTTGCTAGACAAAGACATAAAGAGAAAACTCAAAATACTGAAGTGAGAAAATGGGAATATTCACATTGATTCTACAGAAATAAACTGAAAGTACTCTGAATGATTATACACCAAAATATTGGATAACTTAAATGAAATGGACAAATTCCAAGGAACATAAAGCCTACCAAAACTAAATCACAAATAAATTAAAAATCTAAATGTACCTATAACTAGTGAGAAGACTGAATTAGTAATCAAAAATCTCCCGACAAATAAAAGCCCTAAACCTTAAGCTTCATTGGTGAATTCTATTAAACATTTAAAAAAGAATACCAGTCCTTCTCAAAATTTGGCTAAAGTTGAAGGAAACACTTCCTAACTCATTCTTTGAGGACAGCATTAATCTGATATCAAAGCCAGGTAGTCACTCCAAGAAAGAAAACTACAGACCAACATCCCTTATAAACACTGCAAAAATCCTCAAAATACTTGAAAATGGAATTCAACAGCACATGGAAGTATTATACACTTTTTAAGAAGTTGGGATTTATTCCTGGAATACAAGGATGGTTCAACATACAAAAAATTGATCAATGTAACAGGCCACATCAACAAAATGAAGGGTAAAACAAAAACATATGATCATCTTGACTGATGCAGAAAAAACATTTGATAAAATTTAGCAGTCCTTTATGATAAAAAAAAAAGAATTCAACAAAATAGGAATAGAAGAAAATTACATCTACATAATTTAGAGCCACGTATGAAAAACTCACACCAAACATCATACTCAATGGTGAAAGACTGATTATTTTTCCTCTAAGATCAGGAACAAGCAAGGAAACCCACTTTTACCATTTCTATTCGACATAGTACTAGAAGTTCTAACCAGAAAAATGAGGCAAAAATAAGAAATAATGAGCATACAAATTGAAAAATAAGTAAAATGAACTGTACAGATCATTTGATTTATATATCTAGGGTTTAGAAAACTATAAAGACTCCACAAAAAAAGCTGTTAAAACTAATAAATTCAGCAGTGTAGTAGGGCACAGTCAATGCACAAAATCAGTTGATTTCTATATATGAAATATAATCTGAAAATTGTTATTGTCTTATAATAGCATAAAAAATAATACTTAGGAACTAATTAATGAATTTGTTAATTTAATCAAGGAAGTAAAAGGCTTATAAAATGAAAATTACAGGAGTACCTGTGTGGCTCAGCCGGTTTAAGCATCCAATCTTGATTTTGGCTCAGGTCAGGATCTCAGGATCATGAGATCCCCAGGTCAGGCTCTGCACTCAGCAGAGAGTCTGCATGAGTTTCTCTCCCTCTCCCTCTACCTCTCCCCCTCCTCCTGCCTGTGCTCGTATGTGCTCTCTAAATAAATCTTAAAAAAAAAAAAGAGAGAAAACTACAAAGCACTGCTGAAAGAAATCAAAGAGAATATAAACGAAATGAAGCACATCCCATGTTACGTTCATAGACTGGTACACTTAATACTGTTAAAATGTCGGTATTATACAAAATGATCTCAAGATTCAATACAATCCTTATCAAAATGATGACTTTTTTTCAAGAATAGAAAAACTCATTCTAAAATCCATATGGAGGGTGCCTGGGTGGCTCAGTAGGTTAGAGCCTCTGCCTTCAGCTCAGGTCATGATCTCAGGGTCCTGGGATCAAGTTCTGCATCGGGCTCTCTGCTCAGCAGGGAGCCTGCTTCCCCCTCTCACTCTGCCTGCCTCCCTGCCTACTTGTGATCTCTCTCTGTCAAATAAATAAATAAAATCTTTAAAAAAGTAAAATAAAATAAAATCCTTATGAAATCTCAAAGAACTCAAATATCCAAAACAATCTTGAAAAAAACAAAAGTGGAAGACTCATACTTCCTTATTTCAAAACTTACGATAAAGCTACACTAATCAAAATAGTAGGGTATTAGCATAATGGCATATAGATCAGTGGAAAATAGAATGCCTAGAAATGAACCCTCACATATATGGTTAAATGATTTTGACAAGAGTGCCAAGACCATTCAATGAGTAAAAGTCTTTTCAAACGGCACTGAGAAAATTGGACATCCACATGCAAAAGCATGATGGTAGACCCTTACCTAACACTATTTACAAAAATTAACTCAAAATGGGTAAAGGACCGAAACTTAAGACCTAAAACAATAAAAACTCTTAGAAGAAACATAGGACAAAAGATTCATGACTTTGGATTTACCAGTGATTTCTCTGGACATGATAGCAAAGGTACAGGTAACAGAAGAAAATCTAAACACACTGGACTTCATGAAAATTTTAAATTTTTGTACATGAAAACATAGCATCAACAGAGAAAAAAAAGCAACCCACAGAATTGGAGAAAATATTTGTAAATCATATATCCAATAAAGGATTAATCCCTTAATATCTAGAATATTTAGAGTACTAAAACTCAACAAGAAAAAAAAAACTGGCAAAAGATTTGAATAGACATTTCTCCAAAAAAGATACAAGAACGGCCATAAACAAAATGAAAAGATGCTCAAAATCATGAATCATTACAAAAATGCAAATCAAAACTAAGAGATACCACCTCACACCCATTAGGATGGCTACTATCAAAAAAACAAAAAACAAGTACTGAAGGAAAATTGGTCAGATATATGCAAAAGAATGAAACTGGACCACTTTCTCACACCATACACAAAAAATAAATCCAAAATGAATTAAAGTCCTAAATGTGAAACCTGAAACCATAAAAATCCTAGAAGAAAGCACAGGCAGTAATGGCTCTAACGCTATAGCAACATTTTTCTAGATAACTCTCCTGAGGCAAGAAAACCAAAAGCAAAAATAAACTATTGGGACTACCTCAAAATAAAAGGTTTCTGCAAAGCAAAAGAAACAATCAACAAAACTAAAAGGCAACCTACTGAATGGGAAAAGAGATTTGCAATGACATACCTGATAATGGGTTAGTAGCAAAAATATACAAAAAAGTTAAACAACTCAAAGCCCAAAGAACAAATAATCCAATTTAAAAATGGGCAAAAGACAAGAACAGACATTTCTTCAAAAAACACATCCAGATGGCCAACAGACACATGAAAAGATGTTCAACATCCCTCTTCATCAGGGAAATGCAAATCAAAACCACAATGATGTATCACTTCACAACTATCAAAATGGCTAAAATCAAAAACACAAAAAAACAAGTGTCGGCCATGATGTGAGAAAAAGGAACCCTCCTGCACTGGTGGGAATGCAAACTGGTGCAGCCACTCTGGAAAACAATATGGAAGTTCCTCAAAAAATTAAAATGAGAACTACCCTATGATCCCATAATTGCACTACTGGGTATTCACCCCAAAAATATAAAAACACGAATTTAAAGAGATACATGCACCGCTGTGTTTATTGCAGCATTATTTACAATGGCCAAACTATGGAAGCAACCCAAGTGTCCATCAACAGATGAATGAAGATACAAGATGTACACACACGTACACACACACACACAGAGGAACATCCAGTCATAAAAAGGAATGACATCTTGCCATTTGCAACAACATGGATAAAGCTAGGGACTAGGCTAAGCAAAATAAGTCAGAGAAAGACAAATACCACATGATTTCACTCATATGTGGAATGTGGAATTTAAGAAACAAGTGAGCAAAGGGGAGAAAATGAGGTAAACCAAAAAACACAGTCTTAACTGTAGAGAACAAACTGATGGTAACCAGAAGGGAAACGTCTGGGGGATCTGTGAAATTGGTGATGGGGATTAAGGAAGGTATTTGTCCTAATGAACAATGGGTGATATACAGTATTGTTAAATCACTATATGGTATACCCGAAGATAATATAACACTATATTGCAATTAAAAAAAAGTATTAGCAGGGATGTGAAAAAATTGGAACCCTTGTGCACTACTGATGGGAATATACAATGGTACAGCCACTATAGAAAACAGTATGGTGGTTCCACCAAAAAAAAAAAAAAAAAATTAACTACCACACGATTCATCATTCCACTTCTGGGTATACATCCAAAAGAATTAAAATCTGTGTCTAAAGAGATATTTGTACACCTATGTTCACGGTACCAATATCCACAAAAGCTCAAACATGAAAATAATGCAAGTGTCCATCTATAAATGAATGGACAAGCAAAATGTGGTATACACATACAATGGAACATTATTCAGCTTTAAAATGGGAGGAATTTCTGCGACATGCTGTATGAATCTTGAAGACATTATGTTAAGTGAAATCACAAAAGACAAATCACAAAAAGACAAATACTGTATGATCCCACTTATATGAGGTACTTAGTCAAAATCGTAAAGGTACAATGGTACAATTACCAAGGGCTGGGAGAAGGAGAGAAGAGGGAGTTATTGTTTACAGGGTATAGAGCTTCCACTTTACAAGAGGAGTTTTTTTAAGGATGGATGGTGGTAATGGTTGTACAACACCGTCAAAGTATTTAAACCTCTGAACTGCATACTTAAAAATGGTTGAGATGGTAAATTATGTTATGTGTATTTTACCACAATAAAAAAGAAAAGAGGAAGGGGAAGAATGTATGTTTATATAGGTATCAAATATCCCTGTACGGATACCTAAAAAAAGATAAAACAGTGGGCTCCTATCAGAAGGAAATGTGGTTGGCTGGAGAACCTTTAGAAGGAGGGAGGCTACACTGCACACCTTTTTTATTGCTTAGATTTTGAGCCATGTTACTGCTGCCTCAGAAATTAAATAAATGTACAAATAATATTGGTGGCACTTGGAAAGAAACTAACAAATGCTAATATAACTATTACTAGATGCAGGACATATTTTAAAGTTGTTTTAGAGGAATTTTTTTTTTTTTTTTTTAGAAAATCTTGGCATTTACTACCTAACAAAAGTACCTAAATCTGGCAAAAAAAGGAAAAAAAATAGTTGAGTCATGTTGAATTTAAGGAAGGGTTTTATTTAAGAGTACATTCAACTGCCAACTATTTGTAAATTTATCCTCTTCTGGTAAATATGTTTATACCCTTATAATGCTCAAAATAACTAAAAATTAATGTTGTCAAAATTAAATTTGGATTATAATAGACTATTTCCTCAACATTTTAAAAGACATTCCACTTCCTTATTTTCATTTTGTAGCACAAACCACTTGATCTGTAATATTTCCATACCATCGAAAGGATAAAGATTTACAGAACTGAACTGCTAACAGAAAACATGGAAAAATTTTTTTTTTTTTTTACCATTTCTCTCAATCTCAAATAGAAAAGGTGGAGATTGGAAAATCTGCAATTTAATCACTTACATACATTGAAGATAAAGCTAACAGCCTGCAGCTGTTTTCAATGTAATTTTCCTTTTTAATCAATTTTTTCTTTCAAGCCTGTAGATGTTAAGAGTTTGGTAAACCAAATGTACTTCTGAAGTAATGTACTTACATAAAGAAAAAAAATCACAAATGCGTATGCAGATAATATATACAGTCTAGATAACCTAGAAATTCCTTTCAAAACCTGGCACATTGGAGGCCTCCATGATTAAATAATTCCACTTCGGTGAAAAAGAAAACTTTCCACATCCATATGCCTTCACTTTCCCATTATTACAAGGAAATCCTGAAATGAAAACTCTGAGTCATTACATCTCAAGGGATATTTCCTTCTGCACACACCCTGCTGGAACGTTTCTCCCTCTCCTCCAACTTCTCCAGGAATAGGCGCGCAGCGAACAACCCCTCCCCACCCCCTTCCAGAAAGTCAAGGCTTGGCCCACTCAGACAGACACCTCCTTCCCCCCCTCCAAATCCAGGGCGGTCCGACTAAGCCACCCAGGAAGGTGACTGGGTACAGTCCAAGGAACGCAGAGCACCGTGACGAGCCACAGCCAGCCGCTCTTCCTCCACCGGTCCCCAGCGATCTCAGCCAAGAGGAACAAAAACGCTCCAGACGGACCAGGACGAGGAGTCCGAGCTGAGGCGGCGGCTGACGGCGTCGCCGCGGGCCGGGCCTCAGGGCTGCCCCTTACCCAGCCGAGCCCCCGTCGTACCGCCACCGGCCCCTCGCCCTTCGCCCCGGTCCCAGGCGGGACCATGAAATACAAGGGTCACAGGCAGAGCGTGAGGCTCGCGCAAACTTTCGCCCCGGGCCCCCTAGGGCGCTAAGAGGGGCGCGGAGACCACTGAGGAGAGGGCGTCGCCGCCGCTTCCCGAAAACCGCTGAGACCCAGACGCTCTCCGCTAGGTGACCCGTGGCTCCCTCGCCTCCGCCCCTAGTCCCCGCACCTGGCCCGCGGCCTGAGCGCCCCTCTCTCCCCACATCGCTGCTCACCTAGGCCACAAGAACCCGCTCACTGCCGTCGCCGCCGCCTCCGGTCACTGGCACGGACTTCCGAGTCCCGAAGAGAGAAGAGCAGCGCGCGCCCGAGGACCGCCCGCTAGGCGCGTCACGGTGCCGCCCCCGCCTTCCGGCCGCGCAGGCGCGCGGCTCCGGGTCAGGTGACCCAGTCCCTATGGTAACAGAGCCGCGGAGGGTGGGTGACGGGGGCGGGGCGTGGGCCGCTCCTACTAGTGCTAGGGTTGGGGAAGGTAAAGTCGCCCACCCGCCGAAGGCGGTTATGCTCCCCACCTTCTCCACCCTCCCCAGGGGTAGTGTGGGAGGGCCGGTGCCACCTGCCCTTTGCTGTGCTCAGGGCCATTTGGTTCACATCACCTCCAATACAAAGAGAGTCTTGAGAACCTATCCTTTGGAGATTGCCTTGCCAGCCTTGGACTTCCACCACTTTACTCCTACTCATCTGGACCCTCTCACTTTAACCTCTCCACTCACGGGCTCAGAAACTGCTTCCACTAACCCTTCTCAACTCCTGCTCTCTTTGTTACAACTTCATTCTTTGGCTTTTATTACTCTTTGTCTAACTGAGCTTAAAGTTCATTGGCTGTTCAAGGTTATGTATGGTACTGTGAAAAAGCAATAACCCACATCCTAATGCAAACACTTAAAAACCATATTTCTTGAGGGCTGACTAGGTTCCAGGTACTGTACTAAGAACTTGATGTATGTAGTCTGAAATTCTTACACCAATCTGTAAGACAGATACAACATCCCTATTAGCATACAGTGAAACTGAGGCACTAAATTACCTAAACTTACCATAGTTACCATAGGGTAACATAGAGTACTTGACAAAATAGTATTAACTTAGAAGCATTTTATTTCTAGCTATTTAGTGCCACAACAATTTAATGTGGTAAAACTAATAAAAATCTGAGCATAAGAGAGATGACAAGTAAACAAGATGAAAACTCGCCCTCAGAGAGTTAGTGATAAAGTAGACATTTAAAAATAGAGAATAGATTGGTGAGGAAGAAATATGCCTGTTTTTTAATGATAAACAATTGACATGATTATTTAGAAAAATCCCAAAAAAATTAACCAAAAAAAACCCCCTAAAACTAACAAACAATTATAGCAAGGTTGTAAGATACAAGGTTAACATATACAAAAGCTACTTGTTTATATTTTCCAGCAATGAACAATTGGAATTTGATCTTAGAGACACAATATCACTTATATTAGCATAAAGAAATGAAATACTTAGGTATAAAGCTAACACATGTACAAATTCTATATGAGAAGTATAAAATTTGGATGAAAGATATCAAAGAAGATCCAAATAAATGGAAAGATATTCCATGTTTATGAGTAGGAAGATTGACTATTGTCAGAATGTCAGTTCTGGGTGCCTGGGTGGCTCGGTTGGTTAAGTGGCTGCCTTCTGCTCAGTTCATGATCCTGGAGTGGAGAGATCAAGTCCTGCATTAGGCTCCCAGCTCTGCAGGGAGTCTGTGTCTCCCTCTGACCCTCCCTGCTCTTGTGCTCTCTCTCTCTCTCTCAAATAATTAAATAAAATCTTTAAAAAAAAAAAAAGGAAAGAAAAAAGAAGGATGCCAGTTCTTCTCAACTGGCTAGATTTGACACAACATCAATTAAAATCCCAGCAAATTATTTTTTGGACATCAACAAGCTAATCCTAAAGTCTTTATGGAAAGACAAAAGTCCCAGGAGAGCCAACCAATACTGAAGAAGATGAACAAAATCACAGACCTGACAGTGCCCAACGTTAAAACTTACTATAAAGCTACAGTATTTGAAACAGTGTGGTGTTGGCAAAAAACTAGAAAAATAGATCAGTGGAAAAGAATACAGAGCCTAGAAATAGACTCATGAAAATACATTCAATGGATCTTTGACAAACGTGCTAATTGGATAGTCTTTTCAACAATTGGTGCTGGAACAATTGAACATCCACATGCAAAAAAAAAAAAAAGAAGAAAAAATCTAAACATAGACTCTACACCTTTTGCAAAACTTAATTTGAAATGGATCACTTGGGGGCCTAGGTGGTTCAGTCAGTTAAGTGTCTGCCTTCAGCTCAAATCATGAACCCAGGGTCCTTAGATTGAGCCCCTCATTGGGCTCCCTGCTCAGTGGGGAGTCTGCTTCTTCCTCATCCTCTGCCCCTTCACCCTGCTTGTGTTCTCTCTCTCTCTCCGAAATAAATAAATATAGTCTTTAAAAAAATGAAATGGATAATTGACCTAAATTTAAAACACAAAAGGAAACTTCTGAAAGATAACATTGGAGAAAATCTAGGTGACCTTGGGTTTGGTCATAAGTTTTTAGATACAACAAAAACACAATCCATGAAAGAAAAAATTTACAAATTAGACTTCACTAAAATTTAAAACTTCTGCTCTGTGAAAGACACTGTTTAGAAAAGAAAAAGACAAGCCACAAACTAGGAGAAAGTATTTGCAAAATACATATCTGATAAAGGAATTGTATTCAAAATATTCAAAGAACACCAAAACCTCAAAATAGGAAAACAACCCAATTTAAAACTGGGCAAAAGATCTGAAAAGACATCTCACTAAATAATATATACAAGTGATGGGGCACCTGGGTGGCTCAGTGGGATAAAGCCTCTGCTTTCAGCTCAGGTCGTGATCTCAGGGTCCTGGGATTGAGCCCCACATCAGGCTCTCTGCTCAGCGGGAATCCCGCTTCCCCCCTCCACCTGCCTCTCTGCCTGCTTGTGATCTCTCTCTCTCTCTGTCAAATAAATAAATAAAATCTTTAAAAAAAATAAGATTACAAATGACAAATAAGTGTATGAAAGGAGACTCGACAGCATAGGACATTAGAGAAAAGCAAATTACAACAACGATGAGATACCACTGCACACCTACGTGCAAGGCTAAAATCCAAAATACTGACAACACCAAATGCCAATGAGGATATGGAACAACCAGAATGCTTATTCACTGCTGGTAGGAATATAAATGGTACAGCCACCAATTTGGAAGTTCTTACACAGATCAACATAGTCTTGCCATATGAACCAGTTATCACACTCATAGATATTTGCTCAAATGAGTGGAAAACTTATGTCCATCCAAAACTCTACACATGGGGGGTCCCTGGGTGGCACAGTTGTTTATGGTTCCAGCTTGGTTTCAGCTCAGGTGGTAATCTCCGGGTCACGAAATCAAGCTCCGAGGCAGGCTCCACATTCTGCATGGAGTCTGCTTGGTATTCTCTCCCTCTCCCTCTGCCTCTCCTGCTCATCCTCTCTCTCAGGTAAATAGATAAATCTTTAAAAATATGGGGCACCTGGGTGGCTCAGTAGCTTAAAGCCACTGCCTTCAGCTCAGGCCATGATCCCAAGGTCCTGGGATCAAGCCCCAAATCAGGCTCTCTGCTCAGCAGGGAGCCTGCTTACCCCTCTTTCTCTGCCTGCCTCTGCCTACTTGTGATCCATCTCTCTCTCTCTCTCTCTGTCAAATAAATAAATAAAATCTTTTTTAAAATAAATAAATAAATAAAAAACAAAAAAACTCTGTATATGAATATTTATAGCAGCTTTATTCATAATTGCCCCAAACTGGAAGCAAACATATCATTCAATAGGTGAATGGATAAACAGTGGTACATGCATACTATGGAATATTATTCAGCAATAAAAAGAAATGAGCTATCAAGTCATACAAAGACATGGAGGAGGCTTAAATGCATATCACTGTGTGAAAGCAGATAGTCTAAAAAAGCTACATATTGTATAATTCTAACTATATGACATTATGGAAAAAGTAAAATTATAGAGGCAGTAAAAAATAGTTGCCAGAAGTTTGGGGTATAAGGAGAAGGATAAGTAGGTGAAACACAGAGTGGTGAAGCTATTTTGTATGATATAATGGTAGTCAATGACGTTAGCATTTGTCAAAAACCATAGGACAGTATGTGGTATGCATACATATATTTAGTCTTTGTCCCCAGTTTCTGGATCAGAACTTCAGAAACTCTTTGATGGGGAGGGTATGTGTTGTCATGAGCACTGTGTATTGTGTAAGACTGATGAATCACAGACCTGTACCCCTGAAACAAATGATACATTATATTTTAATAATGGAAGGAAGGAAGGAAGGAAGGAAGGAAGGAAGGAAGGGGAAAAGAAAAAAGAAAAGAAAGGAAAGGAAAAAAAAGGAATGAAAGAGAAAGAAAGAAAGATCCTTTGAGTTTCAGGAGTGAATGGTGGTTCCTGCCATTGTTATGCTAATGAGGTGGCCAATGGCTGGAGGGGGAAGGAGCCCTAGATAGCTTAATGATAGTGGCTGGTTGTCAGGAAGACCAAGTATTTGATTAGAGGTATGGCTCCTGCGTGGCTCAGTTGGTTGGGTGTCTGCCTTTGGCTCAGGTCATGATCCCAGGGTCCTGGGATTGAGTCCCACATTGGGCTCCCTTCTTAGCCAGGAGCCTGCTTCTCCCTCTACCTGCTGCTTCCTCTGCTTGCACATACTCTCTTTCTCTGTCAAATAAAATCTTTAAAAATTTTTTTGATTAAAAAAATTTGTTTTAATTAGAGAGTTGGTACTTTCAGCCTTAGTTCCCCACCTTTAAGGAGGCAAGGGCACTGGAGACGGAGTTCGTGCATAGGCTCCCAGGTAAAAGATACAGGTCCTGTGCTCATGAGAATAAGAATGGATTGGACTTCTCAACAGAAATGCATGAAGCCGGTAGACAATGGAGTAATGCCTTCAAAATTATAAGAGAAAGTGATTTCTGACCTAAGGTCTACATCTGAGGCAGATGAGATCATTTAAGTGGGATACATGAAGACATTTTTATAAATACTACAAAGAATCATAAAGTTTCTCTCTCATGCTCTCTTTGTCAAAAAGTAAATGACAACATAAATGTGCATTTGCTGCACAAAAATATGAATACAAAGAAAAGGAAAAAGGGATTAGGAAGTTCCTACAACACAAAGGTTTCAGCCTAAGAAAGGCGAACATTTTTTTTTTTTTTTTTGACAGAGAGAGAGCACAAGTAGGCAGAGAGGCAGGCAGAGAGAGGGGGAAGCAGGCTCCCTGCTGAGCAGAGAGCCCAACGACACGGGGCTCGATCCCAGGACCCTGAGATCGTGACCTGAGCCAAAGGCAGATACTTAACCCACTGAGCCACCCGGGTGCCCAGAAAGGCGAACATTTTTAAGGAACACTGTTGAAGGGAGATCCTCGACAGATAGGTAGGCAAGAGGCCCAGAAAGGAGCAATCCCATTTGCAACTGGATGATAGAGGACTCTGAGGGGGAATGTCTCCAAAAAAAGTAACATATTTGAAATAGCAAGAGGTTCCTGTTTCTCAGAGAGGGGAGATGAATTAATAAGAAATTAGAGTACATAGCAGTGGGGAAAAAATGAGGCAAATTGACCAAGAAATGTGATCATATCACTTTACATGACTCATCTTTGAATAATATTTATGTAGACATAGTAAGATCAACATATCACTTATTAGTTTAGACCCAAACCATGATCACAGGTTAGCCATAAATGCTAATGTTATTTTCCAGAACACGTCACTTTCTTTGGATTTGAATGGTCTAACACAAAAATGGACCCACAAATGTGAATATACTCTAAACATTACCAAGGTAGGGCATGCCTAACCAAAGATATTACTACATATTAAAATCTCTTTGTATTCCATGATATGCCTAAAGTACAGTATTCTTATTTTTTTTTAAATGCCTCTTAAATCTCTTCCTGGTTTATAATGTTGCTTATGAAGAGGAGTAAAGATAAGAATCATTATGATACATTTTTATTAATTTTCAGAACTGAGAACTTTGTCTTTTTAAGGTTCTTGAAATACTAGTAGTGAATAGTACTACTGTAATTAGCATTATTGTTCTTTCTAAAGATTTAATTTTACCTTAAAGACCAAAAATAGTTGATCACTTGCAGGTCACTTGCTCTACTGAATTATGTAACTTCCTCTTCCTTTTTGAAATCCCAGCCACATGACAAACCAGACTGCTCGAAACTCTTTTTATAATGCTTGCTTCCATTCCAGAACACATTTCCTTCCTCAGGGTTTTACATCAACAAGGTTATGAACAATGTTTTATTGAACAGTGAAACCACCACTTAAAAAACTTGTTAGCTGACTTTCCTGGAACAAATTTGTTTATGTACATTCTAGAGAATCTCACTTAAAAGAGAATATCTTCCTGAAAAACAAATATGTAAATTATGTTTTGTTAATTCAGTCACTTTTTAAATGCATAAGGGGTGCTCCCTAATTAAAAAGAACATTGAGGGACACCTGGGTGGCTCAGTGGGTTAAAGCATCAATCTTAGGCTCAGGTCATGATCTCAGGGTCCTAGGGCCTGAGTCTCAGGGTCTCAGGCCTGCATGGGGCTCTCTGCTCAGCAGGGAGCCTGCTTCCCCCAATCTGCCTGCCTCTCTGCCTACTTGTAATCTCTCTCCTCTCTGTCAAATAAATAAACAAACTCTTAAATAAATAAATAAAAATAAAAAGAACATTGAAAGTAAAGACACTTGTGAAAAAGTGAGTAATTATTTCTCAGTAAATTTTACTTTTAAGTCTGGATTTAGTGTACCTGGTTATTTTATAATAGAATATAATAGAGCATTCATGTGTAAATATGAATAGTCTCAGTTGTTAAATTACCATTTTCCCAGGTACTTACAATTTTGCAAAGTTACTTTTTTTTAAGTTTCTAATTTTAATTCCAGTTAGTTAACATACAGTGTTATATCGGTTTCTGGTGAACAATATAGTAATTCAGCACTTCCATATATCACCCTCTGTTCATCTCAACAAGTGCACTCCTTCATCCCCATCTCCTATTTCGCTTGTCTCCCCAACCAAGAGTCTGTTCTGTATAATAAGAGTCTGTTTCTTGATTTGTCTCTCTCTCTTTCTCTTATTTTTTTCCCTTTGCTTATTTGCTTTCTTTTGTTTTTTAAATTCCACATATGTGTGAAAGCATATGGTATTTGTCTTTCTCTGACTGACTTATTTCACTAAGCATTATACTCTAGCTCCATCCATGTCATTGCAAATGGCAAGATTTCATTCTTTTTTATGGCTGAATAATATTCCGTTGTATGTATACACCACATCTTCTTTATCTATTCATCAGTCGACAGATACTTGGGCTCCTTCCATATCTTCACTATTGTATATAATGCTGCTATAAACATAGGGGTGCATGTATCCCTTTGAATTAGTGTTCTTGTATTCTTTTACAAAGCTGTTTTTAAAATTCCTTCATCATAGATTATTTCATCATAATGAAGTGGTCATCAGGACTAAAAATTCTGTCAAGTCATGAGACACACCTTTCACAGGTAAAAAAATATGGTTGGGTGACATACCAATAAGTTAAACATGACTTGTAAATGTAATGAAATTAACTTAAAGTATGGTATTTGACTTCCCTTTCAAAGATGTGTGTTGCATTCTGCTTCACTAAAAAATTTAAATTTTACCGCATTAGAGAGTCCTCCCCTCCGCAAAATAGAAGTATTTTAGGGGGTTGCTGAAAAATTTTCAAGCAAAACAAAAGTGAAATGTGATTTAAAAAAGAGTTTCAATTGTCATTTGGGTCCTTGCTTTATTTCAAGGTTCTATTTTCTTTATTTCTTCACTAACCATGATGAATAATTCTTACAAGGAGTGAAATTGAAATATATTTTAATGCACTTGATACATAATTCTTATACAGAAAATATAAAGAACAGATCAATACTATACAAGAATTTACAATAGCACATTTGAAATAGCCACGTTGATGAAAGGACACAGTTCTTTTTCTACATCCGTGTCCAAAACAATCATTAAAGGGACACTATGGTATTTTGAGTCCACTTCTATTCGAGTTAATTTTTAATAATATCTGGAATATTTAAGAGCATCTGGGTTCTATTAAGAACACAAAATCATTGAAGTCTCTAAATGCGTCCACATTCCACAAGAGATGGGCTACATTGACATTTCGGTCACCCTGAGCTCCATCATTTATTAGCTGGGTGTTCCTCTACCACTCAGGACAGTACTCTTTCAGCATATTAAAAATTGTATATGCTTTTAACTGTGGAATTCTATTGGGGATTCCTCCCTAAACTGTGAAAGTGCACACCCTTATAAAGGATGCCAGATGCTTTGTTCCAAGTTCGACGTGGCGAAAAATGTTCCAGATGTTTAGAGTCAACCATATTACTTGCATTTACACAGCCAGAAAAATGCATAATTTCTGAACTGTATTCATAAGGAAAATTACTACAGTTTCAAACATTTAGTCTCTTGTGTGTGGATAATGAGGCAATTGTATTAATTTGACCTTTGGATGGCACCCTGATCCTTCAGCTCTTGCCATAGTCCTTACCATGTAATTTTACACTTAATCAGAAGTGTTCTTGTCTTTGTTTTTCTTCCGGGTTGTTTCTTCTGTGTAATCATTACTTCATCTTATAGAAACTTCCTGAGGGCTGGGGCAATGCTTGAAATGGTTTTTGATGCCTGGGGAACAGAAATTTTTCTATAATTCTAGAATTACTGTATTTTTTTGTTCCTAGGATCCACATTGGTTTTCAAATTTTAACAACTTAGAGCTTAAGATTTCTGTAATAATCAATGTCAATAGAATATTTCAGCTGCCAAGCCAAAGAGTAAGTTCACACATTTTTTCAGCCTCCTTACATAGTCATGTCCAGAAGTACCCCTGAACACTTTGTCACTTGGTTGCATTATTTACATTCTTACCACTCCAGTTGTTAAATTTTTAACATAAGTCTGGATTTCTTGTTGTCACCAAAAATGCCTTCAACAAGGCTACACAGTGAAGTAACTAAAAACCGCAAGATAAGGAGCAAATTGCCTGGGCAATTAAAGGCAACTTGGGGCAGCTGGGTGGCTCAGTCCATTGAGGGTCTGACTCAATTTCTGCTGGGGTCATGATCTCAGGGTCGTGGGATGAGCCCCAAGACCGGTTCCACACTGAGCATGGAGTCTGTTTAAGATTCTCTCTCTCCTTCCTCCTCTACTTCTCCTCCCACCCTCATGTGTGCTTCTGTGCATGCATGCTTGCTCTAAAATATTAAATTAAATTAAAAAAATAAATAAAAGCAATGAAACAAGGCCAGAAAGAGGATTTCATTATCTCACCTATATGTATATTTTTAATTATTTTATTATTTTTTTCATTCATGATAAGTGTACCCTTTAATCCTCATCACCTATTTCACCCATCGCCCCATCCACCTCCCCTCTGGTAAACATCAGTCTGTTCTCTATGGTTGAGAGTCTGTTTTTTGGTTTCTCTTTCTCTCTCTTTTTTTCCTTTGTTCTTTTGTTTTGTTTCTTAAATTCCACATACGCATGAAATAATATGGTATTTGTCTTTTTCAGAAAGTCTGACTTACTTTACTTAGCATTATACTCTCTAGTTCTATCCATGTCGTTGCAAATGACAAGATTTTATTTTTACAATATTTATAAATATTTATAATATTCTTTTATATATGAATACACACACACACACACACACACACACATATATATATATATATATATATAACTCATATCGTCTTCATCCATTCATCAGTTGATGGACACTTGGGCTGCTTCCACAGTGTGGCTGTTGTAAATAATTCTGGAGGGGCATCTGGGCGGTTCAGTGGTTAAGTATCTGTCTTCAGCTCAGGTCATGATCCCAGGGTCCTGGGATCGAGCCCTACATCAGGCTCCCTGCTCGGCAGGAAGCCTGCTTTCCCTCTCCCACTCCCCCTATTCGTGTTCCTGCTCTCACTGTCTCTCTCTTGCTGTCAAATAAATAAAATCTTAAAAAAAATAATGCTGAAGTAAACATAGGGGTGCATGTATCTCTTTGAATTTGTGTTTTTGTATTTTTTGGGCAAATGCCTAGCAGTGCAGTTACTGGATCATAGGGTAGTTCTCTTTTTAATTTTTTGAGGAACTTGCATACTGTTATCCAGAGTGGTTGCACCAATTTGCATTCCCACTAACAGTGCATGAGAGTTCCTATTTCTTCACATCCTCACTAACACTTGTTTTTTGTGTTTTCGATTTTAGCCATTCTGATAGGTGCGCAGTGGTATATCATTGTGGTTTTGATTTGCTCTTCCCTGATGATGAGTTGTTGAACATCTTTCTATGTGTCTGTGGGTCATCTGGAAGTCTTCTTTGGAGAAATGTCTGTTCATGTCTTCTGCCTATTTTTAAATCGGATTGCTTGTTTTTTGGATTTGAGTTGTATAAGTTCTTTACATATTTTGGATACTAACCCTTTATTGGATAAGTTATTTGCAAATATCTTCTTCCATTCAGTAGGTTGCCTTTTAGTTTTGTTGTTTCTTTTGCTGTGCAGAAACTTTTATTTTGATGTGGTTCCAATAGTTTACTTTTGCTTTCATTTCCCTTGCCTCAGGAGACATACCTAGAAAAATGTTGCTCTGGTGGATGTCAGAGCCATTACTACCTGTGCTGTCTTCTAGGATTTTTATGGTTTCAGGTCTCACAGGTAAGTTTTTAATCCATTTTGAGTTTATTTTTGTGTATGGTGAAAGAAAGTGGTCCAGTTCCATTCTTTTGCATGTAGCTGTCCAGTTTTCCCAACACCTATGTTGAAAAGATTTTTTTCCCTTTGTATACTCATTCCTCCTTTGTAGAAGATTAATTGACAATATAATCATGAGTTTATTTCTGGATTCTATTCTCTTCTATTGATCTATGTGTCTATTTTTATGCCAGTGTCATAGTATTTTAAATATGTATTTTTGTATTTATATTATACTACTTTGTATTATAACTTGAAGACTGAAATTATAATGCCTCCAGCTCTGTTTTTCTTTTTCAAGATCGCTTTGGCTATTTAAGGTCTTTTGTGGTTCCATATAAATTTTAGGACTTTTCTAGTTCTGTAAAAAATGCTGGTAGATTTTTGATAGGGATTGCATTAAATGTGTAGATTGCTTTGGGTAGTATAGCTATTTTAACAATACCTTTTCTTCTAATCCACGAGCGTGGAATGTCTTTCCATTTCATTCCTTTGCTTTTAATTTCTTTTAAGAAATTAAAAATTTTATGTTTTCTGAATATAGGTCCTTTACTTCTTGGTTAAGTTTATTCCTATATATGGTATTGTTTTTGGTGTAATCGTAAATGGGATTGTTTTCTTACTTTCACTTTCTGCTGCTTTATTATTAACATACAGGAATGCAACAGATTTCTGTACAATGAATGAGACTTTACTGAATTCATTTATTAATTCTAGTAGTTTTTTGGTGGAGTCTTTAGGGTTTTATGTACATAGTATCATGTCATCTGCAAATAATGAGAATTTTACTTCTTCCTTATCAATTTGAACATCTTTTATTTCTTTATGTTGTGTAATTGCTATGACTAGGACTTCAGTACTATGTTGAATAAAAGTGGTGAGAGTTCCAAGACTGAAACAATCCCGTTTATAGGAGGACTTCAATTTTCCACTTTTCTTTCCCGTGTTTGGTACAAATATGGTATCCAGAGTCAGTTGCAATCCTTCAGCCAACTTTTTCTCCGAAGAGATTTCTGTTCCAAGAGTATTGTCTGTGTTTCATGTCTGGGTGAAGGTAAGCCCATAGTTACAGACTTTATATTCAGTCTCTATGTTGCCTGACACTTTCCCTGTATCAGCATAAGCATGACCAGAAGTAGAAAATTCCACTCCACTACAAGACTTGGTTCTCAGATATACTTTGACCATGCCAAATCCATATCCCTTATTGAAAATATCCTTGGTAGCCTTTCCTAGGTCACAGTAAGTTGGTGTATTACTCATATCTTCTACTAGAGGGTCTGTCTCTGCTCTACCAGGACAAAGCTGAAGGTCTTCTTCAGTAATATTGATATAGATTTTTCTGGACCAACCATCTATGGCTGGCCTCTGTTAGCCTTTGAAGGTTAGCTTGCTGGCTATCAGGTGAGTTTTGACACAGTAAAATCCAAACTATCACAGAATAATTTTGCCCTGGGTTACAGGCTGTAGACTTCCAGCTACAGACTCATGTGAATGATGGCACTGAATCTGGAGGCTCTACTTAGCAGAAGGTTAATGAGAAGATTGAAATGTCAATAAAAATTGCTTGGACAGCCAGCAGTAACAATACCCATTTTGGCATTACTGCTAAATACAAGCTGGACTATAGAACTTCTCTGTCTGCTGGAGTAAATAATGCCAACCTGATTGGACTGAGTTATACTCAGACCCTTCAACCAGGCGTCAAACTATCAGCTTTAATCAAAAGAAAGAATTTCAGTACAGGTCGCAAGGGTAGGTTGGGATTTGAACTATAAGCTTAATGTGCTTTTGAGTAAAGCATCTGATTTGTCCCTGGAGGTGAAGAGAACCCACTATGTTTTGGCCTTAAAATTCTTTCGTGAAATTTCAAAAGTGTGAACTTTTTATTCCTCCAAAGAATTGTAATCCTCCCCACACTGAAGTCTAGAGATCGCAAGCCCATCCTAAAGGAGGTACTTGAAGGCATGCCTAGAAGTTATCATGTTTGTGCCACATTTCAGTTGAGTTCTGCAGTGTTATTTGACATGTGTTCCTCAGTGACAATGTAGTGTCATGTTACAAAGGAAAAGACTTGATCCTCCAGTTTCTATATCACATCCTGCCTGTCCCACAGCACTTTTTCATGACCTTTCAATATATTGGTTTCTGTTCTGTAGTGGGATCTTTGGTTTTGTATCAGAGTGAAATAAGATAAACCAATCACATTTGGAAGATAAAAAAAAGTGGTGAGAGTGACATCCTTGCCTTATTCCTGACCTTAGGGGGAAAGTTCTCAGTTTTTCACCATTGAGTATGATGTTGGCTGTAGGTTTTCCTTCATAATAATATACATAATTATATATTATAATATATATTATTTATATAATATTATATACTATATTATTTAAAATTATATTATACATAACATACATAATAAAAGCCTTTATTATATTGAGGTATGTGCCCTCTACACCTACTTTGTAGAGGGTTTTTATCTTGTATGCATGTTGTACTTTATCAAATGCTTTTCCTACATCTACTGAAATGATTGTATGGTTTTTATCCTTTCTCTTGTTGACGTGATGTATCATGTCGATTGATCTGCGAGTATTGAACAACCTTGCATCTCTTGATTGTGGTGTATGATTTTTTAAATGTATTGTTGGATCCAGCTTGCTAATATTTTGTTCAGATTTTTTACATCTGTACTCATGAGAGATATTGGCTTATAGTTCTCCCTTTTTTTGTGGTATCTTTATCTGTTTTTGGTATCTGGGAGATACCAGCCTCATAGAATGAATTGGGACATTTTCCTTCCTCTTCTATTTTTCGGAACATTTTGAGAAGAATAAGTATTCACCTGCGTGTATTTTAAAAGGTTGTTTCCCTATGAAGACCCACCCTTTTCCAGGGAGGCCTACATCACAATAACCTAATATCTGTCAAAGAGGTATATAAGATAAGCAAGGAATCTTTCAGGAGCAAGATTTGGACTGGACCTAGGAAATTGGGAGAAGTAGGTAGGTATATTGTTGCTATTTGAAGCAAAAGGTCTGGATAAGGTTACTCAGAAAGAGAAAGTAGATGATCAGAATTTTACATCACTGGGGGTGGTGCAGAGGTGGCACTTCCTGACCAGGGTTTTGGGAGGTAGAGAAGCCCTCTGAGCTATGCCACAGGCACAAAAGTATGAAGTATTCCATGTGCTTAGGATAAGTAAATCTCCTACTAAAAGTACAGGGTTGTTACTGGAACTCTTGAAATGTAACAAGATGACATTCATTTTTGTATTCCTCAGTCCTAATGGCCAGTGTAGGACTTATGGTCCACACTAAAATGAGAGGTGCAAGTACTGTCCTATCTCTTGTTTCTCAAGTCAAGTTAGGACTGGCTGTCTATGGTCTTACGGATAATTCTTCCCAGTGTCCCCAGTAGAGGTGCAAGATACCTTTAAGTGTTACTTTTCCATATGCCCAAGCATATTCCCTCATTTGCATTTCCCAGGAACCCCATTTGAGCAATTTGTCTTCTGTCAGTTCTGGGGAGGTTTTCTGGGGACCTTCCATCACTATTGCCCAAGACCTTACCCAATTGCTCTCCTGCCCTGAGCCCCTGACTCCTGCATCGCACCATTCATACTTGCATTCTGTTAGAGTGTATCTCCTTGTAGCTTCCTGAGAATAGGAGCACGAATGGTAAAATGTTTAAGGTTTGGCATTTTTCAAGACTTTTTTTCTAGATGATACAAGAAGATGAAGTTATAGAAGGTAGCAGGTGGGAAAGTCAACTGTGACCAAAGAATTGGCACTGAGATGTGAAAGAGGAATATTGTATCAGTTAAAGTTTGTTCTGGAGCTATTGTTTCCCTAGCATAGCTAGTTTTTTTCTTAATAAAATCACATATGCATTCCTTTAAAGCTTTGCATTCTACAAAAGCATGTGCTAAAAAAAGGGCATATGGAATAAGTAGGGTTAGGGGCAAACCACACTACCTAACTTTATAACAGAAGCGCTAACAAAAACCATAAACATGTACTTTTTAAAAAAATATTTTAGTCATCCCTTTAGAGAAACAGAGCCTGTGAGCATGAGCATGGGGAGGGGCAGAGGGAGAGAGAGAGAATCTCAAGACGACTCTGTGCTGAGCGCAGAGCCCTGTGCTGGGCTTGATCTCAAAACCCTGAGACCGTGACCTGAGCCAAAACCAAGAGTCAGATATTTAACCAACTGAGCCACCTAGGTGCCCATATATATGTATTTTTAATGGTTTAGTTGGTCTCTACTAGTAGCTTGCCCTACGTATCCTTTGAATTTGGGAATTTACACTTTCTTCCTTGAAATATAGGGGCATTTGCTTCCAAGAGAGCAGATTTACCAACATTAAAAATCTGATTCAGGAGGATTCATCATTTAAAAAAAATACAGAAGGGGGGAGCCTGGGTGGCTTATTCAGTTAAGCGTCTGCCTTCACCTCAGGTCATGATCTCGGGGTCCTGGGATCATCAGGTTCCCTGCTCAGCAGGAGTCTGCTTCTCCCTCTCCCTCTGCCTCTGCCCCTCACTCATGCTCTCTTGCTCTCTCTCTCTCTCTCAAATAAATAAATAAAGTCTTTAAAAAATATTTAAAATACAGAAGGAAATTTTTTTAAAAGATTTTACTTATTTATTTGACACAGAGAGAGATCACAAGTAGGCAGAGAGGCAGACAGAGAGAGGAGGGGAAGCAGGCTCCCTGCTGAGCAGAGAGCCCGATGCAGGGCTCGATCCCAGGACCTTGAGATCATGACCTGAGGTGAAGGCAGAGGTTTTAACCCACTGAGCCACCCAGGTGCCCCTATAGAAGGAAATATTGCTGCAACTTCCTAATCTGTCTTCACAGTTTAGGCAAATAGTTTAACACAGGGAAATGTGTAGTAGTTGTTGAAACCACTAACCCAGCCCTTGCTTTCACTAAAGGAAGGTAGCTCTGTAGGATTTCTTTCTTAAGGCATTCATATATTGTCACTGAAACTTGCTTTTTAATTGTGGAGGAAGTTTGCTCCTGATTTCTTGGAAATCACATGCTGGGAAAAATTGTTTAGGAACCAAAATGTCTTGAGCATTATTATACTGATATCATTTCCCCACTTACTGATTGTCCTTGAGCTCATTTGTGTCGCCGAAACACATGTGATAGCAAAATAGATTGGACGTTCTGTTCTTTGAAAGACTTGAGGGAATACCACCCCTAGACTCTTAACATTGTTTTGTCTTTTCCTCATTTCCTCAATCTTCTCTCCATGTTTCTTTTCTTCTGTTCTCTACAAGCTAGGAAAAATAGACTTGTTTAGTTGGGATTATGTTTGGCTGCATACAGAAAGCTAAAATAAAGTGGCTTAAACCATATGGATGTTTATTTTTTCTCACATAAAAATAATCCAAGGAAAATGATGTAAAATTCCTGCTCTGCCCTAGCCTTCACATTTGCATTTCAAACACAGGAAAGAGGAAGAGCGGATGGGCCAAAGGGCACAGTCCATCTCCTTTTATGGAGTCTTTTTAGAAGCCTCAGAGAATACTTACATTATATCTCACTGGCCACATCTAATTGCAAAAGAGTCTAAGAAATATCTTATAGCCAAGCCTACTTCCCAGGGTTCTGTTATTAAAGAAGGGAAAAGGGATAAGGCAATCAGCATTCTTTGTCACAGCATTCCTTCAAAATAATTCATATGTATTGAGGGTTTTCAATATCCCAGACACTGTGTCACTTGATTTCTACCATTAAAGATACACGACAGTATGACGGGCAGAATTCTTAGTCATAAGAATTCACGGTAGGTCAGAGAACAAGGATCCAAGCCCAATCAGGGAAGGGTGCCTTACCAAAGAGTACATAACCCAAATTTACATTTGTTTAACTTTTCTCTTTGTAATTGTCACTTGCTTCAGAGTCAGCCCAGGACAGAAAAATCACCTTGAAGCAGATTTCTCTGATGTGGGGAGGGGCAAGAAGTGGTTAAGGAATTCAGAAACTTTTTGGAGGAAAGAAAGCTGTATTCTTTTTTTTTTTTTTTTAAGATTTATTTATCTTTGAGAGAGAGAGCTTGGGGCGGTGGTGGGCAGGGGAGGTGGAGAAGCAGAAGAGGGTGGAAAAGTCCTCAAGAAGACTTCCTGCTGAGTTCGGAGCCCTATACAGAGCTGGATCCCAGACCCCCAAGATCATGACCTGAGCCAAAATCAAGACTTGGACACTTGACTGACTGAGCCACCCAAGTATCCCAAGGAAGCTCTATTCTAATTCCTGTTCTCTAAGGTTTGAAGCTATGGGCATCTTCAAGAATCGACCAAGCTAGGTAGGGGGGGGGCAAGATGGCGGAGAAGTAAGAGATCCTGCAGCAACCGGTCCCCAAAAGTGAGCTGGAAATCTACCAGAACACGCTGAACACCCATGAAATCACCCTGAGGAGAAAGATTTCTAACCCTGGGATCTCTCCGAGAGCAGAAGACAGCAGTGGAGAGGTAAAAGCAAAGTGGGATCACTCGAGCTGATATCGG